>JBBBDQ010000738.1:2287500-3012500 GCA_037127315.1 Ascarosepion bandense
AATTGACAATTCCAGTCAACGGAGAGCCTTGTGCCAAACCACCCTTTGTATAGTAAATAAATAAATGGGCTCCTTGAGGCTGAGAAATATTTAGCAGACGTGCCTGGTTGAACATTTTCAGTGAGAAGAGAGTACGTTCCTCATTGGATGCTCCATACTTGTGGCCCTGTATTGAACTAAGCTAATCTCAATGAATGACTGCCTGCTGAAAGACGTTTGATCGTAGTTTGATGGTTAACAACTTGGTCTCGCAGATCTTTAAAACTGACTAGTGTGTTTGGCCTTGTGCCAAACCAAGTTGAGTTTCTTACGCATTAACTTAATATTATATATAGAGGAATATAGAGGGTATTTTAGTCTATATTCACCGGGTATGTCGCTCGATAACCCGACACCAAAATAAGCGAACATATCTTCAGTAGACTGTCAGAATGTGTAAATCGACCGTCATGTCACGTTAAGGAAGCTTTTTTACGCTGAAATTGTCGACTTAATATCGGCTGTTGTGCTTATATTACAGAAGTTATGGTGATTATGTCAGAGTGCATTAATCTTCGGCGAATATAAAAAAACGAAACAGAAAATAATGTCATCACACTATAATCGCTCTGAGAAATGACGAGAGTGTTTCACTCGAAGAGGGCGTGTCCATTCGCCTAACTGGATTCAGAATTAGGGACGTAAAGCCACAGTGAGGGCAAAAAGATTTTTTGCGTCGAGCCACTGGTTAAAAAGGGCTTACACACACCGGCACACACGGTCCTTGTAGTTGGGTCTTTCATGTTACTCGGTTACCGAGATCCACCCTTTTAATAGTTACTGGAGTTTTTAAAAATCATTTTACCCCAAACAACGCGATAATCTAACAATGATGTAATGGCTTACTGCGAATGAAAGAGAATGAGATGACGTTACTGAGAAGAAAGGAGAATAAAAGAAAAGGTTTCAAGAAGACAGAAGATAACGGTAGAGGTTGTATTAAATTTTTAAAGATCCAAGAGAAAAGATTATACACTACAGAAATTGGAAGGGAACCGTGAATGTTGAAGAAAAAAGTTTGAGTTTTAGTTTTGTTTAACAGCATATCAACCTCTATGGGTTATTTAATGCCAAAAAGGTAGGGTTTTAAGGAATTTTTCAATGTTCGGTTATAGTGAGAAGGTTGATTTAGTCAGATTTTTATTTTTAAAAAAATTAGTTTTTGTTTCTTTTTTATTTTAGAAAACTGAAAATGTCTTCTAGTTTTATATTCAATAATGTTTTGCTTAGAATAATTTTTCCTTCAAAAATGTGTTATGGTAATAATTTTTTCTTCAAAAATCTATATTTATTTTTTATAAAAATCCATTTTTACGTATATATTTCTATAAAAGTGTATTTTTATATTTTCATAATGTTTTGACCCCAGCTTAGGGGTTAACTATTTACCCATAGCTGGGACCCCTAACAGGTGCTACCACTCCTTGTTAAAGTGGACCTGAGAACAACAGCAGTTCAGAGATGGTTCCATTCTCCTTGCAACATCCCAATAAGAGGAATTGCTTCCTGGCGTTTTCGCCTTGCTTGGGGTGATATGATTAAAAAAACCCAGTGTTCAAGCATTTACTTTTATAAAGAGTGCTCGATATAGGGTAGAGCTTTATATTGTGATAGTTGTTACAATGGTTTATAAAGGCATAGTATTACTACACAAAAATGTTCATGTTTCGGAGACGAACTACTATTCTTTGTGTGATATGTGAAACTGAAAATAAATGGTGGAAACGATTTATTTTTGGGAATGTGAGGTGTAAGTGGTGGTTTTAGGGGATTGCAATTTGGTGTGATTAAGTCCATCAGTCCATCAGCAGTTTTTAACCATAGAGATACACATTTGGGTTAGGAGAGGGGGGAAAATGGCTTAGATTTTGGACTGGTCACTTTTTAATTTTGTCTGTGTAAATTACATAGTGTGACCTTAGATTTTTTAAATGGGTAGACAATTTTTATTTAACTACTATCTATGAGTATATGAGTTAGGAAATTTAGGTTAGAATTTAGGTTGAAAGATTGTAGTAATCTTAGTTATATTGTGTCTCGAGTAACATTTTAGTATTGTAGGGGATGTTTATTTTATTTATATAATATTTATTTCTTATTTTGTGGATGAAACAAAGTTGCTAATTAAATTTTTAAGAAGATGATTTTATCTGAGTAAGGTATCTAGTGGGGCCACATCATACTTAAAATAGGTAAATAATTTTTAACTGTAACTTGAATTTTTTTATATTAGCGCACGAGTTATAACTGACACCTTTTGAGTAATTAAATTTTAACGAAAAATATTTTTGATGTTTACATAAAACTGTTAATTCATCCCTACAGTTCAATAGTTCAGTATTGTTAGGAAACCTTAGAATGTGCAGCTTTTCACTTAGGCACAAAGGGCAGATGTCGTTGAACGAGTTACAGATTCTATTTTTTTCCAGAATTTTCTATTTTACTTTGGGTGTTTGGTTTGTGTCCTTTAATTTCCAAAGATACACAGAAAGGGATGTTTGGTTTCGATATATATATAACGGAAGGACCATGTTTGCACTGTAACAACAGAAAAAAACTGGTGCGATCAAGCTCAAACTTCGCTCATATGACCATAATAGTACCAATTACAAGCACGCATGAACAGAAGTCTGTGTGACAAACCTAAAGATTTGTTATGACAAAAGTGCAGATATTTTTTTTTTCTTACCTTCGTGTGTTACGTATATACAAGGCGGTTCCGAAATTCCGTGAGCTTTCCAACTAAAACAAAATTCCCTTACAAAGAAAAAAAAACACTCCCAGAAAATTAAAATTGTAGGTTCACTTATCGTCCGGTACACATGCCCCAGGTATTTTGAAAAGAAACAAAGGTCTATCCTTTGATCCCTGTTTTGAAATTGGGTTTTGACTTCCTTATATATTCTACTTCAAATTTATACTCATAATGTCTCCACATTAATGCAAAATAGAAATTTCTAAAGAGTTAATGTATTTAAAAATCTGAACGATAGAGGGAGCATTCCTTAAAAGGGAAACTAAAACCTTGCTGGGCTGCGAAGCTGTCCGTGACCTAGCGGTCTAAAGCACGCCGGATCAAACAGTAGTTTCTCTTACAATGGGGTCTGCGAGTTTGAACTCTGCCAGTCAGCACATTTTCATCACAAAACTTTCTCATGTAGGCAGGCCGGTAGGCATAAAACAAAACAAAAAACGAGGCGGTTAATTCAAACATGGATATGCACTAAAATACTGTTTGAATTAAAATATACAAAAAAGAAAAATATATGGCCGAGTGGTTAAAACGTTCACTTTATGACGATGGTACCCCGGTTCGTATAAGTTCGCCTATCGTCCGGTTCACACTTCTCCTAGGTCTTTAGAACAGGAGCAAAAATCTATGACTTAATCCCTGTTTAGAATTGGGTTTCCGGTTTCTTCTAAATTCTACTTCAACTCTATACTTATAATGTCTGCGTTAACTCTGAAATTCATACTATTATTTTGTTTCCGGTTTATTCTAAAGTCTTTTACTTTTCTTTCGCTTCCGGGAGTCGTTTAAATTTTAGTGATGTTATCGACTTTAGAATTGATTAAAAAAAACGGGGCATAATTCTTTCACATACGTATATACGTAAAATATTTTAGTATATAAATCTTTATTTATGTAAATGTATTGTAATTATACTTATACACACTCGTACATACAGACATACAGACACACACTCATATATATGTGTGTGTTTGTAGGTATGTACTAGTGTGTTTGAGTATAATTATATATATATATACTCTCACACACACATATATATATATATATATATATATATATATATATATATATATATATATATATTTATATGGGAGGTGGGTGTTTTTTTTAATAATGTTTTTAACAGAGCACAAGATGTTGTGGCTTCCTTGGTATCTGGACGGCTAATTAAACAAAAAGGGGAAAAACACGTTTAAATGAAAAGAAATCTGAAATATAATAATAATAATAATAATAATAATAATAATTAAACGATATGTCAGATGGAAATATCAGACTTGATAATGAAAGCGGAAAATGAAGAAAAAAAGGAAGAACTTTTGCTATTACCCCCACACTTAACCATTAAAACACCCTTTCCGTGCTCACAGACAGAATACGCCACATTACCGACTCTACAATCATCAAGAGCACAGCAATACTTTTTCAAGATGGCCGCTAATTGTACCAATCTTTTCGTGTGAATCCTTGGTTTGATGCACTGTAAACAAAGTTTGCAGAGCGTAACGTACGAGTGCCTCGTTTTAGATCATTTGAGCATTAAAAACCGTTTCCGGTATGCCGATGTTACATGGTGCGGACGATTAAAAGAGAGAGGGAGAGAAAAAATCGAGTAAAATGAAGAAATAAAACTCTTGGCGGTAGACACGTACAAACGCCGATAAACTTGCCTTCAAAGTGAAATCAATTAAGCGCTATCATTTTAAAACAATTCCTTCATTTCGGAGCAAATATCATGTAACTGAGTCACGGGGTTTTATCACAGAATATACTTGTTAATGCAACCGATGGAAGCACATGATTTATTAGTGAGAGAAACCTTTATGCTAAGTAAATTAATGCTGAGTGACGTTATCGTCTGCAATTTCAAAATGTCGCCATTTTTTTTTTTTTTTTTTTTTGTAAAGAATTTAATGTTTAGGAATACATCACACATAGTTTATGTTTGAATTTCTGAGGAGTTATCATTATTTACATTCGGGTGTATTACTTCATCTTTGTTGTCATTATTCCAATATTTCGGCTGCTGTTCCTTCCGGCCTTCTAGATGTGACTATCAGACTGGGATTTCGAACTAACGCCTCTCTTTAATCTACGCGAGTTTATTGTCCTTAGTTATCAATGACAGATGGTTCAATGGATAAAAGCGTTGGTTGGATCCAGTGACTTGACTCAAACAGTTGTGAGTTCAATACCTGGCAATAGGAGTGATGACAAAAAATCTTAGAGAGTTGAGTTAAATGCAGATAACTAACAACATTCGAAAGTGGCATGATTCATGGAATGAGAACAATCTACTCAGTGATCAAAATAAAATGTTCAGTTCAAAATTCCAATCACCTGAAGAATGTCAACGAGCGAAACGTCGTGAATATGGTAACAAAGATGAAGACAACAGTCTTAAAAAATGACCTCATCTCAGAAATATAGACAAATATTACTCGATATAAGATTCATATACAAGATATATGTTTGTGTGCACATACATATTCGAATACATAAATAAAAGATATTCGTGTGTAAATATGTATATACAGAGAGATGTAATTCATATAGCTGCCCATATTTCCAACGAATATATAGGTACACCCAAGAAAAATAACATCGCATATATACACACTTAAGCTAATTATAAAACCATATAGACAAATTCTTCCTGTATTAAAAAATATCAAAATATCTAAAATAAATATTATAACTAGGTACCTCCACTAAATCGCTAAAAAAAAACAGCATAGTATGAATAAAAAATGTTCCAAACTTAATAAAAACGACCTTTTTCTATCGAATATTATTATTAAGAGGAAAGATCAAAGTAATTTTTAATTATTTTTTAAAAAATTTTAATCCCTTCTAACATGTTCGAAATTTTGACAGAAAATCTTGTTTTGATTTGAATTAGCGGGTAACCAAAACGGAATGGAAAACGTAATGATTAATTACATAACCCACTTTTTTTTTCCGGTGACAAGCACATTAATTTGAAAATTCTCGCAAAAATCAAATCATTGTTGGATTTTAATGAAACTTTCAGTACTCATTCACAAATGAATGAAATTATTTTTGAAATTATTATTTTGTAAAAATCTTGGTAAAAGTGTTTTTTAACCTCCGTTAACCCCCTCCACGTAAATCCATGAAATTTTAATAAATTTTAATTTACTTAGTTCTATAATTTTATTTGTAAAACGCAGAACTCGTTAAGGAATATAAATCATCTATTTTCTTTTTTTATTTATGCCTCTGTATCCGAAAACCTGCTCTGAAGAGTAAGATAAAAATGCAATAAAATTCTGATATTATTTATTTTAATAATCTTTTAATTACTTGAATATATAATAAAAATTAAGGACATTATCGTCTGAAGAAATTTTTTTTTTCGATTAATGATGTAATTTTAAAAGAATTGTTTTCATTTTTTCATTATAATAGGTCATAAAATTTCAAAAATATTTTAAAAATCATCTATGATTTGTTGCGGTTAGATTTTTTAGTTAAGAATTGATATTGCCTATCGAAAATTCAAAAGTTTAATAAAAATCGTTTTGTGCCCATATTTTTAAAATAATTTAATTTAATTGTTTTTGTGTACTTGAAGTTTTTTTTTTTTTGTATAATAATTTCTATGCGTAAATTAAAAGATCAGAGTTTCCTCTCTTACCCGAAAAATAATTTATAAAATTTCGTCACTTATTAATGCCATGCACTTTTTATTTTATCTCTAACCAGGAACCTGTCAACAGGTTTTGATATGCGGACAGGTCAAAAAATTCAAATTTGTGATTAAGAAATAGTTTTATCTCTAAATTTCACGCTATAAATAAGTAATACTTGTGTAAATCAGATTAATTAACAGAAGAGTTTGCTAATTTTCCCAAAATAATGTCACATATATATATATATTATTTTTGCAAGATTTTTAAAACTGAAAATCAACTTCTGTTTCCAAATGTGTCGATCGGTCAAAAATGGCGGCAAAATTCAAAAATTGAAAAAAATCTCAAACTCTTATATTCCAATCAATATAATTTCTTTTTGAAATAAACCAGGGTATTTTGCTCACTGGAAATAGTAAATTTTATTATTTAGCGTTCAATTAAAACTAAAATAAAAGTTTCAAGAAAACTTTTTCATTTTTAAAAATTCAGTTTAAAAGTAACTATGCAGTTATTTTTGGGGGGGTGCGATTTAGTGGCGGTACCTAATTAAAACTAATATGTATTAAATATACGAAGATCGTTCAAAAAGTTCTAGGCCCCAACGAGAAGGAGAGAAAGTAACAAGATAGTTTTTCATAATGTTTCAATATTCCCTTTTGACATCAATACACTTGGACTTAATGATGCTTAATCATTACTATCCCGTCACGGAAGAAGATGGCGTTCTGGTCCTTCAAAATCTCTTCCGCTGCACATATGATCTCACCATTGTTTCTGAAACGGCAATCACGCAGGTGGGATTTGAGTTCAGAAAGCAGAAAGAAGTCAGGTGGAGCTGTTTGGTGAGTCAGGGGAATGAGGTAGCAATTCAAAGCCACAGTTGGCTGTTTAAGCTACACCAAACTTAGCAGTGTGAACGGACGTGTTATACTTGAGCAAGAAGACAATTTATCTCTGCGTTTTGACTTGATTCCTTCCTTCGGTTGTCTTAATTCTGATGCATTTTACTGACCATTAATATTTTTTTCCCTTTTCCAGGTAGTCTATCGGTGTTCTTCTTCTTCTATGTTCCTTGTCCTTTCAGGACATAGGCAATCATGGCTTTCCACGTCTCCCTATCCCTGGTGGCTCTTAGCATGCTTTCTTCTTTTACGCCACACAACCCTAGTTCTGTCATCCACCTGCTCAGACCAGTCAAGTACGTTACTCGCTGTTTTCTCCTGCCTCTCCTTCCCTCTATCTGGCCTGTTAGTATCAGTTTCTTCAAGCCCTCCTTCCTCATTGCATGTCCCAAGAACTTTAGCTGTCTCTTCCTGATGCCCAGTATTTTCGTTTCCATCCTTTCCAAAACCTCATCATTGCTCACATGCTCCATCCATGATATCCGCAGCATCCTTCTGTAGAACCACATTTTCAGTTGCTTCATCATTTGGCATTTTGGGCTGGACTTTTCGCTGATGATCATGCATTCGATTTTCTTGCAGTTTATTTGTAGTCCTTTCTTGTCACTCTCTTCAGTCACCTTCTGTAGGGGGTCTTGTAGTTTCTTTTCCGTGTCTTTTTTGTCGTTGGGGAACCAGAATGTTTTCTCTGTTTGCTTTGAGTCTTTGGTTCAGGTTCGAAGTGGGGAACCCAGGTTTCATCTTGAGTTACTAATCTGAGACAGAAAATCTCATGGTCAGCCTGGAAGCGAGCCAGAAATGTCCTAGAAATGTCAACTCTGTTATCAGCATTCCTTGGACTAATCTTGCAAAGTTTGCTCATTTCCGAGATCTTTGCGGTCCATCTTGCAAAGTTTGCTCATTCCTGAGATCTTTAGGACTCATCTTGCAAAGTTTGCTCTTTGGCTTTGGGAAATGTTTGTGGAACTCATCACGATCAAGCCATTGACCTGTTTGTTTACGGTTATCATAATACACTTTTCATCGCAAGTGACTATTCGGTCAAGAAAGAGTTCATTAGTGTTACTCAGGAAGAGCCTCGATCACACTTCAAAATGCCCAAATGTTTTATTTTCATGAGATCATGAGGAACCCATTTATCGATTTTTTTTCACCTTGCCAATACTCTGCAAAATCGCGAGACTGTTGTAGTGTTGACACCAAGCGTCTGAAACATTTTCCTGACACTTTGACATGGTCTTTGCTCAACAACTGCTTGCATTTGTTCGTTGTCAAGACTGTATAACCGTCCTCTAACTTCATCATTTTCAAGATTCTCAACGCCAGTAGGGAATTTTTGAAACCACCTATGTACTGTCCAATTACTTGTGAACCCATCTCCCCATACTGTGTTGATCTTGGCAGAAGTTTAGGAGGCACTGTATAAAAAAAAGTAAACAAACATCATGTTTTGTCATGTTCATAATTAAGGGCTTTTATGCTTCATGAAAATTTCTGTCTAAAAATAACTTTAAAATTATTAATGAGCACACATTAATTATTATGTATATCAAAAACCACCTAATATATACTGTGAATACTACGTTAAAATGGCTTTCCAAAATACAACACTTCGGACAGCCATTATTTTTGTAACAACCTAATATATATATATATATATATATATATATATATATATATATATATATATATATATATTACGAAATCCGTGACGAAATGGATGAACTCCGACATATTTTAATTTATTTGCTTAAACATTATTCTTTTAATGGATACTCGTATTTGAGTAGATAATCTGGTTTTCATAATTAAAAAGTATTTTTTTAATATCTTCCGGACAGAATAATCGAGAAATGTTGTTAGATAAATAAATAAACATTTTTTGGGAAATATTTGTTAAACAAATAGATTAAAACTATGTCGGAGTTAATCCATTTCAAAAATGATTTCGTAAAATTTCGCAAATAAATTCTTTGTTAAGCGCTAAGGTTGTTTTTCCTTTTTTTTTTTTTTTTTTTTGTAGCTTTACTGATGAGAGGTAATTTGGTAAGCAGGTTTTTTATCGTAAAATGCTTAATATCGGAATAAAGATAAACCGTTAATATGGTTAAGGCAGAAAGTCTGTGACTTAACTGAGCTGGTTCATGTTGACTTCGAAGTCATTTGCATGAACCTGCTCAGTTGGTGTGACAGAATTCTTTGCATACATACATACATACATATATATATATATATATATATATATATATATATATATATATATATATGGAAATACACGCAAGTACAGGTATATATATATATAAATATATAAATATTTTCTGGTGTTAATGCCTTTTATTTTCCCCGAAAATAAAATTACAAGTAATCCCTCTTGACCAAGAGGCACAAAACGTATAACCTCTGCTCTAAAAATATTCTACCTATTAATATTAATTTAAGCATTAATTTAACTTTTAAGAATTTTCTTTCCAACTTCATTCTTAAGTTTTAGTTTTAGTTTTAGTCCAAACTAAATTAAATTCTACAACTAAAACATTAAATATTAGCATCCCGATTATATATAACTAACATAAACAATGCGAGAACCGAAAATTCAAATCTCGGAAGGTTTAGTTCATAATAAACACCTGATGATTGCATAGTGCATGAAACTCCAAGTCAACCCATAGACGTAGGATAATATATTTACCTATAAATATATACACTACCGGCCATAATTATTAGGCAACGCCAGTTTTTTAAAAGAAATGGTGTATTTCATAATATTTTTAGTGGATAATTCTAAATGAAAATAGAATGGTTCTTTTGTTATTATTATTTGCAAAATTTTACAAAACAAGGAAGGAGGGATGAACTCGTCCAAAACACGCTAAATTTTCTTCATACTTTCATTGATGAAACTGCAATATAGGTAATTATTAGATATTTATAAATTCATTTGATGCATATGTTATAATGCAGTATTAACAAAAGAACCATTCTATTCTCATTTACAATTATTCACTTGTCAATAAATACTAATATATGAAATAAATCATTTTTAAAACGCTGGGGTGGCCTAATAATTACTGCGAGTAGTGTATATATATATATATATATATATATATATATATATATATATATATATATACCAGGCTGTCGACAAGAATGGCGAAGCCCGAACCGTTGTCTTGGATATCTCCAAAGCGTTCGACAGAATCTGGCATGCTATCCTTCTACGCAAACTGCGGAGCTATGGTATAACTGGACATTTGTTTGACCTAATCCAGTCATTCCTCTCTAACCGCACATTGAAGGTGGTATTAAACGGACATGCCTCCCAAAACTCCCATACGAAGGCGGGTGTCTCTCAAAGCACTATCCTAGGTCCTACGCTCTTTCTGATCTACATTAATGATCTCCCAGATACCATAAGATCTCAAGTAGGCATGTATGTTGATGACACCACAGTTTACTCTCGCATCGATAAAAAATCTGGTGTGGGAGACAAAGCGAACCTCGTTGCCAAGTTTGAAAAGGACCTCCAATCCGTAGTCAACTGGGGTAACAAATGGCTCGTAAATTTTAATGCTTCTAAAACAAAGCTGCTATCAATTAGCCATCATAGACAATCGCACCTACCTCCCATTAGCATGGAACAGGATTGCCTCCCAGAGAGTAAAACACTACGCCTGCTTGGCCTCACACTCTCAGCCGACCTCAAGTGGAATGACTATATCAAATCAATTGCTAAATCCGCTGCTATAAAAGTCGGTTCTCTGTGCAGGGCCCGGAATTTTTTCCCGTCTGAATCTATCCTGCACATATATATAAATCTACCATCCGCCCGTGTATTGAATACTCCTGCCACATCTGGTCAGGTGCCCCTGCTATTCTCCTCGGGGTTCTTGACAAAATACATCATGTGTAATGTGATCGATACCGACTTGGCAGACTGGCTGCAGTCACTCTCTCACCGGCATGACGTGGCTTCCCTGTGCCTCTTCTATAAATACTTTCACGGCTTCCGCTCCGATGAACTTCGATCACTGGTGCCCCCTAGGTACGAATTTGCACGAGATGCTAGATTAGCAACTACGTCCCACCCTTTTACAGTGAAACCGATAAAATGTAACAGCAATTTCTACTACAACAGCTTCTTTCCTCGCACTTCCCGCCTGTGGAATTCCCTTCCACATACTTGCTTTCCCGACAGCTACAATCTCCACGAGTTTAAATGTAAGGTCAATAGACACATCCTAACACACTAACTCGCTTCCATTCTCTCAAACACTCTTCCCATCTACCCAACTCTCATCCTCAGTATCCTTACCCGTCTATCACCTTCCTTCTGACATTTCCTACATCTAACCACTCTTTCTCATCACTTTCTCCTATGTAACTCGCTGCGCAATAGTAGCAGTGGAATGCCTTCCTTGAGGTGAAATGATTAAAAAAAAAAATACTAGCCCATTAGTAAAACAGGCCGGATCACAAAGAGGTTTCTCCTAAAACGCGTGGTGCAGATTCAGAGATTCTCCTTCTTAAGATTTTTTTGGAATGCGCAAATCGATAAACGTAATAAACACTTTTTAAAACAAAAAATCAGGTCTCTATTTTAAATACGACTATCCAATATATATATATATATATATATATATATATATATATATATATATATATATATGGATGACTAATATATTATACTCTCATTATGATTGAGCTCTCTGGAGAAGAAAATTTTAAAAACAGTTTCCACTTCAGCTATAATGCGTGACTCTTAAGAAATGAATTGAGTTCTCTCGGTGACTGGCGTCTGTATACACTGCTTACATACAAGACGTTAAAATTTCCCTACTCTGACCCCATGTGCCGATGGCTTAGGGACTCCGACTGACACCAAATCGGTCGAGTTTCGATCCCGGCCAGAAGCAAGTGGATATGTCTAGCCACACTGATGAGCGAAACAGGCTTGTATGTGGATGACTAATGTATATATATATTAATCTTATCGCTCCGAGCAAGGCGGTAACGCCACTGGTGTGCAGGTGGCTACATAAAAGAAAAAAAATTAGGAGATTGAAGAGGAGTACGAACCAGTTAGAAAGGAGCAAGAGAAAGATGGGAATACAGGTGTGATGACAGTTGCAAATGTGGAGAGAAAGGAAAGTATATACAGGGCGGTGTGGAAAGAATTAGGGTAATGTAGTTAAGAGATGAGTATTGACCTTGCATTTAAATTCCTGGAGGTTGTAGCCGTCAGGAAAGCAAGAATAAGGAAGCGAGTTCCACAGGCGGGAATATATATATATATATATATATATATATATATATATATATATATATATATGGCACCAAGCAAAGCATTTTACTGCTACTGTTTTTCAGGGGGTTACATAGGAGGAAAGTTATAAGTGACAGGTTATAGGGGGTGTCAGGAAGTGGGTAAAAAAAGGATGAGAATACTGATGAGAGTGGGCGGAAAAAGGAGCATGAGAGAGAGGATGCAGGCGAGTGAGATAGGAGATGACAACTGACTTCACATTTAAATTTTTGGAGATTGTAGCTGTCGGGGAAGCATGTAAATGGAAGGGAATTCCACAGTCGGGAAGTGCGAGAAAAGAAGCTACTGGAGTAGAATTTGCGTTTACATTTTATTGGTTTCACAGTAAAAGAGTTTGACCACTTGCTAATCTTGTGGCTCGAGTAAATGTATATATAGGGGGCACCAGTGAGCTAAGTTAATCGGAGCAGAAGCCGTGAAAGTATTTGTAGAAGAGACACAGGGAAGCCATATATATATATATATATATATATATATATATATATATATTTCAATATGGAATAGAACCGCCTTTGCTAATAATTACAGCTTGAATTCTGCGTGGGATCAGCTTGTACAAACTTTGAATTGTTTCTTGAGGATCAATTCTTCAGTTTCAGCTTAAACAGTATCTTTCAAAATTCTTTCAATGATGATAGTAAAGGATATTGACTCCACACTGTCTTTTTTACTGAAATGAACCATAAATGTTCACTGATGCTGAGATCTGGGGACTGTGGTAGACATATATGATGTTCTTTTTAACTTGAATGTTCCTCGTGCCATTCAGCTACAAATTTAGCAGTATAAACTTGTGCATTATCCTCCTGAAAGATGGCATTTACTCCAGTAACAGTTGCTGAACCATAGGTAAAGTTGATCACTCATTCTTTTATAGCTCTGACTGCTGATTTTAATGAACTTATTTAATAATATCTGTAAAAAAACAAACAATTTTAGCAACAAAAAAAATGAATTACTACTAATATTAAATCAACAAACATAAAAATAGACAAGATTTTCACAATCAAATTTTTCATATTATGCTCTTATATTGCAAGGTGTTTGCAATATTTTGTCCACCGCCTGTATAGATAGATAGATAGATAGATAGATAGATAGATAGATAGATAGATAGATAGATAGATGTACACCTACAGATTTGCGATACCTAAGATTTAAAATGAATTTTTAGAACAACTTTCTTGAAGCTTTTATTTTAGTTTTAATTTCAAACTAATAGATAAAAGTTTAATATCTAAACTTATTTATAAATGAACTTTGTCTGTGTGTGTGTGTCTGTGTGTGTGTCCGTTACCTATAGACTCCGAAACGGCTGAACCGAGTTTCTTGAAAATTTACACAGTTGTACTATAAGCGTCTGCCAGTGTTATTAGCCAGGTTTTGTGCCGAGGTACCCCCGATAAATATCGAAAATCGATAATCGAAAAAATCAGGTTATAGAAGGAATGGTCTGATTTTAATCAAATTTGATACACTCATAGACAAAGACATGAGAAACGATATTCAGAATTTTCAAGGTTGCAGTTCTTACAATAGTGCAGAAAATCGATAATATATATATATATATATATATATATATATATATATATATATATATAAGGCAAGATATTTGTGTGTGTCTGTTTATCTGCCTGCATGTCTGAATTTTTTTCAGTCCTTATATTTTAGTTTTTGCTTCGGGTTTGGCTCTAAGTAGGTATAATTGTAGTTCTTAGTCTCAGCCATGATATTATTTACTCAGAGGACTTATTTAGCCTTCAAAATTCAGTTTACGACGAAAAAAACGTATTTGATATCGATACCAGGAAATCAAAATTTGACTTATTGCTTTTTAGTCTTTCGTGCCAACGTCCAAAGAGTCTGAGCTCCAGGACCATGGATTAGTTTTAAAGTTTTCATTACACCCGAGCAACGCCGGGCTATACTGCTAGTTACTGATACGCAAATTACTTTGCTCGCATTAAAAACTAATTTAAATTGACCGGAAATCAATTTTTAGTCACATTTCATCAGAATGTAATTCTCTTTATTAAAAAAAAACTTTCAAAAATAAAATATACTTTTCTGAAAATTTATTTGAAGAATATTAACTGATTTAAATTTAATTATTCTGCATTGAAACAAATATTACTTACTCATATTTTTTTAAAAAATCGCAGAAATCTTTTTTCTTATCAAGGCGATATCTATTTATTTAATATGTTGACATATTAATAGCTTGAATGACAGATGGAAGTTTATCTAACGCTTTGATTTGGTGGAAATATCTGTAAAAATATTTGAGGAATATAATGTGAGCGCTTTTTCTATATATATATTTTTTATCTACTCAATAATCTTTAAAATTTACGAAAATATTCTCCGTAATCTAATATTTTGTTTGACTTTAAATAATTTAAATTTACTATAGTTATATTTTCTGGTAATGTCTTGTTTGAACAACCGTATATACAAAAATCGACAAGTTTATACACATACACAGAAATAAAAGATTCTTTTAAAAATGTTGATGTTTTTTGTTTCTGTACTAAGCTTTTGCTTAGTAAATATAGGTTTTACTTAATAACAATATGACCTAAAAGACAAAAATCAACGCAAAAATTTAAAAGATCTCAATTTTTATAAATCATTGTAATGAATTGTTTTAAGAAATGAAGACAGCACTTATAAAAATTCATTATTCATCGAATTTTTTCTTAGATAATAGTGTCCTAAATATATCTTATTAATAAAAGCAATTAAAAGCTTTTCTAATTAAATATTGTCTTTGCTTTATTGCATTTTTTATTTTACGATTCCGAGCAGATTTTCTGTCCTATTTTACAAAAAGAAATTGATGACTTTGATTTTCAAAGAGATCTGCTTTTAACTAATGGTAACAAATATAAAAAGTATATATACTTTTATCAATATTTTCTTAAAAAACAAACTTACTAAAATAATTTCATTCATTTGTGAATAAGTGATGGAAATTTCATTAAAATCCAACAATTATTTGATTTTTACCAGATTTTCCAAATCAATTTTTTTTTCACTGCGAAAAAGACGCTAAAATTTTCTATGCAAGAAAAACAAGATTTTAACCAAAATCTCGAATATTCTAAAAAAGATAATATAAAATATAATTAAAAAATAAAAAAATGCTTTGGTCTTTCCTCTTAATAACATAAACATTTTGACTTTAAAACTTTGTTTATATCCAATTTAGGACATTTTTTTCATTATGCATGTTCATTTTTTTGCGAATCTTTGGAAGCACACACACACACACACATATATATATGTGTGTGTGTATATATATATATATATAATATTTTTCTACACCAAGCGCCGAAGATGTTTTAAGCGTGTGAGTGTCTTTCTATTGGCGCTTTCGAAGGGTTCGTGTATATGCATGCATAGCAGTTGTGGGGAGTGTCTGGGAACAACTTGTACGCATTTAATCATCCTTTTTTTAATGCAAGCAAATTTATGGCCAGGGATCTATAATAAGTTTTACTACTACTTGAGTCAGCCAGCTAATTACAGACAGGATTATCTCCCCTTCGTTTCCGTCATTCTGGCACCACATTATTTATTTATTTGACAACGCAATATCACGTGATTTTCAGCTGAAATCATTTTTCTTTGTTTACTTTTTCCTTCTATTTCAATTTTTAATCGCGGATGAGAGAATGAATTGCGCATGTGCAAAACTAAGTAATACTGGGCAACGCGAAGAGACGAGAGAAAGAAGAGCGAGCAGTGTGTTAGGAACTACGACTAAGTGGAAGGGAAACGGATTTTAAAAGTGTTCTGCTTGGAATCAATATGAAAGAGGTGACAAAGATTGTTGGTTTGTGATGGATATTCAAGTTAAAATGATGAATGGTGTTAGAAGTAAAGAAACAAACTAACGACGAAACAAAAGAAGGAACAAGAAAGAAATAAGCATGTGGGGAACGAGCGAAAATTAAAAAGAGAAAATAACGAATACCAAATTTGTTAAAAAGGACAATAATACGTGAGTTTCAATGAGAAAGAGATTAAATACGAAAAGGAAAAGAAAAATCCAACTGCAAATGTACGGATATTTTTTTAAAAAATAGAATAAGAAATGTGACTAAAAAAAAAAGAAAGAAAATTGATAGAATAAATGAAACTATCGCCCGGTTCACACTCCACCCACGTCTATTGTACAGATGTAGAGGCTCATCCCTTGTTCCCTGTTTAGGATGTGGTTTCTGGCTTTCTCTTTTCCAAATCTTTTCACTCTCACGTAACACCCTGCATATCAGTGGTGTTACCGCCTTGCTCGGGGTGATATGATTTTTTTAAAAAAAGGTGTGTTTGTGTAAATCTGACACTTGTTTGGTACTCCACTACTGAAGTTTTATCCTAAACTACTCTAAACTAATAATTCTATGCTCATAATATCTCCCTTAGCAAGTGTCTACTTAAAATTTCTCACCTAATTAATTGTCTACTTATAACGTCTCCTCTTAATAATTGTCGACCAATTATTAATAGAAGACCTGCTAATAATTGTTTATTTATAATGTTTTCTAAGTAACTGCATACTTGTAACGTCTCCTCTAATCTTTTTTCTACTTAGAACGTCTCCTGATAATAATTGTCTATTTAATTTGTTTCAATTTAATTCAATCTCGATTTATCCTGTTAACAATTGGCTGTTTACAATGTCCCCCTTTGGTAATTGTCTGCTTCCTTAAAGTGTCTCCCTTGAGTAATTTTCAACTTAAAATATTTCCCCTTGTGTATACTTATGACGTCTTTCCTTAGTAATGGTCTGTTTAGAACGTCTCCTGTCAATAATTGCCTACTTAGAATGTCTCTTAAGTAACCGTACGCTTATAACATTTCCTCTAATAATTGTCTACTTAAAAAATCTGTTAATAATAACTGTATTAAGAATGTCTCCCCTTAGTGTTTAGTAAGTGCCTCTCCTAGGTAATAACCAATTTAAAAGGTTTCTCCTAAGTAAAAAAAAAAAAGAGGTAGAGAGACAATGGTAAATAGAAAGTAGGGGGCAATTTATTATTTGTTGTTGTTTTTTTCCTCCATTTCTATTTAGCTTTGTCTCTGTACCTCTTTTTTCTTTCCCTTTAGTTTTGCTTCTTCTGACCCTCTGCCAATACGGGTACAGTTATAAATAAGTACTGTTTTAGGCATATGTGGCTAATTAAGATGTTTTGTAAAGGCCTGGCCTGTTTTGTAATGTATGTTTTCCTGTGGGTTTTCCTGTGACGCGTGAGACTGCATCGGTTTGCTACAGGATTTTCGACACACCCTGAATGTTAAGATATTTATATTATAGTACTGATGTGTGTTGTGGTGCAGTGGATATCGGCTCGGAACGAGAAATCGGGGAGCCGGGTTGGAATTCCAGTTGAATTCCTCGCATTCACTTACGCGCAAATACCCTTGGGAAAGGTATTAATCCATCTCTTCCCTCCAGTTATGGGTTAAATAATAGGACAGATTGGGTTCTATAGCCTTGGCTGACAATCAATCTACCGCAGAAAGCAATGGCAACCTACTAATTGCCCAGTTAGTCATGTCTCTTTCGAGACATGATCGCCCAAGCGTGTATCACGTATGGGACTTAATTGACTGACTGTAATATCTCAACGGCCTACTAATACGACTTTTCTTGTGTCTAACGAGGCCTGCATCGCAGAGCTATACCCTGTCACATTCATCACGTTTAAATTGATGGATGGCTGGATCAATGATATCCTCTTTGCTAGCTGTTCGCTTGACAAATTTTAGGTACGTGCTTATATAACTAATTTAGCAAAATTCATTTTGTCTGATGAATGTCTACAGTCGTGGACCAACCTTTCTAATTAGTTTGCGAGAATAGCTGACTACTCATCGTAGTGAGGTCAGTTAAGTTCCATGCGTGATACTCGCTTGGGCAATCATGTTTCTTTATATTCATGATTGACTAGGCAGAACATTTTTCCCGCAATAGGTTGCCCCTTTTTTAGTAGTCCGGTTGCCAGGCATAGCTATAGAATCCAGCTTGTTCTGATATTCAACCCATAACTGAAAGAGAAGATATGGAGCCATAACTTTCGCAAGGGTATTTGTGCGTAAGTGAATTTAACAAACCTGACTTGAATTCGAACTCGGCTCTCTGATTTTCCATTCTGAGCCGTTAGCCATAACACCACCTGCACATCCCTTATTAAGATACTTATTGATATAATTAATTTGCAAAATAGAGTTTAAGTTGTTACACAACCACAGTTGTGGGGCGTCCATTGAGGCTCGAACTATCTACCTTACTTAACTGGTTTGAAAATCAAGCGTATTACACGGGGCATTTATATATAAAATTCTGTGACTTCTTTTAGTCCGTACCTCTAAAATATCAATGCATTTACCGATCGAAACCAAATTTGAAAAAGACCACTACAATGTACCGTGTTTGGTATTAATCCCAAGAATAAAGTTTATTCCTGAACCATCCGATATTATTTCGAATGGACAAAACTCCAATTTCCAGTTCACGCTGCGTTTGTGAGAACTATAAACAAATCACAAGGCCAAACGCTTTAAAAAGTTCGAATTCAGCTCCAGAAAGAAATATTTACATATGACCAGGTGTATGTTGAATGCTCAAGAGTAAGAAATCCTAAGAATTTATTCTTCACTATTAAAAAGGAAAAAGGGACAAAAACAAATTTTCTTTTAAAATATTCTCTAACAAAGAATTCGATTAAATTAAAGAAATTGTCAAACCGTGAAGTTTGAATCTTTTCTGTTAATTCAGCCCAAATAATCTAAAATTACACATCGCAAATATTAATTCACTCCAAGAGATTATAAATTTTAAATCAAAATTTGTTTTTTGTTAACTTTCTGGCGCGCTTTTGAAATTATAAATTTTAATTCAAAATTTGTTCAGCTGGCCTTGCAACAACTCCAATCTTAAGAATGAAAAATTACCAAAAAACAGGTAGTTATTCACATTGCTTATATGCGGATGATATTCGAGATCGTGATTGCGTAGTTGTACATGTGTATTTGTATGTGATATATTGAGGGTTTCGTTTTTGAGAGAAAAAATAAGATGATAAAGAAAGAAAACGGAAAAAGGAACAACCAGATAAAGCAACAATCATCAAACAGTAAAAATCAAACAACACGCTAACAAAAAAATACAAAAACAACCAACACTCATACCCTCGCGAACACAAAGACTTAATCATGACCTAAAATTTTTTAAGTGGGCATATGTACTGACACAGTAAAAAGGTCACACAACACAGTAAAAAAAAGATGAATTTTTACAACTTAAAAAAAAATTTAAAAACCTTTTCTTGGCTTGTTTATCGGGATAAGCGCGAACATTATCCCCCACACTTAGAAATAGCACACGCGAGTCGCTCACATTTGAGGCGATCGCAAAGGTCAACCCAAACGAAATGCAATGTAAGGGTTTCGCTCTGGGAACATTTGATGTCAATTTTAGTAAATATAAATTCTTTTTATTTTGGGGGTGAATTAACAGAAAAAAGAGGATAGGATTTTTGTCAAAGTAATTTTTCAAAATAAATTAGCTTATTCAAATTTTATCGATTGGTTTACGAAACTGAACGAAAAGTAGAGTTTTTACATCTCGATAAATATAATAGCGATAGTTTCAACAATACTAAATACTGTCAGGATTTCAACACTCATTTGCGTGTTGCAAAAGCATTTTAGTACGTAAAAATCCCTATACGAGGTTTTGGAAAGGATGCAAACGAAAAGAAACTTATACTAAGCAACAGGATGATGCAGCTGAGGTTTCTGGGACACGTAATGAGGAAGGAGAGCTTGGAGAATCTAATACTTACAGGACGGATAGAGAGACAAGGGAAGCAGCGCGAAACATACTTGATGGGCTTGAACAAGTGGATGGCGGGGCGGGGTTTTGGAATGTGCTTTGTGGTGCAGTGGATATCGACTCGGAACGACAAATCGGGGAGCCGAGTTCGAATTCCAGTTGAACTCCTTGCATTCACTTACGAACAAATACCCTTGGAAAATGTATTAATCCGTCTCTTCACTCCAGTTATGGGTTAAATAATAGGACAGATTGGGTTCTATAGCCTTGGTTAGCAACTAGTCTACCGCAGAAAGCAATGGCAACCTACTGCGGGATAATCCTCTGCCGAGTCACTCATGTATCACGCATGGCACTTAACTGACTGACTGACCAAGCGAAAAATTGTTAAGAGTGACAAGGGCAAGTGGCAGTCGATGATCGCTTACGTTCTGAAGAAACTCGGCATGTAAATAAAAAGTTTAATGTTAGTAGTGTTGCGTTCAGCGATGTTCGAGTAGACAATCTTATCGGATAGTTTTGTGAGACAAACTTGTAAGACATACTAATACTGTAGGCACTATTGGAGGGGTGGGTACTTTATGAAAATATCCGCCGCATCTCCACTGACAATACAGTATAAAACATTCCATTAATTCTTTACACGGAATTTCTTCATCTTTACTTTGTACTTGACATATATCTGGACATGGCAATTTGGGCGGAAACCAAATTAAGAACACCTATCACTGATCCGTGAAAAAAAGTCTCTTTTAGCTTGAACTTAAACCATAATTGTGTTACACATTCAATAATAAAGTCTGATTCTCTACCGTTACTTTCACATTGCACCAAGTTGACCCATGCGGAACGTACACCGATATCAAACCGTTTTCAAGCTTTTTGCTATGTTCATAACGAATTAATGGCCTTTCTCTATTAAATCATTTAACAAAAAGGGCGTCAAATTTCTCAAATAGTGACTGAAAATGTTTCCCCTGATAATCAAAAACGATAATACTACAATTAATACTTCTTCTATGTGCTGTGTCCTTTTTGGACGTGGGGTATCACGACTCTCCACAATTTCCTGTCTTTTGTAAGGAATGACTTTTTGGAAGCTCTCCTAATCCCAGTTCTGTCGACCATTTACAGAAACTCGTTAGGCGTTGGTTTCTTATGTCTCTTTTACTTTTAATATGCTTTGCGAGTGTCAAAATCTCCAGTCTCTCTTTCCTCACCATGTGCATAAGAAATTTTAGCTGTTTCTTTCTGGTTTCATTTGTAAACCTCATTTTTCTTCGTTTTCCCTAAATCGTCATCGTTATTCCCATGTTCACTCCATGGTAATGTCAACATCTTTCTATAGAACCACATAGCAAATTTTCTGTTAGTTTTTCTAATACTTTGGATATTTATCGTATATATATATATATATATATATATATATATATATATATATATATATAAGATTATTAACGCTCTATCTCTATCTCGATATTTAACACTTTACAAAAATAACTGCTTGCCAAAATATCTTAATAAACCACTAAAAGCAACAATCTTGGCACTAAACATCATTACAAATCAACATTATATATATATATAATTACACTTTCTCTCTAAAAAACAGAATAGCATTATGGAAAAAGGACCCAAAAAACTTTAAAAAAATGTTTAATGGTTAAAATATTTACGTTATTAACAGGAAAGACCAAAGTATTTTTTTAATTTTTTAATCTCTTCTAACATGTCGAAATTTTAGTTAAAAATCTTTTTTTTATTTTATTATTTTTATTTTTTATTTATTTATTTATTTATTTTGTCTAATTTCTTTTTCTTCTTTTATATGCCGTCTCCTTTCAGAACGTAGGCGATTATGGCCTTCCATGTCTCCCTATCTCTGGTGGCTCTTAGCATGCTTTCACGCCACCACCCGATCTGCCATCCACCTGCTCAGGCCCGTGAAGTATGTTACACGCTGTCACTCTTTCCTTCTATTTGGCCTGTTAGTGTCAGATTCTCCAAGCCTTCTTCCTTCCTCATTGCATGTCCCAGAAACTTTTTCTTATGGTCAGAATTAATTTCGTTTCCATTCTTTCCTAAACCTAATCATTACTCACGTGCTCGATACTATGGGAATTTTCAGGACTTATTCACAAATGAATTGATTCAATTATGAAATTATTATTTTTATAAAATCTTGATAAAAATATTTTTTAGATCAGTTAACCCCCACTAATTAATTTCATGAAATTTTTTGAATTTAGATTCTGTCCGCAATCTTTGTTTTATTAGTTTAAACGCAGGACTCCTTGGAGAATGTACATCATCCATTTTTCTTTCAAACTGTTGCCACTTTCCTGAAAATCTGCTCCGAATAGTAAAATAAAAATGCAATAAAACTATGACATTATTTAATTAGATAAGCTTTTAATTGCTTATATAAATAATATATATTAAGAATATTATTGTATGAAAAATATTGCAATGAATAATGAATTTTTACAAGAAGTGTTTTCATTTTTATTTTTTAGATTATAATAATTTATAGTCTCAATAATCTTTTAAAAAATTTTCAAAGTACTGTCTGAATTAGTATATTAAGTTATTAAGTAAAGACTATATTTACTCAGTGAAAATTGAAAAGCTCAGTACAAATCGTGTCCATTTTGAAAGTATGGATAACCACACACGATATTATCAGAAAATAAGATCGATGACAATAGTAAATTTAAAGTCAACATTCCTAAAATTAGATTACATAGAATATTTCCAATATTTACAAAATTACTGAGTACTTAAAAATCATATAAAAAAAGCGTTCACCCGTCATTTTCTTAAATTATGTTATAACCGATAAAGTCTCCGCAGGACAGTAAAAAACATGTAAATACCTTATCAGTGCTTGACAAGTGACTATCGGGTGTCGAAAGATACGTAAATCACTACCACTGTTCGTATTAAACTCCTGATTTTTTTGCATTTCTTTCACTTAAAGTAAATAATACTTGTTTCAAATCAGGTTAAGTATATTTTCAATCGGCTAATATTCCTCAAATAAGGCCCCAGAAAAGTATATTTTACTTTTGGAAGATTTTTTAATAGGAAAATTACATTCCTTTGAAAGACGGCTAAATAAGGGGCTAATCAGCTATTTAAGAATTTTTTTTAAAGATATATAATTCATTTATTTATTTTATATAATATTTATTTCTGTTTGAAAAATACACTACAGAGTATTTTGCTTAACGAAAATAGTAAATTTAATCTCACTTACGCGCAAATACCCTTGGGAAAGGTATTAATCCGTCTCTCCCTTCCAGTTATAGGTTTAATAGCAGGACAGATTGGGTTCTATAGCCTTGGTCGGCAACCAGTCTACCGCAGAAAGCAATGGCAACCTACTGCGGAATAATCTTCTACCCAGTCAGTCATGTCTCTTTCGAGACATGATCGCCCATGCGTGTATCACGTATGGCACTTAACTGACTGACCTCTACTAAATCCCTGAAAAACAGCATAGTATGAATAAAAAGGGCCCCAAACTTAATGAAAACAAATTTTTCCCATCAAATGTTGATGTTATTATTAAGAAGGAAGATTAAAGTATTATTTAATTATTTTAAAAAAAATTGAATCCCTTTTAACACATTGGAAATTTTAGTAAAAAATCTTGTTTTAATTTTAGTTAGCGGGTAACTAAATCGTTACGAGATTTTACAACGGAAAACGTAATTATACAGGACCCAGTTGTTTTTTTGTTTTTTTTTTGTTTTTTGGGGGCGTCAATTTGAACATTCTTGCAGAAATAAATTGACTGTCGGATTTTAATGAAACTTTCAGGACATATTCACAAATAAATGAAATTATTTTTGAAATTATCATTTTAAAAACATCTTGGTAAAATATTTTTTTTGCATCTGTTACCCCTCTTCACATAAATTCATTTAAGAAATTAAATTTTGTTGGGAAAATTGGTTTTATTAGTTAAATGTAGCATTCACTGGGGAATGTAAAATCACCTGTTATTTTTGGAACATTTTGCTTTTATTTCCGAAAATCTGTTTCCAATAGTAAAATAAAAAAATGCAATAAAACTATGACATTATAAAACTATGACATTCAATAAGCTTTAAACTGCTTTAACAAATAATATATATTAAGAACATTATGTTCTGAAGAAAAAATATTTGATTAATAATGAAATTTTAAAAGAATTGCTTTCATTTTTTATTATAATAATTTATAAAGTTTCAAAAATGTTTTTTAAATATTTAAAAGATTTGTTGTGGTTAATTTATAAACTTATTAATTGCAGATTACAATTACTAATCGAAAATTGAAAGTCAATTTATTTCTGCAAGAATGTCCAAACTGATGTGTTTGTACCCCCCCCCCCACCAAAAAAAAAACAGAAAAACAAAAAAAAACAAAAAAAGAACTGGATCATGTATAATACAAATCGTTGTGAGTTTGTATTTTTAAAATAATTTGTTTTGTGTGTGTGTATTTGAAATGTCTTTTTGTATGGTAATTCATATGTGTACCTTAAAAGCTTATGTGTTTCATGGTTTCTTCCTCTTAAAAGAAAAAAAATTATACAATTTTGTCACTTGTGATCGCTATGCACTTATGTTATCTAGCATCTGTCATTTTCATGATATAAATAAGTAATACTTGTGTAAATCAGATTAATTTCATATTAAATTTGCTAATTTTGGGAAAATAATGTATCACAGATGTATGTTATTTTGCAAGATTTTTAAAACCAAGAATTAACTTTTGTTTACAAATGATGTCGATCATTCAAAAAATGGCCAAAAAATTAAAAAAATAAATTAATTTCATATTCCAATTAATATAAGTTCTGTTTAAAATACACCAGAGTATTTTGCTTACTAGAAATAGTAAATTTAATCATTTAGCTTTCAATTAAAACTAAAATAAAAATTTCAATAAATCTTTTTTTTTTAATTCAATTTAAACGTTAGTTATCGAAAATGAGTGGAAGTATCTAATTTAATCACTTAACTTTTAATTAAAACGAAAATGAAAGCTTCAAAAAGGCTTTTTCATTTATCCAAATTTATTTTAAAACTTAGGTATAGCGAAAAAGTGGAGGTGCCTAAAGATGCGTGGGTGTGTGGATGCGTGAGTGTGTGTGGGTGTTGCGTGTATGCATCTCAGAGTAGTTATATGAATAACAATTTTTATTGTGATATTAAACAAAATTCTTTCTTATTCTTGTCATGAAACGCAATATAGTTCTGTTCTTTCCTGAGTTCTGGTAATCCCTTTCTATCTGTGTTTAAAGTGGAATGGATATCGCTCAGAATCAGAAATCGGACAGCCGAGTTCAAATTTCATTTGAATTCGTTGGATTCATTTATGCGTAAATCCCCTTGGAAAAGGTATAAATCCATTTCCTCGCCTTCCAGCTATGACTTAAATAGCAGAATAAATTGGGTTCTATAGCCTTGATTGGCAACCAGTCTATCGCAGAAAGAAATGGCAACCTACTGCGCGAAAATCTCCTGCCTAGTCAGTCATGTCTCGAAAGAAACATGATGGCCCAAGCGTGTATCACGTCTGACACTTAACTATTTAATAATAATTTTTTATTTAAACATAGCGCAGTCATCTACGAAAAACTTTGAAAAATGTTCCTACCCCCCAAAATATTTAGCTTGTTCGTGCAGGAAATGATAAGCAAATGAGCGATGGAATAAAGTCAATATATAGTAAATGAGTAGCGATAAAGAAAAATACCGAAACAATGCTTAAGTGAATCTGATTCAAATGCAGCCGACGTCAAAGATAATCAGTAAGTTAAGTGCCATATGCGATACACGCTTGGGTGATGACTGACTGGGTAAAAGAATTTCCCGCGCTAGGTTGTTGTGGTGCAGTGGATATCGGCTCGGAACGACAAATCGGGGAGCCGAGTTCGAATGCCAGTTGAATTCCTTGCATTCACTTACGCACAAATACCCTTGGGAAAGGTAGTAATCCGTCTCTTCTCTCCAGTTATGGGTATAAATAATAGGACAGTCTACCGCAAAAAGCAATGGCAACCTACTGCGCGATAATCTTCTGCCCAGTCAGTTATGTCTCTTTCGAGACATGATTGCCCAAAGCGTGTATCATGTATGGCACTTAACTGACTGAGGTTGTCATTACTTTCTGCGTTAGACGGGTTGCCAACCAAGGCTACTGAAGCCAATCTGTCCTGCTAAACCTATAGCTGGAGAGAGAATAGTCGGATTTATACATTTCCCAATGGTATTTGCGCATAAGTAAATGCAACGACGTTTCTATTACTACTGACAAAATTTCATGTGTTACATTATCCTGTGTCAGGTTGTTTAAAAATTATTCAGGGTAAACTAAAGTTTTGATTTATTTGTTTAATAAATCCATCCCGTGCTATTATTAATAATTCGTTTTATTACACTGACACATTTACGAAACGCTGGACTTTGATGCCTCTCTGTAAAATAGATTTGCTTTCTTAGAAATAAATATGCCACACGCAAACGCATTATCCTCGTTAAGATGAATGCGTAAAATAAACAAAATTCTTTTTCTTCCCTGCAGACAGAAACAAATAATAATCTCTATAAATAAAGAAGGAGTTACTTTTGCTTGCTTTTCACGTCACAAGCCTTTCAGAGACACACGATAACAAAGAAACGGTAAAGGTCAAAAAATAATGAATGGCAACAACAAAAATGTTTTCAAAAGATCTCTCCCTGCATCCGTGTTCTTCAAAAAATATATAACAATGTATTCCTGTTTTGCTTGTTTATGTCTAAAAACTACTGTTATCTTTCGAATATAAAACTGATCATATCTATCTATCTATCTATCTATCTATCTATCTATCTATCTCAAGTTGTTCATATCTATCTATCTATCTATCTATCTATCTATCTATCTATCTATCTCAAGTTATTCATATCTATCTATCTATCTATCTATCTATCTCAAGTTATTCATATCTATCTATCTATCTATCTATCTATCTATCTATCTATCTATCAATTATTCATATCATATCTATCTATCTATCTATCTATCTATCTATCTCAAGTTATTCATATCTATCTATCTATCTATCTATCTATCTATCTCAAGTTATTCATATCTATCTATCTATCTATCTATCTATCTATCTCAAGTTGTTCATATCTATCTATCTATCTATCTATCTATATATATATATATATATATATATCTCAAGTTGTTCATATCTATCTATCTATCTATCTCAAGTTGTTCATATCTATCTATCTATCTATCTATCTATCTATCTATCGATCTATCTCAAGTTGTTCATATCTATCTATCTATCTATCTATCTCAAGTTGTTCATATCTATCTATCTATCTATCTATCTATCTATCTATCTATTTCTCAAGTTTGTTCATATCTATCTATCTATCTATCTATCTATCTATCTATCTATCTCAAGTTTGTTCATATCTATCTATCTATCTATCTATCTATCTATCTATCTATCTATCTATCTCAAGTTTGTTCATATCTATCTATCTATCTATCTATCTATCTATCTATCTGTCTGTCTGTCTGTCTGTCTGACTGACTAAGCCGACTATTATTTATCTCAAGTTTGTTCATATCTATCTATCTATCTATCTATCTATCTATCTATCTATCTATCTGCCTGCCTACTGCAGCCCTTCTGTTCATATTGCTGCTGGTATTAGCGACAGAATAACTGTAGTAATATTAGTTGAGAATGAAGTGGTTGGTTTCTTCAAACATTAGTGCTTATGCGTATTTTATACAAACGATATGTATTTTATTGCATGAGCATCTGAACAGAAAAAAACAGAATGGTTTGAATGAAGGTTTGTGCGCATGTGTGTGTGTGTGGGGTGGATATGCCGTTATTCGTATGTACGTTTGTGCTAGGTATGAAATTGTGAGAGATTTACATTTGACATGAACTATTTGTTGCTTTGGCAGAATTATTACGAAGGCTCTTGTGTAGTCAAGTGAGTTTAGGCTCTTGTATTCTGTGGACTTTGTGTTGCGTTCAGTGTGGCAAGAAGTAACATTTGTCTATTATTGCAGGATATTTCATCATCCACTTGTAGTTTATGCAAACAAACTATAACGATACTCAATATTATGTCGTCTTCAAAGTCGAAAAACTATAACAGAGTTTTGGCTAGTTTTTAAAACTGTGAAGTTTTCTCTAAGTCTTTATACATTCTATAAGTCTTTATACATTAAAAATGGGCAAAATACCGTTTCAAAGGTAACATTATATGAAGTGAGATAATCAGAATGGGAAATCTCAGTTCGAATGGGTTGTAGCAAGACTGCAGTTCATAATGCTATCGTCAAGTATTAAGCTGATCGACTTTATTCTGACCAAAGAAAATAGACGCCTTAGAATATATAATCCCTACAGATGGCTGTATCAGCAAATTTTACAAGCTCCGAAAAGTTCATGCAAAAAATTGAAGTTGCTCGGCTTCTCAGTGGTACTGGTGTGTCATAGGACCGATTCTAGCAGATTAGAGATTTGATTTCATTTAAGATCCCAGGAATCTGCACGAAATTGACTGTAGAAATAAAAAAAAACCCTGTCATTTGCTAGAAACAATAGATAAATATTAAATTACGTTGAATCCCCAGCGCAGAATTTTTTTTTTCTTTGGTTTGTCAGCATTATATGATAAGGCCTCATAAAATCTATGAAACATCTTTCCTGTCGGATGAATTTGGTGCTGGTGGTTTATATTTCTTGAACCCTGAATCAATCATGAATAGTCAAGAGTATCTGGAACTGTTGAATAAACTATAGATTGACATGCATCTGCACTGCTGCAGTATATTTATGCATGAGTGTGTCTTATGCGACAATGCAAAGACAGTGCAAGAATAACTAAAGAAGATCAAGTCCATTCCATTGGGATGGCCGGTCTTGACCTCAATTCCAAAAAAATTTGCAGGATTATACGAATAAAAAAATTGCAGACAAAGAGGCAGCCAATGATAAGGCTCTTGTGATCGCTATCAAGTACGTATGGACTAAAACATTGTAAGGAGCTTTCATAATCACCAAGCCATGGGCACCTTGACGTGTTGTAATGGTTAGCAAGCTTGTCTCGCTCAGTCAATTTTAACTGAATAGTGAATTTGATCCTCGCTAGGTGCTCCATATTTCTGTCCGTGTGCAACATTTAAGCTATGCTTAGAAACTCATCACAGTCAGAAAGTCAGATCGTACTGAAGTGGTTATCAAGTCGAAAGGTGACCATGCAAATCATTAACTAGTTTATAATTAAATTAATAGAAAATAAAATGGTTTTTTCTTCTTTTTCTGTGGATTCAACGTAATGTAATATTTTTCTATTGTTTCTAGCAAATGACAGGTTCTTTTTTTTATTTCTACAGTCAATTTCATGCAGATTCCTGGGGTCTTAAATGAAATCAAATCTCCAATCTGCTAGAATCGGTCCTATGACACACCAGTACCACTGAGAAGCTGAGCAACTTCAATTTTTTGCATGAACTTTTCGGAGCTTGTAAAATTTTCTGATACAGCCATCTGTAGGGATTATATATTCTAGGGCGCCTATTAACGTAACCATTTACACAAGCTTGTAAGAGAAGTTTTGCCTCTGTCTTATTTTTTCTATATATCCTGTGAGTGTCAAATGCTCCAACCTTCCTTCCTCATTTTGTGCCTTAGAAATTTCTTTCTTATTCTATTTATACGTCTTTTTTGTTTCCATTTTCCCTAAAACTTTCTCGTTGCTTACATGTTCAGTCCATGGTATTCTCAGTATTTCTAAATAAACTGAATATGCCCTGTAGCAGGGTACAAACCAGCAATCCCATTTCTAGGGGATACCCTAATCTAGTCGGTCATGCTTTCGTCCGATCTGCCGCAGAGAGATGCAAAACTTAGTAAGGTTTAACTTTGTAAGGAATGTACATCACGTCCAGATTTTCAATCTTCGAATGTCCGTATTTCTAACTTTATTTTCGTATCCGAAATGTAAAAATGAATAATTATAAGGAATTAATGGATTTCATTTTTAATCCGACATTTCTTACTATTTTAAATGCTATGTTTTATTGCATACAAGTGTTTAAGTAGACACCCTGTTGTTTTGTTATTACAGGGGTTTTTTTGGGGGGGTGGGGGGTAAGCAGTGCCAATTATATCTATCGGCCTGTGCATTTCAGAGTCTTACGAGCACAATTTTTAATTCAAATTCTCGAATATATATTTATAAATATATTCTGACCCACAATTATTTCTGCTCAATTATCTTGAGAATAATTTTAAGCATATCATCGCCGCCTACACAATGATAATAGAATAAACCTGAAATACATGTCTTTGCTACCCATAATGCGCCATTGAACAGGTTATATAAATATTCGAACCATTGCACAACACACATGGCCCAAAGATTACGTTCAAGCATGAACAGACTGTCGCCACATAACGTTGGCATGTGTCCATTTTTATATTTACACACACTCTCCCTGATATTGAGAACTTTTACTCTTAAATATCGCATACCCTAAATATTTATTTGAAAAAAAATATTTTGCTCCCACACCTTCGGTGGTTGAGCTCTCTTGGTTCATTCCCGGATCTTTCAACTATTCATTCTGCTGTTCCAAAATGGAGAAGTTTACCCCGGATTATTCCTTGAAAAATATTCCTTACCCAAACACTCACTCTTTTCTCCTTCACCTCACCGAAAAAATTGAAAACTTCATAAGGAGACTTCGATGGAAGGCACACTTTTTTTCTCCGCTCTACAAACTCTGCACATCATTCCACGTATTCCTTTAACCTGAGGACCCAGCGCACACACACACCCGTATGCAGATTTCTGAACTCTTTCGAGAAGGACCTTTTCGACCTGATCCCCAAAATCAAATTCTGTGGGACTTCAAATAAATTCCAGAACTTACTAAAATCAGACATTAGAAACCTGAAAAAATCTAAGCACCTGTGGGTAAAATCCGACAAATCTAATAACATTATAAATGTGATCCTTTAAATTACATAAGTGTCCTTAAAAATAACCTAACTAGTAATTATAAAGTAGACAGAAGGAACCTAGCATTATCTGAAATTTATACAGACGCAGCCAAATTCGCCAAAGAATTAAATATTAGTGACAAAATTGGCAAAATCGCCACTAAAGAAGCTTACGTTTTATTTAAGGACCACAAACCAAATTTCCAAAACAAATTACAAACCAGGCTAATTAATCCTACAAAAAGTGACTTAGGCATAATTTCCAGGGAAATTTTAAAAAACCTAATAGAGAAGCTACTATTGAATCTACAACCAAACCTTTAGAAAAGTTCTTCAGATACGATACACTGGTTTAACAACATCAAAAACAAATCTAAATCCACCTTCCTTAAATTCAATATTGTCGATTTCTATTCCTCTATATCAAGGGACCTTCTTGAGAGTTGTTTAAGATTTGCTAAAACTTACGTGAACATTTCGGATAGGGACTACGAAATTATCTTTGCGGCCAGAAAATCCATTCTCACCTTTAATGATTCCACATGGACAAAGTGGCCGGGGGAGGTTTTTGACGTCCCTATGGGAGCATATGATTCAGCCCAGGTGGCAGATCTTGTGGGAATTTACATTTAAATATTCTAAGCAGATTTTTAGACCCAAAACAATTAGGCCTATATCGGGACGATGGATTAATAATTATCCCTAATTCCAATGGGCCCTACACACATAGGATACACAAAAAATAATTAGAGCCCTGAAGTACCTCGGTTTTAAAGTCGAAGTCACCTCTAATCTTAAAATTGTAAACTATCTAGACATCACGCTTAACTTAAATGATGGATCCTACCAACCATTTTTCAAAGAAAATAGTTCCCCCACTTATATTAATATTTCATCCAACCACCCCAAAAATATTATAAAACAGATACCCAAGATAGTGAATAATAGAATCAACCAATTATCATCCAACATTAAAACTTTCAACGCAAGTAAAAATATTTACAATAAGGCCCTTCAAAAAAGCGGATATAAGAACAAGTTAACATATAATAAACCTACAATAGACTCCGAATCATCCAAAAATAAAAATAAAGGAAACTGTAGAAAAAGAAAGATAATTTGGTTTAACCCCCCCCCCTCTTATTGTAAACTAACTAACATCAATATTGATAAATATTTTCTCAAGTTAATAGACAAAAATTTTAATAACAGCAACCCTCTACGGAAGATTTTTAATAGGTACACCCTTAAAATTAGTTATTCTTGCACCCCGAATATGGACAGCCTTATTAGTTCCCATAATAGGAGTATTCTGGTGAACTTGCGCAATGCTGAATCTAGGTCCGGAATTCTAAACGAATGCAGCTGTAATTCTGTGGACGCCTGCCCGGCGGAGGTAAAATGCAAATCCACCCAGGTGATTTATGAAGCCCGCATTTCTCCATCTAACAACAAAAAAAAAACGTCTTCCGGACCTATATCGGTATGTCCGCCGGTCCTTTCAAACAAAGACTGTATAACCACGGGTACTCCTTTTCGAACCCCGGTCAGAGGTACCAGACAGCCCTTTCGCGGGCATTCTGGAAAATGAAAGTGGAAGGGCTGGATCCTGAAATTAGCTGGAAACTGATAGGTTCAGCCCGTATTCCGAGGAATTTTCGTGATAGGTGCTGTCTATGTTTACTGGAAAAAATTTCAATATTAAAATACCTCCACCAACACCGGCTACTGAATCTTAAGAGGGAATTCATCAGTAAGTGCCGCCACAAGGCAAATTTTTCGAATACTTAAATTTAGAATTTAAATCCCCGTTGACTAGATGTTAGAATATAAATTAAAAGGATTCAATTTAAGTTTTAATCTTAATTTTACCCTAACGTTAACCTTAAAAAGTATTTTAACCCCCCTACCTTCCTATCCCAAGCTCCTTTAATTGCCTATCTTTAGAAAATATGGATTCTTTTACTAAACCTCTTTTTCCTTGGTTAACACATATATATATATATATATATTCTCTCTAATATTTTTTCTCTAAAAAATTTTTTCTCTAGTAATTTTTAAACTGATAACTTCCTGTAATTGGCATTTAGCTCGCTTCTACCTAAAAGGTTTAATCAAATAAACTTAAATAAAAAATTTTCAAATCTTATATTGAAACCCATTCCTTCTCGCCTAAATACACTTCTTCAAACAGCCCAAAATCTTAACTTTAAAAAAGTAATTTAACTCATTTAGTTGTCTATCTTTATAAAATATGAACTCCTATTCCTCCCCTTCCTAAATATACCGTTTCAACACCCTGTAACCCCGCGTTTACCAGCTCTGTCCTGTTCTACTTTTTGACTGTTGTTAACCTAAAACCCCTCCACACTCTACCCCAGGGCCTTCGCCATTTGGAAAAAAACAATGTCGCTGACGTGACGTAGAATCTCTATTAGAGATCCTATGTCGAAATGTACATCAGACACCTTTGAATTTTGAAAATCTTCTCTAATTAATATATATATATATATATATATAAAACTTATTTATAAATGGAACTTTGTCTGTGTGTGTATGTGTGTGTGTGTGTGTGTGTGTGTGTCCATTACCTATAGACTCCGAAACGGTCGAACCGATTTTCTTAAAAATTTACACAGTTGTATTATAAGCGTCTGCAAGTGTTCTTAGCTAGGTACCCCCGATAAATATCGAAAATCGATAATCGAAAAAATCGGGTTATAGAAGGAGTGGTCCGATTTTAATCAAATTTCATACACTCATAGACAAAGACATAAGAAACGATATTCAGAAGTTTCAAGGTTGCAGTTCTTACAATAGTACAGAAAATCGAAAATATATGTATATAAAAGGCAAGATGTTTGTGTGTGTGTCTGTTTATCTGTCTATATGTTCTTTATACAAATCCACAATTTTTATCCGATTCTCACCAAACTTCACACAAATATTCTTTAGGCTGAGTCTGAGCTCCAGGACCATGGATTAGTTTTAAAGCTTTCATTACACCCGAGCCAACGCCGAGCTATACTGCTAGTATATATATATATATATATAGAGAGAGAGAGAGAGAGAGAGACAGACAGACAGACAGACAGACAGAGGCAGGCAGACAGACAGACAGACAGATTAAAGAAAACATATTTTGAGTCGATTAACTTTACTGATTAATTTTTCCAAATCATAAATAATCCTTCCCAGACAAAGAAGAAATTCTGTCAGAAAGTAATCCGAATTTCATTCTGAACAAGTGTGTGTTATGACGTAGGCTATGAGTGTTGTGACGTAATCGTCGTATAACGAGTGTATGTTTTTTTTAATATATAGATTTGAGGATGCGGGTTCTTAAGTTCTAATTATATTTTTTTATTTTTTTATGTTTTTATTGTATGAGTTTTGCTTCTAGTATAGTAAGTCAGTTTTCATTGATTTTACTAGTATTTTAGTATTGTTTGTAAGTAGCTGTCTAATGTTACTATAATCTTTTCGCTGCTGAATTGTCTGGTGGCATTTTGGTCCTTGCTTCAATGCTTATGTCCCAACACTCTTTGCTAACGTCACAACACTCACTAACTCTACGAAACTTGCCAATTTTCCCTGCCTATCATGATGATTATTTACGAAAGGGTTAATTGGGATTTAGAAAGTCAATCTTAAAATTAGTCCGCGCAAAATATTTGTTTTTAATAATACTTGTCTTGAAGAACATTTGCTGCCTAAATACAGAGAAAAACATATAAGAGGTCAAACCACATTTAGGTACCTCCACTCATTTTCGATATCTAACTTTTAAACTGAATTTTTTAAAAATGAAATGGTTTTCTTAAAATGTTTATTTTAGTTTTAATTAAAAACTAAATGATTAAATTTACTATTTCCAGTAAGCAAAATACTGTGGTTTATTTCAAGCAGGAATTATATTGATTAGTATATAAGTTTGAGATTTTTTTGATTAGTATATAAGTTTGAGATTTTTTTAATTTTTGAATAGTATAGGGTGTGCCATTAAGACGGATCGAAGTTAGCAGTAAATAAAACAGTGTTATTGGTAAAATTTTATTGATTTCATTATTGGATCATGTTATTTGAGTCATGACAATTATGCCCTGAATTGAATGCAATGGACGTCGAAGATTTGTGGTTCCAACAGGAAGGTACCACATGCCCCACAGCCAATGCTACGATGGCTTTATTGAATGAGAAGTTCCCAGGTCTCATAATCTCTCGAAACAGTGATGCCAATTGGCCACCACGATCGTGTAACTTGACGTCTTTAGATTTCTTCCTTTGGGATCTTCTCAAAAGTAAGGTCTATGCCAAAAATCCAACAACAATTTATCAGCTGATGGATGAGATAAATAAGGCATATTAGTGAGACCAAGGTGCACCTATACAGAGACATGATCAAAATTTTGACCATCATGTTGAGGTGTGCCACCGAAATCTTGGCGGACATTTGGGCGATATTATTTTTCACACATAATTGCCATGACTCAAATAACATGATCCAATAGTGAAATCAACAACATTTCACCAATCACACTGTTTTATTTATTACTAACTTCAATTCGTCTTAATGGAACAACCTGTGTGTGTGTGTGTGTGTGTGTGTGTGTGTGTGTGTGTGTGTGTGTGTGTGTGTGTGTGTGTGCTAAAAATTTTGGGACTGACGAAAAAGCCCTTCTAAAAGTATTCTGATGTTTTATTAAGATTAAGGGAAGTAAATGATGGCTAAAATTTTCAGTACCTTGTCATATTTAAATATTACTTGTATACATGTGGAAATATGAGTACATTTCATTTAGATTTACGTATATACAATTTTGAATTTATCACCACACACGTAACTATCATTCTGCCATTCCATTTATCATTGTGTCTATCATTCTATCGATGTAAAAGGTGCGATTGGTAAATTGCCTGCATTTTATATTTTTAATTTCATACATGCGCGTTGTTTGCTTTTTATTTTTCGACTGCACAGTATAGTATGGTCAGTTGGGCACTGTCTGTGAGAAAAAGAGAACAATAATTCGCACAGCCAGAAATTTGGCAACGACATACTGTACTGTTTTGTATTCGCACGGGGAACTCCAATACGAACCAATTTGAGGACAGCTCAGGGTATTCGGGAGGAGTTGGTTGAGTCTAATGATGATTAAGAAGAGGTTTAAAGTGATCTCTAGTGATGGCGCCGTTATGCCTCCATTAATCTTCCCACAGGGATTCAGACTCAACACGGAGGCCTACCTAAAGTGCCTTGGTAAAGACGGTGGCTACTGGCAACACGGCTCTGAACTATGCCACATAAGCAGAAGAACCCAGTCACGGCTGTCAGACAATTTGTCATCCCCTTACATCTGGCCAGCTAACTCCCCAGACTGCAAACCCCTTGATTATTATGTGTGGAACGCAGTTGAACAAGAGACCGACAAAACTCCTTGTAACACCAAAGATGAACTGAAAGCAAGGATTATGACAGCATTCACCAGCTTTAACAAGCTGACCGTCAAGTAGAGTTGTTTGGAGGCTATGGTTGAAGCCAATGGCGATTTTATTGAATAAACTTATTCTGTAGTGTTTCAAGATATTTTTGTGTCACTTTGGCAAATACAACTGTTAAAATTAGATGTCAGTGTTATTTTCATTTTTGCATAATTTAGACGACAGTTTATCCATCGCATCCCATATTTATCTGTCATTCAATCTATTATTCTATCTACCGTTCTATTTATCATTCTATCGGTCATTCTAACGTTCTATTTATTATTTTATCTATAACTTTATCGATTTTTCTATCGATCATTCTGTCTATTTTTCTTTTTACCATTCTATTTATCATTCTATCATTCTCTATTTTTCTATCATTCTATTTATCATTCGATCTATTATTCTATCTGCCTATTTTTCTATTTATCATGTTATTCAGCCTTCTTTCTTTTTTTTCCATTTATCATTCTATCATTCTTTCTATAAATGTGTGTGCTATGTGAGTGCAAGATCGAGTGTGGGTATACGTCATTCTTTTATTAGTTGTTTTTTCTGTTAATTTTTTATAGATCCTGTTATTGTTTTTAATTTGTTTATTTTTGTTTATTTGTTTTGCTTTGTTTTGTTTTTGTTTTGTTTTGTTCTGTTTTGTTTTGTTTTGTTAGTTTTTGTCTTGTTGTTTTTATCCTCATTTCCGATGGTAACACCTGTCTTAGACATTGACGTCATCGGCTGATGCGAATATTTCATAATATCTTTTGTTTTTGTTTTATGGTTTTTAATCTACACGCAACTTCATTAAAAATCAACTCTGCCAGCGGACATTTTCCTTACTTCGACATCCGCGTCCTCGCCGGCGGAAAATTTCAATTGACTTCTCCAATGTTTCTTGTCAATAGCCACGCACTTTGGCTACCGAAGATTTTGCAAAACCCTGTTATAATTTTGTTCCTAATTTAACATTTTTATTATTTTTTCTCTTATTTTTATAGAATTAATTATGTACAAAGACAATCCTACCATACTGAACTATGATTCGATCTTAACGAATATTTCACTAAATCGACATTGTGCCAGAATCTAGTGAACATAAGTAAACGGTTTGTCACTTGGATGATTGATGTTATCTTCAGCTATCCGCGCAAAAGTTTCTTAACAAATTCTCTGAGACTCACTTCGTCCACTCGTCAGAAGGTATCTGCAACTGACTGCTTATACTTCTTGATATTTATTTTTTATATGCACTTTTCATTGCTACATTTTTTTTTAGTTTATATGTGCGTGTGTTCGTATACACATGCGCCCTTCTGCGTTTATGTGCGTATGTGTAGAATGTCGTGGTTTTTTGTCCTTTTCGTCGTTTTCTTAACTTTACCCTTATTGTTTTTGTATTTTTTCTATCTTTTTATCTTTTTCGTCTTTTTTTTTTTTTTTTCAATTGTAGCTATTTTGACATCTGGTTTTCTCTACATAGGTACCACCAAAAAAATGTGATACCTATAGTTTAAAATGGAATTTTATAAATGAAAAATTTTTCTTGGCGTTTTTATTTCAAGCTGATTGATAAAATTTAATATTACCAATAAGCAAAAACTTTGCTGTATTTCAAAAATAATTTAAATTGACGTTAAGAGTTTTTTTTATTTTTTGTAATCGCTAAAAATCGCTGGTTTTATCTATTTTTATCTGACAACAAAATGTAATTATCTTTATCAAAAATCATTCAAAAATATAAAATACTTTTCTGAAACAATATTAGCTTATTTAAAATTATTACTGTAATTATAATTATTGTAAATATTACTTTTAGTCTCAAATATCCCAGAAGCGCATTTTAATTTTTTTTTTTTTTTTTTTTCGCAGAACTAAGTGTTTAAGTTAGATGTTTACAACTCTATTGACAACTTGACAGCCGGAACTTTATCTGAATTTTTTACGGGGATATATCTGTAAAATTACTTAAGTATAACGAAAGCACATAATTTCCCTAATGTTTAACTATTCAGTAATCTTAAAAGTGAAGGAAATATTCTCTGTAATTCAATGTTTTATTGAATTTTATGGAGTTGGTTTTAAATTTATTACAGTTACCGGTCTTGTTTTATTACTGCTGTAATCTAACCGATTTAAGAGATTATTTTCTGAAAAAGAATCCAAATAAAATCGGCTAGATTGTAGACCCACAGCACATATTTAAAAAAATTAAATTTATAATTCACAGCATCTCTCGTTCGTGAACATGTATCATCGTATCAACGTAAACATAAATTTAGTTTGATGAAGTCCTAAAGAACGAAACGCGTCACACGAAAACTTTTGTCATGCTCCCTTCCTCTAAAATTATTTTTGATATATAAAAATGCATATATATCGTTATCTTATATATGCATCGTTCTCCAGTAATGGATTGAACACTCTTAGCTTCTGGCCTTTGTATACATTGTGTATCTAAAATCTTTCTTAGATAGCTTAGAGGTAGAATCTCCGACTGTTGTCGAATCGGTTGGGTTTCAATCCTGGCTAGAATCAATCAGATGTCTAACAGTACTGATGAGCTGAGAAACAGCAAAACAGGACTGTCTGCGGATGACTATAGATAGATAGATAGATAGATAGATAGATAGATAGATAGATAGATAGATAGATAGATATGCATTTGTCTTTTTAATAGAGCAGATGCATGTTGACTTCGACGTTTCGCGATGACACCGTTATGATGTTATCACTCGTCAGGGCTGTTTGCTGTAAACTCCCGTTTTTTCTTGTTTAAACAAAATATGGTGTGATATTGTGGGAGTGGTCTTGTTTGTGATTCGTTGGTTTTTCTGTTTCTTTATTTTCTTTTTTATTGTGTAGTTGTTTGATTAGTTTTTTTTTAATTTTTAGTGTATGCATGAATCTGCTCTATTAAAAAGACAAACTCTTTGTATCTATCAACGCACTATCTACATCCCGTATATCGAGCACTTTTCGACAAAATACCTGCTTGCCAAAATACATGTTATCAGTAAAACGCCTGAAAAACCACAAACTTGACACTAAACATTATCACTATTAAACACTGCATTTCTATAATATATATATATATATATATATATATATATATTATTGAATATGACCGACAATGATGATTTAATCAATATTTTATTGGAATATTCTAGCATTCTAACATTTTTTCGTTTTTCAGGATTTAAAGTATATAAAAATTGTCCATAGATTTTATTGTTCCGAGCACTTTCGGTCAGTATTTTAGCCAACCTCAAGGGTATTATATTAGCTGTATTCGTTCTCTGTATGTTGCACTACATATTAGTTTTCACTGTGTGAATATTCTTGTGGAAGAGTGACCGTTTAGAGCAGTCACGTGCCAGGCTGAGTTGACGTGAGAGTCACTTAACACGACAGCTCCATATTAATATTGGGGGAATAGCACTTTATTAATAGGACCTTTTTAAGGAAATGATATGTGGCCTAGCGGTCTAAGGTACGTCAGATCTAATGACGGTTTCCTCGAGGGGGCGTAGATTTGAATCCTGCCAAGGGACGCGTATTTTTTTAACACAATTTCTCGAATATTCAGGCGGTAGATGTAAATAGGTAAATATAGTTTAATAATACAAGCAGAGCATCTACTTAAATATGGGTATCCATAAAAAATAACGATTAAACCAATATATTAAGCTAAGACACCTTGTAACTGATAGAATCCTAATCTAAACTTATTTATAAATGGAACTCTCTGTGTGTGTGTGTGTGTGTGTGTGTGTGTGTGTGTGTGTGTGTGTGTGTGTGTGTGTGTGTGTGTGTGTGTGTGTAATCGGATTATAGAAGGAGTGGTCCGATTTTAATAAAATTTCATGCACTCATAGACAAAGTCATAAGAAACGATATTCAGAAGATTGCAGTTCTTAAAATAGTGCAGAAAATCGAGAATATATACATATAAAAGGCAAGATGTTTGTGTGTGTGTGTGTCTGTTTATCTGTCTGTATGTCCTTTATACAAATCCACAATTTTTATCCGATTCTCACCAAACTTCACACAAATATTCTTTAGGCTGAGTCTGAGTTCCCTGGCCATGGATTAGTTTTAAAGCTTTCATTACACCCGAGCAATGCCGGGCTATACTGCTAGTAAACTATATATTAGAATGTTTGCGCATTAGAGAGAGAATGCTTAAAAGAAGATAAATCACTCCATTCTTTTTTTAAGGAAGCTAAAAGCATCTACTTTAACATACAAGCACTTTCACTTACACTTAACTGATTTTCACATATATGGCGGAAAGTACCTTATTGTACTGAAAGCCTTAATTTTTCTCGTTGATACTTCAACGAATATATATCTGCTAATTTCAGTTTCCTACCCGAAACGTAAACAACAGTAATTTTTTATATGATTTTTATCCGACTATACTAGAAAGCAACAGAAATGTGGTTCTACAGAAGGAGGTTGAGAATATCATTGATTCAACACATGAGCAAAGAAGTTTTAGAGAAAATGGAAGCAAAAAGGACACTTAAATTTATTACCAGAAAGAGACAGTTGAAATTTCTAGGTCACATAGGGAGGAAAGTGGGCTTTGGGAATTTGAAACTCACAAGACAGTCTGAAGGCAAGCGTGACAGTGGAAAGCAAGGCATACCCTGCATAGCGAACTTGTGTAAATGGTTGGCAGTACAGGTTTTAGGAGAGAGAGTAAAAAGGCAAAATTTACTAAGAGTTACAGGAAATCGGGGAGAATCATGATCACCAGCATCATAAAGAGATGCGACTCAAAGAAGAAGAAGATGAAAAATCTAACTAGCTGCCGAGTTAGACAGATAGATAAGAACAGACTTACTGATAAACTAGAATGCTTATGTATATAAAACAATATCATGTAATAGGTAATTTACCTTAAGTAACTCTTGGGCCTTGCACTGGGTGAATAATAGCATAAAAAGACATGAATAGACTGAGACAGACAGACAGATAGATAGATAGATAGATAGATAGATAGATAGATAGATAGATAGATCAAAACAGAACGAGATAGATAGATAGATAGATAGATAGATAGATAGATAGATAGATAGATAGATAGATAGATAGATAGATTTAGTGACACAAATATTACTAATTAACTCATAGCTGCGGAAAGATAATTAGATTCATACCTTTCCTAAAAATATTGGAACCCAATCAGAATTAAATAGATAGATAGATAGATAGATAGATAGATAGATAGATAGATAGATAGATAGATCTAATCTAAACTTATTTATAAATGGAACTTTGTCTGTGTGTGTGTGTGTGTGTCTGTGTGTTATCCGTTACCTATAGACTCCGAAACGGCTGAACCGATTTTCTTGAAAATTTAAACAGTTGTACTATAAGCGTCTGCGAGTGTTCGTAGCTAGGTTTTGTGTCGAGGTACCCCCGATAAATATCGAAAATCGATAATCGAATGAATTGGGTTATAGAAGGAGTGGTCAGATTTTGATCAAATTTGATGCACTCATAGACAAAGACATAAGACACACGCATTAATTCTTTTCTTCAGAAAACACATAAGACGTATTCACTAAGTTAAATTTTCTGTGGCACAAGGTTTTATATGTGGTGCACCAAGTAAAGTTCAAATACATAAAACAAAATTAATAGACTTCTTGGCCAAAACTGCACAACAAAAAACGAAGTTTCAAGGTTGCAGTTCTCACAATAGTGCAGAAAATCAATAATATATATGTATAAATCGATACCAGTAAAACAAAATTTGACTTACATCCTTTCATTTTTCTTTCATTCTACGGTTTCGCTTTAAATGGAAACATTTTAGTCTTTTGTGCCAACGTCCAAAGTGTCTGAGCTCCAGGACCATGGATTAGTTTTAAAGCTTTCATTACACCCGAGCAACGCCGGGCTATACTGCTAGTATATAGATAGATGCTAAGTCATTGTTTGCTCATCGTGAAACACCATACAATGTCTCACTATTTTGGTTCTCGTAACTAACGACCGCTCTGTGTTATATAAGGGTAATTCCCCAATTCCTTTATTCAATCCGTTTGAATTACTCTCAACTGCCTTTAAAGCATAATGGCTTACCCACCAATCCTTTTCCATTTCTACTCTCTACTGTGTGATATGCATTAACCCCGTCCATGTTTTCTGATATCATGTCCTAACTTGATTCCCACAAAGCATGTGGACGATGATATCCATGCAATTATCCCTAAGAAATGTGCTTCTGAACTGACTCCTGTTCTTTCCAAGTTCTACTTGCTTCTCCAGATTGCTGTAAATCAATTGCAACGTTATCGGTTCTGACCTGGCATTTCGGTTACAGTTACCTTCCCACTGCTTTACCTCTTCTATAAATATTTTCCTCGTTGGTACCTCAAATATCGGCTCTGAATGAGAAATCGGAGTGCCGAGTTCGTATTCAAGTTAACATCGTAGCATTCACTTACGCTCAAATACTATTGGGAAAGGTATGAATCCTTCTTTTCACTCTCCCGCTATTGGTTAAATAGCAGATCAGATTGGGTTCTATAGCCTTAGTTGGCAACCAATCTAACACATAAAAAATGGTAACATACTGCGGGAAAATCTTCTGTCACGTCAGTTATGGATCGTAAAAGACATGATCGCCCAAGCGTGTATCACGTATGGTATTAACTGACTGACGAACTAGATTGGTAGCTCGATTTCAGAATTTCACTGGTGAAATTGCTGGTTGTAACCATAAGTTCTATACTGAGAGTTTCTTCTCTCGCACTTCTCGTTTGATGCACTATCTTCCTGCTTCCTGTTTTCCAGTCAACTACAGTCTCTAAAAAATCAAAAGCTCTCTTTAACAGCTGTTCTTTTATTGTCCTATCTATTTCTTTCTGTTAGAAACACCTTTCGTTCGAGTGACTTTTATTGCCTTGATTGGGGTTAAAGGGTTTTAGATAAATATGTACCGAATAGACCGATTTGGATTTATATTTAATTAACTTATACAAATCGGTAGACCCAGGTTCGAATTCCGGATAAAATTATTTGCATTCACTTGCGTGCAAATACTCTTGGGAAATGTATGAAAACATCACTTCTCCCCAACTATGGGTTAAATGGCAAGGCAGATTGGGTTTTATAACCTTGGTTGGCAACCAATCTACCGTAGAAATAAATGACAACCTACTACGGGAAAATCTTTTGCCTGGTCACTCCTGGATCGAAAGAGACATAATCGCCCAATCGTGTATCATGTATAGCACTTAACTGCCTGGTATAATGCAAGCCATATGAGTCATCATGTATTTGAGTGTGTGTGTGTGTGTGTGTGTATGTGTGTGTGTGTGTGTGTGTGTAATTACATATATATATATATATACGTGTGGGTGTGTGAATAAGTTATTAAAGGTTAAAGATATCCTAAATTTGACTGTGAGAAAAAACTTTGTAAAATCACAATGGTTCTCGTAGTAATAATAATAATAATAATAATAATTACACATGATAATAAACTGGTTCAACGTTGCTTAACTTATTGCAGTCGTTGTTTATTCGACGCATGATCCATAATTTAGCTCCAAGTGCAACCTACGCCTCAAATTTTTCTATTCGCTCCGACGTCATATAGGCGCGACCATCAACCCCATCTGGGGAAGTTGGCTGGTTGAGCGACCTTGTCAACGATGCGTGTCGGCAAAAATGATTTCGAAATTGAACTGAGCTTAATCAGGCGGTGAATTGTATGGCAATATAAAAGGTTGTTGGAAAAGCAACCAAGAGGAACAATTTATTTGTATTTATTATTATTATTATTATTATTATTATTATTATTATTTATTTATTTATTTATTTATTTATGAATTTATTTATTTTTAGTCGGCCGTCAGCTTGTCATCACAGTCAGGTCTGTACCGTGTGAGTGACGCTAAATGCTTATGGCAGATAAGGGAAAAGAAGATGGGAGAAAGATAAAAAGAAAAAGAAAAAGAAGGAGTGTCAGTCGGTTATTGAGACTGTAAGCAAAGGTCAGAAGGTTAAGTTAAAAAAAAAAAAGAAAAACTGGAGTAAGAAGGACAGAAAAAATAGTAAGTGAACTAAGGAAAGGATAAAGAGAAAATTATGGCCATAATAGAACCAATTAAATGTACGAAGAAAGAAAGAAAGAAAGAAAGAAAGAAAGAAAGAAAGAAAGGACAAACTTAAAAGAAAGAAAGCACCTGGTATAAGAAGTTTTAGAAAGAAAGAACGAAAGAAAGAAAGAAAGAAAGAAAGAAAGAAAGAAAGAAAGAAAGAAAAAGAAAGAGAGAGAGAAAGAAAGAAAGAAAAAAGGATACAATTAAACTAAAGAAAGAAAGAAAGAAAGAAAGAAAGAAAGTTAAATGAATGAAAGAAAGATATAAAGAAAGAAAAGGACAAATTTAAAAGCAAGAAAGAAAGTAGGTGGTATAAGAAGTTTTAGAAAAAAAAAAAGAAGAAAGAAACAAACAAACAAACAAACAAACAAAGATGAAATGGTTATACATGCTTGTCGGATATTCAGGGGTTCACAAATAATTGACTGCCCATCTCCTTAAGGTTCAAAGTTCCTCTCTAGATAAAGTGGTAAAAGGGACAACGTCTTTATTTCAATTTAGGGGTTTTCACTCAAAGGAATGCACGCAAAATTTCACAATTATATGAAACGCTCTTTCTGACAGTTTTTTTTTCTTCTTCTTTTTTCATGCCATATTCAGGAATTAGAAAATACACATAAATTGAAAAACTTGAAAAGATAGCGGAACATTTTGTTTTATTTATAGTTATTTTTTCCATCTGAACTGGGAAGAACTTTTATTGAGATAACTGCTAAAAATACTGTACAAGGATAGAAGAATGATTCAAAAGAAAGAAAGAAAGAAAGAAAGAAAGAAAGAAAGAAAGAAAATGAGAGAAAAAGAAAAAGATAGAGAAAGAAAGGACATAGATAGATAGATAGATAGATAGATAGATAGATAGATAGATAGATAGTGCAAGAAAGAAAAAAGAAAGTAAAAGAAAAAAGAAAGTTGGATAGATAAATAGTGCAAGAAAGAAAGAAAAAAGAAGATAATGAAAGAAAGAAGGAAGAAGTAGATAGATAGTACAAGAAAAAAGAAAAAGGAAAGAAATATGGGAAAGAAAGAAGCAAAAAAGAATTAGGGAAAATATAGTTTTAGAAAGAAGAAAATTAAGAAAAATTAAGAAAAATAAGCTAAAATTCAAAGAAAAGGGCGGCGAGGCAAAGAAAAGATATATTAAAAGTGGTTTTAACGAAAGAAAAACGGAAAAGGAGTGTGGAACAAAAGTAGGTAAAGCTGAATGGCTTTGGCGGGGCAGAACAGGAGTAGAAGGAAGGAAATGTGGACGGTTCAGGATCATTAACCACCATGAACCAAAAATGTCATTTTTGCTGTCGGTCCGCTGTCATCAAAGAGCGGTTCAATGGAAGTGGATAAGCGGACTCTTAGCCCCGCGTCCTCTATCCACACCTATACTTGCTTCTTCCCAACCCGACCCAGATAATAGCAGGTTGTAAACTGTAATGAAGCGTGGCCGTTAACGCGTAATCGGTGGGTGGGCACGGAGAAGGGGGAAGAAGAAATTAGGATGGAACCAAGAAGGGGGAAAAAAAAGGAGGAAATTTGCTTGTGAACAAACGGAAAAAGGTTTCAAGAAAAAAGTGTGGGAGAAGTCGAAAGAAATCAAAGAAAGAAAGAAATAAGAAACGAATAAATGAAAAAGAAAAAGAAAAAACAACAGAAGACAGGAAATATGAAAAAGAAAGAAAAAGTGGAGAAATAAAAAGGAAGAATGTGAGGAAGAAAGAAAAAAACAAAAATAGAAGAAAAAAGAAAATAAAAAGAAAGAATGTGGGAAGAAAAGAAGCAAAAACAGAATAACGAAGAAAATAAGAAAAAAGATAGAAAGGTATAAGCGAAATTAAGAATAAAAGAAAAGTATGAATCAATAATTGAAAAATGAAGAAAATAAAAACTGGAAACGAATAAGCAAAACGAAAGGTAAAAATAGAACGAATAAAATAAGAATGTACAAAAGAAAGAAACAAACAATAACAATAAAGAGAAAAAATATATAGACTAAGTTGAAAAAGAAAGAGAAAAAATGGAAACGGAAAATAAAAGTAGAAAGAGATGGTAAAGAAAGGAAGAAAGTGATAGATAAAAAGCAAATAAAAAGAGAAAAGAAACGTAGAATTCTGAATTGAATGGAAGAAAATGAAAGAAGATAGATTCGGCCATCAGTTTGTCATCACAGTCATGGATGTATCGCCTGAGTGACGCTAAATGCTTGTGATAGAGTAGTTGAAAGGAGAAAGAAGGGAGAATAGCAAAAAAAAAATATATAGTAAGCAAAAAGAGTTACTGTTGGAAGCGAAGTCAATCGGTTATTGAGACTGCACGCAAAGGTCAAAAGGGTAAGTTGAAAAAGGAGAGAGGGAAAAGAATTGGACGAGAATAGATTGCACAGAACAAATAAATTGGACGAAATAAAGACGAAATGAAGGGGAGGTTTAAAGCAACCAGAATGTTGTTCTACAGAAGGATGCTGCAGATACCATGGACCGAATATATGAGCAATGATGAGGTTTGGGGGAGGATGGAAACGAAAAAAAAACTAATACTTAATATCAGGAAAAGACAGCTAAAGTTCCTGGGACATATAATGAGGAAGGAGGGCGTGGAGAATCTGATACTCACAGGTCAAATAGAGAGAAAAAGATACAGGAGAAAGCAACGCATAACATACTTGACGGGGTTTGAGCAAGTGGATGGTAGAGCGGGGTTTGGGTGGGGTAACAGGAAAAAGCGTGCTAAGAGAGCCACTTGGGATAGGGAGATGTAGAAAGCCATTATCGCCTACGTTCTGAAGGGACACGGCACATGAAAGAAAAAAAGAAAAAAAGAAAAATGGAATAGAAAGAGAGGAGGGACAGAGAGAAATGAGGGGGAGAAAGTCTGTTGGAATAAAGAAAGAAAGAAAGAAAGAAAGAAAGAAAGAAAGAAAGAAAGAAAGAAAGAAAGAAATTGTGTGTAGAAAGAGAGAGAAAAAAGAAAGAAAAATAACTGCGTAGGAAGATGGCGAGAAAGGAAAAAGTGTGTTAGAAGAGAGAGAGAGAAAGAATAAAGAAAAGTGCTTTGGAGGAGAGAGAGAGGGAAAAAAGAAAGGGTAAGTTGAAAAAGGAGAGAAAGAAAAAATTGGACGAAAATCGTACAGAGCAAATAAATAATTGTGGGGAGACGAAATTAAAATAAAGCAAAATTAATGGAAGAGAGACAGAGAGAAATAGAGAGAAAGAGAAAGAGAGAGAGAGAGAGAGAGAGAGAGAGAGAGTGTGTGTGTGTGTGTGTGTGTGTGTGTGTGTGTGTGTGTGTGTTGGAAAGGAAGGATAAAGAAAAAAGGAAAGTGCGTAATGAGAGAAAAAGGTTGTGTTGGGAAAAAAAAGAAAGAAAGAAAAAGAGAAAATAGAGAAAAATGAAAAGAAAGTGTGTAGGAAGACAGAGAAAGAAAAATAAGTGTGCAGGAAAAGAGAAAGGGTGAAAGTGTGTAAGAAAAGAAGTAGAAAGAAAAAAAGAAAAGTACTTTGGAAGTCAGTTAGTTAAGTGTCATACATGATACACGTTTGGATGAACATGTCTCGAAAGAGACATGACTTACTAGGCAGAAGATTTTCCCATAGTAGATTGCCATTACTTTCTGCGGTAGACTGGTTGCTATAGAACCCATTCTGACCAGTTATCTAACCCATAACTGGAGGGAAGAGGCGGGTTAATCCCTTTCCCAAGGGTATTTGTGCGTAAGTGAATGCAACGAATTCAACTGTAATTCGGACTCGGCTCCCCGATTTCTCGTTCCAAGCCGATATTTACTGCCCTACAGCGCAGATCTTTGGAAGAGAGGGAGAGAAAAAGAAAAAACAAAGTGTATTAGAAGTAAAAGAGAAGGAAAAGAGGAAATGTGTTGGAAAAAAGAGAGAAAGAAAAAAATCAGATTAAAGAAAAAAAAGACCTGATATAAATGAAAAATGTAGAAAATTGTATTCCCTATCATGAAAATCAGCTTTTGAAAAGATTTTACCTGGGCTTGAACTAAAAGACACACTATGACATGTGTACGAGTAGTGTAACGGATAAGGTCATAAAAAGTGGGATCGTCGAATCGTATTCAAATTTCAGTCTAGCTTATGCGTTTACTTTCGCACAAATACACATGGATAAGGCATGAACCCATATCTTCCCCACCATCCGGCCCAGCAAACGATTTATACGTTATTATATATAGAATATAAATATTCTAATATTATACTTTTGAAAAAGAAAACCGCAAGTTACCCAAGTTTTACTTAATTTCCGTAAAGTATGTCTCTCCTGTGGCATTGCTAATGGTGTCTGTTGTGATAGTTACGTCTTCTGCATAGTCAACAACTTTCAGTTTTACTGAAGCTAAAATTAAATTCATAGGCTTCAAGCAGTAAAGCTCAATACAAACTCTCTCAGGTGAATCAATAAAATCTGTCGAATCTATTAAATACCTAGTGTTGTATACCCATTTCGAAGGGTATTAAATCTGCAGCAAAGTTCATATTCTTGCATATTCTTCGTCGGGTATTAACTTCAACTCAAATTCTACGAAAATCAAACTGTGTACCAAAAATCATTATCGGTTGCATTCTCCGGAACCCAATTCCATGGACTAAAAACTGCAACCACTTCCTCGGAAATTAGACTGTAACCAAAACAACATTCTTCTCTCTATAACCTGACGACGACGGCGAAGATTTACTGCACGCAAACGTTGTCTTTTCCACAAAACACCTCGATGAAATATACTGCAAAAACATTGACATCTTTTTCATGCTCACAAAATCAAGAGACATCAATAATTATATAAGATATAGACAAACATTTTATTCTATCTTCGGTGACATGGCCATGGAGTGAGAGGTTTGGTCGGGTTGTCAGCACAAACGCATATGTGTCAGCACACCTGCATCGAGGCGGCCAACTCCACTGGCGAGCTGCAGTTTTCAACCCTGTCTGCAAAACCTTTTCAACCCTGTCTCGACTGCAAAACTCCAACTAAGCTGATCTATATGACAGCTGACATCACTTATAAAGCTGTCCCCGCTGACACCTGTATCTTCAGATGCACTTCATACCATATCGGGTTTTGACCCTTCTGATCCCGCTAGTCATAACAAATTTGTAGCTCAACATCTGCGTTTCCGAACGCAGCAACACGTCCCGATACAAAATACACTTCAAGGCAAAATTTCACACTGACCAAGATATTACAGTAACGAATCTATAACACCAAGGAAGCGAGATAAATTCTACTTAAAAGGATATGAAAATTCGCATAGCTAAAGCCTGGACCACCTTGAATAAAATGGATGTAATCTGGAAATCTGATCTAACAGACAACCTCAAGCGGAGATTCTTTCGGGCCTCTGTAGAGGTGGTATTAATGTATGGTGCCACTGCCTGTATATTAACTAAAACGCTAGCTTCTATGCTTGGTAGAAGCTACACCGAGATGCTCGGATACTGAAATCTATAATTAACCTCTCTTGGAGAATCACACTTCTATAGACACATCCCTGATATTTCTACAATCTTACTCGAACGAAGAATGCCTTTGCAGGACACTGCTTGCTAGTTATATACAGTTCTGGACACCTAGCCATGGATCAAGACGGGTTAGTCGTCCAGCTTATGTTGACCAGCTACGTTATGACGCAGGATGCCTTTTAATAACCTTCCGAGTTTGGTGCAGGGCTGTGATGGTTGGTGTGATAGACTTATGAAGGTACGAGCTAACTCAAACAAATGAATAAAATTGTATGTCTTGTTTGTTAGTTATGAAGATTATTCATAAACCTTCTGGACATTGCTTTGACCATCACTGCCCTGCTTTATTTAGAAGTTCTTAATTTTATTTAATAGTGTTATAAGAATGTTAAGTGAAAACAAAAATTTTAAAAATTACAAATTATTACATTCACTTTTCATTTTGCTTCCTCCTCACACACACACACACACACACATTAATATTGCCTCATAGAATAGATAGCGAGAAACAGTCCGGTGCGTTTTAACCACTAATCCCCTGCCTGATTGCGGGTCCTATGCAGCGCTTTGTGACTTTCGCTATCTTGTGGTGGATTAGATATCGGCTCGGAACGACAAATCGGGGAGCCGAGTTCGAATTCCAGTTGAATCCCTTGCATTCACTTACACACAAATACCCTTGGGAAAGGTATTAATCCGTCTCTTCACTCCAGTTATGGGTTAAATAGCAGGAGAGATTGGGTTCTATAGCCTTGGCTGGCAAACAATCTAACGCAGAAAGCAATGGCAACCTACAGCGGGATAATCTTCTGCCCAGTCAGTCATGTCTCGAAAGAGACATGATCGCCGAAGCGTATTTTACGTATGGCACTTAACTGACTGACCAACATTTAACTTTTCTACTTACATTTATACACGTTACAAGTAAAATTAAGCATAACTGACTATTAAAGAATGGACAATTTTCGAGGATTTTGACGTCAATTCAGGTATGTTTTTTGTTTTTGTTTTTTTATCGTCCAAATCCAGTAATTAGTTTTGCTCATGTTACGTTTCGAAAAAAAACACCATACTAAAATTCACTATTTTTATCCATATTCTTGAATGTTTTAAATTCTTCAACTTTTTAACAAGAAAAATCACAAGTTGATGTCAAAAGTTGCCGCAAAACATTGTTGATTTATTTAAGATGGATCTATTATGACACGTCCGTAATTTGTATTAAGGTACATTGAATTTATTTTCAATTTTCTAGTGAATTGTTCACTTATATCGCATATGAACCATTATTGTATATAATTAGGTCTACCACAGAAAGTAATAGCAACCTACTGCTGAAAAATCTTCTGCCTAGTCAGTCATGTCTCTTTCCAGAGATGATCGCCCAAGCGTGTATCACTTATGCCACTAAAGCCACTGAAACCACAGACCGGTTGGGGGGAAAGCCTGATTGAGACTCACGAGAAATGCTTTGTGACACTAGTTATCAAAATTTGCTCCTTTTTTGCCCACATTTATATACACTACAAATTAAAGAAATCTAGCTAATAAAAGATTAAACATTGTCACGAATTTTGATGTTCTTCTGGGGTCTTTTCTTCTTTTTGTCCAAATCCGTGTTTTTTTTTGTTTTGTTTTTTTGGGCCTATGCTAAATTACGAACATTATATTTGCATTATCACGGTGGGTTCTTCAGAGCTGTCCGTTGTCGATCCTACTTTATGCTTTAGCGTTGAAGACACTCCTACGCAGGCCAAGGGACAGAGTGCACAGTCCGACCCTGCACAAAACTGGTATCTCTGGATAGAGCGCAAGCCAGTGTTTCCGTGTACGCAGATGAATTATCCTTTTTTGTTTTTTTGTCTTCCGGCTTGTGGTTAGGTACTTGGAAGAAAGTTACTTTTCCGGAGCTCCTCAGTTGGACTGACGAATATGCTCCGAGCCGAATCTCCAGCTGAAGAAGAATTGGTTGAGATAGTGACGTTGGTCCGGACATGGCTCAGAAGGCGGTTAAAGGGTAGATCTACTCTTTACCACTCTTTACCGGTTGTCATTACTCCTTCTCTGCGAAGGTAGTGGAGTAGAGCGGAGGCAAGCCGACTGTGTCCAGTTTCCGTGTCATGGAGGACTGCGAACGCAACACTTGGTAAGTTATCGACACGCTTCGAGTTTGGTTTCCCTATGCGACGCGTTGACTGAAGATTCGCACAGGGCGAGGAGTGTTTGAGACGCCTTCCCTAGACTTCTCCCATTTCTGGGGTTGAGTGCCGTCGTAAACCCAGGAATCAGTTGGAATTCTTCACTGAATGTCGAAAGGCCATGCATGCTACTCCAGTAGCATTTCATGGTCTAGAAACGCATTGTATTGGGAACTATTGAATGCGACTCGGCTTGACGGCGATCGAGTTGCGTCCTTTTTGGTACTGGGTGCCAGCGGTGAATTACCTCTACAACTCTGAGTTTTCCCTTCGACCCTGTGTCAAAATTTTTAATTATATTGCAATAAATATACGTAGTATTTCTTTTCAGTTTATTTAATTGAATTGTTCACCTACATTGAATATGATCCATTATTATACAAAATTTGGTTACAATAAAAATTTGTATTTTATATGAATGCTACCTTATTAAATTTGAGATGTAGTAGAATGGGGTTTCCTTATCATAGTTTGGAGGAGCGTAAGATTCTTGCACAGGCCCAGGCTAAAAATGCCTTAGATTATGAGAAAAGAGAAAGAAAGAAAGTAATCAAGCTATCATTAGATCCAGGGCACACTTCATCACCTAAACTTCAACTGAATCTATTAGAAAAATGGCCTTTGTTTTCAGATCATACAATTCAAATCAAATATGACTTGACGGAGCAAGAGTAAAATGTTACAATGAAGCATAGTACTACTTCATTAGACTGGTCCACTCTTATAAAAAAAATTAGGCAAAAATTCGTTCGAAAATTCTTATGAGGAGAAGGTATTGTATTCGATCGCGTTTATCTGTCTGTTCGTGGTTAAGATATCTCAAGACCCGATCGATGGATTCAGATGAAACCTTCAGGGATGACTGACCTCATAACTGGCACGAACTGATTAGATTTTGGATTCGATCCGGTATGGGATAAAGTTTCTAAATGATTTTTCTGTTTGTATTTTTATTGTTTGTTTTTTTTTTTTTTGCTAATAGTTTTTCGTACGTTTCACATGCCAAATACTGACTTATCTCCCCTAGATTGATTTACATCATTATATTTTCTGAACAAACTATTTTTTCAAGAAAATATTATTATTTATAATATAAATTTAATATTTATTATCCAAAATATAAAAAGAGTGATCAAGTTCATTGTAGCTATTCTCATTTTAATAACCATCTTTTGCTAATCACTAAGATGATGTTGGTATTACCTTGGCAGAGGTTTGTAGTCTTTGACTGCTCTTGTCATTATTGGTGTTGAACAACAGAAATGTTGTTCTTCAGAAGGATGCTGGGAATACCATGGACTTAATATGTGAGCATTGACAAACTTTTAGAGAAAATGAAAACAAAAAAGACGCATACTTAACATCAGTAACAATTGACATTGCTAGGATTCATAATGAGATAAAGGACTTGGAAAATGTTATACTCACAGTACAGTCTGAAGGCAAGAGGAACAGAAGAAAGTAACGTATAACGTTCCTAAAGGGCTTGAGTAAATGGATGCCGGAACAAGGTTTAGGAGTGATAACAAAAATCAATATTTATTAAGAGCTACAAAGGACTTAAAATTATGGTGAGCCATGATCACTTAAGTACTGAAAAGACCAGAGATAGATAGATAGATAGATAGATAGATAGATAGATAGATAGATAGATAGATAGATCAGTTTACCATTCGACCATGCGTAGAATATTGCTACCACCTATATTCTTGTGTCCTTGAGCACTTTGATGAGATAAAATAAAACATTAGTAATATTATTAGTCCTGATCTGACGACTCCGCTTCAGTCACTTACCCACCACCGAAAGGTTTCCTCTTTGTGCCATTTTTATAAATATCGTGGTAATTGTTAGGATGAGCTCTTTTGCTGTGGTACCAAAACTTTAAGAATGTCAGCACAATACTACACCGGAGTCGAAAATCCATCAGTTTTCAGTTGAGCTGGCTAGAGCTAGCCGTAAGTTCTATGCTAGTAGTTTCTTTTTTCTTTTCTTTTTTCTCTCTTTTTTTTTCTCTCTCTCTCTCTCTCTCTCTCTCTTTTATTTTTTTAATTTTTTTTTTGTACTCCTCAATTGTGGAATCCTCTTTCGGCTCCATGCTTTCTAACCAACATTAATCTCGAAAAATTTAAATGCAATGTCAATTGATGTCTACTGTCCTCCAATTTACTTTTTACTCTTTCCGCTTATTGCTAATAGTAATTATAACTAATTCTTCCAAATCTTGTTATTCTTTTAGTTTTAGTGGATTTTCTGCCTTGCTTGGTGTGATAACAATTAGATAAACGAAAAAGGATAGATAGATAGATAGATAGATAGATAGATAGATAGATAGATAGATAGATAGATATGAAAAGATTGAGAGACGACGAACAGATTGAGATAGATAGATAGATAGATAGATAGATAGATAGATAGATAGATAGATAGATAGATAGATAGATAGAAGTGCGCGTAGCCTAGTGGTTATCGGCGCGAATTTTGGATTAGCATCCCTTGTTCGACCGAGGTGATAGCATTCATTTTCTCTCAACCTCCCCAGGAGTCCTTCAACTAAGAGTTAAATAGCAGGACAAACTGGGCTCTCTCGTTTGGGTTGGCAACCAATTTAGGAGAAGGAACACTTTAAATTCAAACTTGAGGAATACCTTTTGGAAACTTCTTCTGATACACTGCACTGTTTCTCTGTTATCACTTCCAAAAGTGTGGTTGAATTTACACAAGAATGAGATAACTCTTTTGTATTTGATAATATACTGAGTATTCAATGTGTGCGTGATTTTGCGTGTATGCGAGTGATTGTCTTTGTGCTTGTACATGAGCGTAAATGTCGGCAGTGTATTTGAGTTCTGTGGGAATGCGCATGCGTGTGTATTTCGCGCCCAAACAGAACAACAGCTGAGAATCTATATCTTATTTCGACTGAACTGAAAGCGATGATATTACCATTGCACATTTCACGTTCACGCACGGATGACTCTGCGGCCATGGTTCAGTGAATTATAAAAAGAAGTTTGGAAAGAATGGGCTCGCCTTTGGCTTTTTGCTTTTCGGGAACTATGTTTTATGGCATTGGGGTTTTATTTTTAATGTCTTGTTTTTTTTTTTTGTTTTTGTTTTTTTGTTTTGTTTTGTTTTTCTTCCTTTCTTTCTATGGATTCATTCACGCCAGCTCAAAGTTAACTACGCCAATTTATTAAAGGGTTTTCCTAATGTCAATATCTACTTCTTTTCTTTCTCGTTCTCTCGTTTTCTTTCTCTTTTTCTTTCTTGTTCACTTTCTCTCTCTCTTTTTTTCTTGTTCTCTTTCTCGTTCTCTTGTTTTCTTTTTCGTTTTCTTTCTCTTTCTCGTTCTTGTACTCATTTTCTGTTGGTTTTTTTTTCTTCTTCCGTTCTTTAAGAAACTGGTGATTTTCTGATAAAGCGAAAATGTCTATTTCATATCAAACTGGGTTAACGTGTGTGTATTTTTACGTACGAGATTATGCATTCGCTTGCGTGTTTATTTATGTGTGCGTGTGTATACATTTGTATGTGCAAGTGTATGTGCAAGTGTATGTGTATGTGTTGTTTGTGATTAAGTATCTGTGTGTATAATTCCGTGTGTGCGATTTTGTGTTTTTATCTGCGACTATTTACGTTTGCACTTCCATGTGACTGTGAGTGTTTGTGTGCATCTGTATTTGTGTGTGAGTGTGAATGTATGTGTTTTTTGTGTATGTAAGCGTTTGTATGTTTTTGCGTGTGTTTTTGTATGGGATGGTTTATGTATTTGTGCATTATTCTGTTTGTGTTTGTGTCAGTATGTTTGTGTATGCGTGTTTGTGGGTGTATTTTTTAATGCGTTTCCGTATGTGCATATTTGATCGAGTGTTTGTGTGGAAGTTTGTTTGTGAGGACGTGTGTGTTAGTGTATAGGTGTGTGTGCGTTTATGCGCTTGCATGTGTCTTTGTGTGTTTGTCTGTGTCCACATGTTTTTATGTGAATGTCTGCGTATGTTTGCTAGCGTGTGCAAGCGTGAGTATTTATGTCGTTTGTATTTGCATATTTGTGTGTATTACTGTTTGCGTGTTTGTGATTGCACGTGTCGGTGTGCATATTTATTTCCGTGTGTGCTTGTGTTTTTATAAGCTTGCGCGGTTCACTCTCCAAATATAGGCCAAACTGTTGAATATATTGAACTAAAATCTCCCATACATGTCTTGTTTACCCCAGGAGTTCAATAAGCATACTGGGATCGCACTAAATCTCAACATGTCTATCGAACACTTGCGGCGTTCAAGAAATTGTTACATAAAAGAAGAAAAATATATATGTTATTTTAATATTTGACAAATAAATATTATCATAATAAATCGGAGTTAATCTTTTTTTTAATTACGAGGTTCATTCGTTTATTTACAACGTATTTACAACGGTCAACAAAAGAGACTAAAATATTTACACAAAATGATGTGGACTTAAAAAAAAGTATCGGTTTCTTTTTCGTCCCTGTACTGATACTAGCCATTTCTTATAAAATATGTGAGATGGAAAAATTCACGATGGTTTCAATTTTTTCTTAGAGTGATAGTAAAAAAGAATCTACGACAATACGTGGATAAAAATAAACAAAACATACAAAAAAAAAACTGACATCGATCGGGGTAGAGAAACAGAGAGAAATATAGATATATATACCCCGATATAAATAAAGTAGATAAATAAAGAAAAAAATAAGGGAACAAACGATATAGACATTGAGAAAGAATCACTGAATTCCCCATCACTGAATTTATCCAAGTCGGTACAGAGACCGCGACAAATCTCTTGAACTTGTCAAATGCAATACATGTTGATGCAAAACAGACGGCGTTTGACCGTGAGGTGAACTCAAGTGATAAAAATTTCAACAACTAATAACAATTTGATACAACACTACAATAACAAAACAATGAGATCAAACCAAAATTAAATAGATCAAACCAAAATTAAATAGATTACTCCTCTAATTCCTCCTAATTTAGAAGTTGGGAGTGGAGGCCAAAATGGATTTTTTTAAAAGCTGTTGCTTGATCAGTGATTTTCACTCGTTGATGTTAGTCGCCGGTCTCGTTCTAAAGGGGGTTGCTGACTGGTGATCAATTAAAATTAGCAAATCGTCCGTGCATAGAAAAACGGTCGTTTATAGCAGGCGGTCGCTGACGAAGATAGTCGCATACAACAGGTTTTACTATATATATATATATATATATAAATATATAGTCAGCAGCAGACAGTCCTGTTTCGCTGTATCACAGCTCATCAGTACGATTAGACATCTGATTGCTTCTAGCCAGAATTGAAAACCGACCGAATTGATGTCAGTAGGCGATTCTATCTCTAAGCTCGGTGGAAGAAGGCGGATTTTAGAGTCTTATATACACAATTTGAATACATGCCAGTAACCGATGAATAGAAAGACAAGAGGAAAACTATTCTTAGCCAACGAGTTTCGTCCTCTAAGGGACTTTATCAAGCCAAATGTAAGGATTTTATGTTGTTGCACATGTTTATATACAAGAGCAAGGATATCATTACTTTATCAAGTTTATTATCATTGGTTTATAAATTTGACAACTTTCATGAATATTCATTAGGTGTTTGAAAGATCTGTCCAAACATATGGAGGACACAAAATTCCATAATTCAAAGTCTGGTAAGGCAAGAATTTTTTTAAATAAATGAATATTGTTTAAATTGTGATCAATTTTTTATGGTATGGGATGGTTGTATTTGCTGTGCATCTTCAAGAACACAGAGTGTGGATTTAAAGGTATTAATACCTCTCTACTCCATTCAGTTATGGGTTAAATAGCAGGACAGATTGGTTTCTATAGCCTTGGTTGGCAACCATTCTACCGCAGAAAATAAATTCAACCTACTGCTGGAAAATCTTCTGCGCAATCAGTCATGTCTCTTTCGAGACATGATCGCCTAAATAGTGCATTACGTATGGCACTTAACTGACTGACTCATATCTAAGTAATCAGGTGCTGTGTATTGCAACAGTGATTAACATGGAAAACGTAATCCACGAATCCAGTCTGACTATGTTCTCTTTAAACTAATAATCTTGGGTAAGGCATGTATCTTGGGTATCCATTTCTCCATGTCTTGTTTCCGGCATGCCACGACGACCGAGAGAGAAAAATAAGAGTAACAGCTATAAAATACTGTTCCATCCATAGTCAGCCATAACAAAGGGCTGCATCTGTAGGCACACATATCCCCCCACTCCTTCTGCTTCATTCCATTATCTACTAACCTGACAAAACAAATTGTCTCCAACATGCCACAAAAGTCGGCGGAGAAGAGAACACGTGCTTATTTTGGCAAACAATTAAATTATAAATACCGCCCAAGTAGTTATAGCAATTTTCTACGCGTCTTGTCAACTTCGACAAGCGCAAGTGCTTGCAAATACACACACACACACACACACACACACACACACACACACACACACACACACACACACACAATGCTTACACTCTGTCTACCTGCTAAAAATCTTCATAAAAGGTCTAATCACTGTCTTGTCATGATGTTTGATAGAGAAGAGAATAACAAAACATTTTAAATAACCACTCCCTTATACCTGCGTTCTTGCTTAAAAAGCTTTTACATTCATAGTTAGCCTTGAGAAATAATAAAATATATAATTGACCAATATAATTTAGAATTATTTATAAATAAAAAATTATGTGCATAATTTAAAGAAAAAAATATATGAAATGACATACCAATCTAAACATTTTTCAAAACAAAAAAAAAATATACAGGATTTTTACCAACTAGTTGAATATTCCAAATCTAATCTAAAACCCAAATAACAATAATGCCAGGATATTCCCAGTTCCCCTAATAATATTTAACGTATATTGTCAAGATGTAACCCAACCAATAAACAAACGAAATAGAAAAATCAGGATATTCACAACCCAAGCAATAAAAATAAATAGAAATGTTCGGATATTTGCAGCGCAAACGATAAAAAGAAGCACAAATTCTAGGATATTACCGGTTCAGCCAATACAAACTAACAAAGTAGTGTTAATATATTCGCAACAGAAGCAATAAAAAAACCCAGAAATTCCAGTTGAAAAAGATAAACAGATATATCAAGATTTTTGCAACCCAAGTTATATAATGAAACAATAATGTTATGATATTTGCAACCCAAGCGATAAAAAGAAACAGAAATGCATGGATATTGCTAACCAATCAAAGCAAACAGATATTGTCAAGATAATAGCAACAAAAATAATAAAAAGAAACAGAAAGACAAGATATTTGCTACTCAAGCGATTAAACGAAACAGAAATGTTAGGATATTCCCAGCACAAACTATAAAAGAAGCAACAATGTTAGCATATGCGCAACTCAAACAATAACAAGAAACATAAATATCAGCATATTCGCAACCCAAATCATAAAAGGAAACAGAAATTTCCGGATATTAGCAACCCAAGCGGTAGGAAGAAACAGAAATGTCCGGATATTCATAGCAGAAATGATAAAAAGTGACAGAAATTCAAGGATATCCCAAATTCCACTAATAAAAGTTAACATATATGGTCAAGGAATTCGCAACAGAGGAGATAAAAAGGAAGAGAAAGACAGGATTTTGCAACTCAAGCGATGAAATGAAGCAGAAATTTCAGGATATCTTCAGCATAAACTTTAAAAATAAACTATTCACTACTCAATAATAAGAAACAGAAATCTTCATCTTATTCGCAACCCAAGTGATAAAAAGAAACAGAAATGTCTAATTATTAGCAACCCGAGCAATGAGTTATACTTGTCTCTTCCTTCCTTTCTGCATCTAATCCAATACTGCTGCCACCTACTTCAGGATTGTAATACACAAAAGCTGACTGAATAATTAGTTTGTTTTGGATCAATAGTTACGGGATCAATAGTAGTGAGTTCGATCCTCACTGGATACCCCATACTTTCGGCCTTGTGCCACATCTAAGCTATGCTTAGTAAATCACTTTGGAAACTTCGACGTAGATTAATTGCCACTGTGTAGTGAGTTCGTTCCTCACTGGGTGCTCCATACTTTTGGCCTTGCGCCACACATAAGCTACGCTTAGTAAATCACTATTAACCGTTACTGTTACTTCTTGTTCTATGTCCCTTCAAGAAGTTGATGATCAGGGTTCTCCACAATTTCTTTTCATTTGAGACTTATTAAGTTTTGTCTTTTTTGCTATATTTCCTAATCCTGTTCTGCATCTGCAATCCATGTACAAAAGCTCGTTAGGAAGGTTATTCGCTTTTCCCCTTTGACCCTCTTGTCTTTATTTTGTATTATCAGTGTCAAATTTTTCAAGACCATTTTCTTCATTATTCGAATTTTAATTGTCTCTTTCCGTAAGTGTTAAGTATGTATCTTTTTTCTTTTTTTTTTTTTTCCATTTTTTCTAAAATTTATCTACTTGACCCACTCCAGTATTTATCCGAGATTATACCTAATATTTTCAGTAGACCTCGTATGAACACGCGCGTTAATTCGAGGGTTGATATTGTCATTACTCACACGTTCAGTTCACGGTATTCTTAGCAGTCTTTTGTCGAAACACATTCTCATTTCTTCTTTTCTTCATCTGAATGAAGATAGTCCAGCATTCACTGTCATATAGGAGGAACGATATTACGTAAAAGTTCAAAAACACTTTTCTGTTAAATAGTTCTATTTGCTTGATTTCGGATATTTCCTATTTAAAATTTGCTTCTTGGGATGTTTCTTTTACTGATACCCATATATTCATGGCTCTCAACAGGAATAATTACGACTGTAATAAAACTGATTATCTTTGTTTACTCTAGTGTTGTGACATTGTGATAATATATATATCATCCAATGACATAACAAGGTTCAATAATTTCCAAAAATATTTATCTCTTTAGATACTACCGATTTCAAATTAATTTTACTCACAAAAAATCTAAACCAATAAAACTTAAATCCCCAAAACCTCTTAACATTTCTTTTACCAACATCCGGGGTATTCGTACTAACTTCTGTAGTGTAGAATCTTTCCTCCACAAAAAGTCCCCTGACATCCTAGTGCTTTGTGAGACTAATCTCAACCCCTCAATTCCCTCCTGTGACTTCTCGATCCCTGTCTATCTGCCTCTCTTAAGGAAGGCTTCCACCGTCCATATGCATGGGCTGGGGGTCTACGTTAGTGAACACCTCCCTATAGCTAGGGTGACATCTCTTGAATCCCCTGACCACCCGTATATGTATCTCCATCTGTTACTTCTCAGTTCGGTAAGCTACCTTTTCTTTCTCTACCCACCCCGCTCCTCACTTCCCTTACGCAATTAACATAATCTTCTGGTTGATACACACTACACATTCTACAGGTTGCGATGGATAATTTGTCGTCTAAATTACGCAAAAATGAAAATAACACTGGCATCTTATTTTAACAGATATATTTACCAAAATTGCACAAAAATATATTGAAATACTAAAGAGTAAATTTATGCAATAAAATCACCACTGGCTTCAAGCGTGGCCTCCAGAAAACGTCACAATCTCCTGCATCGTTTCTGAACGGTCTCCTTGTTTAAGATGGTGAATGCTGTCATAATCTTTGCCATCAGTTCATCTTTGTTGTAACAAGGATATTTCTTGGTCTCTCTCTCTCAACTACGCTCTACACAATAACCAAGTGGGGTGCAGTCTGAAGAGTTATGTAGCTAGATGTAAGTGGTGATAGAGTCGCAGAAATTGTCTGAGCAATATTAAACAAAAAAAATCATCTACCACGAATACGCTGATTCTTCGTTCGCTCTACTTCGGTAAACTCCGTTAAACTCCAATAAGGACCCAAAAGAACTTTGCTATTTTAGAAGCTACATAGAAAATTGACAGCCCTAATTATAGAGAATATGTGAAAAGACTTTAATGAAAATTTAATGAATATGTGAAAAGACTTTAGTGAAAATTTGATGAGCTCTGTTTACTTTAACGTATCTTAGACTAGACATTTATAATTAAGGATTGGAAGCTCTGATGTTTTTAGCGAACTTTCTCTCTCCGTTGTAACCGGCATTTTCAACAATTGTATTATCATTTTCGACCACTGTATTGTCTGCTTCTGTGAAGAAAAAAAAAACATTGTTTTTTTTTTTATATATATAAAGACATTCTTCGTGTCTCTCCAGGCGTGTTCGACTTCGTTCATTTATTTTATTATTATTGTTTTTTTGCTTTTTTTTTTTTTTTTTTTTTTTTTGGTGCCGTATTTATTTTTTTCAAACCACAAGTGTACACCAGTGTCCGGACTGGCTCAAAAAGGCAACTACTAAAATTGCACGACGCGACCTCTGGGATCAAATCAAAATGTGGGACAGTGGCGCGTTGTTGCAAAAGACGTCTTGTAAACCAGCTTTTGTAGCGACATCCTCGGACGAGAACGTCACGACCAGCAACAGCGACCAAACCAACCTGCCAGCCGGGTGGCAGTGTCACAACTGGGATCGTCACGACCGTCAACGAGAACGAGCGTCACATTAGACGGACGGCCAACCCGGCCTGACGTGTTATAAGGTCATGATCGCCTACGTCCTGAAGGAACACGTCACATGAAAGAAGAAGATTTCAAATGAACTGAATTTACATGAATGGACGCTGAAACTTTTGCTTAATATATATATATATTTTTTTTTTTAAAGCTTGACTTCCACACGGCTTTGTATACACGGAAGTCAGGGCATTGTATTCATTTCAGATTAGTTATAATATCCTCTTTTCTCTTTGTCGAATCCGGAGTCCTGCTTCCACTAGAAATTAATCCCTAACATCTGCTTTGTGCTCAAGTTTTGTCGGAAACAAAAAGCCAATTGCCAAAAATATGAACAGAAGCCAGGTGCTCTATGTACAGCAAAGGCGTGAAATTCGGCTTACCTTCGTCAGACGTTTAAAGTCGGTTCAAGAAAGTGATTAAAGAAGATTTATCAAAAGAAAAAGAAGATAACATAATAATAATATGTGGATGATACAATTAGGATTTTCTTTTTCTTACATGCCAAGAACTTTAGGGTCAAAAGAATTTTGACCAATGGTATTTCAGTTTGTTGTAGCCTATAAAGTATTAATCCTAAAAGCAATGAGGTTTAGCGCTATATCTGTTCATGTGTATGATAATTAGCGGATTAGACCGCCTCTGACGAGAAAATTTTCTCATACAATTGGGAACGGTAATAAAATTGTGTTTCTTTACCTTGCCTAGAGGTCATTGCATACAGGAAATTACTTAAATCGAAAAGATATATATATATATATATATATATATATATATATATAAGTAATAATAAACGAGAAAAATGTATATTTATTATTAATAGTACAAGTTTTAGCTCTGTTATTTTACTTGGAGCAATGTTATTACCATCAGAACACACAGTGCAACATTTTATATTTTAATAAGAGTAGCATTTTTTATATCATATTGTAGTCAGTCACGTTACTGAGCGCAGCTAATTTTTCCAACTTTTTACTACATTGTTATACATATTTCTTCGAATAATATTCTTAATATATAAACATTTATATAACGTTATCCCAGGGTGTGATGGGAAAATTGCCGCCTTTATATATTTTATGAACATCGCTTGTTTTTATTTTGTTGGATGCTGTAGGGTCTGTTGGGCGCCATCTCTAAGAAAAAGAAACGCAATTCACTCTGCCAAAAATTTGGAAACGGCTCAGCATTCGCACCGGAAGCTCCAATACAAACATTTTAGAGTGTTTGAATGTCAATCTGAGTACAATGCAGATGGTTTTTCCACTTTGTCATATAATTTACCAATACTTTATATATTATTTTAGTTTTAATTGAAAGCTAAATGATTAAATTTACTATTTCCAGTAAGCAAAATACTTTATTGCATTTCAAACAGATTTCAATTTTTCGGCCATTTTTAAGCAATGGACACATTTATAAACAAAAGTTAATTCTTGGTTTTAAAAGTCTTGCAAAAATATCATATTCATCTGTGAAATTATTTTTGGAAAATTAGCAAATTTAAAGTTAAATTGATCGGATTTACACAAGTATTACTTATTTATAGCATAAATTTTAGAATAAAACTATTTCTTCAATGCAGAGTTCAACATTCTGACCTTTCCACCGTATGTGTTGACTGATTTGACAGATACGGGATAAGTCTATGGCGATCACAAGTGACATAATTCTAATTTTTTTTTTCTGTCAGGGGAAGAAAAACAGAAACACCTGACCTTTTAATTTACACATAGAAATTGCCATACCAAAAAAAAAACTTTAAATACACACACACACACAAAAAGAAAATTAAACTTTTTTTTAAATAGTAAGGCACGAAGAGTTGTATTAAACTTTTTAATTTTCGATTAGTAAACATAATGTTCGCTTAATAAATTTTTAAACTAATCCCAACAAATCTTTGAAGTATTTTAAAAATATTTTTGAAACTTTAGTTTTAAAAAAAATGAAATTGTTCTTTTAAAATTTCATTATTAATCAAAAAATTTTTTCTTCTTTAGAATATAATATTATTAATTCGTATTATGTATTCAAGCAATTAAAAACTTATCAAATTAAAAATGTCTTACTTATATTACATTTTTTATTTTGTTATTGGAAGCAGATTTTCGGAAATAAAGGCAGTTTTTTAAAAATAATAGTTGATTTACATTCCCCAACGAGTCCTGCGTTTAACTAATAAAACCAATTTTCCCTACAAAATTTCATTTCTTAAAATTAAATGAAATTACGTGGAGGTGGTGGGGGAGCAAAAACTTATATATTTTTAGTAAGATTTTATAAGAATAATAATTTTAAAAATAATTTAATTAATTTTCGAATAAGTTTTGAAAGTTTCATTAAAATCCGACAATTATTTGATTTTTGTACAAAATTCTAAATTAATGTGTTTGTCACCGGAAAAAAAAACTAAGTTATGTAATTTTACGTTTTCCATAGTAAACTCTCATAACGATTTGGTTACCCGCTAACTATATTCAAAACAAGATTTTTACCAAAATTTCGAACGTTTTAGAAGGGATTAATATTTTTTAAATAATTAAAAAATATTTTGATCTTTTTTCTTAACAATATGAATTTTTTTATGGAAAAGTTCGTTTTTATTAAGTTTGGGGCCTTTTTTATTCATACTATCCTGTTTTGTTTTTTTCAGCCATTTAGTGGATTATGTCGTAATCACACACACACACACACACACACACACACACACACATAGGAGTTTTGTTGTTCTTTCACTCAATTGTGCTCCACACATCAAGGAGAGTTGCAGTGTGAGATGTTAGGTGGCCACATGTAAGGAGTGATGTGGTCACAGAAATTGTCTGACAGCCATTACTGTGTTCTCTTGCTTGTTTGGCATGGTGCAGACTTCTGTTGCTTGATATAGGGTCTTCCAGCAACTATTCTCTTAACGTAGAACAACAGAACCATCTCAAGCCACTTGATGTAGCATTCATTTTGAGTTTGAGGACCTCACCAGCAAACACTGGTGTTCTTTACTTATCAGAACAATTAGAGTGAGTTTACCGAGCTGTCGTACCTTTTTAATCATCATTAGACTCATCCAACTCTTTTTGAATCCTCTGCACTGTCTCCAGATTGACACTCAGATATTTTGATACGTTCGTATCGGAGCTTCCGGCGTGAATGCTAAGCAGTACAGCATGTCGTTTTCAAATTTCTGACAAAATCAAAAATAAGCAACGCGCATGCGCGAAATGAAATATAAAATAGCGACAATTTACCTTTCTGAATAAACGTAAAGAAATCATTAGTATGTGTTGTCACCGTAATAAATTTAAATTTCAATAATCTCCTTCTTCCATTCATTCATAATGGAAATTGCCGTTTACAGAAATTACATTTTAAAATTTGCTGAATCAGTAACCTTTTCCCTCCTACCTACCACTACTAACTCGATGGTCAGACCACATACCTCCCACTACCAAAAGAGGAATTACCACTACGATTCCCCTCAGCTTAACCCTATCGTAGCCAACATTCCCCACCTCTTCCTTTACTGGTCCCTGCTTCCGGCATAAGGATTTTTCGCCATTCTTTGCTTGAACGGGGTTGACAATGCATGTCTCGAACTAACATGTTGAAATAGGTATTCCCCTTAAATATTATCTGAATTTACAAATATATATATATATATATATAGTTAGAATATTTAATTTTCGACCAAAGTCGTCTTGTCACTTTTGCATATTATCGGTCTCAAATACGTGTTAATAGGTGTGATTGAAATTTTATAGACGGTAATGTTTGAAAGCCATCGATGAACTTGTGATTAAGATCCGTCCAGCAGTTCCAGAATAAACCACAGGTGATCTCTGTGGGTACTAAACAAACGAAAAAGGCAAGTGTCATAACCGCCATATATGACAGGTTGTGTGTGCGTGTGTGTGCGTGTGAGATTGTATGTGTGTGCGCGCGCGGGAGGGGGTTCATTACTCGTTATGTTTAAGCAAACATTTGCGACAGAAATACTTTTTAACTCCAGCAATACAAAATCATCAGTAAATTATTTTACTTTTTACATGTACTTTCGCGTTTATTTCACTCGGAAAAGAAAAATTAATCTCTTCTGCGACCCCAAGCTATGGTTAAATAGTAGAATTCTCTCTCTCTCTCTCTCTCTCTCTCTCTCTCTCTCTCTCTCTCTCTCTCTCTTCCCACTTGTATAAGAAAAGCATAACTCTGAATTCGAAGCCGTGGAAAAGTCAGCGGGGGAAACACCGTCTTTCTCAAAAGTCATTGCATTTTATAGATAATAAAGATAAAGGAAATTTTAGGGAACTATGTTCTTTTAAATATTAAAGGGACATGGCATTTAAAATGTAAATCTAACGTGTACATGAAGAATAAGCAGTTATCATTAACATAACAAACTGGAGTCACTTGTTCTTTTTATTTGCTCTAATGATACCCTTTGTTCTCTCCCATTTATAGAAATGAACTCAATAAAGGCGAGTGAAAAATAATAGCGAACTACTAATATTGAGAAAAGATGACGAACGCATTTATATCTTCCTTGTCACCAAGAAAAAAAAAATGGTGACGCCCAAAACTACAGGTCGAACAAAACCTACTCAAAGACGATTTGGGAATTTTCTCATCCATTTCTTTGAAAAATGCATTTGAACTCACACAACTTTCTGTTTGTTTCTTGTTTTTTATTTTTTTGTTTTTCTCGTTGTTTTTTTTTCTTCTTTTTTGCTTTGTTTTGTTTTTTCTCACACCTTTACTGCATATAGTCTTTTACGTTCGTATTTATTCATTCATTTATTCTTTCTTTCCTTCTTTCTTTCTTTCCTTCTTTCTTTCTTTCTATAAAGCGAAATACTATAAAGCGAAATACTTTCCTTGTTATATTTATTTCTTTTTCTTTTATATTTTTTGCTTTCATTTTTTTCCTTTCTTTCTATCTACTGCCTTCTTTCGATTCATTCTTTTTTTTATGTCGAGTTTAGTTTATTAAACCTTGTTTCTTTCATTTCAATAGCCTGCCTTTTGTGTCCCTTCTCTTCTTTTTTTCCTTCCGTTTTTCTTTTTCTTCTCATCTCTCATCTACCTTCTTTGTTCTATTCTTTTTTCTTCCTATTTTTTACCTGTAGAATTCCATACGTCTTTTCTTCTTTCTTTCTTTCTTTCTTTCTTTCTTTCTTTCTTTGTGCCGCTATCTTATATTTCAAAGAAACAGAGAAAGATCTCTTTCTTTGTATCTCTGACATTTCTTTCTTTGAAATATAAGATAGCGCTACAAAGAAAGAAAGAAAGAAAGAAAAAAAGAAAAAAAGAAAGTAAGAAAGACGTAGGGATTTCTTTATACCTCTATCTTATCCTTCTTTGTATCGATGTAATATTTTTCTTTTCTGTTTTTTTAATGTCTTGCTTTCTTCTTCTTTCCTTCTTTTTTCATCCATTTTTTATACATCTATCTTATCTTTGTTCTTTTTCTCTGTTATATTTCTTTCTATTTATTTCTTTGAATCTCATCTTTCTTTCTTTCTTTTTTTCTTTCCATTCAATAACCTGCCTCCCGTCTTCATTTCTGTCCTTTTCCTTTCTTCTATTTTATCTCCCAATTTTCTTTCTTTCTTTCTTTCTTTCTTTCTTTCTTTCTTTCTACCTACCTACCTACCAGCCACTCTCCCACCATACAAACCAACCTACCTGCCTCATTACTACCCTACCTGTCACCTTCCTTCGAGTCGTTCTTTATTTCCTTCTAAAACCTCTTTTTTATCCACTTAAACGTTACTTATCACTCTGGATGTTCGGATGAAATGCGGTTAATGAGGGGAAACAAATTGATTCCAAACGTTAATTGTGATAGGGTATTTCACTTTTATTTATGTGCCGGCAGACAACTGACGAAGAACGAGAATCTCGTGAGTACATCACGAGACTTTTCTCGCAAAATGATTTTTTTTAAATAAGTAGAATTACTGTAATCCATGATTTAAAAAAAAATCGTCTTACATGTTGTAGGGAAATGGGTCGATCTACACTTTAGCAATCTACTAATTGTGCACGGGGTGACATTACCGATCAGAAATTGGTCTGTGTTTAAGAAGAAACAAATTACTAGTTATGGCCTGGTATCCTACATCTTAGTATTTTTTCCATCTCCCCAAATCGCATTTACACTGTGTATGTTGTCTAAAAGCGTTGTTTCTTGTCTCTGAAGTAGCAATGAAAGTGAATTGTGATTCTGAAGGAACAAAAAGGTAATTTCCGAATGTGTCGGATTCCAAACCGATCATTTCAAATGGAGAATGTTTGGCACTAAGAGTATTAGCAGTAACGACTCGAACTGTTGGATGTAAATAATGGTTTAAATATTTGTTATAGAAATAGCGATAGAGTAGTGATTCATAAATATGAATAAATAAATAAAAAGATCAAATGTATTACAGATATGTGGAGTTGAAAAAATACGAAAATATTTGATCGTTGTAGCGAGTTTGTGCCACAACAGCAGCAGAAGACATAGCGGATGGGCTGTAGATTATATGCATACTAGAAGCGACAGTTTTGAAAATAGATGATCTTCCAAAGATACATGGCCCGTAAAAGAAAACTATTTACATTTTTGTTTGAATAAGAAAAATTGTTTGTGTTTTAATTTTTTTCTGAAATTATTCCCTTAATCTTCAAGTAACCTATAAACAGAAATTGCAAAAAAAAAAAAAAAAAAGCGGCCCTTGGTCTGAAGATCGCTTTAAAGCGTAAAACTGATAGATGATTTCCTAAGCGCCGAAAGTATGGGGCACTCAGTGAGAAACGAACTCACTACTAATAGGTTCTAGCAAGACAAGCTTGCTAACCATTACACCACGCCGAGATACCCAACTGATAGTAAACATTCAGTATTTATCCTTATGCCCTCACTCTCTACATGAATAAACAAACTACCTCCCATATTGAGTAATATTCCCCTATAAAGGTTAAATGTTAAATAATACATAGACAAATTAAAGAATTTATGATCTGACATTTAATTACTTCAGAAATTATTTTGCGTGGATAGCCGATTTCAGTAGCTCTGTTTTGATTTTACGTTTGGTTTTTGCTTTTTTTTTTATCATTTCACCCCAAGCAAGGCATTCCACTGCCACTATTGCGCAGGGGGTTACACAGGAAAGTGATGAAAAAGAAAGAGTGGTTAGATATAGGAAATGTCAGAAGGAGGGTGATAGACGGGTAAGGATACCGAGGATGAGGGTTGGGTAGATGGGAAGAGTGTTTGAGAGAATGGGTGCAAGTTAGTGTGTTAGGAGGTGTCTATTGACCTTACATTTAAAATTCTGGAGATTGTAGTTGTCGGGGAAGCAAGTATGTGGAAGGGAATTCCACAGGCGGAAAGTGCGAGAAAAGAAGTGGTTGAAGTAGAAATTGCGGTTACATTTTATCGGTTTCACTGTAAAAGGGTGGGACGTAGTTGCTAATATAGTATTTCATGCACATTCGTACCTAGGGGGCACCAGTGATCTGAGTTCATCGGAGCAGAAGCCGTGAAAGTACTTATAGAAAAGGCACAGGGAAGCCACGTCACTCTGGTGAGAGGGTGACTGCAGCCGGTCTGCCAATTCGATATCGAACACATTACAGATTCTCTGTTGTATTTCGTCAAGAACCTCGAAGAGAATAGCAGGGGCACCCGACCAGAAGTGGCAGCAGTATTCAATACACGGGTGGATGGTAGATTTATATATGTGCAGGATAGATTCAGACGGGAAAACTTCCAGGCCCTGCACAGAGAACCGACTTTCATAGCAGCGGATTTAGCAATGGATTCGATATAGACATTCCACTTGAGGTCCGCTGAGAGTATGAGGCCAAGGAGGCGTAGTGTTTTACTCTCTGGGAGGCAAGCCTGTGCCATGCTAATGGGAGGATATTTTTATGTTTATTATGTCTATTGGCCTGCATAATGAAAAAAAATTTAATAAAAAAGAATGTGCAGTCTGACAGGGTTCGAACAAAGATCAGAGTTTGGTTTCTCCTACAAAGGGGTACGCGAGTTCGAACTTTGCCGGTGAGCGCCTTTTCTTTTTTTTTTTTTTTGTTTTGTTTTCTAATAGTTATTTATGTTTGAACATAATATGTGTTTAAAGAACAGTTATTACCGTTAGTTTTCATTTTAGTGATACTTTTATCATAATTTTGTATTAGAAGTTGTACTTGTTATTATGACGTCATATTTAAGTTCTTATTGTTATTAGGTGTCACGTGTGTCTTCAAAGATATATTTTCCATTTTCTTATATCAATATATAGTAACGAATGTACCTTGTCGTTAAAAATGACAGCAAAATATATGCGTATAAATACACAACGGTCTTTATTATAATAAAGAATATATATATATATATATATATATATATATATATATAAGACCGTTGTGTATATATATATATATATATATATATATATATATATATATATAATGAAGACCGTTGTGTATTTATACGCATATATTTTGCTGTCATTTTTGACGACAAGGTACATTCGTTACTATATATTGATATAAAAAAATGGAAAATATATCTTTGAAGATATATATATATATATATATATATATATATATATATATAAGTGATATATATATATATTAGTGAAGATATATATATATATATTCTTCACTAATCGACGACATAATTATTGCAAAAAAATAAAAAGTCACTGTTCAAGAACAAACATGCAACAAGAGCTTTCATAAGTGGTAGTAAATTTTAAAAACTGCCTGTAAAAAGAATGAACTGAGCTGACGCTGCCTCAATATTGTCTCTCGCTCCATGAGCGTGACAAGAAGGATATATATATGTATATATATATATATATATATATATATATATATATATATAAAATAGTTATTATTATAATAGAGAGGATTATGGGAGACATTTTATAATAATAATAAAAAGCGCTCACAAACTTTATGTACAGTAGCTTACACCTGGCATCAATTTGACACTAAATTTTCTTAAATACTTAGAAATCATTAGAATGTTTTCACGTGTGAGTTTTTATATATATTTTTCGAATTATTATATTAACGTAGAGTAACTACGTAAAGATAATTTTATTACTTAATAATAATATAAAACTGAAATTAATTGTTTATTTTTTCTACTGTTTAACAACTCTTTGCGATTATTTAAAGCCGGAAATATTTTTCTAAGCCTTTTTTTTTTTTCAGATAATGATTTTAAAGAGACAAGTCTTACTAGTTAGCCCATAACTAGAGGGAGAAGAGGTGGATTCTTACCTTTTTCAAGTGTATTTGTGCGTAAGTGAATTTAACGAACCCAACTGAAAATTGGAACTCAACACTCCGATTAACAATTCTGAGCCATTATCCATTACAGCAGCACACTTCCAAGCTTGCAGCACCTGTTATTCCCAAGCAGACACCTGTCTAGATAATAAACAAGATCGACATTGCTTAACTTCGGTAATTGTTCGGCAACTGGTGCTACTTAATAAAATTATAGAACTGGCTCACATTTTATGTCCATTAGAATTATATTAATACCATTATATTAATACCAGTTTACGGTTGTCGTCAATATGACACTATTTTCTTAAATACATTAAGAAGTTTTCACATGTAAGTCTTTAAATATATTTTTCTAATTAATATTTTCAAGTGGAATGGTCAGTTTATTAACAACAGAAAACATACCTCCCACTTTCTGTTCAGTAAAATTTTATATTAATACTAGTTTCTAATGTCGTCAATATGACGGTATATTTTGAGTCGTTTTCTTAAATCTATTAGGTTTTCACATTTGTCTTTAAAAATATTTTACAATTATTATTGTTACATATTGTTTTCTTTGTTTCTTTTTTTTTTTTTTTTTTTTACTGAATTGGTTTTTCACCTCCTGATTTCGTAGACATGTGGGAATTGTTGGCTGATGTCATAACAAAAACACCTGGCGCCAAAATTGATAACTCTTGTGATGCAAAATCTTACAGGCGCTACAGAGAAAATAGGCAAATACACATGTCCTATTAGATAGATAGATAGATAGATAGATAGATAGATAGATAGATAGATAGATAAAAATAATAATTTTAAATAATGTTCACCCAGTAAAAGTCTGAAAATCTACTCACGGTAAAGATTTACTGAATGAGGTTTGTGATAAAAATTTAAGAGAAAAAGTAATAAGTGAATTATGAAGATATAAGGGATATGTAATAATTGCCCCTTGACTTGAAAAAGTTAAATTTGAGGACTCTGTTTCACAAAGTAACGGTTCTTGTAAATAAGAATTAGGAGTAGAAACCTCTTCTTCCAATTGTCAAGGGAATGAGGGTGGTTTGACATCGTGGAAGTTGCATGGCGTATCGTAACTGTAATAGACTGAACTGGTGGATCTAAATAATGGAGCTAGTGCAAACATTTGCCATAGAAATAGCGATAGAGCGGTAATGGTTTAAAGACGTTGCGTCTCTGGGAACGGGACTGCACGGTGGAAAGTACGTCATCCCCAGCAAAACTGCGTAAGATAGATAGATAAATAGTTAGACAGTTGCTTTATTTGAAACAATATAACTGGTAAATGATAAATTAGACTTTCTTCTCGCAAAATCTCGCCACTATGTGAGACTTCATCTCCCATCGACAATGTCCTTACATCTCGTCTGACTCTCCAGACCAGGTGTTTCTACTCTAGCCTGTCTCAGTGGCATCTTTCACCCAAGTACCTTCATATCTACTCTTATGATGCTCTTTGGCGTCTTATTTCGTTTATTGTCGCGAAAAAGATGAAAACTACTTTCAATTTCAAGTGTGTGTGAGCAAGAGATGGGCGGAGGTGAACAAACGCGCATGCGCTATCGTCGATGAATAGATATCGATAAGTAGCGCATGAATATCACTTATGGTGCTTCACCCCTCGGCTGGATTTCATGTAACAAGTACTGTACTCGATCTAGACAAGGACGTGCTTCGAGAGAATTAACCACAGCCTCTTCAATGGCGATGAGAACTGCAGTGGAACAGCTTATTTACGCTACCCGCAAAGTGGCCACACCATAAGATAAAAAAAAGTGCGACATTAGAAAGTAGTCTGATATTGTCTGAGAAACATAAATATATACTGTAAAAAATAAATAAAAATGTTCACCATTGTTTATTTAAGTGGTTGCAATATGAAAAACTAGTCTGCTTACATTCACTTCGCGTTAAGGCTCTTCGTAAAGGCATGAACTCATTTTGTCCTGTCCATCTTCCAATATCTTAAAATATTTTGTTACCATTATAATATGCTGATGGCTGTCAGAGAAAAAGAGAGAGTAAGTGAGGTTTGTTTTCCATATCCACCTCTTGCGGCTATTTAACGTCAAATTTTTATAGATTTTGGTAATGGTCAGCCAGACTTGAGAAGCTAACCATTCCCCCCACGCCGAGAAACAATGAGTGCTCGCTTGAGCAAACCACTCTTTTAGCTTGTCTGGCAGCAACAACAAAAGGCTGCTACCGTGATTGTCAATCTCGAGATTGATTAATCAGAAACCTACTCAGAAGTTATGGTATTAAATATGTTAGTAGATTATAATATATGTTAGTTCGAAAGTCTTGAAAGATATATTTTCCATTTGTTATATCAATATATATATATATGTAATAATTATAGGGGGCATTTTATAGGAAAATGTTATTACATAGTAGAAAACCGATCACCCACTTTATGTCAGTCAGTCTATCTGTTAAGTGCCATACATGATTTATGCTTGGACGATCATGTCTTGAAAGAGATATGACTGACTGGGCAGAAAATTTTCCCGTAGTAGATTGCCATTAATTTCTACGGTAGACTAGTTGCCAACCAAGGCTATGAATCCACTCTGTCCTGTTATTTAACCCATAGCTGGTGGTAGAAGCGATTTCCAAAAGGTATTTGCGAGTATGTGAATTCAACTGAAATTCGAACTCGTCTCTTCGATTTCTCGTTCCGAGCCGATATCCACTGCACCACAACGCACACCCGTGCCTTCAATATGACGCTAAATTTTCTTAAATCCTTAAAAACAATAAGAATGTTTACAGTTGTGATTATTTAAATATATTTTTCCAATTAGTATATTAAGATGAAGTAACTATGTAAAGTTCATTTTATTACTTAATAACAATATAAAATTGAAACTGATTTATTAATTTTTTTACGGTTTATCAACCTTTTTCAGATTATTTAAAGCCAGAATATATCTTTAGATTGTAAGAATTTTTTTTTGATAATAATGAATTAATGATATAATTCTTACTAATTAACCCATATCTGGTGGGAGTATAGGAGGATTCATACTTTTCCCAAGGCTATAATGAGATCAAATAGAATTGCAACTCGGCTCTCCCATTAACAATTCCTAGCCATTGTCTATTAAACCACTCACACATCGAAGCTTAAATCACCTGGTATTCCCAAGCAGACACCCATCAAGGAACTAAATAAGCCTAATGTTGCTTAAATGGAATGACTATATTGAATCCATTGCCAAATCTGCTGCTATGAAAGTGGGCTCTCTGTGCAGGGCCCGGAAATTTTTCTCACCTGAATCTATTCTGCACATATACAAGTCTACCATCCACCAGTGTATTGAATATTGCTGCCATATCTGGTCGAGTGCCACTGCTGCTCTCCTTGGGCTTCTTGACAAAATACAAAGGAGGATCTGTAACGTGGTTGATACTGACTTGGCAGACCGGCTGCAGCCGCTCTCTCACCGGCGTGATGTGGCTTCCCTGTGCCTCTTCTACAAGTACTTTCATGGCTTCTGCTCCGATGAGCTTAGATCACTGGTGCCGCCTAAGCACGAATTTACACGAGATACTAGATTAGCAACTAGGTCCCACCCTTTTACAGTTAAACAAATAAGATGTAACCGTAAATTCTACTCCAGCAGCTTCTTTTCTCGCGCTTCCCGCCTGTGGAACTCCCTTCCACAAGTCTGCTTTCCCGACAGTTACAATCTCCAGGTGTTTAAATGTAGGGTCAATAGACACCTCCTATCACACTAACTCCCAACTATTCTCACAACACTCTCATCTACCCAACCCTCATTCTCGGTAACCTTACCCGCCTATCACCCACCCTCTGTCATTTCCTATATTTAATCAGCCTTTCTCCACTCTACGTAGCCCCCTGCACAGTAGTGGCAGTGACATGCCTTGCTCGGGGTGAAACGCTTATAAAAAAAAAAAAAAAACATTTCGGCGATCGTACAGGTGTTTGAAACAGGTGTTTCAAAGTGATGAGGTCATGAGCCAGGTAATATCAGAAAATGTTTTAAAATAAAAGAATCACATTCTTATTCCACTAATTTGTTCGTTTCCTTACTTATCACGTACGTCACTCCCTGTCAATATTTTATAAATAATGGACTATTCTGTTTCAATCGCCAAGAAAGACGAAAAAAACTTATTAGAGACGCGGTTTGGTTTCAGTGAGAAAGACAGTAAGAAAAATGGTAAACAAAAGAAGGCAATAACACGTTAGTGTTTAACGTCTGCCTCAGTGAAATGTAAAAGTTGTCAATTTCAAATCTTTTCATTTGTACCCTTTACTTTTCTAAATAATAACCTGCATTCATATTTAAATTGCTATTGCAATGTTTTAAGCTCAAATATTTAATGATATAATAAGGGAATTTCAATGGATTTATTCAATCAGTCAGTTAAGGCCATACGTCATACACGCTTCGGTGATCATGTCTCGAAAGAGTGACTGGGCAGAATATTTTCTCGCAGAATACTTTCTGTGGTTGACTGGTAGCCAACCAAGTCTATATAGAACCCAATCTGTCCTGCTATTTAATCCATAGCTAGAGGGAGAAGCGACGGATTGATACCTTTTTCAAGTGTATTTACGCGTAAATGAATGCAACGAATACAACAGGAATTTGATTCCGAGTCGATATCTACTGCACGCACAGCTTCTTCTTCTTCTATGTGCCCTGTCCTTTTAGGACGTAGGCGATCATGGCTTTTCACGTCTCCCTATCCCTGGTGGCTCTTAGCATGCCTTCTCCTGTTACACCATGCAACCCTCGTTCCGTCATCCACCTGATTAGGTCTTTCAAATATGTTAAATATGTTGTTTTCCCCTGTCTCTTTTCCCCTCTATCTGGCCTGTTAGTATCAGGTTCTCCAGCCCTCCCTTCCTCATTGCATATCCCAGGAACTTTAGTTGTCTCTTCTTGATGCTCAGTATTAATTTCCTTTTCATTTCCATTCCTTTTCGTTTCCATTCTTTTCAGTACCTCATCATTGCTCACATGCTCGGTCCATGATATCCGTAGCATCCTTCTGTAGAACCATATTTCAGTTGCTTCAAGTTTTTCATTCATCTTTGATGAAATTGTCCAACATTCACTGCCATATTGAAGAATCGACATCACATAGCAATCCAGTACTCTCTTCTTTGTTTCTAGCGAAATTGTCCTGTTTCTTAATACTTTACTCAACTTTTGGAATGTTTCTTTCCTCATGCCGATTCGCCTTCGGATCTCTGTGTCGCACTTTCCGTCTTCTGTTATAAAACTTCCTAGGCTCAACTGAAAAAATTGTGATTCATCAAAAATGTCAAATAACAAAATCGGAAAATTTTCGAGGCTGGTACTATTATTTCTTAATGAAATTACGCGTTGTCACATTTCTTTTAAAATACTGTCACTTTTAATACTGTCACTGTTATTCTTCGGAGAAAGCAGCGATAAGTAAACCTCAAAACATCATATTTTTTACACTATTTAAATTATTCAAACTGTTATCCTCATTTTTATTGGTATATACACGACCTTTTGTCAGTTGCATGCTCCAGCTGCTTCATGAATTTTAATCGAATCCTTTTTTATCGCTTAAGGATGCCATGGCAAGGTGGACAAAATCGTTAGTTGAATTAATCGAAAAGTAACTTGATCCAAAGAGTTGAGAGTTCAATACCTGGCCAAAGCAGAGGTGAACAAGGAGAGTTGAGTTTCTAAAAGAAATTAACTGAAATGGAAACATTCAGAAAAGGCATGGCATGTGGAACTAGAACAATCTATCCACGTGAACTAAATAGTGGAACGTCGTGGATATGGCAATAAAGTGAGAAGAAAGTAAATATTGTAAATTGTTACAATACCTCATCTCAGAAATATAGACAGATCGTAGTTTTTGATTCTCTGTTAAGTTATGAGAATCTCTTTGTCTAATTTGTTATTCTGCCTTGATCATCATCACTAGTTCTGTGACTCTGTGTGGTTGTAGAGTCACCGCGCATCTGAGAACCTGACCACAAAATAATCTCCGAAGAACTTATTAGATTAAAAACACTTTTTTTTCCTACTTGTTCTTTACTTATTCTATTCATTTTGTCGGATTTTGATCCATATATTCAACTCCTGTATTGCTATGGAGCCTTAGTTAACCCATTGTGTTTAATGGCCGCTGACTCAACAAGTTCATCACACCTCTAGCTGGTTTTCTTAATCCTACCTAGTGTCTATCCACCCTCCTCACTAGAAAAGCCTGGCGGAAGAACTAGTTAGTCACCGATGACCCAACTGTGTGGCAGATAGAATTGGGTCGCATGGTGGTAATAGAACTCGCTGAGTGATCTGTTTTACCGCAACCAAATGAAAAAACTGCAGTTGATTTTTTTTATCGCCAATTAACTACTCATATTTTTCTTACATAGTCATCGATAGCCGATGTTCTTTTGTTTATCTTTTTATCTTGCTTCAGGGTTAGCTTACATATTCTCATCTTTGATACGAAATTTCTTGAGATACCATTATATTGTTGGCTTGTTAGCAGTTCCTTTTCTAAATGCTAAGATTTTTTCTTCTGCTTCACCTGCAATTGTCCCCAAACAAAACTGCTCTATTTTAATCGTCTACGATAACTTTCTGTGGTTTTCATCAGAATGATTTCCACGAGAGAGACCTCCAGAAGTGTAACTTTCATCAGAGTAAGTTCCAGAACAGTGTCTTCCAATAGAGTGATTTCCAGAAATGTGACTTTCACCACAATGACTTCGGGAAGAGTGTCTTCCATCAGTGACATGCAGAAGTGTGACTTCCATCAGGGCAACTTCTAGAAGATTGACTCCATGCGCTTTCTTGGGATAATGTTTTCCGCTGACATGAAGTAAAAAGATTATATTGAATCAATTGCGATGTCTGCAGTTACGAAGGTTGGTTCATAATGTCGTGCTAGACATTTTTTCTGATTAGAGTTTGTTTTTCACATTTATAAATCGAGCAATCGTCTTTGTATTGAATATTGCTGTCAGATCTGGTCGTACGCTCCTGTTATGTATTTCAATAATCCTAACAACATACAAAGAAGAATCTGCAAGAATCTGCAATATTATTAGTTCTGCTTTGGCATCTTGGCTTCAGTCATTTTCCCACCTTCGTAACGTAACTTTCCTGTGACTCTATGTTTATGATAATAGTTCTAATATCTTTTTGGAACCTAGACTTCATGATTTTAAGGGTACTACTAGATTTGCAGATCTAATTATTTTACAGTTGAAATGGTGACAAAATGTGTAGCTCCCAATTCCTAACCGAAGAAGAGAAATATATATTCAAAAATGTCTTCAAACTCCTTCAGTAATTGAATTATTTCTTACACAATACCAAACGTGAAACTTTAATTTAATCTACAAAATATGTCTCCCTACATATGAAAACGAATGCAACTTTAAAGTATTTGAACAAATCTTTTCACTTTTCCTTGTAGAGGCTCATCCCTTGTTCCCTGTTTAGGATGTGGTTTCCGGCTTTCTCTTTTCCAATCTTTTCACTTTTGCTTATTTTTTTTTTCAATTGGAGTAGATAGACTGAACTATCGTCCGGTTCACACTCCACCCACGTCTATTGAACAGGTGTAGAGGCTCATCCCTTGTTCCCTGTTTAGGATGTGGTTTCTGGCTTTCTCTTTTCCAATCTTTTCACTTTTCCTTATGTTTTTTTTTCAATTGTAATAGATAGACTGAACTATCGTCCGGTTCACACTCCACCCACGTCTATTGAACAGGTGTAGAGGCTCATCCCTTGTTCCCTGTTTAGGATGTGGTTTCCGGCTTTCTCTTTTCCAATCATTTCACTTTTGCTTATTTTTTTTTCAATTGGAGTAGATAGACTGAACTATCGTCCGGTTCACACTCCACCCACGTCTATTGAACAGGTGTAGAAGCTCATCCCTTGTTCCCTGCTTAGGATGTGGTTTCTGGCTTTCTCTTTTCCAATCTTTTCACTTTTCCTTATGTTTTTTTTTTCAATTGTAATAGATAGACTGAACTATCGTCCGGTTCACACTCCACCCACGTCTATTGAACAGGTGTAGAGGCTCATCCCTTGTTCCCTGTTTAGGATGGGGTTTCTGGCTTTCTCTTTTCCAATCTTTTCACTCTTACGTAGCCCCCTGCACACCAGTGGCCTTACCGCCTTGCCCGGGGTGATATGATTTTTTAAAAAAATAGATTTATCTTGTTATCATAAGCAACACATTCCTTAAGGAATAAAACACAAATTATCTAAAACATCTCTCTCACAAAATAATCTTCGAGGAAAAGAAAAAAGATTACGAAACGGCTTTAAATGAAAGTGGCCATAAAAACAAATTAGAATACAAACCTCAATTAAACAGGCAAATGAGAAATAATACTAAAAATCGAAACATTATTCGGTTCAACACACTGAAATAAAATCCAAAATAGTGCAAATATTTCTTAACTTAATATACACGTTCCTAAAAAACTAGGAATTTCGTAAAATATTGAATAGAAATACAATTAAATATGTTATGGCTGTACTAGGAATTTAGATAATTATATAAAACAACAAAACGTCAAAAACTTAAAAATTAACGTGCAACATAATATCGCTAATAACGAATGTAACTGTAAAGACAAAAATAAGGCCCCCTTGACGGACTTAGCAAAAGAGAAGGAGTTACTTACAAAGCAGAAGTACATGATACAGATGGACAATAAACAAAGGAATACCGAAGGAATTTTTTAAAAAAGAAGGTATAATCACATGTGTAAATAACAGGGTTCCAAATAAAAAAATTCAAAAGTTCTACAGTATACAATATATATGTATTGAGGACAATTTAGTACAACTGTTTACTGGTCTAATTTAATTATGATCAAAAACTGGTTAACAATAATCGCACGCACACACACACACACACACACACATATATATATATATATATAAACAAATTTTCTGTTGTGCAGAAATTGAGTATTACTTTGAAAGATATAATTTTTATGTTAAAGGGCATAATGAGGGTAAAATTTAAAACAGAAAACAACCGGTTTCGCTCACATTCAAAAACATTTTTAATTGGGAGAACTTACCGTAACAAGTGAGAGGCGTGAGAAATGAAATGGTCCATGATGGGGAAAGGGGGAATGAACTGCTAAAGACTGACCACAGCTAGGCCCAGCAAACACTCTCACTGTTTACACAGCGAGGGACTGCAAGACATGATGTAAACAGACTCCAGCACTATCAAATGGAAAAATGAATGTGAATATATGACAGAGAATACAAGACAATCTCCTCACAAATAAAGATACTTGAAGCAACCAAAATGTGGTTCTACAGAATGATGTTGAGGATACTATGAACCGAATATATGAGTAACGATGGAATATTAGAGAAAATGGAAGCAAAAAGTGCACCACTTATATTAGAAAGAGGCACTTGAAATTTCTAAAGCATATAATGAGGACAGAGAACTTGGAAAACTTAATACTCAACAGGCAGATTGAAAGCAAGAGAGACAGGTGGAAGCGACGCATAATCTACATGTAAATTGATGGCGGAACTCTTCTTAGGTGAGATAACAATATATATATATATATATATATATATATATATATATATATATATATACGTGAGAAATCACAAGATCGCCAAGACCTACCGCGGCTTTCGCACAACGGCTCGTCAGCCCTGACGAGCCGTTGTGCGAAACCGCGGTAGGTCTTGGCGATCTTGTGATTTTCTCACGTGTGTTTTTGCTCTACGTTACTTCCTCTTTGTTAATTCGATTTGGTTAGTTTGTATCGAGCACTTTTCTTTCTTTGTGGTTGGTTCCGTTTGAGGGTTTTTTTTTCTTTGCTGCGAGGTACTGTATGTATTGTCGGTACTCCGCGGTTTTCTTTTTTTTTTTTCCCCCCCTCTTGTCCAACGCTTTATAGCGACGGACAGTAACGGAGTTAGATTCTGCCGGTTATTTGTGGTCCTCAAGGTTTGCTTTTGTAAAATTTTAGGATCTAGATACGTACAGAGTCAGTCTTATTATTATTATTATTATATATATATATATATATATATATATATATATATATATATATATATAAAGAGATACAAAGAACAGGAAATTGCAGAGGTCCATGATTGCGACGCCTTGAAGGAACACGGCACATAGAAGAAGAAGAAGAAGAAGAAGAAGAAGAAGAAGAAGAAGAAGAAGAAGAAGAAGAAGAAGAAGAAATGTGTGCGTAGACGTGTGTATGAAGAAAAACTATGGCCTGCTTGAGATCTTCATTCATCATGGCAATTTGTTGCTTAGATACTAAGATTATCAGCATGAGGTTTTTATGGAAATATCTATATTGTTTTCTGAATAAACATGAACATGAGAATGGAAACTTATGGAAGACAGATTGTCTCAGCCGAGCGCATCCATGAATTAATCTTGTACGACTGTCTTAAGATTTCTTTCTCACTTTCTTTCTTCCAAATCGTAAATCTCCATCTTCTGTTTGTTTTTCTTCTTTCATTTCATTTCTTCTTTCGTGTATAATCTTCGCACTTCTACTATTTCCGTCATTTTGCTTAGATTTTCTACTTTCTTTTATCTTCTACTATCTTTTTTTACTGTCTCACTTTACTCTTCCTTTTCTTCGCTTTTTTTTAAAAATCGTAACACCCCGAGCAAGGCGGTAACGCCACTGATGTGCAGGGAGCTACGTAATAGTGAAAAGATTGGAAAAGTGAAAGCCGGAAACCACATCCTAAACAGGGAACAAGGGATGAGCCTCTTAACCTGTTCAATAGACGTGGGTGGAGTGTGAACCGGGCGATAGATAGATCTATCTACTCCAATTGAATTTTCTTCGCTTTTTCCTTTCTTCCTTTGTTTACCAGTCTTTTCCTCATATTGTTTTCACTTTCTTTATATTTTTATATTAATTCAAAGCTTTCTTTAATTCTTTCTTTCTTTTTACAAATTGTCTTTTCCTTAGATTTCTTTTCTTTTCTTTTCTTTTTCTTTTCGCGTATCTTCTTATAATTTCTGCCTTTTCTTTCTATTTTGATTATTTTTATATAGATTTTCATTATTTCTTTGTGTTATCTTTCATTTTAGTCATTTTCTCGTTATTTCATTCAATTATTCTTTCTTTTTTCTATATTTTTCTTATATTTTTTCTTTCTTTCGATTCTGACTTGCATTTATATATTAGCTTTTCCTTTCTTGTTTCTTTCTTTTTTTATTCGTTTTTAATATTCTCTGTCGACAATATTGTCCTTTCTTTCCCTATTTCTTTTTTCTTTCTTTTTTTCTCTTTCCTTTCTTGCTTTCCATTTTAATACTCCCTGCAATGTTACATCACACGGACTTTCTTTTCTTTACTTTTTGTTTCTTTCTCTCTTTTTCTTTTTCTTCGTTTTTTCTTTCTCTCTTTTCCTCATTTCTTTCATTCATTTTTAATACTGGCTGGTGACGCTGCATGATGATTTCCTTCCTTCCTTCCTTCCTTCCTTCCTTCCTTCATTCATTCATTCATTCCTCTCTTTCTTTCTTTATTCGTTTCTTCTTTGTTTGTTTTTTCTTCTTTTTTCTTTTTGCGTACTTTATTTATCGGAATTTTATACAGTCCCTTACATTCTCAATAACCGTCATTTATTTAATATTCACTAAGCGGAAGCACTTATATATGACAGAATTCATTACAATAGTGAATTAACTTGAGAAACATACTTACCAAACCATCACACTACGATTGGCGCCTGTGTATGTATTTGGCTTAATCCGGATCTTGGCTAATTGACAGGAAATGAATTTAGACAATTATAATGAATTACAAATCCTTTTTCGAACATACATCATTACAATTGTTTTCATCAAAGCTTTTCGGGTGCGTCTATCTGTCACAGAATATGGAAATATATCTTAATGGACGAAATAAAGAAACTTTTAACATCGCCAGAAGGTTAAACGGAGAAAGCCCAACGGTTACAGTTGCTAAAATGGAACTAAAAAATAACAAAGATAGGGATGTTCATTCAAAACAATCATTATACAATAACAACACCTCAATTCAAAATTTCAAAATATAGTCAGAAAGTAGTGTGCGATATTTTAAATGCATATTCTAATTAAAAAATAATTAAAATGTAATAATATTTCTCAGTAGACAATTAAGAATAATTAAGATGGAATAATAATTAAAAGTAAAAATGATGAAGACAGAATGATAAAATAAATAATTAAAGATAATTAGGAAGGATTGATAATTCAGAAAACAATTAATTAAGAAAAAATAATTATGAAGAGCTTTTGTCTTTTGTCTTCACGAATTTAAGAGTAGTCTTTGGTTTCATCATTTTTATTTTGGAATCACTATGTGTCATAGTAAGTATTGTTCTAACCGTTTCTTCTCTCGCACTTCTCGCTGGTGGAAATCTCTTTTGGTTTCTTGCTTTCCTGTCAAATACGATCTTTAAAAACTTAAATGCAATCTCAATTGCAAATTTCTGTTTCTTTGTATCCTATTCTTTTAATGTCCTAACGCTTTGTCAGTTAACGTAATTATCCGTAATTCGCAGTGTACTAATAACTTTTTCATCTTGCTTTGGGTGAAATGATTAATATAAATAGAATATGGAATTAATAATAATCGAGAATAATTTAGACGAACAAATAATTAAAAATAATCAAGACGTAATAATAATTAAGAATAAATAATTAAGAATAATTAAGAAATGAATAATATATTTTAAAATAGTTATTAATTATCAATAATTATCAAATAATTAAGAATAATGAATGAATAATAATTAAAAAAACGAAAGAATATTAATTAAGAATAAATAATTTAAAATAATTACGAAGGATTAATTATTAAGAATAACAAAAATTAATAATTAAGAAGTGATAATTAAGAATAAATAATCAAGAATATTATGGAGGAATAAAAATTAAGAATAAATAATTAAGAAAATTTTTAAATTAAAAATAATTAGGAATATATAATAAACAATAATTAAAAAAGGAATAAAAATTAAGAATGAATAAGTAAGAATAATTAAGAACGAATAAAAAATTTAAATTAAGAATAATTAAGAATAAATAACAATAATTAAAAATTAATAAAATTAAGAATAAATAATAAAGTAGGAAAATAATTAAGAATAAATATTTACGAAAAATTATGGAGTAATAAAGATTTAGAAAAAAAATAATTACGAATAATTAAGAAAGAAAAACTCTGCCCACTTCAGCGTTGCCTCACTGCGACGACAAAACACGGGAAGCAACTGTCTAATAAGAGGATTCCGAAGGTCCTCCAGTATGAGATACTGGCCACCGGCAAGAGGGCACGAAGGTGTCCTTATCTTCGTTTTAAGGACAGCTGCAGAAGTGACATAAGGGCGATGGAAATGGTCATCGAGAGATGGAAAGGCATCGCCAACGATCGCGCACGCTGGAAACGAGTTTTACACGGAGCGCTGTGGAGAGAAGAGACGGAGGTTTGCCGCCGGGATTAAACGTTCTCGAAGGAAAGAAAGCAACAGAGCGATATCAGGGAAGAACGTCTTCACGTGCATTGGTTGCAATAGAGACTGTTCCTTCCGTCTGGCCCTGTACAGCCATATCAGATGCTGCGCTGCCATCAGCAGTTGAGGCATGACTCCACAGTCTCTTGAGACCGACAAACTATACACAATAAAAGAGGAAATCAAATTTAAGAATACATAATAATTAAGAATAAATAATTGAGAATAATTAAATTGTTGTATGGACCTAAAAAAATAATTAGTCTAAGTGAATTTCTTGAAAAAAAATGATCATGATCATGATGATGGTGGTGGTGACCGTGGTGGTTTTAATGACGGTTATGATGATGGTGACGATGGAAATGCTAATGATGATGATCTTGACTGGATTCTCTTGATGAAAACAAAATCTCCGGAAGTCTTTAAGAGATATCTGAAATTGTTCTTTGCTCAGAAAATGTTCTCAGAAGATGAAATCGTGAAGTTACCCGAAAAATAGCAGGGGACAGAGAACCAAAATTAATTCCTCCTTGTGTTCTGCATTTCTTCAGGGTGTAGGTGATCATGGTTTCTTGACCTTCGTAGCTCTTAATAAATTTTGTCTTTTTTGTTATTTCTCCTAAACTCTGTTCCCCATGCTCACTAGATAGGTTACATGTTTCTCCCCTGTCCCTCCTGCCTTCAATCTGTCCTGTGAATATCAGATTTTCTAAGCCCTCTTTCCTCATTATATGAAATTTCAACTGTCTTTTTCTGATGTCATGTTTCTTCTTTTTTTTTAATTTCCTCTAAAAATTTATCGTTTCTGACATATTTGGTCCATTATATCGTCAGCATCCTTCTGTAGAACCACATTTCTGTTGCGCCAAATCTCTTCTTCATCTTTGAAATGGTTGTCAAACATTTGCTGCCATATAGCAGGACTGATTTCACGTAACAGATGTAGTGCAATAAAGATAATATCAATATTTATTTTTTATTTAGTAAACCGATCGAATTTTGGAGCCAATTGGTATATTTAGTCGTTCATTGTGTGTGTGTGTGTGTGTGTGTGTGTGTGTGTGTGTGTGTGTGTGTGTGTGTGTGCGAGGAAAATTATTCAGTGATAAATCTGCAATCCCCCAAATCTATGATCAAAACACTAACCCTGTTTTGAATACACATTTCATAAATGGTTAGGCTGTGTTTGGCAATCTACAACCGTCCATAATAACTTTAAATTCACCGTTGCACTTAGCGAATTTCTCCTGCACAAACGTGACGCGTTAGTTTACACACACGCATGTGCGTAAACTCCAACAGTCACAGCAACTAGGTGCTTCCTGTCAAACAAGGTACTCACTTCCGCTCGAACAGAAAGCTCTTCACGCCTGGTATCACATCTGTTTGATGGCTTCTGTCACAAAAGTTACACACCTCTTCGAATAATCGACCGATGGATGGTAGTATGGGTGGCAGAAAGAATAATCTCTTCCTTCTTGTGCGACCAAATCTACGCTTCGAAGCACTAACATCCGTGTTAAGGCTACACATATATACTGCTCTTTTCCACCCTCAACCGTTCTTATCTTACTTTCCTCGTCTTCTGTTTTATATCTTTACTTGCTTGTGCCAAATTTTATTGACTTCATTTTGGTTGCCTTCTCACTCGACCTTTTTATAACGTTTTTTTATTATTATTATTTAAAAGGAGGATTTGTTTTTGTCATTAAGTTGTTCGGAAAATAATGTCCGATTTTAGAATAAAATTTTAATTGAATTTTAATATATTATTATAATAGTTGTGTAAAATATATTATTCATTCCTAACGGTTACAGTGTCCTCTTTGTAAATTTTATATTAATTTGTTTCAGAATTTAACTTAAAACAGTATATACCCCATGAAAAAAGAAACGCGTTTACTTTCGTTGCATGAGTTCAAGCCTGGACATAATGCTTCTCAAACTACTACCAACATTAACAGAGAATGGGCTGAAAGATCCACTTATAGTCGGACAGTAGGGCGCCGTTGTATGAAGTTCCACTTTAGGGATACGAGTCTTGAAGATCAATGTGGTAGAAGCCGTCCGTTAAAGAAATGTCTCAGATAATGAGTGTCAGCATTTCAACAATATCGGACCATCTCAAGAAAATTGAAAAAGTGAAGAAACTTGATGAATGTGTTCCTCTCGAACTCAGTGAAGGTCAAAGTGAAGGGTGTTTTGAATTGTGATCAATGCCGCCTCTGCGATATTCGAATGATCCATTTCTTGATCGAATCGTGACTTGTGATAAAAATCCTTAATTGCTTGATCATGACGAAGCACCCAAACACTTTCCAAGGCCGAAATTGCACCAACAGAAAATTATGGTGACTAGCTGGTGATCCGCCATTAGTTTTATCAATTACAGCTTTCTGAAATCTAACCAGAGCATCACTGCCGAAGCATACTGGAAAAATTAATTTGTTTCAGAATTTAACTTAAAACAGTATATACCTCATCAAAAAAGAAACGCATTTACTTTCGTTGCATGAGTTCAAGCCTGGACATAATGCTTCTCAAACTACTACCAACATTAACAGAGAATGGGCTGAAAGATCCACTTATAGTCGGACAGTAGGGCGCCGTTGTATGAAGTTCCACTTTAGGGATACGAGTCTTGAAGATCAATGTGGTAGAAGCCGTCCGTTAAAGAAATGTCTCAGATAATGAGTGTCAGCATTTTAACAATATCGGACCATCTCAAGAAAATTGAAAAAGTGAAGAAACTTGATGAATGTGTTCCTCTCGAAGGTCAAAGAGTTCGATGTTTTGAATTGTGATCGATGCTGCCTCTGCGATATTCGAATGATCCATTTCTTGATCGAATCGTGACTTGTGATAAAAATCCTTAATTGCTTGATCATGACGAAGCACCCAAGCACTTTCTAAAGCCGAAATTGTACCAACAGAAGATTAGTTCAAAGTGTCAGAGAAATGTCTTAGATAATGGGTGTCGGCATTTCAACAATCTCGGATCATCTAAAATATAAATTGGCCAGATGAAGAAACTCCCAGTAAAAGTCAAAGATCTCGACGTTTTGGTGTGTGATCGATTCTGTATATGCGAAATATCGAATGATCCATTTCTTGATCGAATTGTGACTTATGAAAAAACTCCTTAGTTGCTTGATCATGACGAAGCACCCAAACACTTTCCAAGGCCGAAATTGCACCAACAGAAAATTATGGTGACTATCTGGTGATCCGCCATTAGTTTTATCAATTACAGCTTTCTGAAATCTAACCAGAGCATCACTGCCGAAGCATACTGGAAAAAGCGTGCATTCAGTTAAGCAGTGGTTAATTGACGAGGACGAATTCTGTTTCATTATAATGCTCGGCCAACCATCTTGACAATATTTCAAGCCCCGCAAAAAATACCGTTGCAAAGATGATGCAGAAACTGAATTCAAATATTTCTCAGTGTTTTATCGTAAAGACATAAATAATCTTGTAACTCGGTGGCACATATGTATAGATAATCAATATTTTTGTTTTGACTGATTTAAACACTGTTTAAATACATTAATTCGAGAATAAAAGTTGATTGTAAATCGGGCATTGTTTTCCGAAGAACCCTATATTTACTAAGAGTAAGCGGTAAGATGTGCGTTGTGATGCAGTGGAGAAATCGGAGAGCCGAGTTCGAATTCCAGTTGAATTCGTTGCAATCACTTACGCATAAATACTCTTAGAAAAAGTATTAATGCGTCTCATCTCCCTCCAGCTATGGGTTGAATGGAAATTGAATTCTGTAGCCTTGATTTGCAACCAGTCTACCACAGAAAGTGATGGCAACCTACTACTGAAAAATCTTCTGCCCATCCGAAATAGGCATTATCGCCAAAGCGTGTATTACGTATGGCACTTAACTGTCTGACTGAAGCGGCATTTATGAGGCATCCAATGGAAATCGAAATCACTACTAATGCTGGAAAATGGTTGGTTTGTAGTAGTATCAACACAAGTCTTGTCCTCGCAGAGAGAAATTTATCTGGATTGGGTGGTCGCCTGCAAGATTTGACACACACGCACATATTTCCGAATAGCAACGCCTTAAATGCTTTTCTTCATTTTCAGCTATCTGTATACACGCTAGTATATTTTCTTCCTTTTTCCGGTTACTCTTTATGCAAAACTAGCAGTATAGCCCGGTGTTGTTCGGGTGTAATGAAAGCTTTAAAACTAATCCATGGTCCTAGAGCTCAGACGCTTTGGACGTTGGCACGAAAGACTAAAAAGCAATAGCTGTTTCCAGTTAAAGCGAAATCGTAGACTGAAAGAAAAATGAATGGATGTAAGTCAAATTTTGATTTCCTGGTATCGACATCAAATAAGGTTTTTTTTTTTTGTAAACTGAATTTTGAAGACTAAATAAGTCCTCTGAGTAAATGGTATCATGGCTGAGACTAAGAACTACAATTATACCTACTTAGAGCCAAACCCAAAGCAAAAACTAAAATAAAAGGGCTGAAAAAATACAGATATACAGGTAGATAAACAGACACACACAAACATCTTGCCTTATATATATATATATATATATATATATATATATATATATATATAGGCAAGCAACATTTATTAGCTCCACCAGATCAGGTCTTTACAGCTAAGAATAGGCATTCTATGTACACAGAGTCGAATTGTTCTCATTCCCAAAGAAATTACTTCAGGGCTTTCAACAAACTTTGGGTGAAAATTCTTACAATTGAAAGGAAAATGAATAGAAAACTAATCAAAACACTAAACAGTAATTGATACTGCATTTAGATTTGTTAAAAACAAAGTTGACTGCGAAGCATGAAGCCAGAAGAAAGTTCCACGCACGAAAAATGCGAGAAAAAGATGTTTTATCATAGAACTTATCTGTGAATTGAAGAGATCTTGCTATCAATCTCGTACTGCAATCAAATTCTTAAAGTCTAAGTATCACAGTGAAGAGTTCAGCCAAACAATTAGCATAAAAGTACTTACAGAAAATACGTTGGGAAAATGAAACCTTGTCACCAATCCAGTGATTAAAGTCATAATGTTGAGTTCATCCGAACAATTACCATAAAAATATTTACAGAAAGGACGTGGGTGCAATACTCAACGTCCTAAGGCAAAGGACGTGGGTGCAATACTCAACGTCCTGTTGAGTATTGCACCCACGTCCTTTGCCTTAGGATGCCGCCCATTTTTCTATAATCGCTACTCTATTTGAGCTACAAAAGCCGCAGAGCTATCGGATTTAAACGGTTAAACTTACTTTTCATTTTGATGACTTACTTTCTACCGTAAAACTCCTTCACCCACAGACGTGGCTTTGTAATCTTTTCGCTATTTTCATCCCAAAAATTCAGACGAGCTACATTCATTAGCCCCACCATTTCAGATCTTTACAGCGAAGATCAGCCATGCTATGTACACAAAGGCGAATTGTTCTTATTTCCAACAAAAACCACATCCATTAAGGATTTTCAACAATAGCAAAAAATAAAATGAATAGAGCAAGAATTTTAACCGATGTCTGTTCGAGAGTTTGAACAAGTAGGTCTCAACGAAGGCCACTCTTCTTTCAATCTCGTGGACTGGCGTCACGAACAAAGAACTGTACCAAATAACAGAAACCACATCATTCGATAACTTTCAATAAGAGCAACAACTAAAATGGACAGCGCTTGTAACTGTAAGAGAAAATGATGACATAATTAAGATGTTGAAATTTCAAACTATTTCACACAAAAGGTTAAGAAGGAAAACTCCATCAATACTGGAAAGAGCGATAACAGCTACTCGACTACAGAAGCCTATTTTCCTGATAAATTATTTTAAGAAAAAGATTTTATAATTGCCAGCCGTATGCAGAACGGGCTGCTCCATCAATGAATGCCAAATGTTTCCTCGTCAGGAAACGGCTAGTATTATTACCATTCGCCTTTTCTTCTACTTTTTTTTATCACATGCTACTAATCAGACTCGCTATATTTCTTTTTCTTGAATATAAGTAATTGTGGATGAGCGCTGTGGTGCGGTGGATATCGACTCGGAGCGACAAATCAAGTAACCGAGTTCGAATTCCAGTTAGATTCCTTGTATTCACTTACGCACAAATACCCTTGGGAAAGGTATTAATCCGTCTCTTCTTTCCAGTTATGGGTTAAATAATAGGACAGATTGGGTTCTATAGCTTTGGTCGGCAGCCAGTCTACAGCAGAAAGCAATGGCAACCTACTTAGGGATAATCTTCTGCTCAGTCAGTCGTGTCTCTTTCGAGACATGATCGCCCAAAGCGTGTATCACGTATGGCACCTGACTGACTGAATCACTTATTTTACCGATTTCTCTTTCTTTTTACACCTGTCTTCCTCAAGAGTTCTACCTTTTCTCATTCTTCGTCTTCCTTGCCTTGCCGGATCTTTTTTGGCCCTCGACTCTTCTTATTCGTCTTCCTCTTCTTACCATAGGCTTATCATTTCATTACGTCCCACCACAACCGCCACCACTGCAAATCATCCTTCCGATCACGTGAACAAAATAGAATCGGGATGAAAGAGACGAAAAACAATTTGCCGCTTGGGCGCGTCTTCAATTCCCCAATTAAAGCGGCAGAAAGTGTGTGTGACGCCAGACATTTCACGCCTGCTACATCAAGCCAACAATCGATCTCTCTTTCCCCTTCTTTCTTTCTTTCTATTTATTCACACACACACACACACACACACACACACACACACACACACACACACACACACACATACACACACTATTTTCTGTCCATCTCTCTTCGCCCTAATCATTTCCTTGTTTACTGTCTTATTTTCTTTTCTATCCATTTCCATTTATCGGCTATCTCTCTCTCTCTCTCTTTCTCTCTCTCTCTTTCTCATTCCCTTCACTCACACGTACAAAAACACACACATTTTCTGCCCATCTCTCTTTGCCTTACCCATTCCTCTCTGTTTACTCTTATTTTCTTTTCTATTTATTTTCATTTATTTCTCTCTCTCTCTCTCTCTCTCTCTCTCTCTTTCTCATTCACTTCTTTCACTCACTCACTCACTCACTCACTCACTCACTCACTCACTCACTCACTCACATTCTATCTTCCTTTGTCCTAATTTCTTAGCAACCAACCCATCTCTTTTACATTTCTATACATTTTTTCTTTCACATTACTTATCCTACTCATTTTATATCACAGCTTCTCCTAATCCCCCCTCATTATAATGTCAGTCTATATTTCTTTTTTCACATTTCCATTTACTTACCCTCTCTCCTTCTATTTATTTCTCTCTCTTTTTCATTCTCTCTCTCATCCCCTCTCTCTCTCTATCTATCTATCTCTCTATCTCTATCTCTTATTTTCTCTCTCTTATCCTCTCTTTCTCTCTTTCATTTCTTCTTTCTCCCTCTCTTTTTCTCTCTCTATGAGTATGTGGGAGTGGAGTTAAAACCTCTAGGATATTTCTTTATGATCTCGTTTCCATTTCGCCTAATAATTCTGTTGGTCGATATTTCCTTTATACATAAAAATCCCAGTGAATCTGAAAACTCATTTTGTTTTTACTGTTAGTTGACCCAATACAAAGCCCAAGGACCACTTAAGGTAGTGGGCTACTAAGTGAGGAAATGAGAAAAGGAAAGGAAAAGAGTATTATTAGAATGAGTAAGATTGATATCGGTTAACCTCAGACTTAAAGTGACCAATTTTGTTGTTGTCAAGAAAGCACTCTATTGGGAGTTTGTTCCACAAAATAACAGTTTTGTGGAAAAAGCTGTCTGAGTAGAACTTGCTTTTTTATCAAAGGAACGCGAAAGGAATGTACTTGGTTTGCCACCTTGAACAAAACATGGAGAGTCCTAGATGTGATGACCATGAATAACAGAACTAAAAAATGTAACTCCTCCGAATATCTGCCATAATGATAGCTATACGGTAGTAAAGTGGGGGGCAACTTTTCGTTTATAGGATAAGGGTTGCAGGTTAAAAAAAAACAAGGCAGAGGAAGTGCCTTTGTATTCTGTCGAGGCTGAACAGTAAGGATGGGGCAGCACCAACCCACATACAGGATAAACCCCAAAAAAATGAACCCATAAATATTGTAATAAATTCTACAAAGTCGAATTATTTTCAAGAAACCTGATGCATTTACACTTCACTCTGTGTACGATCATTCCCCAAAGTTTTAGTTAAATTAGTCGCTAAGGTATGAAGGGTTCAAGTCCGGTGTGTGCGGTGCTCACACCCTCCTGATCAGTCTCTCCTGGAATCGCTCTTTTAACCAGACTAGAGAGTCATTTAATGTGTGAGGGTGGCGCCGTCTTCCTGGAACCTCTATTCTGTTCATCTCGATCTACCCGTCCCAGTGACGCACAAAGCTTCCTCAGTGCTGCCATATAGCGCTCCATATTCACTGTTTTAGGTCCCTCATTTTTGTTTTCGAATCAATACGGGACGATAATGCCATGTTTAGAAACTGCAACCCATTCTGGGCACTTTGTTGTATGTCACGGCCTCTGTAACACATCCTCCGGTGCAGCTGTACCCCAATAAACATTGTTTTTGCAGTTTACATGTCCTGAAAGCAGAAAGTGCGCTTCGTCAGAGAATCAAACATGATCCAAGAAGTTTGGATTGTCTTCGATTGTGTCCCAAAACCATTCACACATGGTTACGCGTTTTTTCATGTCTGTCTCCGCAAGTTTTTCCTTTATTTGAATGTTGTAAGGATACAAATAAAGATCTGATTTAAGAACATATCTCAAAGACTCTCGTAAGATTCCCAGCTGTTGACTTCGTCATGGTTGTGATTTCTTTGGGCTACGCCCCATTGAGTTCCATACATCATCAATGTTCTTTTCTGTTCTAGCACACACCCTCCGACCAGAATAAATATCCCTCAGACATTTAGAATCCAGATTTGCACAGTCCCATAATCTCTGTACTTCTGAACCCAGTCAGAAAATCTGCTTTTTGATGGAGCATGACGACACTGAAACTTTCTCTGAAAGTTTGCTTGCACTACAGTGTTGGCGATATAGACCTCCTCAGCTATGGGTTAATTAGTAGGACTTGTATCAGTATATCATTATTATCTCCGAAAACATTCTTACTGTCTAAAAATATTTTCTGGCTTTAAATAACCTGCAAAAGGTTGATTCCTCTTCTTCTTTTATGTGATGTGCCCCCAAGGACGTAGGCGATCATGACCCTCCACACATTTCTGTCCCTTGTAGCTCTTAATATATTTGTTTTGTTATTTCTTCCAAACCCTGCACTGCCATCCATTTGTACATCAAGTATGTCACACGCAATTTTACCCTTTCGCTTTATCCCTCCTGTCAGTATCAGATTCTACGAGCCCTCCTTCCTCATTTCATCTGTCTCTTTCTAATGTTAACTATAAGTTTCCTTTTTGTTTCCATTCTCTCCAAAACCTCGTCGTTGCTCACACAGTCGGTCCATGGCATCCTCAGTATCCTTCTGTAGAACCAAAGGGATTAGCCGTAAAAAATCTCTTGTACTTCTCGCTTGTGGAACTCTCTTCTGAATTCTTGCATTCCAGTCAACTACGATCTTGAAATATATAAACGCAATGTCAATCGTCATCTTCTGTCACCTTGAATCTTATTCTTTTATTGTCAAGTGGCTATGTCGTCTTGTTTTGATTTTTTTTTAATTTTAAGCGATGCGTATAAGCACTCTAACGATGGGAACGGATTTTCAAAGCCTGATTAAACTTGTGTTCGGTCTTGGGTTGGTCAATTATGAAGAAGTTAAGCGGAATGACCGATAAATTTATGCGATTCATAACAAACATTGTGTGGAACAGGCAACCCAAAACACTAAAATGTTTTAATGAAAAGATTTTAATGTTTTGGGTCGCCTGTTCCACACAGTAGTAATTCATTTAAAGCAGAAACGAAAAGAACGAAAACAAAAGCTAAAAATATTTAATAGCGAACCCCAGATCTCGGAAAAATCACTTTCTACGAAATCTACATCCAGCACCTGGATCACTATCTCCCACAACTGTACCTATTTTAGTGCCCAATCATCGTCAAAGTATAAACTAGGTGCCTGTGTTCTCTCCAACTGGAGGTGCGCATATGACGTCTTTTTTGCGATTCGCTATACAAGTCTCGTGAGATTTATCAAGGAATAGCTGTATAGCCCGTCGTTGCTGGTTTTTTTAGTGGTTATGTTGAAATGGTAAGGTCAAGTGCGTATTCAAAAAGCTCTGGTATGAGGTTGCCGTGACGCGTAAGTTAAAAAAATCTGAAGTAAGTATTGGTTTTTGTTGTATGTGTAAAACAGGATTCATGCTCGGTCAATTTTGTCAATAAATGGGAATGATGCATATACAATTGGAAGACCGTGGTGGGTGTTATGGGAGCCTGTTATGTAATACGATGATGTTGTGATGCAGAAGAAGTGGATGCATTGTCCCTGCAACTTCGGAGGAGTTGGCACCGTATAGAAAATGTGAAATTGTTACATGAAAAAGTAGAAGTTACAAAAGACCCGATTTTTGTTGGAATACAATTAAGCGTTTCGGAGAAATAAACGATCGCAAAAAGCAACATTTCCATTAATTTTTGCCACACCTCATATGTCAATTGAAACTTTTGATCGTATATCAGGGCACCAGATCTTGATCTACCAGTGACTCGATTTTGGTTGAGTTTCAGTGAAGCGTCTAAGAGAATTGCATTAAAAATAACCCGAAATTATGTTCGTCGTTGATTTTTGATGAATCCTGCACATTGATTCGAAAAAGTTTTGTGTACATCAAAGTTTTGAACCTTGATCTACAAGTTACCAGATTTTGGTTGAATTCGCATATAGCGTCTCGGAGGAGAAGAGTTCATAAATTTTAAGCGTTTCGGTGATTTCTGCCGTATCCTGTAAATTAATTCGAACAATTTTTGCGTACATCAAAGGTTCATGTCATGATCGATGAGTGACCCAAGTTTGGTTGAAATCGGACCAAGGGTTTCGGAGGAGTAGAGTTCGTTAGATTGGAGACAAACAAACACCGAAAAAGATATCCATATATATATATATATATATATATATATATATATATATATATATATATATATTATTATTATTATTATTATTATTATTATTATTGTAAAAGATTTATCTAAACTGAACAAATCTCATTAATCCTAATAAATCTATGAAATATTAAATTAATTTCATATGCATTTGTGGAGTCTATTCGCAAAATGTTTCTAATAAGCAAATAACTGTACAAATAGCATTAGCTCTAACCTTTTTTTGTAAACTGGCGTTGTGAAACATGCTTTTTTTCGTTGTATATGGTCTTACAGCCATACATTGCTGAAATAGCAGTTCTCGTACGACCATCAAAGTTAAGCAACGTCGAACCTGGTCAGTAACTAGATGGGTAACCGCTTCGGAATATCAAGTGCTCTGCTTAGATGTGCGAATGGTGTTAATGGATAACGGCCCCGAACTGGAAATCAGAGAGCCGAGTTCCAATTCCAGTTGGTTTTGTTATATTCAGTACCCTTGAGAAAGATATGAATCCACCTATTCTCCTACCAGTTGTTAGTTATATCAGTAAATCATCATTATATCATTATATCAGTCAATCATTATTACATCATTATATATTACATCAGTAAATCATTATTACATCCAGAAGATTTCTTACAAGCTAAAACTATTTTCTTCAGTAATCGTACGGGAACGGGTGTTTACACGTGATGTAGTCGTAGGCCCGAAGAGACTGGTAGCGACATAGATGGGTTTCTACCGAAGGATACTGAGAATACCATCGATGAGGCATGTGAACAACGAAAGCGTTTTAAGGAAAATGGAAATAAGACATTTATATTTAGAATCAAAAAGAGAGAGTGGAAATTTCTCTGACATATAATGAGGGAGGGGAACACTCGCAGGATATATCGAAGGCAGAAGTGATTTCTTATTATTGTAAAAGAGATTTTTCTCTGTTGCACAAATCTTATTAATCCTAATAAACCAAGAACTAAGTTGAATTCTAGGGTAGTGACCAAATGAGAATGCGAGATGGGGGTGAAGAGAAAGAATCCCCAATTGAAATAACAAACATTCACCCCTTCACCGCCCTTCTAAAGCAATAGACTGGCGGCTGAAATTGGAAACTCGAGATAGATTTCAGTTGAGCATCAATCTTTTGCCAATAATAGCTGAATAAAGCAAATGGCTGTTTGCATTTAATGCTTCATAAACCAAAGTGGTTATATTCCAACACCGCCGATCAGATCCTGAAGTGCCACCAGTCACAATGAACAGATGTCACCTCCAGGAGGTTCCCCGTGTCTTCAGAAGATATTGGATCTCATGCTCACACCCGACCTCAAGTGGAATTCCTATATACAATTGATTGTTAAAGATGCAGGTAAAATGATCAGCTCCTTATACCGCTTCAGTAAATAACTGACACTTCGTGCAATCTTCTACCTTTAAAAGCGACATATGAGGCCGAAAATGGAGTACTGTTGTTATATCTTTACAGTCTTGACTGAGTTCAAAAGCATCTCCAGGTCCTTACTGGAGAAGAAAGCGTCTCCAGGTCTTGACTGAAGAAAAATTATTTTCCACCCTCCAAACTCTCTCTCACAGGTGGGATGTAGTGAGTTTATCACTGCTTTATCTGTAATACCAAAAGCTCGGCTGAACTGCATCACCTGGTTTCACCAGGTCTGACCTTCATGGCTAGGATCCGCCATGCCACTTACATAATGTCAAACCACCCACACTTCCCGCGTATTCTATCGGCAAGAAGTAAATTCTACTCAAAAGATTCTTCCCACGAAACACGTGTCTATGGAACAAAATTCTAAAAGGATGTTTCCTTGATCATTACAATTTTGACCTGTTCATGTCTAGAATCAAACGTTATCTTCACATCATATCCATATAAACTATCCAGCAAAATAACCCCAACTTGAGTGGCTCCTGGAGCGTATGCAGGGTGAATCATACCATAAAATAAGTTCTCATGCATTTGTTCAATTTGTTAACAAACGTGTCGAACAATCAAGTAAATGTACAAATTACATGCGTATGTATGATTTAATTTACCTAACCTTACCACTAAGGCAAGATGTGACACAATTTCTTTTTAATGTGGAGTAACCATGCATACGGGCCAAGGACAACATTTACCATTGCTAACCGTTGCTAACCTGGCGTCGATATTACACCGACTCCACTTCTCTTAATGCAATGAGGAAACAGTGTTTGAATCCCCGGGACCGGGCGCCTTCCCCCATCTCAAACAATGAGAGAACATATACTACCCTTTCATCCCATTCAAAATGCAGAGAAATGATATCTACCCGATCTACCCAATTAGGTGGGATGTGACACAAGATCGTTCTTTTTTTTTTCTTTTTTTTTACGCTGGGATACCCATACACATGAATATGCATACAGGATAAAAACTGCTCAGTACTCAAGACCACTACCACGCTGGCGTCGACATTACACTGACCCCGCCTCTGCTGGTGCAATGAAGAAGGTGCTGGATTTCTGACACAGGGCGCCTTCTTCCATCTGAAATGAAAAGAAAATAGATGTTACGGTTTCATTCCAGTCAAAATGCCGAAAAGTAGTGTCTGATTGTTACTGTTGCGAAACTCGTGTTGTTTTTTGTGATGTGACCTACTTGACAAAGGGATAAAAATGATACGGCCCTTCATGAAAGATTTTACTCACTTCTACCCTGAGTAAGGCGATATTTATCCCCACCTTTCCTCCAAAAAATAATTCTAGTCAGTGTAAGCATTTAAAACAGTTCTGAATTTTTTCCAGGTCGTGTATGGATTTCCAATATTCTCATTTAATTTCTCATTGTCAACTGACACGCGTTCGAAATTAGTTCGTGTATTCTGCTTGTTGAAAAATACTCTCGAACGCGAATCACTTCCAGTAGATTCCAGATCATTCCAAAAGTTTTGCCCGGGTGTCACTTATTGAATTATCCCTGAAAGCCTCTTTAATCTTCGGATAATTTCCACGGACGAATGACCAAGTATCAAGTAAAACATGATGTATTTTCACTGTAAATGCGATGGGCACACAATGTACAAGTTCACTCGATCAATGGCGTCTCCCTGCCGACTTAGTAATTCCAAGAGTGAATGTCTGTTTAAGGATGCACAGTAAGATCCTCTTTGATCGATTGCCAACTTACAATATTAAAACCGCATGAACGTTTCTAGAGATATTCAAAATTAGCTTTGATGCCCTTTTGTAGGACATTGTAGTTTCAGTCACATTTATAGATATTCAATATTAAATTTGATTTAATAAAGATTATATAAATAGATCAAAATATCAGGCGCGTACATTGGGATTCGTGTCATTTTGTGAGCTATCAAAGGAATGCAGGACCCCAAAATATGTTTAAATTAAGTTCTATTACGGTAAATATATTTTTTAGTCAGGGAAGAATAAAGATTCAGCCAGATTCCTACGTGAATACTGGTTCAAATATAAAATTTTCTTTTCATTTTTGTATTTATCATTTCTGTATTTAATAGAGTAATAACGAAAAGAATAGGATTAAATACGGGCTTTTTATATTTTTGCCATTCGGCAAATCAAGCGTTTATTTTCAAACCACCCTCATGAATAATGCTTTTTGTACAACATACGTACATATCTACTAGTGCACACACGCACAGACACACACATATATACATATACATACAATCACATACATATGAACATACATATATATATGGGTACATATAAATTATACATAATATATATACGTACATTTAGGCGAATATATATATATATATATATATATATATATATATAGTTTATTTGTTTGAACATTATTTTTAATCGATACGAGTATTTTCGTAACAAAATTTCTCGCAAATAATCAGGCCGGTAGAATTATATATATAAATATACTGTTTAATTAAAAAAAAAAAGAATATCTATTCAAATACGAGTATCAATTAAAATATGTTTAAACTAATAAATTAAATATGTCGGTTGTTAATTCTCCGTAATTTTCCTTTTCATATATATATATATATATATATATATATATGAAAAGGAAAATCTAATTTTAGCCGGCGCGGTGTTTCGCCGTCTAAGGGACTTTATCAAGGCAAATGCTATATTTATGGGTTAAAGTGCTAATATCAGGGATAAAGCAAATATAAAAGTGTGTGTGTGTGTGTGTGTGTGTGTGTGTGTGTGTGTGTGTGTGTGTGTGTGTGTGTGTGTGTGTGCAAACGCACACTAGTTTCTAAATAAATTTCTCCTTAATATCCTGGTGACCAACTATTGCGTTTAAAGTGTTGTTTTGTAAATGCCCCCTTTTATGTTCATATATTATTTAAATTCCCTGAGCTTTCTTCTATTTATTCCTTGCACAATTTCATATATATATAAATTAAAATAAATTTTCAAAATTAAAAAATGTTAAATGAACATTTCAACATGAAATCCCTAAGAGAGATCTCACGCCTCCCCAGCAACAGTCAGTCTATATTCAAAATGAGAATAAAAATAAGATTAAAAAGAGAAATAAAAAAATTAAAAAAATTAAAAAAGTAAAAAAGATAAAAAATAAAAAAATATATATAAAAAAATAAATAACGGTGAAGATTTGAGAAATATACGTCACAAAAATTTTTTTTGAAAATCAGTCTATTTTTGGTTTTTACGTTTAGTTGTAAGTGAATAGATGGGAAATTTGGCATGTCTATCTTAATAAACGAAAAGAGTTAAGGAAGGGAGCTCGTCAAATTGAGAATTGGGTTAAACAAAACAAAACAGAAAGAGAAGGGGCGGGATATAAAAAAATGTATAGAGAAAAATAAAGAAGGGGGCAAAAAGAAAAGAAAGAGAAAAAGGAAAAATTTCAAATAGAAACGCACGATACTTGTCAAACAAATTTAACTTTAAATGTTTAAAAGGGTTAAAGTTTTAGAAAAAAGAGACTTATTAGAAAGGTTATATTTAGAGCAAATACTAGAAATAAGATTTTTTTAAAATTTAATTAAGTTAATCTAATTAAAGATATTTTAGGTATAGACAAACTAAATAACAATTAAAGAAAATTATAAATTTTTATTTTTTTTAAAAATTAATCTTAAAAATTTTTTTTATATAAATTTAAAAAAATATTTTTTTTTTATATAGAAAATTTATAAAATTTATGATGTGAAAAAAGTTATTAAAAAGATAGCAGAGGAAAATGGGGGTTAGTAAAAGAATCTATATTTTATAAAGATAGACAATTAAAGGAGACTGGGAGAGGAAGGTAGAGGGGTTAAATTACTATTTAAAGTTAAAATTAAATTAATTTATCAAAAATCATTAAATTTATATTTTTAATATCCTAAAATCTAAAAATTAGGAATTTAAAAATCAAAATTTAAGTGTTCACAAAGTTAGCTTTATGGCGGCACTTACTAATAAATTCCCTTCTAAAATTCAGGAGCAGGTGCTGGTAAAGATACTTCAATATTAAATTTTTTTCTAGCAAACACAGACAGCATACGGGCTGAACCTATTAGTTTCCAGCTAATTACAGGATCCAGCCCTTCTTTCATTTTCCAGAATATCCGTGAGAGGATATTAGAACCTTAAAAAACTCGGATATTAGAACCTTAAAAACTCTAAGTACCTGTGGGTAAAATCCGACAAATCTAATAACCTTTATAAATGTGATCCTTCAAATTACCTAAGTATTCTTAAAAATAACATAACTAGTCATTCCAAAGTAGACAGAAGAAACCTAACATTATCTGAGATTAATATAGATACAGCTAAATTTGCGAACGAACTAAATATTAGTGACAGGATTGGCAAAGTTTCTACCAAAGAAGCTTACGTTTTATTTAAGGACCACAAACCAAACTTCCAAAACAAATTACAAACTAGACTGATTAATCCGACTAAAAGTGACTTAAGCATAATTCCTAGGGATATTCTAAAAACCCTAATAGAGAAGTTGCAATCGAATTTACAACTAAACCTTTGGAAAAGTTCTTCATATACCATATACTGGTTTAATAACATCAATAATAAATCTAAGTCTACTTTCCTTAAATTCGATATTGTTGACTTCTATTCTTCTATATCTAAAGACCTTCTTGAAAGTTGCTTAAATTTTGCTAAAATTACGCGGATATTTCGGATAGGGACTATAAGATTATCTTAGCGGCTAGAAAATCCATTCTCACCTTTAATAATACCACATGGGCGAAAGGGCCAAAGGATAGCTTTGATGTCCCAATGGGAGCGTATGATTCAGCCAAGGTAGCAGGTCTTGTAAGTATTTATATTTTAGATGGTCTAAGTAGATTCTTAGACCCAAAACAATTAGGCCTATATCGGGATGATGGATTAATATTCATCCCTAATTCCAATGAGCCCTATACAAATAGAATAGACAAAAAAATAATTAGAGCCCTAAATTACCTCGGTTTTAAGGTTGAAGTTACTTCTAATCTTAAAATTGTAAACTATCTAGATATCACCCTTAATTTAAATGATAGATCCTACCAGCCATTTCTCAAAGAAAATAATTCTCCCACTTATATTAATATTTTATCCAACCACCCCAAAAATATTATAAAACAGATACCCAATATAGTGACTGATAGAATTAACCAATTATCATCCAACATTAAAACTTTCAACGCAAGTAAAGATATTTACAATAAGGCTCTTCAAAAAAGCGGATATAAGAACAAATTAACATATAATACACCTAGAATAGACCCCGAATCATCTAAAACTAAAAATAAAAGAAACTGTAGAAAAAGGAAGATAATTTGGTTTAACCCTCCTTATTGTAAATTAACTAATATCAATATTGGTAAATATTTTCTCAAATTAGTAGACAAAAATTTTAATAACAGTAATCCTTTATGGAAAATTTTTAATAGGTACACCCTTAAAATCAGCTAATATAGACAACCTCATAAATTCCCATAATAGAAGTATTCTAATGAATTTACGTAATGCTGATTCTGAGTCCGGAATTTTGAATGAATGCAGCTGTAGCTCTGTGTACGCCTGCACGGTGGAGGGCAAAAGTAAATCCCCCCAGGTGATTTATGAAGCCCGCATTTCTCCATCAAACAACAAAAATAACTACCGAACTTGTATTGGTATGTCCGCTAGACCTTTTAAGCAAAGACTTTATAACCACAGGTATTCTTTTTCGAACCCAGGTCAAAAATATCAGACAGCCTCTCAGGGATATTCTGGAAAATGAAAGAGGAAGGGCTGGGTCCTGTAATTAGCTGGAAACTAATAGGTTCAGCCCGTATTCCGAGGAATTTTCGTGATAGGTGCTATCTGTGTTTGCTAGAAAAATTTTAATATTGAAGTATCCGTACCAGCACCTGCTCCTGAATTTTAGAAGGGAATTTATTAGTAAGTGCCGCCATAAAGCTAGCTTTGTGAACACTTAAATTTTGAATTTTAAATTCCTAATTTTTAGATTTTAGGATATTAAAAATATAAATTTAATGGTTTTTGATAAATTAATTTAATTTTAACTTTAAATAGTAATTTAACCCCTCTACCTTCCTCTCCCAGTCTCTTTTAATTGTCTATCTTTATAAAATATGGATTCTTTTACTAACCCCCATTTTCCTCTGTTATCTTTTTAATAACTTTTTTCACATCATAAATTTTATAAATTTTCTATATAAAAATTTTTTTTTAAATTTATATAAAAAAATTTTTTAAGATTAATTTTTTTAAAACATAAAAATTTATAATTTTCTTTAATTGTTATTTAGTTTGTCTATACCTAAAATATCTTTAATTAGATTAACTTAATTAAATTTTTTAAAATCTTATTTCTAGTATTTGCTCTAAATATAATTTTTCTAATAAGTCTCTTTTTTCTAAAACTTTAACCCTTTTAAACATTTAAAGTTAAATTTGTTTGACACGCATCGAGCGTTTCTATTTGAAATTTTTCCTTTTTCTTTCTTTTCTTTTTGCCCCCTTCTTTATTTTTTCTCTATACATTTTTTATATCCCGCCCCTTCTCTTTCTGTTTTGTTTTGTTTAACCCAATTCTCAATTTGGCGACCTCCCTTCCTTAACCCTTCATTTATTAAGATAGACATGCCAAATTTCCCATCTCTTCACTTACAACTCTAAAAGTAAAAACCGAAAATAGACTGATTTTCAAAAAAAAAATTTTTGTGACGTATATTTCTCAAATCTTCACCGTTATTTATTTTTTTATATATTTTTATTTTTTTTATCTTTTTTACTTTTTTATTTTTTTAATTTTTTTATTTCTCTTTTTAATCTTATTTTTATTCTCATTCTGAATATAGACTGACTGTTGCTGAGGAGGCGTGAAATCTCTCTTAGGGATTTCATGTTAAACTGTTCATTTAACATTTTTGAATTTTGAAACTTAATTTTAATTTATATTGGCTCTGTAATTTTAATTACATTGAGCTCTCCTCCTGTATCATATTTTAATATTAAAATTTTTAATATTCATTTGGATCTGGTTCTTGGGATTTACGAGGGCGCGACGTAGTTCACACCTCAAAGTAACCGGGAGTAACGGACAAAGTATAGGAGTGAAATAGAATGTAAAGTTAAATATGAAATATTTAAAAGTCTAATGCTATTCGTTTTCTCCTGTTAACATCTTGCCGGCACACCTGCGCATAATTGACTGTGGCTAATTACAGTGAGCAAGCAAAGTTAACTACTGAAAGTTACAATCCGTTTACGTCTTCAATTTGCTGATCAGTCAGTCAGTTAAGTACCATACGTGATACACGCTTGGACGATCATGTCTCGAAAGAGACATGACTGACTGGGCAGAAGATTATCCCGCAGTAGGTTGCCATTGTTTTCTGCTGTAGACTGGTTGCCAACCAAGGCTATAGAACCCAATCTGTCCTGTTATTTAACCCATAACTGGAAGGAAGAGACGGATTAATACCTTTCCCAAGGGTATTTGCGCGTAAGTGAATGCAATGAATTCAGCTGGAATTCGAACTCGGCACCCCGATTTCTCGTTCCGAGCCGATATCCACTGCACCACAACGCACATAGGCATCGCTTAAAGCAGACATCGACAGCGTTTCACACCATCACAACTTTGACAAATTTCATTGTGTTATTCGATCACACGAACACGTTGCGTGTATTTTTCCCATAAAATGTAGACTACTGTTTCTCAACCTTTTTAAGTAACGGCACACTTAGGAGCAAATGAAAATATCACGATACAGCTTGCAAACTTTTAACGGGTATACATTTAAATATTATGAAATAAAACCATAGATTAAAAAAATTCTTTCCGGATAATCGAAGTCCGGAAAATCAAGAAAGTATTGTAGCAGTTTAAAAAGCTAATCGACTTTGCCGGCCCGGCTAAATTTCTGCCAATAAATGACTATTTCGCTATTGCGACCCCCACCCCACCAAAAAAGCAAAGGCAACTCTGTTAATCCCAACCACGAAAATACAAAGCGGATATGAAATTTCAAAACATCAGCTACGAAATGTCGCATCTAATACTTCCGCTTCCTCTTTAATACCCAAAATACACCATTAACACTATTATCCGAATAATTTTGGGCCAACAACCAATCAAATCTCAAAACTAGCACCCCAATATAGCACTAAAGATTCCGTTGGTATTACCTTCGTTGATTTTACCTCCTACAACATATCCAGTAATCTCAAAATAAAAATGACTCCAACCATCAAGCTCTTTTTTCTTTTCGTTATATTTTAAACTAAAGCTCACCCAGTACAAGAACCACTGAAGTTGGTTGATTTATTTCATACATCAACCTCTATGCTGAAATGTAAATATTTTATACAAAATTTAATTTTTTTTATATACATATAACGGTTTTACTGATGTATGTCTTACTAATTAAGCTGTAGCTAGGAAGAGAAGTGTTGGATTCATATATTTTTTCCAACAAAAAAGTTTTGTGCGTAAGTGAATATAACGAACCCAACAGGAATAAGCAATCTGCCCATTCGATTGACAATTCCGATCCAGGGAAGAGAAGAGTTTGATCCATTTCTTTTCCAAATGTATATTCGCGTAAGTGAATACAATGAACCCAACAGGAAATGAAAGTTGGCTTTTCGAGCCATTATTTATTACACCACCCCCACATCCAAGCATGACCACAACAAGCATTCCCAAGCGGTCACTCATCTGAATACTGACCAGGCTCGATGTGGCTTAACTTTGGTGATCGTACAGAAACCTTTGTTTCAATGTGTCGTGACCGTAAGTCGTACCCACTTACAAAACAGTAAAGATGAGGCGTGTGTTATGAAAAAGAAAAGATGGCATTAAGTAAAGAAGATTATGAGGATATAGAGAAAAGAGGATTGACCTCTCACTTGAGAAAGTCAGGCTTGCGGTGTTTAGGGAAGCAATTAGAAGTTTGATCCACTGCGGAAATTTCTTCTTGCATTTACAAACTCAGAATGACTCGACTCTGCTGTTCGTTTCAGTGTTCTCGACAGGCTCCAAAGGAGAATCTGAAATATGATTGGTTCTGGTCTGACAGCTCGACTCCAGCCACTTTTTCACTGGCAGGATGTGGCTTTCCTCCGTCTCTTCTACAAATATTTTCATGGCTTCTGCTCTGACGAACTTAGGTCACTGGTGCTCCCTCCAAAAGAATTTACTCGTACAACCAGACTAGCAACAAGGTCCCACCCTTTTACAGTTAAATAAACCAGGCGACAATTCTACTCCATCAAGTTCTTTTCTCACGCTTACCGCCTGTGGATATCCCTTCTATATACTTGCTTTCCTGATGGCTACAACCTCCAGGAATTTAAATGCAATATCAATTCCCATCTCTTATCCACTTATCATAACGACCAGATTTAAACGTGTTGCTGGATAAAAATCAATTTAAAAATTGATACGTATAAACGTGCAAAAAAAATATGCAAAATTCCTGTAAAATACTCGGGTCATTGAATTGTTGTAATTTTTTTTTTGTGTGTGTTAATTAGTTTTTACTTAATAACAATATCACTTGAATGCTACAAATGAATACAGAATTTAGAAAGATTATAAGTTATTTTAATTAAAAATTTTAACTTTTGATCGAGAAAAGTTGGAAGATATAAGCTAATTTTGAAGACACATATGTCTACTCTCTGAACTCAGTCGAATACGGAACTCATAATGAGTTATGTCATGTGCCGCCAAAAGGCTGTGTCTTCTGCTGATGGTCGCTTTTGTTATTATGTTAAAGTCAGCTGCCATATCAAATAGACACGTTAGTGACTTTACTTTATATTTCCGATCAGTTGTTCAACATTATTTTAATTCGAATGAGTGACGTCATGGTTATTATCATTATGATTTCCTTTGATTTCTGTTATATACACATCAATTTTTCCGGGTCCCAACCAAAGACCAAAGTCAGAAATGGCTTCATTATTTCTCTGATTATTTTTGTAAAAAAATAAATATAAATAATTAAATAAACGAAAGATATCACACACATTTTACACAGATAAAGCCCTTCGTAATGTTTGAGCTGTATTTGTGAGTAGAATGATGAATCGAAAATTGTGTTATATAGGCTTGATTTGACTTTGTTTAGCCTGTTGGTCATTCGTGGTCGAGAGGTCTAAGACGCATCAGATCAATTAGTGGCTTCCCCTATGTGGATAGAGGTCGTAGGTTCGAATCCGCCCGAATGATACACATTTTCGTAACAAAAGTTTGTAGTAAATAATCAGGTTGGTAGAAATAAATTTATAATACTGTTTGATTATAAGCAGAATAACTGCTTAAATACGAGTGTCGATCAAAAATAATGTTCAAACAAATAATTTTTTAATCCATATATCGATATCTATATCTATATCTATATATATTTATATATATAAACGTAATATCCTTGGTAATTTGTAAGGTTAATTCAACGGGAGATCGTAATCCGATGAGAATTCAATGTTAGAATTTAACAGTATTTTTTTATCACTTTAACATTGTTATCATACTTGATAGTCATAAAACCAAACATATTATAATCTATAAGATGAAGATATTATTATTGTCGTCGAAATTAATATAAATATCTAACAATTCAATTCTTATATTGAAAATACACCCTTAAATTTACTGTTGTTTAATTGAGAACAGCCAACTGTCTTTATTATAATAAAGAGGGTGCTATCAAGACTGAACAGCCAGAAATGGTCAATATGCTCAACATGTTGTTAAAAATTTACCATTATTATTATTATTTTATATATATATATATATATATATATATATATATATATATATATATATGGTTTCTATTTACTGGGTGAGAGCTAAGGTAAGATTATAAAAACATGCATTCTGTGTGTACAAATTCTGATATATAAGTGATATTGAATAAAGCATAAAAATGTATTAAAAAAACAACAACAAATAAAAAACAAAGCTTTAAAGAAGGAAAAATTAGTGTAGGGGAAAAGATATTTGAGAAAAAATAGGAAAGAACAAAAAAATTTAACAGTTTAAAAAAATAAAGGAATAAAGATAAAACAGTAAGTAAAAAAGCAGAAATTAAAAAAAAAATAAAAACGATTAATAAATACGCCTTATCAATGAAGAAAAATAATATTGGAATTGTCCACCTTCTTGATGCTATTGTCATTATTCCCTTTGCTCTTCAGTCTTTTAAGTAGCTGTTGAATTTAAATGGCATTATTTCCTCTGTTCTTTAATAAGTTTGCATTTTTCTTTGTATTACAATAGAGATTAAATTTCATGATATTTCTACTCCGGATTATCTCCATTGTTTTTTTTTTTTTTTTATTGTTTCCTAAATGAGTGTTCACACCTGTTATAAGTGGTACATTAATCCGGAGATTAATGACTTCAAGCCTCCTCCGTCTTCCACCATTCTTCTCGGTATTATGTTTTCAAATTATGCTGACATGGATGATTCTATCTCTTCCCGTAATTTCTAGCTATTCGAATCTTTTATTAAGTACTTCGAGTTTATTCCTAGCGCTCCTATAATTAGTGGCACGACTGTCGATTTCACGCTCTACAGCTTCTTAATCATTATCATTACATCAACTTGATGGCTTCTTTCTACACTTCTTCCAATTAATTTTCTTCAAATCTTTTGCTTGCCTTCGTCTAAAACCCCAATCCGTGAAAGGTTATTCAGAATTTTCTCTTGCTTTTTATTTTGTTTTCGTTTCCTTTCATTCTTTTACTTTTTTCCTATTTCGTGTTTTTACGTTTCCCCGTGAGCTACTCCGTAAAATATTATTTATTTGTGTTCTTTTTTTCTGAAATCGTTTTTTCTCACTCATTTTCTCAATCTTTCATTTAACAGCAATAAAGAATTAAAAAGTAAGATTTCTTGGAACGATATATTTGTAAAAATTACTTGTAATTTAACTTAATAATTTATTTTATGCCCCAGTCGGATTTTTAGTGCTTGTTTTATTTTATTTTCATATCTTTTCATTCATTATTTTTTTTTTTTTGCAAGACAGCAAATTGAAATATTTTCTAAGTATTCCATTTTTCAACTCCTTTACAAAAAAATAAAAAATAAAAAATTAAAATATTTTTCCTGCAAGCTGTACTGTCTCATTGGCAAAAGATTTTAAAGAATATGATGAAATTTCTAGCCACTTGTGTTTATAATGACGTCAATCAACTTATGGCTGGATTCAAGAAAAAAGATCTGCGTGAAAAATAACTGTAGCTTCGATAATTAATATATTTCATATCGAACTGCAATTCCTATATTTCAATGCTAACCGGATTTCAGCATACCTGACAAGACTTAGATTGTCTACATTAGACAAAAAGGTACAAAGTGATTGCAAAATCGAACAAAGACTTCATCTATATCAGGTAATCATATGCAGTGATAGAAAACAAATAAAACTTGATGCTAAAGTTTTGTAAGTGTGCTCTATGGTAATGTTGATGGGTTGGTAGATTTTGTTTAGCGGCATATCAGCCTCTGTGGGATATTTAATATTGAAATCTTAATATTTTGTACATAATCTTATACTTTCAAAGTAAAGGCATGTTTAGATATATAGTTTGTAGATCATAATGCTAGACAATATCATTAAAGATGAAGGAAAAAACTTGAAGCATCTGAGATGTGGTTCTACAGAAGGATGCTACGGATATCATGGACCGAGCATGTGAGCAATGATGAGGTCCTAGAAATGATGGAAACAAAAAGGAAATTAATACTGAGCATCAGAAAGAGACAGCTATATTTAATATAGCAGAGATATTTAATATTGAAATCTTAATATTTTGTACATAATCTTATACTTTCAAAGTAAAGGCATGTTTAGATATATAGTTTGTAGATCATAATGCTAGACAATATCATTAAAGATGAAGGAAAAAACTTGAAGCATCTGAGATGTGGTTCTACAGAAGGATGCTACGGATATCATGGACCGAGCATGTGAGCAATGATGAGGTACTGAAAAGAATGGAAACGAAAAAGAATGGAAATGAAAAGGAAATTAATATTGAACATCAAGAAGAGACAACTAAAGTTCCTGGGACATGCAATGAGAAAGGAGGGCTTGGAGAATCTGATACTAACAGGCCAGATAGAGGGAACAAGAGACAGGGGAAAACAGCGGATATTTAAAGGGCTTAAGCAGGTGGATGACAGCGGGAGTTGCAAGATCTTACAGGAGAAAGTGTGCTAAGAGCCACCAGAGATAGGGAGACGTGGAAGGCCATAATCGCCTACGTCCTGAAAGGACAAGGCACATAGAAGAAAAAGATCATAAAATAAGATGTATGTATTTTTTATGTATTTCTGGTAATTTTACGACAGAAATGTATTGTCAGTAGCTTTTTTTTATAAAAAAAAAATATATTTTATGCGATTTTTAGCGTTGCATTGATTGATTTTTGTGATAAAGATGTATTGTTGGTCAATTTACAATAAAAGTAAGTTGTCAATTTTTGTTTTGGTTCACTATTTGCCGATAACTGGAACCCTAACAGGTGCTACTACATCGGATCGGAATAGACCTGAGAACAACAGCAAGTAAGAGGTAGTTCCACGCTCCTCAAAATCTCAAATCTCTCAATCAGAGCCCTCGCTGCCGGATGTAGTTTATCGTCATACCCAGGCCTCTCTGAGCTAGTACTAATGACGTTTCGATTAACAATCGTTTTCTAAAGTCTTGCTGATTTCTCTTCTTTCACTCCTCAATAATGTTTCTGCAGTGATATATAAATGATTACCTAATTAGAATAAGTAAGAAATGGGTTATATAAATGTCCAAGGAAATATCGACTCGGAACGACAAATCGGTGAGCTGAGTTCGAATTCCAGTTGAATTCCTTGCATTCACTGGCAACCAGTCTACCACAGAAAGCAATGGCGACCTACTGTAGGATAATCATCTGTCCAGTCAGTCATGTCTCTTTCGAGAAAAAAACTTGCCCAAAGCGTATATCATATCAAATCCTACCCTTCCTTTACACACACACACACACACACACACACACACACACACATGTATATATATATATATATATAGGTAAACCAATATTCAATAAATATTAGTCTTATGATGAAAAAAACAATCAATTTGAAGTTAATCTTCTTTATATATATCGGAGTGAACAGGGAACGAAGAAAAATTTACAACGTCCAAAACATTAATTTAAAAACAGTGCTCGATATATAATATATATATATATATATATATATATATATATATATATATATATACTTAAGGGACATATATACTCCTTAAGAAGGTAGTAACCTATTCTCTTCCTACCCATTTCTAAATTTATTGATACTGGTTAGGATTTAATTTTAGCTACTCTTGACCCTTCGGGCAAGCTACTTTCCCTTTCACTTCTATTTTAGCTAGTGCTGCTATTCACCCTCTCTCCCCTTCTCGGTTTCTTCTTTTTCTCGACTAATCTTCTTTGCCTCTTCGTCTTTTAAACTAACCTTTATTTTAAGTCAAACTACGATTTCTTCATTTTTCGTCCGGCGGGGGTTGATAACACAGGTTCTTCGAACCTGTAGATATATCTATTTTCCAAATGTAAAATACTGAATTTACATATGAAATAAATAATAGGTTAAAAGTTGACACTTTAACCGTTAAGAAGGAAGAAAAAATGTATTCCCTAAAAGTAGAAACTACTTGCCAAATGTCAAAATGAATCTTTATTCTGATTAGTTAAAAGGAACACACACAGAAATTTTAAGTCTTCCCAAATCCATAAATAACAAACGCGTTGTTTCTTGCAGTGTTTACATTATTCGGACTATTGTCCTCATCTTTGTTATGATTTGTACGACATTTCGGCCGTTGTACGCTCTATCCTTCTTCAGATGCTAGGAATTTCGAACCGAACACTTTATTACAACCACTGGCGTATATGAACTCCATTCCGTGAGTAATGCTCGATTGGAAATCATGAGTTATCTCCCTCTAACCCTGCAAGTCACTTGTTCACCAGATGGCAACAAAGATAAGGATAATGTAAATACTGTAAATACCCTCATCTCAGAAATATAGACAAATACTAAAATAACGGTACGGACTCGATACACCAAAAATATGGGGACAAATAGAAAAGTCCTACCTGAAGCTGGCACAAATATCAAACCACCTGACATTCCTACACCGATGCAGGGAATTATGACTCATCCTTGCAGGCTTGGCACCGAGAGTTGCCGTCAATTCAAGGAGAGCCCGTCTAGTCGCGGAAAAAGCGGGACACGCCCTGGTCCGAGAACGTATCCTGTACAACCGATGGATGAAACAAAAATTACATCCCGATATCTCCCAGAGGCTCGAAACATTCCTTAGCAAGATCACTGATGAAGAAGACCGAAAAAGGATCCAGCACGAATTAGACAAATCTTTTAGGCAAGAATTCGACGCAGTCAAGGTCGGTTAAGTACAGAAACTAAATAGATTAAAAAATTTGAAGGTGACACATGAGGTCTATCACCCACCTGTGAAGACAGTTGTCAACATCAATGAACATCTGTTGAGTGTCTCTGAGGAGTCCCTGCTGAACAAGGGTTTCAACTTCGCAACAACCATCAGGCGGATACCATACTTAGACATCATTGCCCGCGTCGAGGAATTAGTCTTGAACATCCCTCAGACTCAGGCGGATGAGCTAAGATGGAAAGTGAGACAAACATTGGAGAAAGCCAAGCCACCCAAACCAAACATCACGAAAGTGGAGGGGCTGGCAATCAGGACCCTACAGAGGAATGAGAACATCATCATACTATCAGCTGATAAAGGCTATGCAACTGTAGTAATGGACAGAACTCAATGCACTAAGAAACTACAAGTGGTAGCTATAGTAAGGTAAATAAAGACCCCATGTTGAAAACAGAACGACAGCTTTCGCAGATCCTAATCAAAAACAAGGATTACTTCCAGCCTAGGACATACAGGCAGTTGTTTCAACGTTACAGCAAGCTACCTCACGTGTATGGTCTACCGAAGATTCATAAAGACGGTATTCTACTCAGGCCGATTGTTAGCAGGCTAGGCTCGGTGTGCCACCCTCTGAGTCGCTTCCTTGTAGATATAATTGACCCACTGATAGGAAAGTCACCATCATATGTTCGAAACTCAGCCCACTTCGTGGAATTTTTCAAAGATGCTCCCATCCAATGCAACTAGATGGTGAGCCTGGATGTGGCAAGTATGTTCACCAAGGTACCCACGGTGGAGGCACTATCAGTAGTCAGGGACAGACTGGCCTCGGACTCATCCCTAGGAGAGCGTACCAGTATTCCACTAGATAACCTGATGGAGATGCTGACTTTCCACACACTTCAGACTAGGGACAAACATATATCGGCAGGATGAAGGCTTAGCAATGGGCTCGCCATTATCACCATCACTGGCTAACATATACATGGAATACTTTGAAGAGATAGCATTAGAATCTACAGTTCTTGATCCAACTCTATGGCTGAGATACGTTGATGACACATTCATACTCTGGCTACACCAGGAGGAGGCCCAGACGCTACTCGACCATGTGAACTCAATAAGACCATCCATACAGTTCAATATGGAAAAAGAGTGACAAAAAACTGGGATTCCTGGATGTACTAATAACTTGAACAGGGTTGGGGTTCAAGACATATACCGTACACCGCAAGCCAACATTCACTGGACAATACCTCAACTTCAACTTCCACCACCCATACAATGTAAAGAAAGAGATCGTCCGCTGCCTTTAACATCGTGCAAAAGTCATAAGCAGCGACCCAGAGTCATACGAACAGGAAATGGTCAGTATAAGCAGTACTCTACAATGAAACAATTATCCAGGGCACATGACGACAACTTCAACATAAACGGAAGGAAGAGTGCATGAGGATAACAACTCTCAGAAAACAGCCTCGGTCTGTCTACCCTATGTGAAGGGTTTATCGGAAAAAATACAAAGGATCTGTGGTCTATATAACATCAGGACGATTTTCAGACGTTGTTCTACACTTCGCAGGTACCTCTTCCGAGTAAGACCCCTAACAGAGGAGGACATGACTAAGGACTCTGTGTACGCCATTCCATGTAGTTGTGGAACGAAATGTAAGGTAAGGCTATAAGACCACCGCAAGGCCGTAACACTAGAGGAGATAGAAAAATCAGGTATAGCTGACCATATATGGAAGGAGAAAGCTGATCACCGCTCCCTATGGGATGACGTTGAAATAATTGATAGAGAACGCCACTGGAAACAACGTAAACTTAAGGAATCAACACATATGCTAGGCTTCAAAAATCTCCTTAGCCGACCAAGCATAGAGATTAACACAATATGGGAACGGAGTGCCAGAGAAAATCATTAGAGTCAAAAAATTGCAATATGAAAGATTAATAGACATTAGGTTTATAAGTCCAAAACATTTTTTAAAAAAATAAGTTATTTTCTTTAAGGACACATGGTCCAGTGAATATAGACGTTGGTTACTTTCTGACTTGATTCTTAAAGTTGTGATTCAATACCAGACTACAGCAAGAGTGAACTTGCAGGGAGGGAGATAACTCATGACTTTATGTAAGGAATACATTTCACATACCCCAGTGATTGTAATAAAGGGTTCGGTTCGAAATTCCTAGCACCTGTAAAAGGCCGGAGCGTACAACGGCCGAAACGTTGTACAAATGGCAACAAAGATAAGGACAGTAGTCTGAATAATGTAAATACTGTAAATACTACCTAATCTCAGAAATATAGACAAGTGTTGTTTCTTGTATTTAAATGAAAATCATTTTCACAACACCAAACATTACCTGAAGACGAGATAGAAATCTCGAAACAATCGCAATCATAATTATATATATATATATATATGGTTTTATACACACACACACACAAACATATATATATATATATATATATATACATATATGTATATATATATATAGTCATCCGCAGACAGATCTGTTTTGCTGTATCACAGCTCATCAGTACGGTTAGACATCAGATTGCTTTTTAACACAGGATTGAAAACCGACCGAATTGGCATCCGTCGGCGATTCTACCTATGGGCTATGGGCGTTCGGCAGAAGAAGGCAGACTTTTAGCGTATGATGTATCATATGCCAATAGCCAAAGTGTTCTAATTCATAATTGAACGAGCATGGTTATATATATATATATATATATATATATATATATATATATATATATATATATATTTCTAACAATGTGTCAGATTTTAGTTTTTAAATTTAGAACTTGCTTTGTTCACCACAGTGTTTTGGCGCAAGGAATCTTGTATAGCTTGCTTGTGTCCGCGATTGTGGCTAGCTGAAACTTTATGAGACTGATGAAGACTGTGTGAAACCTTTTCTTATTTATACAAAAAAAAAAAAATTACTGCTATGAGACAGGAGACTTGTAGCCGTAAGCAAACTTCATATACAGGTATCAATCAGCAAGACTACGTCGATTTCAAGCGACATTATATTTCTTGATTGTGTTATCTTAGTTCAAATCAACGAATATATAATAAATAACCCACATCTAAAAATGTAAATGATATTAATTTTTCATTCCTGAGATTTAAAAAAAATAACTGAATGCCTTAAAAGCGTTATTGGAACCACAAATCGGGGAGCGGGGTTCGAATTCCAGTTGAATTCGTGGCATTCACGAAAATACCTTGAAAAAGGTATTAATCCGTCTCATCCCTCTAGTTATGGGTTAAATGATAGTACACATTGAGTTCTATAACCTTGGCTGGCAACCGGTCTACCACAGAAAGCAATGGCAATCTACTGCGGGATAATCTTCTGCCCGGTCAGTCATGTCTCTTTCGAGACATGATCGCTTAAAGCTTGTATTACGTATGGCACTAAACTGACTGTATGTGTGTGTAATTATGCATATACATGTAGCTGTGTATGTAACTAAGAGTGTGTGTCTGTTTCAAAAGTATATGTTCATGATTTACTTCTCTGTAAGAAAATCTGTCTTTATTCAACACTCATGTTTTATGAAGTGGATTAATCAATTCAGAATACGTATGTAATAATAGATAGATAGATAGATAGATAGATAGATAGATAGATAATGAACAGACAACTGGCTCAATAAATAAAAATTATTACTTATTTTACTGCTTCTTAATTTCCTCATAAAAGCTAACGTGAGTCACTTCCAGTGATCCTAATTTGAAGATGATGTGAACCAATTTTTAGCTATTAATAAAAAGTACAGTTTCTCAATTGCTGATAAGATATCGATTACCTAAAAGACATTATAACTTGAAGTAATTTTATTTTCTTCATCATCATCATCATCTTATATATATATATATATATATATATATATATATATATATATATATATATATATAAGAATGAGGGTGTTATTGTAGGAGGATAGATGAAATCAGACGAGGACATGGATCGATCAATACTTACATCGTTTGATAGATCACAATCATACATCAACGAATAAGAATAAGATTCACAATAGTTAATAATAGAACCAGCTCTTTAACCATAACGGATGTTCAGAGAAGGCCAATTTTGCCGCACTCATCCAGACTACCAGTGAGATGATATCATCTTCTTAGAAGTCATCCTATAGACATTTTTCGCTTTTCTTTCTTTCTTTCTTTCTTTCTTTCTTTCTTTCTTCTGTTTTTGCACATGGGCCTTTCTTTTATCAAGCGATTGATCCATCTATTCCATCTTTTGTCGACCCATATAAGTTTCGGGGCTATGAAGAGCTATATGTCAAAACGAACCCGGTCACTCGAGTGCATCAGTTCCTCCGTCATTGTCTACGTCACTGTCTACAAACGTCCTCCAGTCGTTTATTATCCCCATTGGTTTCTCAGTTCGTATTGTCTTCACAAGCCATTGACTACTCTTAATAGATAGATAATACGAACACTTGGGAATAGAGAGACAAGACGAGATGGCTAAAAAAAAAATTAAATAAAAAAGACGCGACAGGTTTGTCATGCAACAAAGGTGACATTGGATTGTGAAACATAGAACAAAGACAAGAATGGCTACACGTCGGACTTTGTTGAGACACTTGATTAGATATCTCCCAAAAAAGCCATTACTAAGGTTTAAAATTCACGCCTGTACACACACAGAGAGAGAGAGAGAGAGAGAGAGAGAGAGAGAGAGAGAGAGAGAGAATCAAAATTGTTTTTAAAATAGTGGAGGCCTCTGAATTGTAGTAAGCTTTTTTATTTATGATTAGTAAATATAGTGTTTCTATCAATAACAATACCATCTAACCGAATTTTAAAAGATTTAAAAATTTATAAATTCCTATATTTTAAAAAAAGTGAAAAAATTCTCGTAAGTATTCATTATTCATCGATTTTTTTCGTAAGGCAATAGTGTCCACAATATATCTTATTCATAAAAGCAATTAAAAGTTTTCTGATTAAATACTGTCTTAGTTTTATTGCATTTTAACTTTTTTTTTGTTTTTTGTTTTTTGTTTTTTTACGCTTCAGCCCGGTTTTTCTGTAATTGGGGTTTTGTTCAACAAAAAGAAATTGATTATTTAAATTTTCCAAGGACTTGACCTTGTAACTAATGTAACATTAAATGCTGCAAAAATGAATCTGGTAAAATTTCATAAAATTCAGTAAGTGGCGTTAGAGGAGGATGATATATGTAAAAAAAATTACATTTTTATCAAAATTTTCTTTAAAAAAAACGTTTCTAAAATAATTTTATTCATTTGTGAATAAGTTGTAAAAATTTAATTAAAATCTGACAATTATCCAAGTTTTGCAAGAATTTCCAATCACTCTGCAAAAAGACGCTAAAATGGTCTTTACTAATTTATGGTCCCTCGTTTAGAAAAAAAACACTTTTAACCAAAAATCTAATATTCTAAAGGATTAAAAATTTTAAATTAACAAACCTTTGATCTTTTCTCTTAATAATAACAAAGATTTTGACGATAAAACTTTGTTTTTATTAAGTTTGGGGTATATTTTTCATCATTTATGCTCATTTTTTAATCGAACCTTTGGAGGTACCTACACTTGATTATAAATATTTCCATTCAAAAGTGTGTCTTTTCAATACTAACCACAATCTCACATCTGAGTTTTCATTTTAATATTCAGTTTTAAATTCCCTTTAATATTATTTATAAGTTATTATTAAGTCGATTTTCATTGTACTGCCTAAGAAACCAGGTGCAAACGAGTCCGAACTCCACTGAACAATCAGTTTAATGAGTCATATTACAAAACTGATTGTCCGAATCCTGATAAATAAAACGAGAAGCAGAATCAGGCCACAGATAGGACAAGGAAGTGCTGGTTCGTCAAAGACACTGGAACAAGGAACAGCATATTTAGGATTAAGATGCTCTCCGAAAAAGCAATACAAATGAAGAAGGACTTATACCTATGTTTTATCGATTATGCAAAGGCGTTTGACAAAATACACCACAAAGAATTGATAGAGATGCTCAGCAGCAAAGAAAAGAGTACTGGATTGCTATGTGATGTCAGTTCTTCAATATGGCAGTGAATGCTGGACAATATCATCAAAGATAAAGGAAACATTTGAAGAAACTGAAATGTGGTTCTACAGAAGGATGCTTCAGATATCATGGATCGAGCATGTGAGCAATGATAAGGTTTTGGAAATGATGAAAACGAAAAGAAAATTAATACTGAGTATCAGGAATAGATAGCTACAGTTCCTGGGACATACAATGGGGAAGGAGGGCTTGAAGAACCTGAAACTAACAGGCTAGATAGAGGGAAGGAGAGACAGGGGAAAACAGCTGGTAACATATTTAAAGGGCCTGAGCAGGTGGATGACAGAACGGGGTTTGCGAGATGTTACAGGAGAAAGCGTGCTAAGAGCAACCAGGGATAGGGAGACGTGGAAGGCATGATCGCCTACGGCCTGAAAGGACAAGGTACATAGAAGAAGAATTATTTTTACACAAATTCAACTGAATGTCAACTGGGCATAACTCTCTAAACCATGCATCGGAAGCAGGGCCCCATGACTACTAAAGCGATTCAAGGTAATTTTTCGTAGTAGATATTCTAGAAAAATTCACCACAGAACGTCATATGCGTAAGTCAGTCAGTCAGTTGAGTGCCATACGTGATGCAGAAGATTATCCCGCAGTAGGTTGCCATTGCTTTCTGCGGTAGACTGGTTGCCTAACAAGGCTATAGAACCCAATCTGTCCTGTTATTTAACCCATAACTGGAACGAGTAAGCGGATTAATACCTTTCCCAAGGTATTTGCGCGTAAGTGAATGCAATGAATTCAGCTGGAATTCGAACTCGGCTCCCCGATTTCTTGTTCCGAGCCGATATCCACTGCACCACAACGCACATCCTCGTAAGTATATAACTTAAAAATGGGGGAATTTTTTTTTTTTTTTTGGTTATTTTCCCTAAGAAATTTAATTAGTTATTTAATTTTTATAATGTCACCGCAAGAAGGCGGAACCGTCACTAGTGTGCAGGGGGTTACAGTGAGAGAAAAGACTGGGTACAGGGTGTATTGAAGAAAGGATAAATGATGAACGGGATTCAAGTAGATGGCAACTGACGTTGCATTTAAGTTTTGGAGATTGTAGCTATCAGGGAAACAATTAAAGGAAAGAGAGTTCCACAGATGGGAAGTGCGAGAAAAGAAACTATTCGAGTCGAAGTCCGGTTACATTTAACTATTTCAACTGTAAGAGGGTGGGGCGTAGATACCAATCTAGTAGCACTCTTAAATTCACGTAAACGGAGCACCAGGAAAAAAACTCGTCACAGCAGTAGCCACGAAAATATTTGTAGAAAAGATGGAGGGAAGCCACGTCACGTCGGTGAGTAAGTGAATGAAGTCGAGATGCCACGTTAGGACCGATTACATTGCAGATCCTTTTGAATTTTGTCGGGAATCTTGAGGCGAATAGCAGGAGAACCCGACCAGATATGGCAACAGTATTCGATGCACAGACAAATGGTAGATTTATAAATGTACAAGATAGATTCTGATGAGAAAAAATTTCTGGCTCGGCACGATGTTTTTCTATAATTAAAAGACTAAAATTATCACTGATGATAGTCTGATGAACACTTTTGATTTATTTCTAATTTCAGTTTTCAGTCAATTAAGTGCCATACGTAATACACGCTTGGGCGGTCATGTCTCGAAAGAGACATAACTGACTAGGCAGAAGATTTTCCCGCAGTAGGTTGTCATTACTTTCTGCGGTAGACTGGTTGCCAACCAAGGCTATAGAACCCAATCTGTTCTGTTATTTAAATGATAGCTAGAGGGAAGAGAAGGATTAATATTTTTCCCAATGGCATTTGCGCGTAAGCGAATGCAAGGAATTCAACTAGAATTCGAACTTGGTTCTCTGATTTCTCGTTCTGAACCAATATCCACTGCACAATAAACAATAAACATAAACAAATGTGTCTTTCTTTTCCAGAGAAAGATGATTATGAATATTTCCTGTTTCACAAGTGAAATATGTTTGCACGTATGATCTTCCTTAGTGAAAATCGCCAATGGTTAAAAATGATGAACAATTATTTTCACCGAAAATTTACAAAATTCAAGAAACATTAATCATTGTTTATGTATGAGAGAATGTGAATAAAAAAGTAAGAACAAAACAAAACCCAATTTTAAGAAACGTTAGGTTCCTTATGAAATTCAATTAAGTGCCATAAGTGATACACGCTTGGATGATCATATCTCGAAAGAGGCATGCATGACTAGGCAGAAGATTTTCCCGCAGTAGGTTGTCATTACTTTCTGCGGTAGACTGGCTGCCAGCCAAAGCTTTAGAATTCAATATCTCCTGTTATTTAACACATAACTAGAAGGAAGAGACGGATTAACACCTTTACCAAGGTTATTTGCGCGTAAGTGAATGCAAGGAATTCAACTGGAATTCGAACTCGGCTCCGAGATTTCTCGTTCCGAGCCGATATCCACTGCACCACATACACGAATGTATCATTCAGAAAAAAAAACAAACGGACCACATGCGTCTTGCCCAGTCAGTCAGTTAAATGCCATACGTGATACACGCTTGGGCGATCATGTCTCGAAAGAGACATGACTGACTGGACAGAAGATTATCCCGCATTAGGTTGCCATTGCTTTCTGAGGTAGACTGGTTGCCGACCAAGGCTATAGAACCCAATCCGTCCTATTATTTAACCCATAACTGGAGGAAAGAGACTGGAATTCGAACTCGGCTCCCCGATTTATCGTTCCGAGCCGATATCCACTGCGCCACAACGCACATCCTGTTTCTTAATATTCTCATTTTTTAACGTTTGGAAGCTCTCTTGCCTGCTGGAAGTCAGGAGCTGTTGTTTCAGTTTTTAAAATACTGGTGAACCATCCGGCCTATTAACTTTCTACATATTTTGGAAAAAGTTGTAAAGGCCCTAATCAATGCCGAATTGGTTCCTCATCCCTCATCGTGGGGCAAGCGATATGGCTTTCGTTTCTCCGGGTTAGTAGCTGATGTACTGATGATAATTATGAAAAGAGTCTATCATACTCTCGATAAAAACGGCGAAACTCGGGCTGCAGCAATGGACATTTCAAAAGTCTTTGAAAGAGTTTGGTATACAAGTTTTCTCCACAAACTGAACAGTTATACTGTCTCCGTACACATTTTTGAATTGAACGAGGCTTTCCGATTAAATTGTGAAATGAAGGTTATCTTGAACGGCCACTCGTCTTGATCCTTTCGTAATAACACGGTTCTATCCTTAGACTTACTTTGTTTTTGTTTTTTTAATTTGCATTAATAACCTTCCCAATGGCATCAGCTTTCGATTTGGTATCTATACTGATGACACAATCATTTACTCGTGCCTCGATAGTAAGGCTGATCAGTTCGACAAGGTCAAAATAGCAGCCGTTGTCTAAAGCGACTACAAAGTCCGTCGTTAGTTGGGGCAAAAGATGACTTGTTAATTTTAACGCCTCCAAAACTAAACCTCTTAATCATCTAAGGGAAACCGTTCTGCCTTTTATCAGCATGACTGATGTTAACCTCCAGGAAAGTGACTCGTTTCACCTTCTCGGACTAACATTCTCACCTGACATAAAGTGAAATTGCTATATTGAATCTATTGCTAAGGTCAGCTGCTGAGAACGTTGGTCCACTGTATCGTGTGAGACGATTTTTTTCTCCAGAATCTACCTTATATATCTAGTGAGTCGTGTTTGTTTCTTTGTTTGTTTGTTTGTTTGTTTGTTTGTTTGTTTGTTTGTTTGTTTCTTTGTTTCTTTGTTTCTTTCTTTGTTTGTTTGTTTCTTTGTTTCTTTGATTTGACTAACTGCCTGTGGTCAAGATATCTCAAGGTCCGCTCCATAGATTCGGATAAAAATTTCAGAGAGGATTGGCCTCATGACTAGCACGAACTGATTAGGTTTTGGGTTCGATCCGATACGCAATAAAGTTTCTGGGTTATTTTTCCAGTTTTTTTTTTTTTACTAATATTTCTTCGTATGCTTCACATGTCTAATACTGAATTACCTCCCCTACATTGCTTTACGTCATTAAATTTTCTAAACACACTATTTTTCACAAGAAAATAATATTATTTATAATATAAACTTAATATTTATTATCTAAAAAACAGAGTTCATTGCAGTTATTCTCATATTAATAATCATCTCTTTCTAATCACTAAGATGATGTCGGTATTGCCTTGGCGGTGATTCGCGGTCTTTGACTGCTCTTATTATTATATTGCAGTTGCACATTTGTAGCAACATAAATGCTGTTCTACAGAAGGATACTGAGAATACCATAGACAAAACATGTGAACAATGACAAAGTTTTAGAGAAAATAGAAACAAAAACGATACTTGTACTCAACATGAGAAAAAAATATTTCCTAGACTCAAAATGGGAAGAAACAAAAAGCTTGGAAAATTTTATACTCACAGGATAGATAGATAGATAGATAGATAGATAGATAGATAGATAGATAGATAGATAAGTCTACCATTTGTCCATGCTTAGAATATTGCTCCTGCTATTTACCTAAATCTCCTTGATAAAATCCAAAGGAGAATCAGCAATATTATTGGTCCTGATCTGGCAGCCTGGCTTCAGTCACTTATCCACTGCTGTAAGGTTCCCTCTCTGTGACTTTTTTTTAATAAATACTTTCATGTAATTGTTCAGATGATCTCTATGCTTTGGTATCTAGACTTTATAAATTTAAGCACAGTATTAGACTAGCATCAGGATCAATTTACAACTGAGCTGGCTAAATGTAGCCGTAAGTTCTATGCCAGTAGTTTCTTTTCTTTCGGCTCCACGCTTTTTATTAGAAAAAAAATAATTATAGTCGTTGTCGCAACAGATCAATGATTTAAGAAAATTGAAAAACAAGAAAAAATGTTTTAGCACCACGCGAGCCATGACGGGACATTTTTTCGAGAACTGATAAATATGCTGACTTATAACAATGAAGATTCTACTTTCCATTCCAGGTTCGCTTGCATATAACGTGAGTTTCAAAAATGAAAACTTGAGAAAGAATCGAAACCCTGCAGACGTCAGTACAACCAAATGCAGTAAAACTGTTGATGTATTGATGAAACTTACCTTATCTTGGTTAAAACCATCAGATACAGTATAACACGGATATAAGAGAAACTCGGATATAAGAGAGGTGTATCTAGTCCCAAATTAGAGCCTGTGGTAATGTATATAAAATACACCAAACCCTGATATAAGAGAAAACCAGGATATAAGAGAACTTTTATCCGGTTCCGGTAACTCTCTTATATACGGGTTAAAGTGTACTACTTTAAGGGAACAAACTTAATATTCTGTGAACATAAAGATAGACTGACAGCATGTTTCTTTAATAAACAAAGAAAATTGTTACAGTTTAGCTGGGAGATTTCAGCCTAGATTAAGAAGTCATACTAAAGAAGAATAGTGCCTCCGACAGGAATCGACCTGTATCACTTTTTTCGGTTACGTAAACCGTTTTTGAGACCAAAGCCGCTATATTCATAATCATTACATCTTCGAGTAATCATTTATTTAGGTCGTTACAACAATCTCTTTACATTTTTTGAGAACTGCAAAAGATACCGAGAGCAGGTTATATATATATATGTATATCCTAGATAGCCCGGCGTTGCTCGGGTGTAATGAAAGCTTTTATATATATATTATCGATTTTCTACACTATTGTAAGAACTGCAAGCTTGAAACTTCTGAATATCGTTTCTTATGTCTTTATCTATGAGTGTATCAAATTTGATTAAAATCGGACCACTCCTTCCATAACCCGATTTTTTCGAATATCGATTTTCGATATTTATCGGGGGTACCTCGACACAAAACCTAGTTAAGAACACTCGCAGTACAACTGTGTAAATTTTTAAGAAAATCGGTTCAGCCGTTTCGAAGTCTATAGGTAACGGACACACACACACACACAGCGACAAATTCCATTTATAAAAAAGTTTAGATATATTGGATAAAGAAATAGGGTTGTTCCAACGAGAGAAATTGGTATAGAATAAAAAGTGTGAGAAGCCGTGAACGTTTTCTTTAAAGTATATGTTTATTGTTTTCGTTATTATACATGTTATGATACATTAAGTGTCCATAATGGTATTTGTGACGCTACACGTGTTTCGAGTCTAAAATTGACTCTCTTCAGGCGAATAAATTTGTGACTTTGCTTTTGTTTCTGATGTCCAACTTGTTGTTTTATACATAAGTAGAAAAAATAAGAAAATAAATAAATAAAATCAGTAAAATAAGATAGGTAAATCAAATGTTGGCGCGTTGAATGGTCTGTGTTTTTTCACATCTGCACGTGTATAAATGTATAAACAGATACATAAATAAACAGATGAATGAATCAAATGCAAACCACAATTTGAAATGATTTTGGTCTTGGATTAGCTTTTTAGTATGTTAAAGTTATCTTATAGTCGCCTTTGCTTATCTATTATCCTTTTCATCGGTCAGTTGATTGTTCTTTAGTTCTTTATTACTTTGACGGTGTTTTGAATTTAGTGTGTGTGTGTGTGTGTGTGTGTGTGTGTGTGTGTGAGAGAGAGAGAGAGAGAGAGAGAGCATTTTTTTTATTTCGTCTTTATGTTTTAGAATTGTTTTTTATGTGTCATCTGGTTCTTTTTTATTGTTTGGGGTTATCTTTTGAATTTGGTGTGTATGTATGTATGTGGGTGTGTGTATGTGTGTGTGTGTATGTATGTGTGTGTCTGTATGTTTTTCGGTGTGTGTGTGTTTTTCATGTTGAGCGAAGGCTTGTATATTTTTATGAATCTTTCTTCCTGCATTATTAATATTTCATAATCTGTGTTTTGATATATAGGTATAACTTTGAATTTGCCGTCACTACATTCATGCAAACGTTGGGAAACATATCATTCCCTATTATGTTATAATCTTATATTTCTTCTATGAAGGGAAATTTCATTATTCAAACATTGTGTCGCTCCCACGTATATCTTTGCGCATTTGTCGCATTTCACAGCGTAAACTACATTTTTAGAGTTGCAGCTCAGATCCGATTTTATTTCGAATGTAGTTGCGTTTTCGAAGTGGAAGTGTTTTCCTTCTATTATGATGTTGCATACTCCACATCTTTTCTTTTTTTTTTTTTTTTGCATTTTGTGACCCCCTGTATTGTGTGTTGTTGTTCGAATTTCGATGAGGTTAGGATGTCTTTTAAATTTTTTGGCTGGCGTTTGCTGTTAATTATTTTGGTTGTTTTTAAAATTTATTTTATTTTTTCATTATTGTTGAGTAATTCCATGTGGGCTTTGATCTTTGTGAATAATTCTGGATTGTTTTTATTGTGAGTGAAAACGTATGCTAGAATGTTTTCTTCTTTTTCGTGTTTTTCTTGTTGTTTTCTTTGGCTACTGGAGGGATTCTAATGGTATTTTTTTCTGCTAGTTGGAAACCCTTGTCTATTAGTGAGGTGGGGTATCCTCTTATTTGTAATGTTTTTCGTAGTTCTTCTAGGCGTATTTTACGGAGGGTTTTGTCAGTTAATATCGAGCACATATATATATATATATATATATATATATATATATATATATATATATATATATATATTTATTTATTTATTTATTTATATATATATTTATTTTTATATATATATATATATATATATATATATATATATATATCCAGGTAAAGAGGACCCAAGGAAAATGTAAATCATTTTCAAAACCAACATCCAACATTGCCGGATGAGGAGATTCTGTTTCGAAACTGAAATTTCGGTGTCGCAATGTACTTTTAATTCATAATTATATATATATATATATTCTATCTTTTGTGAGTCTTGGTAATGCTTATCTCCTCACACTCCATTTTAGTCTCATTTAGTCAGTCAGTTAAGTGCCATAGGTGATACACGCTTGGGCAATCATGTCTCTTTTGATCTATGACTGACTAGGCAGAAGATTTTCCTGAGATAGGTTGCGATCTCTTTCTGCCGTAGACTGGTTGCCAACCAAGGCTGTAGAACCAAATGTCCTGCTATTCAACCCATAGCTGGAGGGAGTAGAAAGAGATTCATACCTTTCCCAAGAGTATTCGCGCATAAGTGAATACAACGGAGAGAACTCGAACTCGGCTCTCCGATTTCTCATTCCGAGCCGATAGCCAATGCACTACAACGCACAATATGTTGGTAAATTTGCTGTTTCCTCTGCCCATCTTACCATCAATGTGTCCTGTGAATATCAAATTCTCCATGTCCTCCGTCCTCATTATGCCTCTCAGAAATATAAACTCTCTCTTTCTGATGTGTTCTTTTTCCATTTTCCTTACGACTTCCTCATTGTTCACACGTTTCATCTATGTTATTCTCAGTATTCTTTTGTAGAACGACATTTTTTGTTTCAAGTCTCATCTTCATCTGTGAGGAAAGTGTCCAGTGAATTTTATAGAGTATAATACGATCAGAGTATAATACGACCCCGTGTTTCTAAAGCTAAGACGGGGAATATATCCTTGAGTATTATATGGCCCTGTAGTACATCTATCTATATGTAAATTATTTTTTGAAAAGCAGTGCCATATTATCCATTAAAATTTCAATATTGTACCCACAGAAATTATCGTAATATTTGGGATTTAAAATTGCAAATACGAGTGCACCCTATTTATATATCGATATAATTATGTTGTGGTTGTTTACGTATCTATTTTAGATTGTTTTGTTTTTCTCAAATCGTTTGACGTTTTCAAACTGGATATTTTGTGGTAGTCAACAAATGTAGGAGTATGAAACAACAACATCACAACATGGGAATTATCGCCCCATTTTGAAACCGGAAAAACATCAAGAAAAGTACATCATTATACAATAGTCAGGCGTTTGTTTTAAAATTAATGTTATCAAAAAATGACATATATTTGCGCATTCGCTTTATTAATTTTTAATTAGTTTCAGTGAATTTCCTATCTTTGAGAGAAAAAACTATGATTCTCAAAGAACCAATATGGACAAAATGTTAAATACCTTTTGTAAACAATTGTTATGAACACCTGCCTATTTTGTGTTTCATTATCTATTGTGCTGAGTGTATTGGCAATCTTACTGTTTCGAAAATAACAGGTTTTTAAGCTGAGTAAAGATGTTTGAAAACGTTTACTTGTGCATAAAACGAAACTCCTTTTAGCTTTTAATTTTCGTTCAAAAGTTCTATTATTTACATGTAAATACAGTAACTCTTCAAAATTTTCTTCAAAATCATGTACGAGTTTAACAACTCCTGTACAAAGTAAATTAATGTCGCAAAGAATTTCTTCTTTGACTGTTTCTGATAACAATTGCAAGTTTAGAAGCATTCAGTGGTCATATACGAGGGGTGTTCCAAAAGTAATGCATTTTATTCATTTTCATGGAAATTAAAAGTAGGAATAACATTACACCGTCGAATAAAGCAGGTTTTCATCTACAAAATACAATTTTACACAGAACCACCAACATAAGCTATACTTTCTGACCTGTTATGAACAGGTACCTGCGTGCCACACCTAGAATTTGTCTTTTCACACGCATCGCTGCGGCTACTGTTGAAACGCATTACCCACTGTGCTCCTATCCACTTTTCGGTCTCCGTAAACGTTCAGTAATTGACGATGACTGTTAACGGGAACAATATTTTCTAGAGGAATTATATGAGATACATCTGAGTCGTATGAATTTTCATGTCAGACGCTATTTTCCCAGATTTTTATTTGTAACAAGGCAAAAAAAATATTACAGATTATTGGCTGTTAACGGGACTGTTAACGGGAACAATATTTTCTAGAGGAATTATATGAGATACATCTGAGTCGTATGAATTTTCATGTCAGACGCTATTTTCCCAGATTTTTATTTGTAACAAGGCAAAAAAAATATTACAGATTATTGGCAAGTAGGTATAATCTTCACTTTCCGAACATCTTAATACATATTTAGTCGCGTATTTTTTTTCTAAAGCTAATATTCATGTAAATACATAGCATCATTATTCATACATCAAATTATTTTCTCCAGCTTTCTATAGTCTCTTATCACCTTTTGGCCAAATTCCGGTTTTAATTTTAAGTTGTTGTTTTGTTTTTATGCCATATCAACCTCGGCGGGTCATTTATTGCCAACTATTTTTTTTTTATTGCTGGTAATACCTTTTTCTTTCAAACAATTTATTGTTGTTTTTTATATAAGTTTTATGTCTAGTAATACTTTTTTCTTTTTCAAGCATCAAAATTCATTGGGATTAGTTTTTAAGGGCAGGTTCCCCAAGTCCTACCCCTTTATTTAACCAATAACTGGAGGGAAGGGACGGATTAATACCTTTCCCAAGGGTACCAGTGCTTTTAAATGAATGCAGGGTATTCAACTGGAATTCGAACTCGGCTCACCGATTTCTCTTTCCGAGCCGATATCCACTGCACCACAACGCACATCCGTCACTAAACGCTTACAGCACCTGGTATTCTCAAGCGGTTACCCATCTCAGTACTGACCAGGCTCAACGTTGCTTAACTGCGGTGATCGAGCGAGAAGCGGTATATTCAACGTGATATGGCGTAAGCCTTTTGAGACTTCTCCGGTTAAGTTTACAGGAAATCTTAATTTCAGAGCGATCTCTGTAATTTTGCGCACAGCGACTCCGAAATCTTAGAGGGTGGATTTTCTTAATCCGACACAAGTCTACAATCGGGACACTCGGTGAGGATCGAAGTTTAGTTTATGACTGCAATACTCATCAGCTAGCAACTTTTCCACGATGAACAGCTCTCTAGTTATATTCTAAGTAAAATGCGGCACCCAGACACCAAGTGGGGAACATCGATCCAAATCACTACAACAATTATGGCCTATTTGACAAAGTCAGTAACCATGTTTCCACAACGGGCAAATAATCCTTAAAATAAAAATGCATTTCATTTAATCGAAATTTTTATTTTGACGCGATATTTTTGTAATTAGATTAGTAAAATTATTTTGGTATCATGATGTTTTTAATATCATGAAAATATGTTTTTGGTATCAAGAAAATATGTTTTTGACATCTTTGAATACTGTTGAATTCTGTTCTGGGTGAGCCATTATCATTTTTTTTTTTTTTTTTTTTTTGTTCGTTTTGTCTAATTTTTGCTTGATTTTAAACTGTTCATGCTTAATTGAAGGATTGATTTTGTTTTCTTAGAAATTTCATTACCTGGTCTTTAACTAAGTTAAAACTTAGCAATTCAACAACGTTTTTTTTTTCATTGGAGTAGATAGACTAAACTACCGCCCGGTTCACACTCCACCCACATCTTTTGAACAGGTGAAGAGGCTCATCCCTTGTTTCCTGTTTAGGATGCGGTTTCCGGTTTTCTCTTTTCCAATCTTTTCAATCTATTTTTTTTTTCAATTGGAGTAGATAGACTAAACTATCGCCCGGTTCACACTCCACCCACATCTTTTGAACAGGTGAAGAGGCTCATCCCTTGTTTCCTGTTTAGGATGCGGTTTCCGGTTTTCTCTTTTTCAATCTTTTCACTTTTTTTTTTCTATTGGAGTAGATAGACTAAACTATCACCCGGTTCACACTCCACCCACGTCTATTGAACAGGTGAAGAGGCTCATCCCTTGTTTCCTGTTTAGGATGTGGTTGCCGGTTTTCTCTTTTCCATTCTTTTTACCCTTACGTAGCCCCCTTCGCATCAGTGGCGTTATCGCCTTGCTTGGGGTGATATGACTAAAAACAAAAAAAAAAAAGAATGTTTTGTAGGTATCACAAAAATACGTTTTTAGGCATAAAAATGTTTTTTGGTGTCATGGAAGTGCTTTTGGTATCACGAAAATATTTTTGACATTAAAAAAATGTGTTTTAGGTATCATAACATTAAGTTTTTTGTTATCATAATAATATGTTTTTTATATCATAAAAATGTTTTTGGTGTCACAAAGCATATGATTTTGGCGTCAAAATGTTTTTGGTGTCATGAAAATGTGTTTGAATATCATGAAAAATATGTTTTTTGGCATCAAGAAAATGTGTTTTAGGAATTTTTAATTTTTTTTGTATCATACAAATATGTATTTGTTTTGTAGATTTTTTCTCTAGATTTAAATGCGATAAACATATGAGCCAGACGTATATACAGCATACAGCCTATTATAAAGTCATATTACACAGAAAAGCATCAATAATTTGTCAGATTTCATCCCTACAGATATACATTGTTACATATGAATACAGGTGGATATAAAAATTTAAAGACACGTGCAGCCATTCTTTCTTTTGCGAATTAGCTGATTATACAACAGTAAATAGATGGAATAAAAACCTGGCTAGGTAAAATTATAATAGCCATTTTCCCCTTCTTATAGCGGGGGATGTTTTTATTTTAATGTTTATGTTTGGAGCTCTGTATTACTCTTTAGAAATTAAACATTTTTATTCTTGTCTTCCATCGAAGCTATGCTGCTTGTTAAAAATTAATCTATGTACTCTGTGCATTATTTTCCTTTCAGTGTCGTAACACACAACACACACACACACACACACACACACACACACACACATATATATATATATATATATATATATATATATATATATATATATATTATGCTCTCATTATGATTGAGCTCTCTGGAGAAGAAAATTTTGAAAACAGTTTCCTCTTCTGCTATATGCGTGACTCTTCAGAAATGAATCGAATTCTCTCGGTGACTGGCGTGTGTATCAGTTAGTCAGTTAAGTGCCATACGTGATAAACGCTTGGGCGATCATGTCTCGAAAGAGATATGACTGAATAGGCAGAAGATTATCCCGCAGTAGGTTGCCATTGCTTTCTGCGGTAGACTGGTTGCCGACCAAGGCTATAGAACCCAATCTCTCCTGCTATTTAACCCATAACTGGAAGGAAGAGAGGGATTAATACCTTTCCCAAGGGTATTTGCGCGTAAGTGAATAAAATGGGTTCAACTGGAATTCGAACTCGGCTCTCCGGTTTCTCGTTCCGAACCGATATCCACTGTACCACAACGCACATCCTTATACACTGCTTATATACAACACGTTAAAATTTCCCTTCTCTGACTCCATGCGTCGATGGTGTAGGGAGTAGCGACTCCGACTGCAGACAAAATCGGTTGAGTTTCAATCCCTGCCAGAAGCAAGTGGATGTGTCTAGCCACAATGATGAGCTGTGATACAGCGAAACAGGCTTGTATGTGGATGACTAATATATATATATATATATATATATATATATATATATATATATATATATATATATCTCGATTTATACATCATGAAACTCAGTAATGCTATGCCAATCAATGGCGATCGCGAAGTAGAACGCTTTGGAAGGTTTTAAAGTCGATTTTAAACATCGGTTACAGTTGACTTCTTGAAACTCTATCCCAATTACTGAGCATTATAAAAGAAACAGCATAAGTTTTATCTATTATTTAAATTCAGATATATATATATATATATATATATATATATATATATATATATATATAAGCAAGAGGATGTGTCTAGCCACACTAACGAGCTATGATACAGCGAAACAGCTTTGTATGTGAATGACGAACATATTATGCTCTCATTACGATTGTGTTCTCTAGAGAAGTAAATTTTAAAAACAGTTACCACTTCTGCAATATACGCATTACTTTTCAGCAATGAATTCAGTTCTTTCGGCGACTGGCGTGTGTATACACTGCTTATGTATAACGCGCTAAAATTTCCTTTCTCTTATTCCATGTGTCTGTGGCCTAGTAGGCAGGGGACTCCGACTAATACTAAATCGTTCGAGTTTCGATTCCGGCCTGATGAGCTGTGATACAGCGAAACAGGTTTGTGCGTGGATGACCGATATATATAAAGAGAGAGTTCTTATCAACAGATGAAGAAGAAATTTCCATTTCAAAACAACTATTTTGTTCAGAAATACGTCAAGTTGAAACTTGTTTTTGTTTCTGATCGTATATTGTTACTGCCAAGCATAAGAAGTTCAGAATAGATTTGTTGTTACAGGTGCTAAAATTATTTTATACATTCGCGATATTCTGTAACTGAAAAAAATATCACGATAACACATTAAGGGAAATTACTTGCGACAATCCATGAAAGGGTTAAGCGAATTGTCTTCTCTTTTATATTTTTACGCAGTCTTTGGAGTAAGTAAGTCCTGACATCGTTCAGCAATCTGCGTTTTTCCAGCTTTCTTTTCTTCTTAACATTTACCCTGGGTCAACTTCAAATGTTTGACATGCATCTGGCAACAGCGGCTTATCATGATTCCTATCTTCAATTTGACGAGCTGTTTTACCTTGACACACTCAAGTTGTCTTTTCTTTTTTTTTTTTTTTTTGTCTTTTGGTTTTTTTTTAATCATTTCACCCCAAGCAAGGCAGTTTTACTGCCACTGGTATGCAGGGGGTTACATAGTAGGAAAGCTATGAGAAAGAGGGACAGGTTATAAGGGGTATCAGGAAGTGGGTAAGAGAAGGATGAGAATTATGGTTTAATGAGAGTGGAGAGAACGGAGAAAAAAGCATGAGAGAAAGGATGCGAGTCAGTGAGATAGGAGATGACTTACAATTACATTCTTGGAGATTGTAGCTGTCGGGGAAGCAAGTATACGGAATGGAATTCCACAGGCGGGAAATGCAAAAAAAGAAGCTGTTGAAGTAGAAATTGTGGTTTTTGGTTTCACTTTAAAAGGGTGGGACCTAGTTGCTAATCTAGTAGCTCGAGTAAATTTATACATAGAAGGCACCAGTGAGCTAAGTTTATCGGAACAGGAGCCGTGAAAGTACTTATAGAAGAAACACAGAGAAGCTACATTACACCGGTGAGAAAGTGATTGCATCTGCGCTGCCAAGTCGAGACCGATCACATTACAGATTCTCCGCTGGATTTTATCAAGGACCCCGAGATAGATAGCAGGAGAACCCGACCAAACATGACAGCAGTATTCAATATACGAGCGGATGGTAGATTTATATATGTGCAGGATGGATTCAGACGGGAAAAACTTCCTGGCCCTACAGAGTGAACCGACCTTCTTAGCAGTGGATTTAGCTATAGATTCGATATAGTCATTCCACTTGAGGTAAGTCACTGTTACTAATTCTGTTTGGTCACAAAAAACTTCCATCATGACCGGACAGACATTAGTCACATCATTAATGGGTGTAATATTAAGAAACAGTTCGGAGTAGTAGTAGGCCTCCGTCGGACAGAGTTGACCATTTGTAGCATCCTAGTTGTCTGCTTGGCTGGAGCATCGGCGTCCGTGACTGTAGAAACCAATGCGTGAGTCTTTGTTGTAGGAGCTGCATTTATGTTCTGTTTCTGGTGTGTCGGGGCTGTCATTTTGCTTTCTGCGAACCCGCCTCTCTATGGTGACTTGTGTCAGCTGCTCCTTCCTTGATTTGAGTTGTTGGGCCAGAGTTCCTCTCCATTTAGTCCGGTTGACTGCTACGCTCTCCCATGACTCCGTGTTGATGCCCACAGCTTTCATATCGCGTTTTATGATGTCACGATACCGCAGCTGTGGCCGCCCAGTGGGTCTTCTTCCAGAGGCCAGCTCCCCATATAGGACGTCTTTTGGAATGCGACCGTCTGGCATGCGGTGGTAATTAGAGAATAAAGAAGTAATTAGAGAATAAAGAGGCTTAATCGTATTTGAAATCCGTTTTACTAGAAAGGATATACAAAACGAATGTAAGTTAAATCCATTTTAAGATTAAGTATTAAAATTGTATTGGGACCTTAAAAAACTTCTCGCTGTTTTCTAACAGATGGCGTTCCTAGAACTGCGTGCGTGTAGTTTCAGATGGTAACCTATCTTAAAGGAAGTACTATCAGCAAGCTTGAAATTCAGTGTGTCATTTCACCGAAGGGTAAACAACTTTGTTTTTCATAGTATTAAACATGTCAGATTTCGTGCCAAATAAGGTGAATTTGCGAAGAATTTTCCTGCGCTACTTTATTCAAAAGGAATCTGAAGCTGAAGTACACAGAATTATTGATGAGACTTACGGCGACCATTTTCTGTCGGAAACAATATGCAGAGATTAGTTTAAACGCTTCAAATGTAATGATAACGAACGCTCTGGCGCACCGAAAAATTTGAAGACGAAGAATTGGATGCATTACTTCATGAAGACTCATGTCAGGCGATGGCTAAACTTGCAGAATCATAAAAAGTTTCGAAACATTTGACAGCATTATGATTCAAAAAGCAAGGACATTGGGTACCGTACAGATGTCGAACGTCGTCTGGTCACGTGTGAACAGCTGCTTCAACGGCATAAAAAGAAACGTTTTTAGCAGCATATCGTGACCGGTAATAAAAAGTGGATACATTATGATAAACCTACGCGTAGAAGATCGTGGAGTAAACCCGGCTATGCATCAACATCGGCAGCAAAGCCGAATATCCATGGATGAAAGCATCTGTTCTGTAATTGGTGAAATCAGCTGGGTGTAGTTTATTATGAGCTGCTCAAACCGACCAAAACCAACATGGAAGATCCCTGTCGACTAAAATTGATGCGTTTGAGCCGAGCATTGAAGAAAAAACGGCTGCTATACGAGAAGAGAAACGACAAAATGATTTCATAACATGCCAACACTAGGCCACAAAAAATTATTCATAGAACGTAAAATAAAAGATATGTTAAAAAGTACTATAAAAAGTTAAATTAAACCGATTAATATTATAAATTAAAATAAAAAATAAATTTAATATAATAAATTACAATAAAAAACATTATATATATATATATATATATATATATATATATATATATATATATATATATATCAGCATGCAGTGTGGGTAAAGAAGAATCCAAAGGAGTATCCTGTACATACAGTGGTAGAAAATTAAACAATTAAGATATAATAGTTAATCAATTCACTTTAATAATAATTACCACCACATAACTATATAATCAAAATTATACTAATTATTCGGTTAACAATGTAATAAAAATGATAATACCATAATGTAGGGAAATTTTTCGGTCAACAGTAGTTATAATACCGTATAACTTTAGTACTGTAAAAACATACACATACAATTCACACACACACGTAAATACGTACACATAAACCCGCATACACATATATATGTATACCCATATATGTACACGTACACTGATACATATATACATCAATATAACCCGAATATAAGAGAAACCCGGATATAAGAAATATTTTTTGGTCCCAAATTAGGGCCTGTGGTAATATATACAATAAACCAAACCCGGATATAAGATAACTTTTATCTGGTCCCGACAACTCTCTTATATCAGGTTTATATCTCTTAGGCTTTTTTAAAAAATTCCAATTTCTTATCCTTTCACTAGTAACATGTAAATTTATTTTAAACTTAATAATTAAGTTTAAACAACTAAATTTATATAGAATAATTAGGCCCACTTTTAAATTAAAAAAAATTAATTTTATTTGTATTATATTTGTTTTGTTGATTGTATAATTTTGTTTATATTTTATGTGAGTATTTTGTGATCACAACAGATTAACTATTATCTCTAAAATATATTTTTAATTTTTTTAGACTCCAATTTCTTTCACCGTTAATTTATATTATTTATTTATTCTTATTTTCTCATTTTCTTCTATCATCTTTTCTTTCTATTTTAAATTTATTCCTCTCTTCTTTCTTCTTCTTCTTCTTCTTCTTCTTCTTCTTCCCTTTTCGTTTACGCTTTAAGATACTTACCCTTTTTAACGCTCTCTCTCTCTCTCTCTCTCTCACACACACACACACACACACACCTAACCCACTTTCTTTACGTTTCAAATCTACAGGTTTGCAATTCAACTGTCAGACTGAATGTATCTTCGAACTTTTGTTGACATCCGCCGCTACGCGTGTCCTCTGATTATATGTTGCGTATATATATGTTTATGTATGAATATGTGTGTGTGTTCGCCGAACTGATGTATTTTTTCTTAAATTTTCTCTTTTAAGGGAGCAACCGTTATTTTTATTCGTTTTTTTTAGATCTTTTTGAATCCGGGTAAAAAAAAAGATGGAAGCTGATGATGGTTCGCCTGAAAATAGGCCTGAACTTCCGATTTACCATGAAATAACGTGTCTGCTTTAAGTTTTCTTATACATATATAAATTTTAAATTGGAAACTACTATTGGTGTATTAAGTGAAAGAATAATAAGTATAAAAGCTAATACACTGCGACTAAACATCCTATTAATAATTATCGAATACAATATAATACCTAAAGCTAAAATAAATCTCAAATTATAATATAATGCAAATAAAAAGATAATATAACATAAGAAGAGAGATTAAAGGTTGGAGAATTTTATCAGGACTATTTAAAAACTTATTTTTATTTTGGACTTTGTTCTGATAAGTGACAAATGAAGCGTGTACTAAAGAAAGTTGTAGTATGTCCGATATAGTTAATATATACACACACACACACACACACACACACACACACACACACACACACACACACACACACAGATAGATAGATAGATAGATAGATAGATAGATAGATAGATAGATAGATCATATTTCCGGCAATAACTTTAAAGCTATTATTATTATTATTGTTATTTCATTTTTCATCATATTTCGATTTCTGCTTTGGTCTCACTACCAACCAAGTCTGCGGGGAGACCTAAGGCAGGTCGTGGTGTGTTGTTATGACTCCATTTCATGTTTTTCTATTTTCCCTAACATCCTTAGCATTACATAGATAAAGTTTTCCTTAGTGTGTGGGCTGTACTTAATAAGACAATTTTTTGTATATCTCTTAAGCTGGGGTTTCCAGGGATTCTTTCATTGTGTTGTTTTGTTTCATTTTTTATCATTCCAAGTGCACCTACTATCACTGGCACAACTCTTGTTTTCAATTTCCACATTTTTTCTATTTCAATTTCCAGGTCTTTATATTTTGACAGTTTTTCAAATTCCTTGATTGCTATGTTACAATCCGCTGGACAAGCCATATCAATTTTATTATTATTATTATTATTATTATTATTGTTAATTTTGTTTTCATTTTTATTATTATTATTGTTACTGCCAAGTATGTTCCTCATGTTCTTTTCGTTGTTCTTACCATTCTTATTATTCCTGCTTTTTTGTTAACACCTGGTCATTACTGAGGAATGAATGACAGTAACTGCATCCCCGCCCCTGCACAGAAAAAAATTCTTGCATCTTCTCAGTAGGTTGGTACAGTCTTATTCCTACCGCGGATTCCCAGCTCATCCATCGAGACTCCAACATTTTGGCTCAGTTTCAAATGTACGAATTTAAGATTTCACATGTTCTATGATTTCTCGGATCTCCGGCAGTGTCACTTCGCTGTTGTTGTTCTTCTGCTTCTTTTTCTTCTACTCCTCCTTCTCCTCCTACTCCTTCTTCTTTGAATTAATAATAATTACAAATATCATTCTTCTTCTTCTTCTTCTTCTTCTTCTTCTTCTTCTTCTTCTTCTTCTATGTGCCCTATCCCTTCAGGACGTAGGCGATCATGGCTTTCCACGTTTCTCTATCCCTGATGGCCCCTGAGCACGCCTTCTCCTTTTACACCGTGCAATCCTCGTTCTGTCATCCACCTGACTAGGTCCTTCAAATATGTTATCCGTTGCTTTCCCCAGTCTCTTTTTCCCTCTACCTGGCCTGTTAGTATCAGGTTCTCCAGGCCCTCCTTCCTCACTGCGTGTCCCAGGAACTTCAGCTGTCTCTTTCTGATGCTCAATATTAATTTCCTTTTTGTTTCCATCATTTCCAAGACCTCATCATTGCTCACATGCTCAATCCATGAGATTCGCAGCATCCTTCTGTAGAACCACATTTCAGTTGCTTCAAGTTTTTTCTTCATCTTTGATGGTATTGTCCAGCATTCACTGCCATATTGAAGGACGGACATCACGTAGCAATCCAGTACTCTCTTCCTAGTTTCTAGCGAAATTGTCCTGTTTCTCAACTTCTGGAATGCTTCCTTCACCATGCCAATTCGCCTTCGGATTTCTGTGTCGCACTTTCCGTCTTCTGTTATAACGCTTCCCTGGTATTTAAATTTTTGTACCTGCTTGATTCTGGTATCCCCGACCTGTATTTGGCATATTGGGCTGCCCTTTTTACTGATGATCATGCATTCAGTTTTCGTGCAGTTTATTTCTAGTCCTTTCTTGTTACTTTCTTCTGCTACCTTCTGTAAGAGGCCTTAACAAATATCATTACTCTGCTTTAAACTCTTTTAAATATGAATCTTTTTCTTGTGATTATTCGAAAAATTGATTGTTTCAATTTTGTATCAGTCTTTTTCTTCAAATTTGCCGTAGCAAAATGCTTCTCTATGTCATGACTAAGTTCTTCTTCTTCTTCTTCTTCTTCTTCTTCTTATTATTATTATTATTACTACAGATAATATTATTAGTATTGTAAAATTTTGAATAAAACTCAATGTTAACCCACTAATGCCAACCATAAAATACAGTATTAATTATCAAATTTAAAATACAAATTAATTACAGATTTCTACCTATAACCCGTTAATGCCTAGCATCCCTCACATTGGGTGGTGTGCAGTATTGGGTTAACCAAGGTTTGTCCGCCGGATGATCAACAGCTTTCGAGTCGTAGTCCCGAACTTCAAGACTATAACTTAACCCATGAGAAGTCTAAGTTAACTTTTTCCTTTCTTTTTAATTTTTATTTGTTATGTTGCTTCGTTCTGAGAGCTATGTAGGTAAATCCGTTGATCGAAGACAATGTTGACATCGATTGATTGGGAAGGTGTGTTCCTTCTTTGAACGCGTATGTGTACAGACCAAGTGATGCGCGATGCGCCGTTTGTTTGAGCTTATTCATGCGCGGTCATGACTGCATGCACAACCGAGAAGGCAACCAGTTGGGCTGTGCTTTAGTATTCAACGAAGTGTAATCGATCTATTTACAAACGCTGGTAATAACGTTGGGGCTTGTGCAATGGCGAAACAAAGGGCGTGATGGTGTATTTGTGATTGTAATACAGTCCTTTAGTACATATACAACTTGATGCATATTATGTACGCTCACACAATCTATCTATCTATCTATCTATCTATCTATCTATCTATCTATCTATCTATCTATCTATACTTATTTTCACTAATGTGTATGTTGTGTTTAGATGACTATGCAAAGATGTTAGTATATTTGTGCATGTTAGTGTATGTTTACTTGATAAAAATGCAAATACAAAAAAGAGAACTTATTCAATATACCGTGTCCTTTCAGGACATAGACGAGTATGGTTCTTTACAACTTCTTATCTCTATGGCAGATGAGCACTTCGATGTGGTGTAGCGGTTAGTAAGCTTGTCTCGCTCGCACAATTGCGCTTGAATGGTGAGTTTGATCCTCATTGGGTGCCCTATACTTTCGGCCATATGCCAAATCTATGCTGCGCTTAGAAAAACAATTTTTGAGCACTTCGACATGGTGTAATGGTTAGCAAACTTGTCTCGCTAGAATCATTGCAATTGAGTTGTGAGTTCGATCCTCACTGGGTTCCCCATACTTTCGGCTTTATATTCCATCTAAGCTACGCTTAGAAAATCACTATTCCCTGTGACCCATAGTAGCGTTTCCTACCTTGCCGAGTTTGTCACCGGTTTGAACGTCCATTCACACGCGAACCGCATGTGCTTGGCCCTCTGCTTTCCCTTATCTATCTTGCTCACAATATGACCCGTGCGGGTTAAATTTCCAATACCATATCCAAGAATTTTCTGTTACCTCTTTCTGATTCTGAATATAAATTCTCTTTTTGTTCCCATTTTTAAAAACTTTCCCGTTGCTTACTTTCTCCGTCAATGGAATTCTCAATGCCCATTTTTTTTTATCATTTCACCCCAGGCAAAGCATTAAAGCCACTAAGACACAAGGGATTACTGAGTGTGAGAGAATATGAGAAACAAAAGTCTATTAAGAAGAGGAATTAAGAAAACAGAAGATAACGATTGACATTATATTTAAATTTTTGATCATCAAAGTTGACTAGAAGGAAGAAGCCAGAAGAGAGTCCTACAAGCGAGAAGTGCGAGAGAATAAACTCTTAGTATAAAACTTACGGTTACATCTAGCCATTCCAATGATAAAATGATGAGATTTTACTGCCAGTCTAGTTAGTAAGTCAAGTGCCATACGTGAAACACGCTTGGGCGATCATGTCTCGAGACATGACTGACTGGGCAGAAGATTATTCCGCAGTAGATTGCCATTGCTTTCTGCGGTAGACTGGTTGCCTGCCAAGGCTATAGAACCCAATTTGTCCTGTTATTTAACCCAAAACTGGAAGGAAGAAACGGATTAATACCGTTCCCAAGGGTATTTGCGCGTAAGTGAATGCAATGAATTCAACTGGAATTCGAACTCGGCTCCCCGGTTTCTCGTTCCGAGCTGATATTCACTGTACCACAACGCACATCCGCCAGTCTAGTACTAAGCTTAACGCCATAAAGTATAGGTATCACAGAGGAAATTTCATCAGAACAATAAAAATGTAAGTGTTTATAGAAAAGGCACACGGAAGCTACGTTATCGAGGTGGGAAAGTGTGAAGCTGTGGCAAAACTTCGCCGCAAAGTTGTAGTGACCAGTTTTTGCCGGAAGTAAGACATGAAACAAGAAAGTAGGTTCAAAACAGTGTATTAGTATAACAAGAAACGAGATATTCAAAGGAAGTGTTAATAATAAGTAAGATAGAAATAAATAAGTCCGAAGGTATTCTTACGCTGATTATTGCCTGACTAGTAGCTGAAGTCAACTGCTTCTGTTAACTGCTCTCAACTGCTCTTCACGCAGGTAAACACATATAACAAGAGGAAGAGTCCATTCCTCGTAGGAGGGTACCATAACAGAAAGTGACACAAGCCGCGATGCCAAGACAGGATGAATAACATTGTAGATTCTTCTGTGGCAGTAATATTCAAAGCAACGACGAATGTTAAACATATATATATATATATATATATATATAAGATAGATTCTAGCGAAAAAAATTGTCAGCACAACAGAGTGAAGTAAGTTTCCTAGCAGCTGAACTAACAATTGATTCAATATATTCTTTCAACTTCATGTCAGCGGAAAATGTTAACCCAAGAAGGCACAATGAGTCACTCTCCTGGAGGTCGTCATCAGCCTTGTGTAGAACCACATTTATGTTGTTTCACCGTGTTGAGTTTTTCCGGCATTTACTGTGATACAAGAGGATTGATATCGCATAGCATTTTAAATTTATTTTCCTAAATTTTTTCTCATGAAATTTTCCCCCGTTCATTTCGAATGCATTTTTTGCGAATCCGATACGTGTTCGGATTTCCCAAATCATTTACTTATTTGCATATTCTGACCACATAGCTATTTATGGAATATCGCCTGAATATACCGAAAGGCTGAAACTTAGATTGCGGACATGACTGGTTTCCAAATGAAAAATATTCAAAAGCTCTTCAATATATATGTATTGAGCACTTTTTGTATACTAGTCTAATTTAATTATGACCAAAAAACTGATTAACAATAATGATAGATAGATAGATAGATAGATAGATAGATAGATAGATAGATAGATAGATAGATAGATAGATAATATTGAAAGGAAAACTCAACACACAAACGGTTATAAATCAAGGTTTATTTTATTTTTCAATAGTTTGAAAGAGACAATGTAAAACTGCATTGTTGAAATAAATCTTAATTTATAACCGTTTAGTTATGAGTTGAGTTTTCCTCTCAATATTTTATAATGCACTGGATAATATCCATCGAGCTCTTTATTTTTATATAATTAATAATTTATATTAATTTGATAAAATCTTTTGGATTATCTTCTCCGTTTCATGAGTTTGCTATTCACTCTCTCTCTCTCTCTCTCTCTCTCTCTCTCTCACACACACACACACACACACACACACACATATATATGTACCTTAATAGTGCGTAATTGAATAACAAAATGGTAAAAAAACGCTTAAGTAAACACAATTCAGCTTGACAATATTTTAAATGCAGTCATATTCAAATTAATTTATCAAGGCGAAAATGTACTGTATGTGCACTAATTTACGACTTCTCAACAGTAAATTATCATCTATTCATGTAGTATCGCTTTTCCTCACAAATCTAATACTGATATAAAGCGGTGTGTTTAAAAACTATGAAATACTAGGCAAGAGCTCGGGCACGAACTCACTCTCTCTGTCTCGCTCAGACTCACTCACACACACACACACACACACATATATATATATATATATATATATATATATATATATATATACTACACGTAGCTTAGATGTAGTACAAGACGTAATTGATCTAGGGAGACAAGACTGCTAACCATTACACTACACTACCTTGATGCGCACCAATATATATATATATATATATATATATATATATATATATATATATATATATATATATATATACTTAAGCACAAAAATAAGTCCTGAAGAGTGCATTCAAGTATGAAGCAGTCTGTCTCCACTCGGTGTTTGACTACAGTATATATATATATATATATATATATATATATATCCTACAAAAACACACGCGCGCATACACACACACCTATATTGTCTGAAGATCGTCTGAAGATCTATGAACGCGTGAAACTATCTATATCTATGTCTCTGTGTCTATATGTGTATGCGTATATTTAATACATTTGTATGTGAGATTGAACGGACGTATAGATCGCCGCAGAGACACGGTGAATGCTTTGTGTATACATCGTTTTGGACCCCGGCACTTTCATGACAAGCCGAAGAAAAGAACTAACGATCAAAACGGTTTAATGAGCCATGAATAAAGTCAACTGACAAGACGAAAAGAATAAAGGAAAAAAAAATGGAAAAAGAAAACAATACCGCTGGACTCGTCAAAAAGGCGACCAAGCATTGCCAAATACAAATAAAGAGAAGAAAATAAGAACATCACGAACGCAAGAATTGTGTAGACAATTAATTGATGATCATATCACAGGTGGATAGATAAGGTATGGTTGGTCGGGGCGAGCGAGGCTCTAACGGAGCCGATAAATAGGTGTAAATCTCGTTGGCAGTTGGACAACGGTTGTATTTATTTCCCTTTTTATTTATTGGATTAGATGTGGAATAAAACACTTTGTTGTCTAAAGAATCACTCCTGAATCCACATACGCATATATATATATATATATATATATATATATATATATATATATATATATAAGGTGGTGTTGAAACGTTATCGACCCGAAGTATTTTGCAAAATCTTACCAAATGACTATACATCAGAATATTTTAGGAATCCTTTTTTGGCTTGGATCCAAAATGTTTCAAGACTCCTCGTATAGATAGATAGATAGATAGATAGATAGATAGATAGATAGATAGATAGATAGATAGATAGATTTTTATCATATTTTTTGCATTCATACAAGTAATTTCTTTTCGATACATTCTTATACAAATGCAAGAACCATGGGCGTTGTCAGTGACCTTCAGTTAAATCTTTATAAAAAGTTTGCTGTTCAAATCTGCACACACACACACACACACACACACACACACACACACACACACACACACACACACACACATATATATATATATATATATATAACAACTAATGGAGGTTTAATTGAATTAATTCATGCTACATTGTTTATAACTTTCAATCAGCTAAATAACATACGTGATACACGCTTGGGCGATCATGTCTCGAAAGAGATATGACTGACTGACTGGGCAGAAGATTTTCCCGCAGTAAATTGCTATTACGTTCTGCGGTAGACTGGTTACCAATCAAGGCTAGAGAACCCAATTTTTCCTGCTATTGAGCCCAGCTGGAGGGAGAAGTGACGGATTAATATCTTATCCGAAGAGTATTTGCTCTTAAATAAACGTCTTATTCACTGGAGTAAACATCCCTGTTTCAAGTACAACAATTTATATATCTGGGAAGTGTTTTAGCAGAGGACGGAAAGTGCGGCACTAAAATCCGAAGGTACATTGAAATTGCGAAAGATGCCTTCCAAAAGTTACGTAAAGTATAAATAAACAGGAAAATTTCGTTAGAAAAAAACAATAAAGTGTATTGAACTGTTTCGTAATATCACTTCTCCTATATGACAGTGAATGCTGGACTATCTCCTCAGACGAGGAAGAGACTTGAAGCACAGAAATGTGGTTTTACAGAAGGATGCTGAGAATATTATTGAGTGAGCCTGCGAGCAACGACGAAGATTTAGAGAAAGTGAACACTCATACTCTCACAAACAGACAAACCGTTGGATGGATTCGGATGACTGGCACGAACTGATTAGATTTGAGGTTTGATCTGTTATAGGATAAAGTTTCTGTATTAATTTTTCCGATTTTATTGCTAAAATTTATTTCATTTTTACCTTTCAAATGATAAATACTGAATTACCTCTCCTAAATCATTTTAAATATTGATTTACCTTCTCTGTCTTATTTTAAGTGTGCATTTAATTTTGAGAGCGGTCGAGTTCATTTTTTGAACTTTCACTCTTGAGAGCGGTTAGGTTTATTGCAGTTATTCTTTTGCATTTTAATAATCATCTCTTGCTAATCGATAAGATGATATCACTAGTGCCTTGGCGGAGTTTTGCGGTTTTTGACAGCTCTTTCTAGTTATTTGAAATTTTATCAATTCAACTTAAAATGTTCGCTCATTCAACAATATGAATGATCAATTCCAAAACTTTTATTGGCTATCACAGCGTGCAACTAATTCTTACATTTTATCATCATTTTACCAGTATCTCAGTTTTTGGCCAACTCCTGTTTTAATAAAGTTTCCAGGTCCTCAAGACATCAAGGCTTCGTCACCTGTTTTAGTATCTTCAGCTCTCTCAACAAATTTCTAGTCGGTTTTACGTTTGAGCTTGCTTCTTACAGAGTTAGTTTGTTAGCAAGTACGTTGCCTTTACTTCAACACTGAACCATACATGTTTGATTGAAAGGCTAAAAGAAAGAAAGTAATATCAAAGGCACTGTTTGGTTTTAAAGAAAGAAAGAAAAAAGGAAAATAAGAAGGCAATAAATCTCTCATGTATTTAACGTGTGTTTCAGTCTTTGTTGTTTTTTTTTGTTTTGTTTTTTTAATCTTTTCTTCTTTAAATAATGACCTGCAATCATATTTATTATTGTTGTTGCAATATTTTGTTAAATTGGCTAAGATTAACTATTTAACGATGGTTATTTCCATATTTGATAGTAGTGGAACTCGCAAGGTTAATCCAATCAATAACCTAAGAATTGAGTCATCAAAAACATAAAAGAGGAGAACCCTTAAATTTTCAGGGTTTAACGTTAATGTCTATGATCTATTTTTTTTTTTTTTTTTTTTTACTAACATTGATATTTGTTTTAGGTTAGTATTCAGCTGGAAAATCCACAAATAGGCAGAATTCTATTTCGTCCTCAATACGAATATGCTGCTTATTTGGGCACTTCAATATGGTATAATAGTTAGCAAGCTTATCGCGCAAGAATCATTACAATTGAGTAGTGAGTTTGATCATAACTTGGTATCTCATACTTTCGGCCTTGTGCCACATCTAAGCTGCGCTTAAAAAATCGAAATATAAAGCTGATTTTATTTACTGATTGTACCAGGTTATGCGATTCTTCACAGAAACTGCAAGTAAGGTCCGCTCAGCTGAATTGCAGTAGAAACAACAGATAGACACTATGAGTTGAGCGGACGCCTGCAATAGGGATTGGCTAGCAACTTTAGGAGACGAGCATGCTCGTAAACAGGTAGAAGCCAGCCAATACATAATAAACGTTGACATGGAAATACTTTCGATGTTATTGAAGCATTTAGCTTAAACAAATTTATCTTCGTTTAAAACTAAAAATAATTTTAGTTTTATTTATTTTCAATTTTATTTTTTCCAGGTCTTGTTGCAAAAATTTTTAATCAGTTCCCTGGACAATTCGAGATGGTTTAATAGTTTAAAAGCTCGTCTCGCGAGATAAGTTACAACTTAGTAGTTGTAATTGATCTATATATGCAACTGAATAGTGAATTCAATCCTTTCAGGAGCTCCTTATTTTCCGTCATGTGCTACATCTAAGGTATGCTTAAAAACTATTTTTAGGCACTCCGACGTTCCTATCTGGGTGATTCAGATTTTCGGCCTTGTTCTGTATCTAAGTTACGTATAGAAAATCATTTTCGCGCACTTCGACATGGTGTAATGGTTAGCAAGTCGGTGGCACTAAATCAAGTACGACTGAATAGGGAGTTCGTTCCTCTCTAGGGTCTCCAAATTTTCGGTCTTGTGCTACATCTAAGCTCCGCTTCGAAAATCATTATCGCGCACTTCTTCATGATGTGATGTTTACCAAGCTTGTCTCGTTAGATACATTACAACAATAGTGAATTCTATCCTTTCTGGGGTCTCCATACATTCGGTCATGTGCCACATCTAAGCTATTTTTTTAGGCACATTGATATAGTGTAATGGTTAGCCAGCTTCTCCTGCAAGAACCTATTACAACTGAGTATTGAGGTCGGTCCTCACCGGACCCCCATACTTTCGGCCTTCTGCCACACCTAAGCGGCTCTTAGAGAATCAACACATCTAAGCTACAATTAGAAAATCATTTTCGCGCACATCGACATGGTGTAAGGGTTACCAAGCTTGTTTCGCTAGATCTATTACGCCAGTGTAGTTAATTCGTTCCTCTCTGGGTGATCCAAGCATTCGACTTTGTGCTACATATAAGATACGCTTAGAAAATTATTTTCGCTCACTTCGACATGGTGCAATGTTTATTAAACACGCCTCGCTAGATCAATTACGACAGTGTAGTAGCTTCGTTCTTCTCCAAAATTTCGGTCTTGTGCCGCACCTAAGCTACTTTTCGACAGCTATCAATAATAACTGAGTTGTTATGTTGTAGTGGGATGAGAAATTAAGAATTAAACTCAACCTTCTTCTTCACTTTTTCAAAAATTCACAACGACGTGTGAAATCCTCGTTTTTTTTTTCAAACAGAAAAAGGATTGACCATGTACTTAAAGAAAAAATCGAAACCAGATTTCGCAAGTAGGTGTTAAATTGATTTTGACCAATGGGAGCAACTTGCAAGACTTGAGGACTTAGCGATCCAGTGCGAAATTCAAAAGGACAATAAAAGGCTCAGATCAACGCCAGTCGGACAGTCGGTCAGATGGAAGCAGCGAGAAAGACAAAACTAAAATGTAACTTCAACTTCAAACCGACCCGGAGATAAGATCAGATCGCACCTTGTTCTCATTCTTCTTTTTTCTCGTGCACTGATTCATTCTATTCTTCTTCTTCATTCAAAGACTTTCCAACTGAATACATACATACACACATACATACATACGTATGTACGCATATACACTTTCAACAATTACTACTACGAACATTTTCTACAAATCTTAATACCTTTAACTTTCTCATTGAACATTAATGTTAGAGAGCTTGTCTCGCTAGGTCAATTATGACTGAACATACAGTTTGTTCCTCTATCTATGATCCATAATTTCAGCCTTGAGCCACCTTTAATCTAGCTTAGTATATCATTTTCTCACAGTTGGACATGGTGCAATCAACTATGACCGAATAATAAAATCCTTCCTACTTGGGAGCTTCATACATTCAGTCATGCCACATCTAAATTATGCTTAGAACATCATTTTCCCAAACATTATTCAAAATTTTGAAAACTTGTCTCGCTATATCAATTACGACTGATTAGTGTGTTTGTTCCGCTCTCTGTACTCCATAATTTCGGCCTTGTGCCATATCTAAGCTAGCTTTATATATAATTTTCGCGCTCTTCCACATTGTGTAATGCTTAACAAGCTTGTCTCGCTAGATCAATTACGAATGAATAGTGACTCTCCGGGTGGTCAATACATTCGGTCAGGTGCCACATCTTAGCTACGCTTAGAGAATCATTTTCACGCACTTCGACGTGATGAAAGATTAAAAATGTGTCTCGGTAGATCAATTACGACCGTCTTATGAGTTTTTTACTCTCTTAGTAATCCACACGTTCGGTCTTATGCCACATTTGAACAACTCTTGAAAAATCACTTTCACACACTCCGAAAAAGTGTAATGGCTAGCACCATTTATTTGTGAGATCAATTACTACTGAATACTAAGCTCATTCCTCTCTGGGTGCTCTATACGTTCGGTTCTGTGCCACATATCACGTGTTTGAAAAATGGTTTAATGATTAGTTTGATTGTCTCGCTAGATCCGTCTGAATAGTGTGTTCGTTTATCTCTGGAGACTCCATATTTTCAATCTTGTGCCTCTTCTAAGCTGCACATAGATAATCATTTTCGTCCACTTCGATATGTTGTAATTGCTAGCAACCTTGTCTCGCTATATCATTTACGATTGAATAGTGATGGCGTTCCACTCTGGGTGCGTCATACATTCTGCCTTGTGCCATATCTAAGCAACGATTAGAAAATAATTCTCGCTCGCTCACTTCGACGAGTAAGTTAGTAAGCTTGTCTCGCTAGATCAATTACGACTGAATAGTAAGTTCGTTCCTCTCCTGATGCTTCATATATTCTCTCTTGTGCCACATCTAAGCTAGGCTTAGAAAATCATTTCGGCGTACTTCGACATAGTGTAATGGTTAGAGAGCTTGTCTCGCTAGGTCTATTATGGCGGAAGACGTTCCTCTCTGGGCACTCCATACATTTTCTCGCGTGCCACATGTAAGCATTTATAAGATAATCATTTTCGCTGGTTTCAACACAGTGTAATTGTTAGCAACCACGTCTGGCTAAATCAATTATGATTGAATAGTGAGGTCGTTCCGCTCTGCGTGCTCCATACTTTCGGTCTTGTGCAACATCTAATAATTTTTGAGCACTACGATATGGTGTTATGGTTAATAATTTTGTATCGCTAGGTCAATCATTACTGAGTTGTGAGTTCTTTACTGTCCGGCTGATCAATACTATCGATCCGGTGTCAAATCTACGCTTAAAAATATTTTCGCGACCTTTGGCACGTGAAACATTGTCTCGTTAGATCAGTTACGGCTTAAAAGTGAGTTCGTTCCTCTCCGTGTGCTCAATATTCCGGTGCACTTCGATATGTTTAATATGTGTGTCTCGCTAATTCATTTGCGACAGAATTGTGAGTTCGTTCCTCTCCGTGTGCTCAATATTCCGGTGCACTTCGATATGTTTAATATGTGTGTCTCGCTAATTCAATTGCGACAGAATTGTGAGTTCGTTCCTCTCCGTGTGCTCAATATTCCGGTGCACTTCGATATGTTTAATATGTGTGTCTCGCTAATTCAATTGCGACAGAATTGTGAGTTCGTTCCTCTCCGTGTGCTCAATATTCCGGTGCACTTCGATATGTTTAATATGTGTGTCTCGCTAATTCATTTGCGACAGAATTGTGAGGTCGTTCCTCTCCGTGTGCTCAATATTCCGGTGCACTACGATATGTTTAATATGTGTGTCTCGCTAATTCAATTGCGACAGAATTGTGAGGTCGTTCCTCTCCGTGTGCTCAATATTCCGGTGCACTTCGATATGTTTAATATGTGTGTCTCGCTAATTCAATTGCGACAGAATTGTGAGTTCGTTCCTCTCCGTGTGCTCAATATTCCGGTGCACTTCGATATGTTTAATATGTGTGTCTCGCTAATTCAATTGCGACAGAATTGTGAGGTCGTTCCTCTCCGTGTGCTCAATATTCCGGTGCACTCTCTGGGTGATCTATAATTTCGGTCCTGTGCTATATCTATGCTACGCTTAGAAAACGGTTTTCGTGCACTTCGACATGTCCTAATGTTTAATACGTTTGTCTCGCTAGATCGATGACGACCACTAAATTGTGAGTTCTTTCCTCTCTAGATACTGTATATTTTTGGTCTTGTGCTACATCTATGCTAGGCTTAGACAATCATTTTTGCGCACTTCGACATGCCTTACTATTTAACACGTTTGCCTCACTACTTCGATGACGACCGATTTGTGAGTTCGTTCCTCTTTGAATGCCCTATACTTTCGGTCTTGTTTTACATCTATGCTACGCTTTGAAAAGTTTTGTCGCGCAATACTTCATGCCCTAATGTTTATACATTTGTCTCGCTAGATCGATGACGACTGAATTGTGAATTCGTTCCTCTGTCGGTGCAACATACTTTCTGATTTGTACCACATCCATGCAACGATTATAAAATCATTTATCCGCAGTTCCACATGGTGTAATTGTTAGCAACTTTGTCTTAGTTGATCAATTACAACTGAATTTTGAATTCGCTTTTCATTGGGTGCTCCATACTTTTGTTTTGTGCCACATATACACTCTGCTTGGAAGATTATTTGGGCACTTTTTCGTTGTGTAATGTTATATAAGCTTGTCTCGCTATATCAATAATAACTGAGTTGTTATGTTGTAGTGGGATAAGAAATTAAGAATTAAACTCAACCTTCTTCTTCACTTTTACAAAAATTCACAACGACGTGTGAAATCCTCGTTTTTCCCAAATAGAAAAAGGATTGACCATGTACTTAAAGAAAAAGTCGAAACCAGATTTCGCAAGTAGGTGTTAAATTGATTTTGGCCAACGGGAGCGACTTGCAAGACTTGAGGACTTAGCGATCCAGTGCAAAATTCAAAAGGACAATAAAAGGCTCAGATCAGCGCCAGTCGGACAGTCAGTCAGATGGAAGCAGCGAGAAAGACAAAACTAAAATGTAACTTCAACTTCAAACCAACCCGGAGATAAAATCAGGTCGCATCTTGCTCTCATTTTCCTTCTTTCCCGTGTACTGATTCATTCTATTCTTCTTCTTCATTCAAAGACTTTCCAACCGAATACATACATACATACGTATGTACGCATATAATCTTTCAACAATTACTACTACGAACATTTTCTACAAATCTTGATACCTTTAACTTTCTCATTGTACATTAATTTCTACGTATTCTTGTTATTCCTTTCTTTTAATACATTTCTATTTTAACATGAAAATGTATATTTTATTCTTACACTATTCCACACTAATTCACACATTTCAACCTGCAACCAACCTTTTGATGAAAACCTTCTGATAATTCTGATGATAATAATTTTGCTTAAATTTGTAAACTTTAGGGAGTTCGGTTATGTATGACACAAGGCCGAACCAAAGATACATTAAACATCTCCCTACGGCTTCAATGTTCATTCCTCTCTGGGTGTCCCATACTTGCTATCTTTTCCCACGTCAAATCTATGCTTAAAATTTCGCAATCAATCAGTTCATTAAATTTTTCTTGTTTTTTTTTTTTTTTTCAACACCCCGTTAAATCAACCGTTTATTGTTTTCCTTTATTTCCTTTCCATCAATTTATTTAGATATCCTTTTATTTGGCACCTAATGTATGTTTGTAAACATGTATTTGTTTTTATACCTAAGCCCTGGTTTTCTTTTCAAGTTTCATTAAAATAAAGTGCGATACGTTCTCAATGATTTACCATTTTGGGTAATATTTGGAAAACGGGTGACCAGCGTATGCTGCTTCGTTTGAGCTACTGATTTAGTGATAATAACAGTATGAGTCGACATCATTCTACGCATGCGCTCGACCGTGTGGTCATTGTTTATTTATTGTTCATTACTTATTTTGGCAAACCTCTTCAACTGTGATGGGAAATATTTCTCTTCATCCGCTCATTGCTTTCTACCTTTCTCTTTCCCATTTTATCGTTTGATTTCGGAACATGACTGCTTTTAAGTCATGCACCAACAATTTTTGCCCACAGACACTTCAAATCCTGCCCGATCGTCGCTTTCAATCAAAGAGGACAATAAGCGTTTAATTACCAAAGTGTCTGTAAAAAAAATGGCTGAGACAAAACGTCTAACGAAGATTGACTCAGTGAATAGAGAGTCAATAAAACTCGCGGTTGTGTAAATGACAGTTAGGTAGGTTTAAACGTACCAGTTACGTGTTTTGTTGTCCAAAACAAAATGTCGTGGAACATTTAAAATAATTAAACGTTCAATTTCACAGAGAAGAAATAAACAAATTGGTCTCTAAAATCTATCAAAAATGGAAAATGTCTTAGATTTTTGTTTTCAGTGATTTGCGTTTGTAGGAAAAATCACCAACATTAAGAAAAATGTCAACCAGAAACGCGAAAATACATTAAGCTGTTTATATTATCATCACCGTCATTAGAGCTGTTTCGACTTGACCCTACACTGTAAATCAATTTGTTTTCTTCTTCAGCAACTTTGTAAATATCGTTGATCTGTCCTTTTCAAACCTCCTTGTCTTGTGCAACAGGTTTTCTAAGCTCTTCAAAGTTTTACGAGGAATGGTAGAAATTTTATTAATAGTTCTGTTAATGTTAATGTTCAATGTGTCTACGATGTTTGTTCATCCAATGTCTAATGTTATTTAGGTATCTCTACTCAATTGCCGAAAAAACAGCATAGCATGATATTAAAGAGCACGAACTTAATAAAAACAAAGTTTTATCATAAAATGTTTATACTATTACTAAGAGGAAAGAAATTTTGTTGTCATTATTTTTTTTTTAATTTTTAATGCTTTCTAACGCGTTCGAAATTTCGGTTAATATTTTTTTTTTTTGCTTTCCGTCAGCGATTCACGCTATGTTTACGTAATGTGACTATTACATAAGTCGTTGTTTGAGGTTGAACAATACATTAAATCGAAAATTCTTGCAAAAATCAACTATTTGTCTAATTTTAATGAAACTTTCAGGACTTATTCACAAATGAACGAAATTATTTGTGCTATTATTAGTTTTACAAAATCTTGCTAAAAATATTTTTTAACATCTATTATCCCCGCAACTCCAATTAATTGCACAAAACTTCTAAAAATACATTATTTATACCAACTTTTTATTTATGAGTTAAATGCAGGATTCATTGGGGAATGTAAATCATGTAATTTTTTTTAATTACGACACCATTTTTCCGAAAATCTGCTCCGAATAGTAAAATATAGAATGCATTAAAACTACGCTATTTTTAATATAGATAAACTTTTAATTGATTTTATAAATAATATCATTTTAGGATGTCATATTCTGAAAAAGAAAAAAATAGATGAATAATGAATTTTTATTTTGTTTTCATTTCTTCTTTCCTAATTAAAGTTTCAAACATCTTTTAAATTTCTTTCAGTTACTTAATGTCTTCGGTCATTACTTCATTAAAAAGAGACTTTATTTACAAATTGAAAATTCATAAGTTTAATACAAATCATTTAGAATTAAGATTTTTAAAATAATTTTCAAATTTTTTTATTATCTTAAACTGCACATATTCTTTTCCTATGGAAACTTATAAGTAGGCACCTCTAAAAAAAATCTCTGTAAAACAGCATAGTATGAAGGAAAAGACTTCAAACTAAATAAAAAGTTTTCTCGGCAAAATGTTTATGTTATTATTAAGAAAATAGATCAAAGTATTTTTTAATTATTTTAAAAAAATTGTTTTAATTGTTTCTAACTGCTTCATTTGTGGTAGAAAATCTTTTGTTTTCTTTCGTCAGTGCGACACCTAAATTGATGCCACAGTTTATTACCTCGAAACTTAATATTACGCAAGGCATTTTTTAACTGAAAGACACATTAATTTGGAAATTCTTGCAAAAATCAAATAACGGTCGGATTTTGATGAACATTTTAGAACTTATTCATAATTGACTGAAATCAGTTTTGAAAAAAGTATTTTTAGAAAATATTGGTAAAAACATTTTTTATATATATGTTACCCCCCACCCACCAATTAATTTCCAGAAATGTCGAAAAATGCGACTAGTCGCATTTTTCGACATTTCTGGAAATTAATTGGTGGGTGGGGGGTAACATATATATAAAAAATGTTTATAGCTAATTTTAATTAAATTCGGAAGTCATTGCGGAATGCTAATCAACTGTCTTTTTTTCTTCAAAACCTGCTATTTTTAGAAAATCTGCTCCGAATTGAGAAAACAAAAATGCAATAAAACTATGCCATTTTTATTTGGATAAACTTTTAATTACTTTTATAAACATAAATTAAAATGATATCATAGTCTGAATAGAAAAAAAACTTTTTCTATTAATTATGAATTTTTACAAGGATTGTATTCCTTTTTATTTTTTTATTATTAAGTAAGTTCTAAAGTTTCAAATATTTCTTAAAATTTCCTCCTCCTAGGTCCGCGAAATTTTGTGAAATTAATGTGTGACGAATATATTTACTTATCGAAAAATCTAAAAGCTTACTAAAAATAATGCTGCTTATTTTTTGTTAAATAATTAAAGCATTTTAATTTTCTGCATGTTGATTACCCGAATTTTGTTTGTACGGGTGGCCGTTCGCGATATTTATCATTAAAAGCTAACATGATTCAGGGGTTGTCCTCCCTTACATGGAAAAAAAATCCGTATATAAACCTTTTTATACCAAATTCGTCTTCCATACTTTTGGCCGGCTACTGTAAATCAACCATACCGCCTCCCGATAAGGTGATGACAGCTGTGATAACAAGGTTACCGTAATTGAGAAACGCTTTTTTGAAGCATTTCAGGGAGTAAGCAGTTAATTCTTGTTTCAAGTAAACTTAAGGTAAGTTTAAATTCGGTAATTTGAATAAAATAATGTGTCAGCGAGATGTATTTTATTTTTGTGAGGTTTTTTAAAATTGGCTTCTGTTTACAACCGATGGAAAAATGGCGGAAAATTTTAAATCTAAAAAACATTTTTAAACCTAAAAAATGTTTGATTTCGGTTTGAAATACACCAGGGTATTTTGCTTACTGTAATTAGTAAATTTAATCTCTTGGCTTTCAATTAAAGCTAAAATTATAGCTTCAAGAAAACTTTTTTATTTTTAAAAATTCAATTTAAATTGAGGTATCGAAAATTGAGTGGCGGTAACTATTTATAAGAGACTTGTCATTAAAAAGTCAGATGTTTCCCTTTATGAAATGTGAAACTGGGTTATGTCAACTTTTAGTCACCATATCAACAAAGATTAAGGAAAAACTTGAAGCAGCTGAAGTGTGGTTCTACAGAAGGATGCTGCGGATATCATGGATTTGAGCATATGAGCAATGATGAGGTGTTGGAATGAATGGCAACGAAAAGGAAGTTAATATTGAGCATCAGGAAGAGACAACTGAAGTTCCTGGGACATGCAATGAGGAAGGAGGGCTTGAAGAACCTGATACTAACAGACCAGATAAAGGGGAAAAGAGGAAAGAAGCGGATAACATATTTGAAAGGCCTGAGCAGGTGGATGACAGAACGGGGGTTGCGTGATGTTACAGGAGAAAGCGCGCTAAGAGGCACCAGAGATAAGGAGACGTGGAAGGCCATGATCGCCTACATCCTGAAAGGACAAGACACATAGAAGAACTTCTAGATTGATTAATAACAGGGGCTGTCATCGCCTACTTGATAGGTCAACGAGTCAGACCTTTGTGATTGAGAAATACTTTATACTAAATTCCATGCCTTAAACAAGTAATATTGTTTCAAATCAGATTAATTTAACTTTAAATTTACTAATTTTTCAAAAATAACGAGGGAGAGATGTATATTTTATTTTTGCAATGTTTTTAAAACTAGGAATTAACTTTTGCTTACAAATGTGTCAACTGCTCCAAAAAATGTCAGAAAAACTGAATTTTTTTTAAAAAAATCTCAAAATTTTAAATTCTAATGAATACAATTTCTGTTTGAAATTCACCAAAGTATTTTGCTTAGTGAAAATACTAAAAATGATCATTTAGCTTTCAATTAAGCTAAAATTAAAGTTTCAAGAAAAAAGTTTTTTTTTATTTTTAAAAATTCATTTTAAAACTTCACTCCACCCACATCTTTTGAACAGGTGAAGAGGCTCATCCCTTGTTTCCTGTTTAGGATGAGGTTTCCGGTTTTCTCTTTTTCAATCTTTTCACTCTTTTCTCTCTATATTTTTATTTTTCTCAATTGGAGTAGATAGACTAAACTATCGCCCGGTTCACACTCCACTCACGCCTATTGAACAGGTGAAGAGGCTCGTCCCTTGTTCCCTGCTTAGGATGTGATTTCCGGCTTTCTCTTTTCCATTCTTTTTACTCTTACGTAGTCCCCTACGCATCAGTGGCATTATCGCCTTGTTTGGGGTGATATGATTTTAAAAAAAAAAAGGTATCGAAAATGGAACGGAGGTACCTAATGTTATTCTTCCATTTAGTATTGATGACTAAACCATTTCTATCATCTTTACTTTTTGTTTCCAAGGTTATAAAACTTGTACTAACCAAGGCCTATGAGTAAGGGAGACCAGCATAGCATGATGAAAAAGGGCTCATCAATTATTTAAAACAAAGTTTTACCAAAATGTTTATGTTATTATTGAAAGGAAAGACCAAAGTAATATTTTATTAAATTCTTAATCCTTTTATGCAATCTCCAAATCTTGGTTAAAAAAAAAGAAACTTCCTGTGTGTGTGTGTGTGTGTGTGTGTGTGTGTGTGTGTGTGTGTGTGTGTGTGTGTGTGTGGTCTATGTAATATTAACGATTGTTGTTTCTGTACCTTTTTTACGGTGAAAAACATTGATTTTTAAATCCTTGCAAAAATCAAATATTTATCAGATTTTAATTAAACTTTTAGGATTTATTCACAAATGTATGATATTATTGCTGTTTTTTTTTTTAAGTCTTGGTAAAAAGTATACTTTTTTATATGTGATATCCCACCTATTCAATTTAATGAAATTTTGAGAAAATACATTTTCATCCGAAATTTTTTTTTTTAGTTAAAAGCAGGTCTCCTTGGAGAATGTAAATCAACTTTTTTTTTTAAACTACTACTCATTTCCCGAAAATCTTCTTTGAATGGTAAAATAAAAAATGCAATAAAACTATGATATTATTTAATTAGAAAAGCTTTTAATTGCTTTTATAAATAAGTTATATTAAGGACATTACTGTCTAAGAAAAAAACATTTCGATGAATAATGAACTTTTACAAGAATTGTTTTCATTTTTTTAAATTTTAATTATAACAATTTATATTATATAAATCTTTTAAAATTCTGCATTATTTAAATGTTAAGTGATAACGTTATTATGTGAAAACAATATTGCGTAATCAAATTTGAAAAGCTCAATACAAATAATTTTGCACGAAGATTATTTGAATGATTTCTTATTTTTGTTACGTATATAAAATAAGGTTTCCTTTTTTTAAACTATGGCATTATCAGAAAACAAGAGCGTTGACTATATTAAATTTTAAAGCCGACATTCCTAAAATTACATAACAGAGAATATTTTCCAACATTTTAAAAATTACTGAGTATTTATACATTATATAAAAAAAAGAGCACACCTGTCATTTTCTTAAATTAACTTTTAACAGATAAAGTCTCCGTAGAAATATATCAATAATATATTTTAAGGTACTTGAAGTGATTGAGAAATGATGAGTTAATGAGTGAGTTAGTTAGTGTTTGTTTTAAAAATTCATTTCTCTGTTATTTTAAACTTACAGTAAATAATATTTTTCAAATCAGATTAATTATACTTTAAATAAGCTAATATTCCTCAAATAAAGTTTCCGAAAAATATATTTTTGTGAAGATTTTTAAAACTGAGAACTAACATTTGTTTACAAATATGTCAAAACTCAAAATAAGTGAAAATGGCCGATTTCAATTAAACCGACAAATTTTTTTTATTCCATTCAATATAATTTACATTTGAAATACACCAGAGTATTTTGTTTACTGAAAATAGTACATTTAATCATTTAGCTTTCAATTAATGCTAAAAGGAAAGTTTCAAAAATGCTTTTTTTATTTTTAAAAATTCATTTTAAACATTAGGTATGAAAAACTTAGTGTAAGTACCTAAATTAGTGTCTCTGAATTATCTTTTCAGTCATTCCATGCGATAAAAACGAAATAGTCCGTTATTTGTGAAATACTGGTAGGAGACGTTAAACACTTTCTTTCATTCTTTTTCTCACTGAAACCAAGTAGCGTCACTGAAATGTCTTTTCTATGCGATTTATGTCGATTAGTCCATTATTTATTAAATATTGGCTGGACATAACTGTCGTGCTAACTAAGGAAGGGTCAAGCAAAATTATAAGAAGATTATTGTTCTTGTCATTATTATGATTGTTGTTGTTGTTGCTTGTTTCTCCATTCATATTTCAACCTTCCTTTCATAAGTTTTTCCCTTTCAAAATTTTACTATTATTTAAAATGACTTTCACGCTGTACAAGGCTTGAGAGCTACTCGAGGTAGAGGGGTTACAGAATAAGAAGCAGAGTCTATTCTGACATGTGGGAAAGAAAACAGTTAAGCCTAGAATAGAAGAAATTAAGATTGTAGTGATTGGGGAAGCTTCTTCTTGGGAGTCAGTTCCACAAAGCAGCAGTGCAGGAGAAAAAGCTGCTCGAGTGGAACTTACATTTCACAAATGTAATACGAAGAGAATGAATGTGATTCGCGACAACTTGCTTGGCATGACAGGGCTTAGCTGTGAAGGTCTGAACTGGTAGAATTAAGGAATGTAGTTCGTCTGAGTGCTTTTTATAGAAATAGCAGCGAGAGACTTGCGGCGTTTCGTCTGTGGAAAAGGCGTTGTAGGGTAGACAAGAACTTAATACACCCAGGACAGATTAAAAGTTATCGGGACAAAGGAAATCAACACATAAACTACCAAGCAAGCTTGTGTAAATGGATGTCAGAACAGGGATTATGAGCGATAACGAAAAAACAAAATCTATTAAGAATTAAAAAGGACAGGAAATTGTGGAGAGCTATGATCATCATCATCCTGAAGGGACACGACACATAGAAGAGAAACATATAACAATAATATTCAAATCGATGTTTATTTTTTTCTTAAATTTGAAATTTATATTTTAACTTATTGTTTAATTTAATTTATAATTGATTCGTTTAAAAATATGGCCGATTCATATTCAAATTTAATTTACTAATGAGTGGTATATCGCCTTTGTTCTGTTTCAGAATGAAGATAGTATAATGATAAGTATGGCCTTCCGTATGTTCTTCTACCAGGAGTGACATGTATCTTTACACCAAAGGACACACATTAAGATGCACTGCTGTAGTTGCAAGTGTTTACTTGTATTTGACTAAACTATAGTATTGCAAAATAATTCATATTCATGACTAATTGAAATCTTATTAGCAATTCCAGAACATTTTATTAGAAAATTTACCTGTAAAGTATAAAATGAATGTATTTTCACTGAATATATGTAAGTATAAGTTGTCGTTATAAATACTTTTGGATAAGTAAATCTATTTTTCCTCGACCTGATGTTTAAGAATTCTATGACAAAAGTATTTTCACATCAGTAATTAAAATTGCAAAGAAGCATGCCTCGGTAATTTATTTCTGACGTCAATCTTTGACGGCGAGTAAACAGTACTTACGTTCATAATTTAATCTAAAAAACAAGTGTTATAAAAACTCCGTGGAATTTCCACGGCTACAGCTTGCAATCATCATCATCGTCGTCGTCCTCGTCGTGATAATGATTATTCTTTTCTTGTCTTTACAATGGTCTTCTCCTCCTGCCTCTTCTTATCCTCCTTCTCACCCTGCTAATTTCTTTCCCTGCGATTGTCGCGGCATTCATTATGTTCTGCTACATTTCAGCTTTATTTAATAGCTTCCAAAATCGCCGCTAGGCGAACGGCAGACGAAATTTGGCCGGCCCGAAAGTGACTCACGTATTCGATTTCCCGCCAAACAATTACACAAACATGGCTGCCGTTTCTGCTGAAAAAAAAAAACTCAAATTATTTCTTAAACAATTTATTTTTAATAACACATATAATGCCTCATTTCCTTTTGTACATTATTCTCTCTTGCTTTCTATCTCTCTCTTTTCTCTTCAGTATTCACTTTATTTATCTTTCATCTTTTATTTGATTCTCTCTCTCTCTCTCTCTCTCTCTCTCTCTCTCTCTCTCTCTCTCTCTCTCTTCTAACCGTTTTCTCTCTTTATCTCGGCCTCATTTTCTTTTTGCTTCATTTCGTATTGTATATTATTTTACTTCTATTTTTCTTCCTCACTCTCTCTCTCACTCTCTCTCTCTTAGTTTCTATTTCTCTTTTACATTCTCTTTCTCTATTTCTCGGTTTTTTATCTGTCTTTCTCTTTCTCTTCTAACTCTTTTTCTCCAGTTCTCTCTTTTTTTTTTACCTAGTTTCTTTTTACACATTAATCTCTTTTTCTTTCATTCTATTTCTCTTTTTTCTCTATATTCTGTCCTATTTCTCTCTTTATCGCTGGCTTTGTATTTATTTCTTGTCCCTCTTTATCTTGTGCTCTCTTTTTTCCTCTTTATTTATATTTTTCTTCTTTTCATTCTCGCTTTCACTCATCTATTATTTTGTCTCCCACTATTGAACGAAAATCAATCATAATACTTACATGAATGAATAATTATACAGACGCATAATAACGACATTTTAAAACCGTTTGACTCTATTAAGTAAAGGGAAATAACAAGGTAAGTGTGGTGTACGAAAGATTGTAAGACAAGACTAAGAGCTACAAGATGAGACTTCACGGAGTGCAACAGAGTAGCTTGTGTCTTTGATGGATATTTTGCCACTAGAGATATGAAAATTTCAAAATAATGGATCATAAATCCATATTCCAGCAATTAGAAGAAATTGTCGACGAAGAGAGAAGGTTTTATTGATTTTACGGACAAACCGAGATCTTCCAATTTGAAGGCGAAACTTTTGACGTATTTTATTGCATAGAAAAGATACGTTCCCAAGACTGGTGCAAAAACACTCCGTGTCCTCATTCCATTCTTGCAATTATACTTGTAGGTATTTAAATTCAGTTCTCTTTTGTCAATCAAGACCAAAAGCGAAGAAACGTCACCAGAATCTACAGACAGCAAGGAGGTCCCATATTTTGAGAAAATAAAGGGCAAGGATCGGGAAAAAAGTCATTGAATTTTATATTCCTATTTGATTCATTTTATTACTTACATTTTTTCAGCTAAATTCTTATGTCTCAGTTTATAGATGCATTGGTGTTGAGTTAAAAGCTCATTAAAGTCTAGTTTTGTTCACCCGCAGTAATGCATGTGGTTACAAAATTCTAAGTTTTCCCCCTTCTGTTAGACTGGGAGTAGAAGAGATGTATTCATTCCCTTCCCAAGAGCATTTGTGCAAAAGTAAACGCAACCAATTAGCCTAGAATTTCAGTTCAAATGGTGTGTTTCATTTTCCACAACGAGACCCGATGCACTGGACACACATCCCATATTAGGGTATAAAAAAGTGTTTTCGTTTTTTTATTGAACATTACTGGAAAGCTTATTTTATGTAAAGCCCTATTTTACAGAGTAAATAACTCATACCCGGTGACACAAATGAATTAATCCAGTGATTTAAAGAAAGAACTGCAAGTAGTCAAACGTATGGAGTTAGTCTTTAGAGTATTTCTTACAGACTACCTAAACAAGACTTTATATTATAACAGCTACAAACGGATTTATAACAGTGGCGACGAGGGTTGAAACTCGTACGAGTTTTAACGACAGTGATGAGGGTTCAGAACTCATACTTGTTGTAACGGAATGACGAGGATATTGGTATATAAATACTAAGTGATAACACATCGAAAAATACTTGTTGCTTGCGGTGCACAGGAAAAAAGGTGACGATAAGAATTTGAATCACATTGGTTTAAAAACAATTATTTTTTTTCTTTGTGGAGAAAAAAAGAAAAAAATAATTATTGCAAATATAGATATAATCCTAGCTCAAGTTGCAATAATGCAAAAACAACAGCAGCAACATACAGTAAAAAAAAAGATGTTTAAAATAATTCTAAAGGAAACAGACGATTCTTCAAATTCACTTACTCCAGATGTTGTCACAAACACCATATCGGAATTTACATACAATCCAGATAATGAACTTACCTTTTCTGTGTATTTTCGTATATACAAACAAATCTTAAGAGAAGGATGAATCGACTGGAAAGACGAGAGAAAAATTAGATTGTTACTGAGGAAATTAACACCGGTAAAACATGAAAAATATTGTAACTCCGTTCCACCGAAAAAAAAAAAACAGAAGAAATTGCCTTTGAAGACACAGTACATACTCTAACAAAAACCTTTAGTGACATCGAATAAATCCGGTGAAAAGACACATTCTTGTCTTACACACATTTCTGTTTTTGTATATCTGCTGAACGCATTCCTGTTCGTATGCAAGCGGTTTGTTGTCAGTATAAATTCTTGATTATTGTAATTTCTTTCTGAATATGTCAAGGTTGCAGATCAGCTTTAATGGATCTTTGTGGCGTACTTTGTCGAACGCTTCTCGTCTATAAAACACAGGTACGCGATCTTCTGCATTCCTATTGCTCTTTCTGATAACATTCTGAGCATAAATATCGCGTTTCCTGTTCCGGTGTCTTTGACAAACCCGCACTGTTCTTGTCCTATCTGTGGTCTGATGCTGCTGCGCGTTCTATTCATCAAAATTCGAATGATGAATTTTGCTATATGGCTCATTAAGCTGATTGTTCGGTGGTATTCACATTTATTTGCGCCGGTTTCTTCGGCAACTCTGTGAAACTCGATCTGCTTAGGTCTTCCGGTATATCACCACTGTTGTGGATATCATTTCTTATTTTTATAATCTCGTCTATATTGAAATTGTCTAAGGCTGTCAATATCTCTATTACAATTCCTTCTGGTTCTGCCGCTTTGTTTCTTTTCAATTTAGCCAGCGCAGCTTCTACTTCGTTTTTTAATCATTTCCAACTTGTCCGCATTTCTGTGTATTACCGGTAGTTCTCTTTTGTTGTAGAAGTCGTCTCTGATATAATCATCCCATCGCTAAAGTATTTTTTATTTCTCTAATATGAACGTTCCATTCTTGGATTTTACGTATCTTATAGATAAGCATGTCTTTTGTCCTGTTAGTTCTCTTTCTTGTGCATGTCTCCTTTATTTGTAATACTCAATTTCTCTATTTCTGCACATTTGTCATTGAGCCATTCTTTTTTAGCCTGTCTTGCATTTGTTCCTAATTTCCTTGTTTAGTTTTCTGTATTCCGCTCTATGTTTTTGCGTTATTTTCTTTCTCCTTTCGTAGCTTAAAACAGAACGTAAACACAAATGGTAGACGTGGTATTCAATTGTCTAGCAACTTTTCTTGGCATTTCCTCAGTATCCAAGTTGGATGTTATTTCTTAAAGAGAACAATCATCTCGCATTGAAAATTTGCTAACTGATGAATCTTGGAAAATCGAATAGTTAAAAAGATTCCTTTTTTTAGTTTATTCTATAGTAGAACATATAGTTAATTTTTTCTGTTAGTTAATTTTTTTCATCATATAGTAAATCTAAAATTTCCTAATTTTTGTGGGGCATTTTGTTTTATTGAAGAATATGAGTGAATCGATAACGAGAAAATGTATAAAACAAGCACAATGTAAAGTTAGTGCCGGTGAAGCGTAATGGGGGTTGTGGTAGTTAAGTTAAATCAAATATATATAAATTATAAGGATCAAATAATCGACTGAAATAAAATGAGAAGTGATCGATGAATATATTGATTAAATATCAAAATATCACCGCGGAAAATATTCGTAAGTGGTATGATAAAAATTAATGTCAGATTAGGAAATAATTCTTTCAGTTTTTCTTACTGACCCCATCAACCGAGATATTTAAATGATCGAGTGACTTGTATTGGGAATTTTTGTTTTAATTTCAACTTTGTATTTTGTGTTCATTCCAACTTATCTGCTTATTATTTTTTTTTTTAAATCTATCTTTTTCGCTTTTCTTTCTAACATTTTTATTTTTCTCAACATTTCTTTCTTCTTTCTTTCCTTCGGTCTCTATCGTCTTTCTTTCTTTCTTCTTTATTCCTTTATATCCTGTTATATTTCTTTTCTCCAACTTTTCTCTTCAAATCTCTCGCTCTCTCGCTCTCTCTCTCTCTCTCTCTCTCTCTGACTCTCCCTCCCACTTCTACTTTTATTATTGTTTCTATTTTTCTCTTCATTTTCTCTTCATTTCCGTTTCTTTCCTTTCTTTTCCTTCACCTATTTTCTTTTCTTTTTATCTTTACAATCTTCTTTCTATTTTGTTATTGTATTTTTTTATTGTCTTCTCAATTTTTCTTCTCACATTCGATCTTCTTTTCTTCTATATCACACCATTTTCTTCCAGTCTTTTTTTTTTTTCGCTTCTCTTTATTTTTCCTTCTCTCCCTTCTTAATCTCTTTCTGTCTAATTTAACTCATTCTTCTTCTGCTTCATCATCATCACAAATCATTGATTTTCTTTCTTTCTTTCTTTCTTTCTTTAAGGTTCCTTTTAATTTTTTTTTTTTTTTTGCTCCTCTTCTTTCATTTTTCTTTCCTATTACATTTATTACATGTTTCTTTTCTTTAGATTTTCTCATCTCTTTCTTTTTTTTTTCTTCTTTTCTTCTCACATGAAAGGGGAAATAAAATCTTATTAGCTCAAACTACTTCCCTAAACAACTTCTGTACATTTTCCGTTGAGCCGTTCTTCTTTAGCCTATCTGCATTTGTTCCTTATTTATTGTTCCCCTTGGTCGTGGAAAAGATCTTCGATATATTTGTCCCATCGCTGATGTATTTTTCTTTCTTTAATATAAGTATTCAGTCCTTGGATTTTATGCATCCTGTTAATGAACATATCTTTTGTCCTTTTAGTTCTCTAATATTTTTTATGCATGCATCCTTCATTTGTGATACTTGTCTCTCTATTTCTGTACATTTTTCCTTGAAACATTCTTCTTTAGCCTGTCTGTATTTGTTTCTTATTTCCTTGTGTAGTTTTCTGTATTCCGTTCCATAACTTGGCGTTGTTTTTTGTCTCTTTTAGTAGTTAAAAAAAAAAACACTTCGTCTTTTTTAAACAAAACAAAAGAATCATTTTTTTTCTTGGCTGAGCCAACAATCTTAGGGTATCCGCTTGCACACATATATTAATACTAACATCTCATATATACAAAGTGCGATAAGTAAATTGACGCCACTTTATACTGTTAATTTCGCGCATCCGAGTTGTATGTTTGTGGTTTTGTCAATTGCACAATATAGTAGGGTCAGTTATGCACCGTCTGTGAGAAACATAGCACCATGACACAATTCACTCCGCCAGAAATTTGGAAACGGCATACTGTACTGCTTAGCCGGAAGCTCTAATACGATCATTTCAGAGTGTTTGGGTGCTAATCTGAAGACGGCGCAGAGAATTCGGAAAGAATTAGATGAGTCTGATGGTGATTACGAAGGTACGGGAGCTAAGAAAACTCACGCCGATTGTTCTGATAAGAAAATAACACCCAAATTTGTTGGTGAAGGACTCTTACTCAACACAGAGGCCTACATGAAGTGTTTTGAGGTAGTGCTGCTCTGAGTCGAAAGGGTGGCTTTTGGAAAACTCTCTCTGCCAACATGACTCTGCACCATTCCACACAAGCAGGAGAACCCAGTCATGACACTAAGACAATTTCTGCGGTCACATCTCCCGTTACATCTTACCATCTAATTCCCCAGACTACAATCCCCTTGATTATTATGTAGGGAGTACATAGAGACCAACAAGAGTCCTTGTAGCACCAGAGATAAATTGAAAGCAAGGATTACGTCAGCATTCACTAACAAACAAGAAAAACGCCCAGAAGAAATGCAGGAGGTTCCAAAGTCGTCTGGAGGCTGTCGTTGAAGCCAATAGGTACTTTATCGAATAAATTTAGTCTTTAATATTTCAAGATGTTTTTGTGCAACTTTGGTAAATATATCTTTTAAAATGAGATGTCAGTGTTATTTTTATTTTTGCCTAATTTAGCGACAATCTTTCCATCGCACCCTGTTTATATATATATATATATATATATATATATATATATATATAAACTATAGGGTATATATTCTATTCTTTAAAAATCGCTCAATACAAATTAGAGCGAATAATATTTATTTAGAATTTATAACTTAAATGTGTTATAATATCACTGCAAAAGTAGCTATTTTCTTTTGGCACTTCATGTGTCTTATCAAGTGATGGTACTGAATTCAACTTGAAGAGTTTTAAAAGGTTCAAAGGTTCAAAACTAGACAAACCCCTTCAATCAGGGAGACATTGCTACATAGTCTGTGGTGACCAATTAAAATAAATGTAATTTCTAATTTTAGGAACATAAGAACAGATTCTAAAAATAATTTATTGGGGCATTAATGTTAATATTTGTTTAAAATAGAAATCGGTATTAATAATCAACTATTAGTTTTACTTTACAATAGAAATTAAAATTTACTAAAATAAAAATATTATATATATTTTTATGAATTCAATATTAGAGACTATGTTAAAAATTCTAAATTATATATATATATATATATATATATATATATATATATATATATATATATAATAAAATATTCACTGCTCTATACATCATATATCGAGCATTGTTTTAAATTAATGTTTTGGACGGAAATTTTTTTTATTTTTCTCTCCTCATTCTATACTCACTCGGATATATATATATATATATATATATATATATATATATATATATGTGTGTGTGTGTGTGTGTGTGTGTGTGTGTGTGTGTGTGTGTGTGTGTAAAGTTTCATAAGCTTTTAGCGTATTTTAAGCTTCACTTTCTATTGTTATTTGTGTGTATAATAGCACACTGTCAAGACTGATTACTTCAATAAACTAAAAAAATAGACAATAACTAAGCTTTCAGCTTATTTTAAGCGTTAAGCTTTTCTTCTTACTGTGCGTGTGTGTTTTAAAATTAATCCTTTGTATAAATATAAAGGATTAATGGATTTTTTAAATAACACATATTTTATTGCTTCAAGCGTTATTTTGGTGGATACATGACGTATCTATTAAAAATATAATTTTTACAAATAACAATATACCGGATTTTAAAAAAAATTCTTCAGACATTCGAAACTGAGCAGGTGCAGGTTTTGAGAAAAATCTGAACGAGTTTTCTTGAATGGCAAAATAGAACCTTGCTTTATGCCGAAGCTTTTCGTTCCCGAGCAGTAAAAACACGGCTGGTAAATCGGTGGTTCTACCTGAAAAGAGGAATACAGGTTAGAATCTTGCCGGTAAGCACATTCTCTTTGTTTGACTTTTCTCGATACGCATCTATCTTCTTCTTCTTCTATGTACCCTGTCCCTTCAGGACGCAGGCGATCATGGATCTCCACGTCTCCCTATCCCTTGTGGCTCTTAGTATGTTTGCTCCTGTTGCTCCTGGCAACCCCCGTTCCGTCATCCACCTGATCAGACCCTGCAAATATGTTATCCGCTGCCTTCCTCTGTCGCTCCTTCCTTCTATCTGTCCAGTCAGTATCAGGTTTTCCAGGCTCTCCTTCCTCATTGCATGTCCCAGGAACTTCAGTTGTCTCTTCCTGATGCTCAGCATCAATTTCCTTTTTGTTGCCATTCTTTCTAACACCTCGTCGACGCATGTATCGCAAGACAAATTAGATAATGTGTAAAGTAAAGGGAGCGTCTACTCAAATATGAGTATCCACTTAAAAATACTGCTTGAAGTAATATATATATATATATATAATTTGTATATATATATTAATTTTTTATTTAAAATAAATTTAATTAGCATTGCAGCACAGAAATTTCTACTTCGAGATTTTACCTCGTCATCTGAATTTTTTATGTTTCGGAATCATATTTTAACTATGACTCTTTTCACTTTTTAGTATATATATATATAAACTTATTTATAAATGGAAGTTTGTCTGTGTGTGTATGTGTGTGTGTATGTGTGTGTGTGTGTGTGTGTGTGTGTGTGTGTGTGTGTGTGTGTCCGTTACCTATAGATTCCGAAACGGCTGAACCGATTTTCTTGAAAATTTACACAGTTGTACTATAAGCGTCTGCGAGTGTTCTTAGCTAGGTTTTGTGTCGAGGTACCCCCGATAAATATCGAAAATCGATAATCGAAAAAATCGGGTTATAGAAGGAATGGTCCTATTTTAATCGAATTTTATAATCTCATAGAAAAAGACATAAGAAACGATATTCAGAAGTTTCAAGGTTGCAGTTCTTACAATAGTGCAGAAAATTGAAAATATATATATATATATATATATAAAAGTCAAGATGTTTGTGTGTGTGTCTGTTTATCTGTCTGTATGTCCTTTATACATATCCACAATTTTTATCCGATTCTCACCAAACTTCACACAAATATTCTTTAGGCTGAGTCTGAGCTCTAGGACCATGGATTAGTTTTAAAGCTTTCATTACACCCGAGCAACGCCGGGCTATACTGCTAGTATATATATCGCACACTAAGGTGAACACCAAGCGGCAACAGTCTCATACTTGAACACAATCTTCCGACATGATGTCTGAAGATTGCTGTTAAGCATGGAAAAAGCTGGAGATACCGCTTTCTGTTGACCTCTGTGTCTAATTTTATATTTACAAACGCTCTATCTCTGATATTGAGCACTTTCATCCATAAACGAAGTATACCATAAGACTATATATATATATATATATATATATATATACAATACTTCTCTCTTTCTTTCTCTTTAATTGATTAATTGTCCTTCTTTTCTCTTTCTTGCAAATGGCAGTTTTCTACTTTCTTTTATTATTTCTTTCTTCCTAATTTAGTTTCTTCGAATTGTATATTTCATCAACTTTTTATTCTTTTTCTTATTAGTGTCGTTCCCTCCCATCCAAAATTTTCTTTTCTATATATATATATTTTTCATTCTTTCTCCCAAATTTTTTCTCTCTTTTCTCTTGTCATTCTTTTCACCATATTTTATTCCCTTTCTTCTTTCTCTCGCCTTCATTTCTCTCTCGTCTTTTATTATTATTCATTCTATTTTAATTATGCCATTTTCTTTTTATTTTAGTTTTTTTTTTCTTTAAAAAAAAAAAATTACCGCCTATTCGGCTGTTGGCAAGATCATTATTATCGATTCTGAATTGCTTTATGATCAGACTCTCGTTGATTACTTTGCCAAAAACAGAAAAAAAAATGAAGGTAAAAAGAAAAACCAAATGATAACAACAAAATCGATTCCCGAGCAAAATAATAAAAAATAACCGCGGTTTAGAAATTGGACAGTGGAAAGGGTGGCATGGATTTTCTGGCACTGATGCGACTTCATCCAGCAACCAAGTAACCCTTTAAGAGATTGGACAGCGTATTACATTTGTTATCCTGTTTGGCGAAGGCAATGATTTTCTTTTTATATATATTTATCTGATTTCATCATTTGACAGCCACACCGACGCGAGAATTTTATTTTGAGTTCGTTAATCCTCTCATAAAGGCGGAATAAGGATTGAAAAATAATCCTTTGACAAGGATTATCTTTTTCAGAAATGATCCCTAAAAAGGCAATAGTAATTGTGTTTGTAACATTTAAAGCCTTTTCATAAAAGAACTTTGAATCGAGAGCAATGATGTTTAAAAAAATTTAAATTACTAACGGGATATGATACCATGTAAAACTATATATATATATATATATATATATATATATATATATATATATATAAGAGAAAGAGATATATACAAACACTGTTTAAATATTTATTTACGAAGGAGGGCTGAAAAGTTGTCGGCTTAATAAGAAGGACTTATATATATTTTCAAGGGTGTGCCGTGTCGGAAAACATTTCAACACCCTTTGCTTATATATATATAATACTTCAAACCTTATTACAGTGGATATTTTGTATTTAATAAATAAAAACGGGGCATCTACTTCAAATACAAAGTATCCTCTATGATAACGCTTGAAGTAATAAGAAAATCAAGTTGTTTAAAAACAAATACATTAATTTAAAAAAAAAAAACAAATGTTTTATTAGCGTACACAATATAAGTCTTTTTTCACGATCACGTTGGTAATATTTATAACCAGATGGACGGCGTCGCTATGAGAAGTCCACTTGGTCCTTGATTTTTTAAACTTTTATATGGCTAACTTAGAAAACAAAATATTTAATAAAGTTAATCAGCACACCATTTATGTCAGATATATAAAAGACGAAACAGCAATAAAAAAAAAATCACACATAGATACATAAAACCGGTTGATAAAAATAAATACATCAGATTCATTATTTGCAAAAAAAAGATACAAATCTATCCACCTAGTTAATTAAAAATAATATATCTCAATCTTCCAAACCCAATGTTGTGTATGAGTATACTTGCTAACACGGAGAATGATTCTCTGTAAATAAAAACAAAGAATGTCTTACGAAGCCTATACTACAACCAGAATCTCACAGAGAATCACCTGCCACCTATCGAACGAGAGTGCCATCAGACAACACATTAGTAAGCATCATAAGAATAATAGTAACATTAGATAGCTACTCACAAGCAATACCAAAATGCTAGCAAATCCTAACAATAAGAACAGACGTATGATCCTTGGAATTATCGACTTTTTCAATTTACAAGTATCCTTCTCATAGAAACAGGAATTTCTGTCAGAAATTATCCAAAGTTCATTTCCCAAGAAAAGTACAAGAACTATGATTCAAGTTCACACAACAAACTCCACAACCATACTTTGACAGAGATTCACGTTTCTTCTATCGGACTCTAGTTCCATCAGACAACACATTATTAAGCAACGTAAGAATCATAATAACATTAGATTACTACTCACAAGCAATCCCAAAATACAAGCAAATCCAAACAGCAAAAACAGACTTATGAACCTCGAAGTAATTCTCATAAAACAAAAACAAACCTCTATAAATAAAAACAACTATAATTTAAGATTAAAAAATTAAATTAATAAATAGAATAAACACACACGTCACACCTCGCCTACATTACAACCCTCTTTGGCCACGTCACTGCACTTTCAGTTCTACGAAACTAATCATTTGTGTCTTTCTACACTGATGAAGACTTAAAAAAGTCGAAGGATCAAATCATATTTCTTCTAAAATGAACTTTTGAACAATTTTTGATGCAATTTCCTCCTTATCTGACAAGGATTACTGGTAATTTTGAGAAGTCGATCAATAAAATTAAATGACACAAAACGTCTGTTGTCTTTACTAACATTTTCCTTTTCTGCCTAAATACACACGTATTTCCCTAATTCAGTTAATTCAGTCCTCGACTTACCTCATAATATATATATATATATATATATATATATATATATATATATATATAAGCAATCGGAGCCTAGCCGTACTAATGAGCTGTGATACAGCGAAACAGATCTGTCTGCGGATGACTACATATATATATATATATATATATATAAAGTAAAATAAATTTTCAAAATTCAAAAATGTTGAATGAACATTTCAACATGCAATCCCTAAGAGAGATTTCACGTATCCTCAGCAACAGTTCATATTCCAAAGTAAGAATAAAAATAAAATTAAAAAAGAGAAATAAAAAAAAAAGAAATAAAAAACTAAATAAAAAAATAACGGTTAAGATTTGAGAAATTTACGTCACAAAATTTTTTTTTTTTTTTTTGTAAATCAGTCTATTTTGGGGTTTTACTTTTAGATAGAGTTGTAAGTGAAGAGATTGAAAATTTGGCATGTTTAGCTTTACAAAGAAAAAGGGTTAAGGAAGGGAAGTCGTTAAATTGAGAATTGGGTTAAACAAAACAGAACAGAAAGGGAAGGGGCGGGATATAAGAAAAATAGAGGAAAATTAAATAAGGGGAAAAAAGGAAAGAAAGGAAAAAGGAAAAAATTCTAAATTAGAAACGCTCGATACGTGTCAAACAAATTCAACTTTAAATGTTTAAATGGGTTAAAGTATTAGAAAAAAGACTTATTAGAAAAAGTATATTTAGGGGAAAAAGTAGATATAAGATTTAAATAAAGTTAATTAAGTTAATCTAATTAAAGATATTTTTAGGCATAGACAAACTAAATAAAAATGTATAAAGATTAAAGAAAATTATAAATTTTTCTAAAAATTACTTTAAAAAAAACTTTTTTTTAATATTTAAAAAAAAAATTTTTTATATAAAAATTTGTAAAAATTATGATGTGAAAAAGATATGAAAAAGATATATATATACCATCAGAGGAAATCGAGGGTTAAATTAGTAAAAGAATCCATATTTTATAAAGGTAGACAGTTAAAGAAGACTGGGAGAGGAAGGTAGAGGGGTTAAATTACTATTTAAAGTTAAATTAAATTAATTTATCAAAAACCATTAAATTTATATTTAATATCCTAAAACCTAAAAATTCGGAATTTAAAATTTAAAATTTAAGTGTTCACAAAGCTCGCTTTATGACGGCACTTACTAATAAATTCTCTTCTAAAATTCAGGAGCAGGTGCTGGTAAGGATACTTCAATATTAAAAGTTTTTCTAGCAAACACAGACAGCACCTATCACGAAAATTCCTCGGAATTCGGGCTGAACCTATTAGTTTCCAGCTAATTATAGCGTCCAGCCCTTCTTCTTTCATTTTCCAGAATCTCCGTGAAAGAGCTGTCTGGTATTTTTGACCCGGGTTCGAAAAAGAATACCTGTGGTCATAAAATCTCTGCTTAAAAAGTCCAGCAGACATACCAATATAAGTCCGTTAGTTATTTTTGTTGTTTGATGGAGGAATGCGGGCTTCCTAAATTACCTGGGTGAATTGACATTTGCCCTCCACAGAGCTACAACTGCATTCATTCAAAATTCCGGACCCAGACTCAGTCTTACGTAAATTCATAAAAGAAAAAATTTTAATAAGAAATTAGAAAAAATTTTAATAAGAAATTGTTCTAATGAATTTATCGCGCATAACGGAAAAAGGCAGATTTAACGTGTTATATACACAATGTAAACAAACTCTATCTATCTATCTATCTATCTATCTATCTATCTATCTATCTCAGTCTGCTAATCACTATCTATCTATCTATCTATCTGTATATATATATATATATATATATATATATATATATAAGCGTTTCACCCCGAGCAAGGCATGTCACTGCCACTACTGCGCAGGGGGCTACATAGAGTGGAGAAAGGATGATTAAATATAGCAAATGTTAGAGGGTGGGTGATAGGCGGGTGGGGATACCGAGAATGGTTAAATATAGGAAATGTCAGAGGGTGGGTGATAGGCGGGTAAGGATACCGAGAATGAGGGTTGGGTAGATGAGAGTGTTCTGAGAATAAATGGGAGTTAGTGTGATAGGAGGTGTCTATTGATCATACATTTAAACACCTGGAGATTGTAGCTGTCGGGAAAGCAGACTTGTGGAAGGGAGTTCCACAGGCGGGAAGCGCGAGAAAGGAAGCTGTTGGAGTAGAATTTACGGTTACATCTTATCTGTTTAACTGTAAAAGGGTGGGACCTAGTTGCTGATCTAGTATCTCGTGTAAATTCGTGCTTAGGCGGCACCAGTGATCTAAGCTTATCGGAGCAAAAGCCATGAAAGTACTTGTAGAAGAGGCACAGGGAAGCCACATCACGCCGGTGAGAGAGTGGTTGCAGCCGGTCTGCCAAGTCAGTATCAACCACGTTACAGATCCTCCTTTGTATTTTGTCAAGAAGCCCAAGGAGAGCAGCAGGGGCACCCGACCAGATATGGCAGCAATATTCAATACACGGGCGGATGGTAGATTTGTATATGTGCAGAATAGATTCAGGTGGGAAAACCTTCCGGGCCCTGCACAGAGAGCCGACTTTCATAGCAGCAGATTTGGCAATGGATTCGATATAGTCATTCTATTTGAGGTCCGCCGAGAGTGTAAGGCCAAGGAGGCGTAGTATTTTACTCTCTGGGAGGCTAGCCTGTCCCATGCTAATGGGAGGTAGATGCGATTGTCTATGGTGGTTAGTTAATGCTTCGTTTTAGAAGCATTGAAATTTACTAGCCATTTCCTACCCCAGGCCACTACGGATTGGAGGTCCTTTTCAAGTACAGCAGCGAGGTTCGCTTTGTCGTCCACACCTGGTTTTTGATCGATGCTAGAGTAGATTGTTGTGTCATCGGCATACATGCCAACTTGGGATCTAATGGCGTTGGGGAGATCATTAATGTAGATCAGAAAGAGCGTGGGACCTAGGATAGAACCTTGAGGGACGCCCGCGTTCGTATGATAGTTTTGGGAGGCATGCACATTTAATACCACCTTCAATGTGCGGTTAGAGAAGAATGACTGAATGAGGTCAAACAGATGTCCAGTTATCCCGTAGCTCCGAAGTTTGCACAAGAGGCCAGCATGCCAGACCCTGTCGAACGCTTTGGAGATATCCATGGCAACGGTTCGGGCTTCGCCATTCTTGACAAGTGCCCGGTATATGTACTCGGTAATGGTCGTTAGCATATCAGCAGTAGACCTGGTGAAGCGAAACCCGTATTGTTTGTCAGAGAGAAGCATGTGGGCCGTGAGATGCTGAATCACCTCGGCGTTGATAATGGCTTCGAAAACTTTGCCAAAGATCGGAAGGAGACTAATAGGACGGTAATTGGCGGGGTCTGAGGGTTCGCCAGAATTCTTAAATATAGGAACTACACAGGAGGACTTCCAACAGGCAGGAAAACAGGAAGCAGATAGGCAGAGGTTATAGAGTTTAGAGAGGACAGAGGAGAGTTCTGGGGCACATTTATTCAGTACTATGACTGGGATTCCGTCGCCGCCGCTCGCTTTGTGTGGGTCAAGTTGTGCAATTATCTTGGCGACCAGCGAGGGTGTAATGTGGACGTTATTTAGTTGAGCCTTAGTTCTGGGTGGGAAGTCGGGTGTAGGTATTCCTAACGAGTCCAGTGTCGAATTGGTGGAGAATCTACGGGCAAAGCATTCAGCCTTGTCCGCTGAGGAGGTGAGAACTTCAAACTCATTGATTAGTGGGGGTATTGACACCCAAGGACTAATTAAGGTAGAGGAATGAGATTGAAAGTTAGAGGGGAAGTAAGGGTATTACCAGAACGAATAGGTCAGATAACGGTTGATCCTTGGCTAAAATACTAAGATTGTGGTTATCAGGAAGCATTCTCTAAGGAGTGTATTCTACAAAGTAACAGTTCTGTGAAAGAATCTGCTTGGGTGAAACTTGATTTTTATCAATGGAATACGCAGGGAATATAAATAGCTTGTCATCGTGAGCACGGAATAGAGGATCCAAATTGTGAAGGTCCGAGCTGGTGGCACTGGCTGCAATGATTGACGGTAGGTTGGAATGCCGAAAGAGTCCCACTACACCAGTGGATCTCAAACTTTTTTACCCATGGACTCCATTTCCTCTTCATTTTTTTTTTTGGTGAACCTTTATAGACATTAGACCAGTGGTTACAAACCGGGGTCCACATGGACCTTTCTGTTTATTCTTGTCAATGATCGGTTAGTGGGTATCCAGATCAAAATGAAATATAAAAGAAATAAAACCTAGGTGGGAAGCAGATAGTTAATGATAGTAAAAATAAATGAGAAAAACTGAAATCCTAATTATAAAAGAAACACTTAACCAGATCTGGGCCTTTATTTTAGAGAATGCATTTTTGATAACCTTAAATTTACGACATGGTAAATTGTCAAGTTTTTCTTCTACTTGATTGCGATAAATATATCACTATGGAACCCAATTCATTATTTTTAGGTGTTAACCCTCAGCACTGTTACATGGACCCGGTTGAGTACCTCTGCAATACACAGTTCTCTGTGATAACATAGAGATAGCAGCGGTGGGTACTATGGGCAAATTCTGCAGCACATTCTGGCGTGAATCAAGGTGGGGGTTATATATTTCCTTTGGGATAAAATTATCACTGGCTGAGATGTGTGTATATGCATATGTATAGTCAGATCACTCTATGAGGAAATACGGTAGAAGAAGGATAAATCAGATGTAACACTTGCAGCTTGACAATATCCAATGATGCCTACTAATATCGCAAGTCACAACTCAGTCTAACAATGATATCTTGGTCTAAGATTTAAACCACAGGAGAATAATTTCAGTGAAATGGCGCCACAATGTTTTTTTGCGGATAATAAGTTTGTAGTGTCCCTGTTTTGACGATATCAAATGATACTCAGACTTCGAAGCCATATCTTTTTATATAGGTACCTCCATCGGCTCGGAACGAGAAATCGGAGAGCTGAGTTCGAATTTCAGTTGAATTCATTGCATTCACTTACGCGCAAATACCCTTAAGAAAGGTATTAATCCGTCTCTTCCTCTCAGTTATGGGGTTAAATAACAGGACAGATTGGGTTCTCTCGCTTTGGCTGGCAACCAGTCTACCGCAGAAAGCAATGGCAGCCTACTGCGGCATAATCTTCTGCCCAATCAGTCATGTCTCTTTCGAGACATGATCGCCCAAGCGTGTTTTACGTATGGCACTTAACTGACTGACCTCCACTCCATTTTCGATACCTAAGTTTTAAATTGAATTTTTAGGAATGAATAACATTTTATTGAAACTTTAATTTTAGCTTAATCGAAAGCTAAATCATTAAGCAAAATATTCTGGTGCATTTCAAACAGAAATTATATTCATTTGAATCTAAAATTTTGATATTTTTTTTCAACTTTCAATTTTTCGGCCATTTTTTGAGCGATCGACACATTTGTAAACAAAATTTAATTCCTAGTTTTAAAAATCTTGCAAAAATAAAATATACATCTCTCACTCGTCATTTTTGAAAAATTAGCATATTTAAAGTTAGATTAATCTGATTTGAAACAAATATTACTTGAAATTTAGAATTAAACTACTTCTTGAAAACAAAGGTCTGACTCGTTAACCTTTCAAGTAGGCGATGACAGTCCCTGTTAGCAATCAGTCTGGAAGCATGGTGACCAAAAATTGTCATAACATAATTTAACAACCCTCGAAACGCGTGACCTTTTAATGATAAGTCTCTTAAAAATTTCTATAGTAAAAGAAAATGTGCAGTTTAACAAATTAAAAAAAAACTGAAATTATTTTTTAAATCTTAATTCTAAATAATTTGCAATGAAATCAATTCGTATAAAAAGTCATTATTTATCAAAATTTTCTTTTCTTCTTCACAATATAATATCCTCAAATTATATTATTTATAGAATCAATTAAAAGATTATCTACATTAAAAAAATATCGTAGTTGTAAATCATTTTTTATTTTACTATTCGGAGCAGATCTTTGGAAAAATGGTCTCGTACTCAAAAAAATTACATGATCTACATTTCCCAATGAGTCCTGCATTTAACAAATAAAAAAAAAGTTCATGTATTTCTAGAAGTTTTATGCAATTAATTAAAGTGGAGAACCAAATGCAAAAAATATATATATTTTTTACAAAGATTTTCTAAAAACAATAATTTTTTTTTTTAATCATATCACCCCGAGCAAGGCGGTAATGCCACTAAAGCGCAGGGGGCTACGTAGGAGTGAAAAGCTTGGAAAAGAGAAAGCCGGAGACCACATCCTAAACAACGAACAAGGGATGAGCCTCTTCACCTGTTCAATAGACGTAGGTGGAGTGTGAACCGGGCGATAGTTTAGTCTAGCTACTCCAATTGAAAAAAAAAAGAAAAGAGTGTAAAGATTGGAAAAGAAAAAGCCGACAGCCGGAAACTACATCCTAAACAAGGAACAAGGGGTGAGCCTCTTCCCCTGTTCAGTAGACGTGGGTGGAGTGTGAACCGGGCGATAGTTTAGTCTATCAAATAATTTAATTCATTTGAGAATAAGTCCTGAAAGTTTCATTACAATCAAACAATTAGTTAATTTTAGCAAGAAGTTTCAAATGAATGTATCTTTCAATGCCAAACAAACGTAATATTAAGTTTTGCTTAATAGTCACATTATGTAAACATGGCGTGAATCGCTGACGGAAAACAAAAAAAAAATTTTAACTGAAATTTCGAACGTGTTATAAAAGATTAAAAAATTAAAAAAAATAATGACAACAAAATTTGATCTTTTCTCTTAATAATAGCATCAACATTTTGATGATAAAATTTTGTTTTTTTTGTTAAGTTTCAGCCCTTTTAACATCATGATGTGCTGTTTTTGTTTTTGTTTTTGTTTTTTTTCGGCAATTACCTGGAGGTACTTAATTTTATATGGTGATATTTCAATATATCACTAGCTTTTCTTTAAAAAATAATTTTTTATATAAAACTATTGCATCTTGGTATTTCTTTCTTTGAGAAGCTGGAAATTTGAAGTGGTTTAGCGTGATATCATGTGTAACGGCTATGGAGAACAAGGCCGCACAAAAAATACGATTTATTTATTTATTTTATTTTATACATTTATTTATTTATTAATTTGTTCATGCATCTCATGGGAAAATATCCTAAAAAATTAAACAGGTAACCCTTGTCGGGACTTTTGAAACTTGTTGCCTAAATATTCCCTAATGAGAGCACATGTCTAAACGGAAGTCAAATGGCAACAACTGAAGGAAGAAAAAGAAATAGAGAAAAATGAAAAAAAATTAAGATGTGAGACCAAATTGAAAAAAAAAACGACGTAAAGAACAAATAATCATGATATTCTAGACGTACGCACATGCATGCAAACAGGCGCATGGGTTCATATGAGCGTACACACACACACACACACACACACACACAACACAAGTGCTATGAAAAAACTTGCAAAATAAATATAAATGATATCATCAAACAAGTGACAAACATTTCACTTGTATTAATTTTATCTCACTCCCTCGCTTTCTCTCTTTATATATATATATATATATATATATATATATATATATATACCCTAGTATTGTTGGAATAATATTCCTTGTCCAAAGAAACACTATTTTTTTAAAAGTGCTCAATACAAAGGTAAAGCTAATAATATTATTTATTCATAAATTATAACATGTATATGTTACAATATCACAACAAAAGTGTTGAAACAAAATGGCTACTTTTGTAATGATATTGTAACATATACATGTTATAATTTATGAATATATATATATATATATATATATATATATATATATATATATATATATATTGCAAATTGCCTGAAGAGAACACATGTTAGAAACCTAGGTCGCATGATAACTCGTTTACAAATGAAGAATATTCAAAAGTTCTAAAATATAATTGTATAGAACACTTTATCTATGGGAGGGAGTTAGATATACAGAGTTCATTTTTAAAGGTGGATGTCACACCTAGATACCGCATTTCTATCCTAGGCGATGAGGACCTTGGATAAAACTTTCAGGTGGCCATTCTTAAATAAACGACAGTAAATTTAGGGGTAGTATTTTAACTAGAATTGCATTCTTAGATCTTTATATTAATTCCGACGACAATAGTAATATCTACATCTTATAAATAATAATAAATAATAATAATTTTTTCTATATTAATATCAAGTATAATAACAATGTTAAAGATGATAAAAAACTTAATTATTATTGTTCATAATAAAAATTATTAATAATAATATTATTATTAATAATAATAATAATAATAATAATAATAATAATAATACCACTTGAACAAAAAGGGTGCAAACGTGGCTGTTACAACTGTAAAGACCAATTGCTTATTAACAGAATGATCCTGGAAAACTGCTACAATGCAAAGAAAAATCTTAGTACTGCCTGGGTAGATTATCGTAAAGCATTCGATAGTGTACCACATTTCTGGATCTTAAAGATTTTAAATATATACAAGATATCATCCGTCATCATCAATTTCATCAAACAATGCATGTCGATATGGAAAACAACCCTTTACCTCAATCATATAGATGAAACCTATAAGTCTGGTGAAATAAACATCAAAAGTGGTATATTTCAAGGTGACTTTTTGTCTCCCTTACTATTCTGCATATCATTAATAGCACTAACCCGTCAACTTAACAAAACAGAATGTGGTTATAAAATAGCCCAAAAGAAAATAAGCCATCTCCTTTACATGGATGACTTAAAGTTGTATGCTAAGAATGATAACGAGCTGGAAGGTCTTCTGCAAAATGTAAAATGCTTCAGCGAAGACATTGGAATGAAATTCAATTGGAATAAATGTGCTAAACCTACAGTTTTACGTGGATCAATACAACAAACATCCTCAATTAGCTTAGACCATGCTGTAACAATAAAAGAATTAAAGCCAGAAGAAGCTTATAAATAACTAGGTGTAAATGAGAGTGAAAAGATTCACCATAAAAATGAAAGAAATAGTGCGTAAAGAGTACTATAGAAGGCTATGACTGATATTAAAAACTGAATTGAATTCTCAGAACAGAATTATGGCCATTAACAGCCTTGCCATCCCAGTTATCCAATATAGTTTTAACATCTTAAACTGGACTCTAAACGACATCAGGCGAATGGATTCTAAAACAAGAAAGCTTCTTTCTAAGCATAAGATGCATCATCCTAAGGCTGATGTAGACCGTCTATACATACCCCGTAAAGAAGGTGGAAGAGGTATTATTCAGCTAGAATTGTCATACAAGACAACAACTATTGGCTTACTAACATACATAGAAACAACAAAGGACTGGATGATACAATTAGTCAAACAACATGAAAACAGAAAGAAAAAATATTCAATTATAAAAGAAGGCAGTAAATACAAACAAGATTTACATTTACTAGATTCTGTAGAAAAGCAAAACAGAAGCCAAGAACCAACTATTGCGGCAAAATATGAAAATGAAAACCAAAGATAAAGCTCTTGAACAGATGAAACAACGCTGGCAAGACAAACCTCTGCATGGCCAATATCCAAAACGTGCCAATAAATCCACTGTTGATAAAGTTAATACTCATCGATGGTTACGTGCATCTGGATTAAAGTCTGAGACTGAAGGCTTTATTCTTGCAGCGCAAGACCAAAGTCTTTTCACAAGAAACTTTCAGGCAAATATTATACAAAATAACGTGGATCCAAAATGCAGGTTCTGTGATAAACACCAAGAAACAATAGACCATCTAATCTCATGTTGTTCTGTACTTTCCCCAAATGAATATAAAAATCGTCACGATAGAGTGGGGCAATATTTACATTGGACAATGTGCAAGCACTATGGAAAATCTGTAAACAAACACTGGTATGAACATCACCCAGCACCAGTTACAGAAATAGAAGATGTCACCATTCTATGGGATTACACCATCTACACAGACAGAAAAATTGAAGCAAACAGGCCAGACATTAGTGTTAAAAACCAGAAAGAGAAAACTTGTCTATTAATTGATATGGCTTGTCCAGCGGATTGTAACATAGCAATCAAGGAATTTGAAAAACTGTCAAAATATAAAGACCTGGAAATTGAAATAGAAAAAATGTGGAAATTGAAAACAAGAGTTGTGCCAGTGATAGTAGGTGCACTTGGAATTATAAAAAATGGAACAAAACAACACACTGAAAGAATCCCTGGAAACCCCAGATTAAGAGATATACAAAAAAATTGTCTTGTTAAGTACAGCCCACACACTAAGGAGAACTTTGTATATGTAACGCTAAGGATGATAAGGGAGATAAAAAAAAACATGAAATGGAGCCATAACGACACACCACGACCTGCCTTAGGTCTTCCCACAGACTTGATTGGTAGTGCGACCATAGCAGAAATCGAAATATGATGAAAAATGACATAATAATAATAAACCAATAAGAATAAATTTCTAAATATAAAGTCTTTAACGGGGTATTACATGAATATGAATATATTGAAGTGACATTTTAAGGGGCTTAAATTATATACTTATTTGCATATAAATCTTTACTTGCACACTTACTTGTTTATAACTACATAAATACTTACATGTATATACATCAACATGTAGATGTAAGAAAATTAAATAAATTATATATATATATAAACGTCCTAATGTTAGTACAACTTCATCCCAATTAAAATTACGCTTAGGGGTTTTAGACAATTATAAATTTTAGCAAATTCATGTGTCAGTTCTTGACCGAAAAAGCTTTAAATGTAAATTCCATGTTGAATTGAATTTTAAACCTGTTTTTGTGTCTGCATTTGAAAATGTGCTCATTCCTCTGGTTCAATACTTTTCTGGGATTTTTATATTTGATTATTACAATTTCTCTTCCAAGCATAGATTGCATCTGTCTCTAAACTTGTTGGAAGTTTGCGCATGTCCAATGATCCTCCATTTAATTCGTGGAGTGAGCCCTTCGTCTTTTAGTTTTCAGTAGTGTTTTTGATATCAAAACAATGAATTTGTAAATTCGTCCAGTTTATTTTCATTATAATACTTTGTTAAATTCTAACATTGAGTTCTTATCAGATCACGCTCCCCGTGGAATAAACCTTAAAAAATTGCAAAGGATACTATATATATACTCTACATGTTAAATCTTCATTTTTCTACAAACATGTATCGAATACCTTCTAATACAACTGTTTACTGTACTAATTTAATCCTGACTTATAACTGTTCAATATATATATATATATATATATATATATATATATATATATATTGTAGTGGTTGTTACAATGGTTTATAAAAGCATAGTCTCACTACACAAAAATTTTCGCGTTTCAGAGCTACGTTTGCCACTCTTCTGGTGATATGTTTGAATGAAAAATAAATGATGAAAACGATTTATTTTTGGTAATATGATATGTAAGTGAATATGGTGGGAGTGTAGTACGATTTAGCCGGCAGTTTGTAGCCATAGTGATGCAGCCTTGGGTTAGCGGAGGGGTGCGGAATAGCTTAGTTTTCGACAAATCACTTTTTCGTTTTGTCTGGGTAATTCTTATATTGGGATGTAAGGTTTTTTTTAAGAAAGGGTAGATACTTTTTATTTTACTACTAACTATGAGTGGATGGAATAAAGTTGCTATTAATGTTGTGTGAGTTTATTTTCTTTTATTTATACGATGTTCGTTTTTTTTATTTTGAGGATTAAACATGGGTATTAATTAACTTTTTTAACCAAAAAATACAACATTCACATAAAATAATCCCATTTTATATGAATGTTGTATTTTTTGGTTAATTAAATTTTAACGAAAATTATTTTCGATGTTTACATAACACTGCTAATTCGTCTCTACGGTTCAATAGTTCGCCATTGTTGGGGTACTTTAGAATGTGTAGCTTTTCACTTAAGCATAAAGAGCAGATGTCGTTAAGCGAGTTGCAGGTTCTAGTTTATTCCAGGATTTTCCATTTTACTTTGGGTTACTGTTTTGTGTCTTTTAATTTCCAAAAATATGCAGAAAGGGATGTTTGGTTTCGATATAAGTTGTTTTTGAATGAAGTTAAGTGCATGTACCAGCGCTGCTTAAAGGTGGTCTTTGTAGATCCGATATACGCTTTATTTATAGTGGGGTTTTCTATTGATGTTATATTGCATTGATAGACAATTGAATTTATTTTACATCTATTTTGTAGTGGGCAATTACTGGGGTTTCTACAATTGCATAAGTTTTTATTGTTGTCCTCTATATTATTTTGGTAGTTAATTTTATTTCGATCCACGTGTTGGTTTAAGATATATTTATTATGATTAGTTATGTTTTTTTCGGGGTTATTTGTGCAACTATAACTCAGTTTAAGTGTATTTTTGTTAAAAATTTTACTTAGCGGGTTGTTAGTGGGGAAGTGTTTTTTTAGTTAAATTGAGGAACTTCTGCTCTAACTTGGTGTTTACCATTTGGTTGAAAGGAGGTGTATAGCAAATGATTTTCTATTTCTATTTTTTCTGTTATGGTTATAGTTTGTTATATATTTGATGCTTTGGTTTTTGTAGCCACTTTTTTTTATGGACTTATTCTAAAGACTTTTATGTTTGTTAAATAATTCTTCACTGGAAGAGTTTTTACTGATTCTATATTCTATGGAGGAGGGTACATGCTTGATTATACTTGGAGGGTGATTTGACTTTGGGTGGATGTATAATGGATATTCATTGGGTTTTATGTATGGTTGGTAATTATTATTTACTAAGTCGAGTGTTACATCTAGGAAGTTCACTACTTTTAAATTAATGTTGACTATTACTTTTAGGTTTAAACTTACGAATTCTCTGTGGATAAGTTTTATTATTTTGTCTGTTTTAAAATGTGTAGAATTTTGTACTAACATGAGACCATCGTCTCTATATAACCCTATGTCTTGTGTATTTATGTCGTGGTGTGCAGTAAGATTGTATTGTGCAAATAAGCCAATGACCTCGAAAGACTCTGCAGAGTCTAACGCACCTATTGTAATATCAAATTGGTTAATAAAGTTATTTTTATCCATTGTTCTTGATTATGGATAAGAACAGATGTCTTGATGGTCATTATTATATTATATTCGTTTTTGGTTAAGTCCGAGTAGTATGTAGCAAATTCCAGTGCTCCAGTGAAGAGGTCTTTGGATATTGATGGGTAATAGTCCACTATGTCAAATTGGATCAAAGAGCAGTGTTTTTTTTTGTTTTTTTTTAATATATATATATATATATATATATATATATATATATTAACCTTTTTTTTATTGGATGCCCATATAGGAAGAGATGCTCTGTTTTTATTTATATATTAAACAGTATATATATAAAATTTTCTATCTAATAGCCTGAATATGGTGACTTTCTAAGCGTAGCTTAGATGTGGAAGGCTGAAATTATTGGGCACCCTGTAACGATCGAAAAATGATCAGTCGAAAAATGACAGACTTGCTAAACATTGCACCACGTCGAAGTGCCCAAAATGGCGGGTTTTTAAGCATAGCTTACATGTCGTACAAGGCTGAAAATAATTGATCCAGCGAGGCAAGCTTGCTAACCTTTACACCACTTCAGAGTGCAACCTACCGGCCTGAATATTTGAGAAATCTTATTAGAAAAATATATGTTAGCCGGCATATTTTTCTAATATGATTTTATGTGGTGATATTTCCCAAATATCACTTTTCATATAAAACCACAGTGTTATACACTGTATAAGATCTCAAGGGCAATAAACAAACACAACGACATATTTCTGGCAAGGCGGAAGGAAATGGAGGCAAGACATATTAAAATAAAATTTATGTATTGACAAAATAAAGCATCAAAGCAGAATGCCTTTTTTTTGCGTACGGAAGAAGCGACCTAAAAGAGTTGATTGTGCACGGACATGGTGTTGAGGCTTGTGCCGTGTCGGTTGACCAAGAAGCCGCTGCTGAGTTCTTTGAATTGCCTGTCTACTATCTTGAGTGTCGCCGAGCGGGGTTTTTTTTTGGGGGGGGGGGGGTATCAATCCTTTTACTTTAGCATAAACGTTCGAGATTGGCTCCGACGTTTAAATTTTATTTTATATTTTCGGGAATTTGTTTTGTGAACCAGATGCGATGCACAGAGCGTTTGTGTAGAGAGACTTTTTTTATTTTCTTAAATTTTGCTTTCGAAGCTCTCGCATCCGGCTGACGGGTTTTGTTGCAGTAATAGAGGTCTACTTTGAAGCAAAGTATATGCATCTTTAATGCTATGTCTCTTGAGGATGTAGGTAGCTATAGCTTATCATAGATTCCTTTTGAACGAATTGTCAGAACTTCTTTGAAAATATAGTGATTTTTTCTTACTATGGCCATGATTTTGAATTAAAAGTACTCATTTTTCTAGAATGGCTCTAACTCAAAACAGGAAATTTCAGTGTACTCCACTATTTAATTATTTATTTCTCTGGGGAGAAAAAATGAAATCATATCTTTCCTAAGAGCACAAGTGTGAAGTAAACGCAACAGACTAAGTCGTAACTTGAACTCTGGTCGCTGATTCCACTTTCCCAGGCCAAAACCATTACGTTTAGGTAAATTAATAAGTTCTTAGCTTAATGGTGCTAAGGGAAATGCATTTGTTTTACATAACAGCTATTTGTCTAATAACATAGGCTTCTTCTATGTCAATGCACTTGATTCACTGGTGAATATTAGCCACATAGATCGAACCTTATACACTGAACATTTCAGATCAGAATTCAACTATTTCCTGCTTTCCAGAACACTGTAATATTAACCTCTTCACGTCGAAAGTCAATCATTATCTATCCACTACATTCTCATAATCAATATTTCATACTTACTCCTCTTAGCTTCATATCACATACTTCATTCAATAAAACTCTACCTTGAGTGACTCTTGAGGCTTGTATTGGGTGACTTTCTTTTTAATTAAAAAATAAAGCTACGTGTACGGCTGCCTATCCTTATATAATTGTTGAAAATAATAGTATCAGTAGCAGCAAAAGCCAAAACATGCTAAGAAAACCAGATGTTTTGAAGTACGGCAAAAAAAAAAAAAAAAACCAGCAATAAATCAATATTTGAGAAAGCAGGTTCATTTTTAATCATTTTTCGGTCTTTGATTAACACGATTAACGTTAATCCAATTAAATCCGGAACTTCCTTTCCCATCACAAACACTCCAAGCGAGTATTCAGGTGAAAGCGTGTGTAAAAGAAATATATAGTTTATAATAGCGGTTATTTGAAAACAGCAAACACGGGGCCGCACCCAAGATTTACGAAATGTACGATTGTCGTGTTTAATTCAATATTAAAGGACTTCATTAGCATAAACTGGGCGTGGTGTTCACGAAATGCTTTTTATAGTATAATGAAATGTTTATGCTTACAAATGCATTAACAGACAAAAGTAAAAGAAAAACATGAGGGGAAAATATTTGGTTAAAGAAGAGATAAAGTCTAGAAAACAAATCACCAGTACTTGATAAATATAAAAAAAAGTACCTGCTGCTGAGATTAGACGCGGAGCCTTCTTACTTATTTGAAAGAAACCCTCCCTGACTGACCATTTTTTATGTAGCCTTATTCTTCTCGCTTGCCCGAGGTTATTTAACCTATAGTTGAAGGTTTCGAATTCAGAGTTGTTTTTCTACTTCACCAGTTGCTACCCAAGACTACAGGACCCAGTCTATCCTGCTAATTACCCATAGATGAGAAAAGAGACGAATTCATACATTTCCCAAATTCATTTACGTGAATGTGTAGTGAACAAAACAAGTTCTAGAATTAAAAATTCAAATGCTAAGCACTGACTCATTGATTTTTTTAAGAAATAAACGAAATTACTCGAATTTACAAAACCTTTGCTTAGCACACACAAAACTCGCAAAATCTCACACCTCGATGCGAAATGTTTTTCGGCCAATAGAAAACTAGGAAACATCTAAAAACAAAATAAAAAGGCCAGAATCACATCCGAGAGTGAATCTTTTCGCCCCTCACAAACGAAATAAATGACGGAGCAAAATCGGCTGTCGCCAGAGAAAAAGGAGACGAGCGTAATTAATACGTCCCTTGACAAAGTCAGGCGATCGCTAGTATTGTCTCTATCTTTCTTTCTTTTTCTCTCTCTCTCTCTCTCTCTCTGTCTCTGTCTCTCTCTCTCTCTCTCTCACCTCTCATCTCTGACCTCTGTCTCTCTCACCTTCCTTTTCACCATTCACCCTGAGCGATAACTTCAAAGAAAATCCTACCCAAGTTGCAGTGGATATCCACTCGGAACGACAAATCGGGGAGCCGAGTTCGAATTTCAGTTGAATTCCTTGCATTCACTTACGCACAAATACCCTTTGGAAAAGTATTAATCCGTCTCTTCCCTCCAGTTATGGGTTAAATAATAGGACAGATTGGGTTCTATAGCCTTAGTCGGCAACCAGTCTACCGCAGAAAGCAATGGCAACCTACTGCGGGATAATCTTCTGCTCAGTCAGTCACGTCACTTAACTGATTGACCCAACAATAAACGCTCATATATACATACATACGTTCCTGCCTACGTACACATAAACTCACTCTTGCAAGAACTACTACGAATTCTTGATACCCTTAACGTCTTAATATTGTTTCTCATTGAACATTAACTTCTACTAATTCATGTTATTCTTTTCCATTAATAAATTTCTGTTTAAATATGCAAAAGGCATACTTTTATTCTTCCATAAATCCACACTATCTGATAATTCTGGATAAAAATAAGTTGTAGGAAATTTGGTTATGTTTGACACAAGGCCAATTCAATAAACATTAACCATCTCCCTACTTTTACAAATGTAACAAATTAGACTGACTCTCCGAATGTAGCGAAATCGACTCGGCTCTTCGTCTGAGCCGCTAATCATTACTGTATCGTGTCTCTAAAAAACATCGCATTTTCATCTAAGAAAGTTTGTCAAATACAGTAGCGCTTTACTGAGCCACAGTGTAATATTCCACTAGTTTTACGGTTAGACGTAGAATATTGAAATTTCCTTGATTTTTTTTCTTTTTACTCTAATGTTTATTAAATACAACTCTCAAGTAGCACTTAAAGTGCAGATTTACTGAATGAAGTGAACGATATGGACATCAGAAGTGAAAATTATGAGCATATGGAGGATAGATAACGATTGACCCTGGAAGTGGATAACATTGTAATGCTCGGGGAAGCATTCACTCGGGAATCTGTTTCACATAGTAGCCGTTCTAGTTAAAAAAAAAAAAATACTGCGTGAATAGATTTTCCTTCAAATAAGAAATTCATCTCTCTTTGTAGCAATGGGTCAAACAGTGGGACTGATATCCATAACAAAAATTGTTATTATCAAATAAATTGTTAATGCAATATTCATTCGCCAAAAGAAAAAAAAGAATTATTCTCATAATACTAAGTATGTTTTGGCTTTAAATAGCCCACAAAGAACCGAACCCTTTATTACGATCACTGGCGTATATCATTCTCATTCCATGTGCAATGCCACTTCTGGTAGCTATGTAGTTATCGTTCTTTAACTTAACTCTAAACGTTGTAATAAAGACGAGGACAACAGTAAGAACAATGTAAATAGTGTAATTACTACCTCATTTCAGAAGCATAGACAAACAGCCCACAAAGAGTTGATAAGCTGTAAAAAACAAGATCACTCAACAACCCTTCTTATAAATGGCATACGAAGAGAATGAGGATGATTCAAGCATATGGGCGTTGCGCATGGCAAATTTTAGCTGTAAATATGTGAACTGGTTAAACTAAAGGATAGCGCTCGTCAGAATATTTGCGTTAGAAATAGTGATTCTTTTGAGAGCTTAAATTTTATGGCAATTTTCCAAGCATATCTTAGATGTGGCACAAAGCTGAATGCATGTGCATTGATCAAGCAAGACAAGACAAGCAGCAAGTCGAAGTACTTAAGAGACTGCATTTTATGCATGAATCATATTTAGCTGAAATTCGATTTAGCGAAAAATATTAGTGCATTTCGAATAAATATTTGATTAATTCTTAATGCTTTTCAGCAAACCAGTTAAAATTACCGCTTAGGCCGTTGTGCCCGCTTTAGTTTTTCCCACTCTCGTCTGGTAACCCGTAATCCATTTCCCAGAAAGCATATCACCATTACATCAGAATTATACCCTGATGTCTTTAGTAGTGCAGTTTCGGTGTGTCCCACCATAAAATGTGACCTTGCATCGTGTACCGCTTGCAGAATCGCATTATAAAAAAATACTGATCATGTGAAAGCATTTACGCACTTTGTGAGTGATGAATTGTTTTTTTTTTTTTTCATCTTACGACCACTTTCCTACAGATGAAATGTTGAAAACTTTTCGCTATTTCCATAGCAAATGATTAGATGTGCTACGCCACTTAGCTCCCCAAACTATAATTCTCCCAAATAAGACCCGCCAAACGTGTACATTGAAACGAACCACCTTCTTTTCATATTCCTTTAGTAAAGAGTAAGCTCCATTTAGATAGTTATTCCAAAGAATGGTTGCTGTGTGGAACAGAATCCTAGGAGGATGTTTTATCGCTTTCATCACTCCTTTAGTTTTTTTAGTTTTTTAGTTTTTATTTTTTTACTGGTGCTGTTGAAGCTCTGCGGACATTTTTCGTTCTTTCTAGGTTCTAGATTCAGGATTTTCGCACGCACAATACAATAGCCTTATAGATTAAAGCGTTCGTTCCTGAATTTGCTGGCTTAGAAATTGTGTTCAGTCACTGGGTTGATGGTACGAACCTGAACTCAGTAGAAACAGAACGAATAATCAGTGAAGAATATTAAAACGAACAAGACGAGACATCCCTGCCTCATTTTGCCCTCCACAAACTGTCTTGACTTAAATCTTCTTTTTATCAGTGCTATTTAGTCTAGGGAATCTCCTTTGTTCTATTCTTGGTCTACAAACATCAGCGTGGGTTTAAATTGCGCTATTCCCCTCAGCGGTTAATCTCCATACCTAAATCGCTTACATCCATAAGCAATAGGACAATAGGGACAAGAGTAAGAACTGAAACCTGACACCACATAGACAGGCGAACAAGAACAATTTAACGCCGAAGATTACATAAAGAGGTCAGTTCGAAATTTCCTAAAGGTTATCCGGATGACAAACTTGAAACCGAATGACGATGTGCATCCAATCAAGACATCTCATAACTGACAGCTAAGCCACGTCAATTCATATGATGACATTCAATTCGGCCACTGATCTCTAAAACTAAATCTTTAACAGACATCATCAAAAGCACAACAAAACAGTTGTATTTTGTGATTCAGTTAACTCGATAAACAACCACCTGCGCAAATCACATTTTTCCGTGGTTCACACATTAATTGAAGTTGGCGTTTCTTATGATTAATAGAACTGTCAAAGACCTTGGTGTAAGATCGCTTGAATAATTATGTACCAGCTTGTTATATGATAAAACCGATTTGCCATTATTCATTTTCTTTGTTCGTTCCTTTGCACACTCAAATCTCGGCAATTGTAGTCTTTTGAAGTTGCAACATACAAAATATCGCCCAACCGACATACATTTTAAATGGCTGATTATAATACCTTCCCAATACACACACACACACACACACACACACACACACAAATATATATATATATATATATATAACTGTAAACGTTACTACAGTGCATACTCGTATCTGAAATAGATGCCCCATTTTTATTTTTACTTTAAAAAGTGTGTATTATATCAGCCTGTGTATTCGAGATTTTATTAACAAAGAAAATGTGCTCTCCACGGGGATCCAATCCGCAACACCCTTGTTGTTTATAGTAAAAAATAAAAATGGAGCGTTTATTTCAAATACGAGTATCCCTTTAATATCGTTTTTAGTAATAAAAATATCTGATTAAAAATAAATTCATCAATTCATTAGAAATTAAAAAATTGTGTGTGTGTGTGTGTGTGTGTGTGTGTGTGTGTGTGTGTGTGTGTGTGTGTGTGTGTGTACTGGAAAAAAACTTTAAAAAATAAATCTTCTTTATCAGTCATATTAAATAAAAGACGTTTATATATTGTTACGAACACTCATTTAATTTTTATATAAAATCAACACTAAAGTTCAAATTTTAGAAGTACTCTTAATGAGAAGCCAGTACTTTCAGCAAGGGTGAAAACGAAAATGAAATAAAGTGAAAAGGACAATTAATGGTTCTTGATCCAAGTTGCGGGCATCCAAGTAAAAATTACGTATCCTATGAAAAGTATATTTTCCTTCTTGTTCACGTGATAGCGTGATGATTGACCAGAAATTAAAGTAACTTTGAACTCTTTGAGATACGACAGTAAAAAGGAAAGAGACAGTGACCTCTTTTCGCCTATACATGTAAAGATCTATATTTGGAATTCATGAGACACGTGTCACCAAGGCGCGAAAATAAAGACCGCCACCAGACAGTCTCTCTTAAGAACTCTGACTGAATGGACGTCCAGTTAAGGTTGCTATGATCTGCTATACATTTGAATGTGTGAAATAGATAGAAATAGTAAGGCTTCGAAGCTGAAAAGTTTCAGTAAAGTGTTGATTGAAAGAAATCAAACTCCAGTATGCTAAAAGAAGCAGATACAACGAAACAAAAATATATTTATCCTGAGAGCCAAGGAAAAGAAAGATTCAACTTATTCTTCATTCAACCCCTGAACAAGACGAAAAAGGAAAAGAAAGAAAGGAAACTAAAAAGAAATCCATTTCACAGATACATTTTCTACCCAGCAAGGAGAAGAGAAAAAAGAGAATATATATATATATATATATATATATATATATATATATATATTCTTCATTTGTAAACAAATTATTATGCGACCTAGGTTTCTATCATGTGGTGTCTTCAAGCGATTTGCAATAACTATATATATATATATATATATATAGATAGATAGATAGATAGATAAGAAGTCCAAACATATATCCATACACAGGAAGTTAAGTTGATTGCAAGGTATCTCGCTGATCTTCTGGGTGGTTTGTATCGCATAATTAATTGAGTTAAGTTGTCGCTTTTCAATCACACAACACAGTTTCACGGGTAGTAGGAAGTAGCCCACTGAAATCGACTTACAATTTTGTGCGAATTATCTTCAACTCATGCGCCAGTACTTTCAGAAAGGGTGAAAATGAAAATGAAATAAAGTGAAATTGACAATTAACGGTTCTTGATCCAACTTGAATGCATCCAAGTAAAGATTATGTCCCCTATGAAAAGTATACTTTCTCCTCTCTGTTCATGTGATAGCGTGGTGATTGACCGGACACTACCAAGACATTAGAACAACTTTGAACTCTCTGAAGAAAGGGAAAGGAACAGTGACCTCTTTTCGCCCACACATGTAAAGATCCATATTTGGAAGTCATGCGTCATGTGTCAAAATCGAGGCACGCACATATAAGACAAAGAAAAAAAAAAAAAAAACTCTAAATGAATTTGGCGAGATAAAATAAAATAAAAAATCAAATCAAATCCCAAGAACCCTCGTTCGAGCACTTGTGTAGTCTTACCATCATAACAAATTTAGTCCGAAAAAGGACGAAACGCGTTTCCAGTTTGTCATATATATATATATATATATTCGTCATCCACATACAAGTCTATTTCGCTGTATCGCAGCTCATCAGTGTGGCTAGATATCCACTTACTTCTGGCCGGGATCGAATCTCGCCCGATTTGGTGTCAGTCGGTGTCGCTAAGCTATAGGAACATGGGAGCAGAGAAAGGAAATTTTAGCGTATTATATATAAGCAGCGTATACACACGCCAGTCACCGAAAGAACTCGATTCATTATTGAAGAGTTATGCATATATCACTGAAGTGGTAACAGTTTTTTTCAAATTTTCCTCTCTAGAGTTATCAATCGTAATGAGAACATAATATTCGTCATCCATATATATATATTCGTCATCCACATACAAGCCTGTTTCACTGTACCCCAGCTCACCAGTGTGGCTAGACATCCACTTGCCTCCAGCCGGGATCGAAACTCGACCGATTTGGTGTCAGTCAGAGTCTGATATATGAATATATAAAACGGAATGCTGAAAATTTTTCAATCTGGCCCATTTCTATCCTCATTATCAGTATTTTGCATTATTTCTCAATGTAGTATTATGCATTTTTCTAAATTAAAATATTTCTCGGTTTTATTTTTGTTTTAATTCCATGCTACTAGATTAAAACAATATTTCCAATAAACTAAATGGTTTTATATATTTTAACCTGAATTGAAATTGATGAAAGTCTTGTCTTTCTGATTATCTATAAAATTGTCCATATTGACAAATCTGCAAACACAGTAATTCTTTTCTTTCTTTTAAATCTTTAAAATATAAAATGCACTTTTATGAAATTTTATAAGCGAAAGGCTAGCTGATTTAAAGTTTAATCTGAATTGAAACGGATATATATTTTTTTTTTTTTTTTACTTTTTTAACACAGATGTGGCTGTTTTATGAGGTGTTGATAGTTTCTATCCACAGACTTATGTTTGGGAAATTTAACTATGATGTACGTAAACTTAAAAATTATTTGAGGAATATAACATAAACGGCTATTTTAACTACCCAGTAATCTTAAAAAATTAAGAAAATATTTTAAGCAGTCTAATATTTTATTGTGGTACCAAAAAATGGTTATTCTCAACACCACCAAAATTATGTTAATTAATTAACGTCCCCCTTTTCGAAATCGTGCCTTGTCCGCGTTTTGTCTTTCACAAAATACTGTGACTTAGATCTGCTTTCCATCAGTGCCATTTAATCTCTGGGAAATCTTCACTGTTCTGTTCTTGTCTACAAACATCAACGTAAATTTAAATTACCCTATTCCTAACAGCAGTTAATCTCCATACCTAAATCACTTAAATCCATAAGCAATCAGACAGCAGGAACAAGAGTAAGTATTGTAGCATGACACCGCATGCAATCTGTGTGCAGTCTTCTGATCAAATGTGTATATTCTAGAAAAACCTTCTATTTTTCTGGTTGAATTTTTTTTCTGTAACGTGTTTAGAGATTCTTGATAAAATTCAAACAAAAATTTGCAATGTTATCGGTCCTGAGCTGGCTTCAGTCACTTTTCACTGCAGTAACGTAGCTTTCCTCTGCGTTTTCTATAAATATTTTCATGGTAATTGCTCTTATGATTTTCCCTCTTTGGCACCTAGACTATGAATTTAAGCGTAGTCTCAAATTCCAGTTGAATTCATTGCATTCGCTTACGCGCAAATACCCTTGGGAAAGATATTAATCTGTCTCTTCCTTCCAGTTATGGGTTAAATAACAGGACAGATTGGGTTCTATAGCCTTGGCTGGCAACCAGTCTACCGCAGAAAGCAATGGCAACCTACTGCGGGATAATTTTCTGCCCAGTCAGTCATGTCTCTTTCGAGACATGATCGCCCAAGCGTGTTTCACGAATGGCACTTAACTGACTGATTAGATTGACAAGTAGGTTTCACGGCTAGATATAACCGTAAGTTTTAGGTTAACAGCTTATTCTCGCTTGCGGAACTCTTTTCCGGCTTCTTAATTTCCAGTCAACTTTGATCTTCAAACATTTAAATTCAGTAACAATCGTTATCTTCTGTCTTCTTTATTCCTCCTTTTTTATTGTCTTCTCTCTTTAATAAAGTTTTTTTTTTCTTTTTCGTATATTCTTTTACCTTCTGTAACCACTGATGTCTTAGTTGTTTTATTGCCCTGCTTGGGATGAAATGATTAAAAATACGTTTACAATATAGAAAAAATGCATGAAAATCTTTTTTTATTACTATCAGATTAAACTCCGTTATTTATAATTTCTGATGCAAATATTTCCAGCATATTATTTTCTTTTTTCTGGATTTTTCTAATATTATGCTGCCGGTCAGCTAAATAAATTGGTCGAAATTATAAAAGAATGATTCCGGTTTTGAGTTGATAATATTTTTATCATCTAGGAATACTTGTGTTTAACTTGTCATATTTAGGCCTTCAATTGTGAAAAAAAGTGTAAATATGTATTTTAGAACTTTTCTTATTTTTGTTTTTTACCTTGAAGTATAAATCGATTTGTGGATGCCATGTCCAGGATGCATGAGTTACTGAAACTTTATAATTCAATTATACTTGTCTCAGCAATACAGTAAAAAAGTAAAAAAAATAAAATAAAATGACAGTCAACAATCTGAACATGTCAGACACATACACTAAATAAACAACTTATATTGTCAGAAAATTGCGAAGGAATCTATTGCAAATAATACAGGAAGGTATCGTAACTAATTTTGAAACATTTTAGAATGCAACATTATATTTTTGCACTTCACCCACTGCAAGGCTCGAGAATGAGGTGCGTGATAGGAAGTGAAGATTACGAGACTAAGGAGAAATGACAATTGACCTTTAACTTGAAGAGATATCTGTTCTGCAAAGTAACGGTTCTTCGGGGGGAAAAATGTCTTAATGGAACTTCCTCCTTTCAATTCGAATACGGAGAGAGTAAAAGGAGATTCGGCTTTATAGAAGAAGCATGGCGTGTCTACGCTGCAAATGGTGAAAAGCAAAGAAAATGTTGCCCCCAAACAGCTTTTCTCAAGAACTGCGATTTTGTGGATGCTTTCCAGAACATAGCAATCTTAACCTCGTAAAGTCAAGTGTCAACCGTTATCTGTTTGCGTTATCTATCATTTTAACCGTATCATTCATCATAATTATCTTAATACTAACCCCCCCGCCTGCCTTGAGTAGCTCTCGAGCCCCGTATTTAAAGTATTAAAAAAACAATCTTCTTAAATTCCTTCCATGCATTGAATAGTGCTGCTTTATCTTGTCTGTTGCTTCTGCTATATATCTCAAGATTCTCGGCAAAATCCAAAGAAGGGTTTGTATTATTATCGGTCCTGACCTGGCATCTCGACTTCGCTTACTTTTCCACTGCTGTGACGTGGCTTCCGTTTGTTTTATTTATTTTGTTCATATGAATAATTTCTAGGTAAATTTTATATGAACTTTCCTCTTTGCTCCCTTGAATGCGTGCTACTTGATTGGCAACGAGGTTTTACTGTTAAACTAGCTAGATGCAACCGTGTATTCTAATAGTTTCTTTTCTCGCACTTTTCGCCTGTGAAACTCTCTTCTGGGATTCTTATACTCCTGTCCCTTACAAGCTTAAATTAAATGCTACGCCAATAGCCATCTTCTTCTTCCTAAATTCTGTTCTTTTGTCAACCTTTCTCCTCCCTAAAGTCTTCTCATAAACTTCCACTTGCAATAACCCCTTACGAGTTAGTGACATTATCTCCTTGCTTGGGTGGTGAATGATTAAAAAGAATCGATTTCATCCCTCACGCGATATTATACCGTTTGGCGGGATAGTTTACAACCTTCTGCATCATGACGGCTGAACATTCTTGAATGATTTCATAATTAACTCATATAAAATTATTAGCGGACCTGCATGATTACTAATGTAATTTTATAATTCCCACATGAACCAGCAGTCGATGTTGAAACCAGTGAATAATCCAAATTGAAGATACTAAACATTCAAATGTTCTCAACTTGGAGAATACTATATTTCCACCCCTCCTTTAGATAGATATTAACATATGTTAACATATAGACATGAAAATACTTTGATATAGCGAGATATGTCATAGATTTTCCTAAAAGTTTTCATAATATATAATTTGAAACCGAATTTATATTGATTGGAATTTTTTTTCATCAGTAAAATCGCCAGGATTGTCCATATTGACAAATCTGGCAACACAGCGTAATTCTCTTTATTAAAAAAATGCTCCCTTTTTAGTAAATAGATAGATAGATAGATAGATAGCACAAGAAGAAAGAGTATAATGAAATTAATATGTTCAACAATGAAAATAATAGAAAACGAAGCAATATAAATGAGGTAAAATCCAAGTTAAATAGTAAAAATCGCCAAAATAAAATGTTACAGGAATAAAAACGCTTTGGCAACATTGAAATGTTTCTCTGTTATCCAGACCAAACAGAAATATCTATAGAAAATAATGACATTGGATTGGACCTGACGCAAAACGAAGAATTTTTTTCAACTTCTGCGGCAAAGAGTCAAGCCATACAATGAATGAAAGTCCGGGAGTTGGAGGCGTAGAAGTGACATTGAAAACCTGCAGATGTTGGTTTCGAGTGTCAGTTCCTGCCAACCTTCTCCCATAGAACGCCGCTTTAAAATAAATAAATAAATGAAAAAAAAAATTTGCTGAGGGTCAAAACATAATCTCAAGAATCTAGTGCCATTTTCAATGAGTAATCGCGTGGACAGATCGTTCATCTCGGTCTTTTGGCAAAGGCAAAGGCAATTTGATTTTGTTTTGTTTTTTTGTTTCTTTTTTACTTTTTTTTTATCCAATTAGCTTGAATTCAAACCGATAGGTTTACTGTACACCTACTGCTCGCAGACGGCAAAGCCTCGCGTGTATTTGCAATATCCTTAATACTCAAAAAATACTATTAGTGATAATTGATCGACTTTCTATTACCGATTCATGAAGAGGTTTACTCTTTTAAATTCTCGTGTCTTTCTTCTAAATTCAAACCTTGCACAGGGAGTCACTTGATTTCAATAGCTCGGCATTCTCTCTGACTGGTGTTAACCAACCTATAGAGCATACTCTAAAAAAATGCGAGTAGCGTAACGGATAACGGTGGTTAAAAGCGGAACCGAATTTAAATTCGGCTTAATCTGTTGCCTTTTTTCTTTTCACGCTAATGCCCTTGGCAAAAACATGAACTAGGGTCTAAATAGTAGGCTGTTTAACCGTGGGTGGTATTCAGTCCGAGAGAAGGAAAACCCTGATTTTGTTTATTTTCTTATCAACCTGAGAATGAAAACAGATCACTTTATATAGTATAAAAAAGAATTAAACTATTTTGATAATTTATTAGAAAGCATTTATTTATTAAGATATTTCTAGATTAAAATTCTGTTCTTTTCATATTTCTGTTCAGATATATAATGATTTTTTTTTTTTTTTACTCTAGTGTCAGCTTTCCAAATAATGCATAACAGATAATAAAAAGAATTTGTGGAGAGTAGAGATAGCCTACATCATGAAGGAACATGGATATATATGGTGTATGGTTAGGTCTTGAAGGCTATATATATATATATATATATATATATATATATATATATATGGTGCATGGCTAGGTCTTGAAGGCGATATCTATACAGTAGTGGCGTCCTACAGATTCTTAAAATTAGCGAACGATATAGCCTTCAAGACCTAATCATACACCATGGTGTATGGTTAGGTCTTGAAGGCTATATTCTTCTGAATCTCCAGGAACTGGTACTATAAAGTCGGTAATCTCTAGAAACCTATTCTGTTTATTTTCTTATCAATCTGAAAATAAAAATAAATCACTTTATATAGTATCAAAAAGAATTAAACTAGTTTGATAATTTAATGGAAGACATTTATTTATTAAGATATTTCTAGATTGAAATTCTTTTCTCTTCATATTTCTGTTCAGATATATAATGCTTTTTGACTCTAGTCATCAGTTGTGTTATGGTTTGTTAGTCACATGCGAACTGAATCACTGCAATTCCAAAGATCCAACTGAGCACTTATCAAATCTATGACTAGTAGAATTACCATATTTTTTAACTTCAAAACGATTTCTTTTGTCAGAATAAATTATGATCATCACAGAAAACCCTCTTTCAGCCTCCGCAGAAAATACAGCAATGGTATTAGCTATTGACTACATATCCGCGATTATAATATCTTCAGACAATCCAATAACCGGTTCGCTAATTTTAAGAATCGGTTAGCGCAAACCGGTGCAAACCGGTAGGATGCCACCACTGTATATATATATATATATATATATATATATATATATAGTGCCTGGGTTCGAATCTAACCATTGTCAATTTGTCAGAAAGGTGACTTGTTGATGTTATTCGTCTCGAGGAGGGGATCCCAGCGAGCATCACCCTTCGAAAATGACTAAAAACCATACTACTGGTTGAACCAAGCCTTGTGAGTGAAATTGAGTAGACGAATCCCTTTAAGGAGTCGTCGATGGTTGTGCTATCTCAAAGTCACAAGTCATCGTGACCGAGGGTTTCAGCGTCCTTACATTATCCACAGTGTTGTTCACGCTAGATAATGCGCTCTCTCCCAGAAACTGTAACTAAAGTTCGGTCAGCAGAGTTGCAGTATAAACTACAGCCATATATATATATATGCACATATAAGTAGTTTTAATAAATTCTTTTCAGTTGTAGTTGTATTAGATTTTTTAGGTAGAAAATATAATTTATTACTTTGGGTTTGTCTGAATCGTCTATTTTTTTCCTTTTTTTCATAGATTGTTCTTGATATATACAAAAATAAAACTTGAAGAAGAAATGTGCTATCATCTATAATGATTGCCAGAAGGAAACTTCAATGAATTTAAATAAAAGATTATGAGAACACAAAAATGATCTATTACAAAACAACATTTTTTTTTTATTTAAAAGAGAAAGCAATTTAATGAGATGAAAATGTATAGAAAGTACCTTAATCGCTAGATCATCTACAGTAAATTTAGATTTATTAATATTACCATTATGTTGATCCCATTTTAAAAATTAGTACAGGTTCGAGTCCTATCGCCCAACATTTTTAGCCAGGCTGGATTAGTCATTTGTTCGGATTATCAGATTGCATTAGATTTGCAACTAAAAATTTCTTATCAAGTTAGAGTACACCTGTAATATATTTTATTTGCTAAGAACATAAATGTTTATGTGTCTACATAAGTTCGAAAGTGGGCTGAAAATTACTCGGTCAGAACAAGAAACTATTCTCACCAAGAGAAAAAATTATCTTTTCGTTCATCTGGCGGCCAAATATTAGGAAGTGGGTCAAACTGAATTTTTTTCAACATCCCTCGTATATGCGTATAGAAAATGTGAGTGCGCATGTGTGTTTTAAATTATGTTTCAGTTGGAATATAGAATGTGTTCAGAACTTCTGTATTTTTCCTACGGAAATGAAGGAATCATTTTTGTGTAAAAAGAAATTATATAATATTCATACTCATTGTTAGAGATTCTCAGCAATCTAGATATATTCTTCGTAGGATGTTAGAATAAATAAGGATCTATACTGGTATTAAAAGAAGTTAAGCAGATATGCACAAATAGAAAAGAGTGTAAGACAAGGATGTGTCTTCTCACCGGACTTATTCAACATATACAGCAATGTGATTCTGAGTGAATTAGAAGTCCTACCAGGATTCATTATTGGCAGCCACAATCTTAACATAAGATATGCAGATGACACAGTGATCATAGCAGACACAGAAAGAAAGCTGCAAACACTCCTACAGAAGGTAGTGACTAATCAATTGCAAAAAGACAAAATGTATGGTCGTTAGCAAAAGGATGTGCCCAAAGTGCGAATTGCAAATCGAGGATACCAAAATAAAAAAAGTGCGGAAATTTAAATATCTGGGGAGTGTTTTAACTGAAAACGAAGAATATGACGTTAAAATCCGAATGCGTATTGTGATAGCCAAGGGGAGCATTCCAAAAATTAAAGAGAGTACTAAAAAGTAGAAAAAAAATCTAGGAACAAAGGAAAGAGTACTAAATTTCTGCGTGATATCTGTCCTCCTGAATGTCAGTAAGTACTGATGAAGAGGTGACTTAAAGCAACAGAAGAATGCTGAGGATAACATGGACCGAACTTGTGAGCAACGACGAAGTTTTGTAGAAAATGAGAAGAAGAAGGTAACTAATACTTAACATCAGAAGGAAACAGTTGAGGTTTCTATGAGCATATAATGAGAAAGGAGGGCTTAGAAAATCTGATACTCACGAGACAAATAGAGAGCCTGATGAAAATAACGCATAACACTTAGTGAGCTTGACTAAATGAATGACGCAACATGGATTAGGAGAAATAACAGAAAGGCAAAGTTTATTAAGTGTTACAAGAGACAGGAAGTTATGGAGAGCCGTAATCCCCTACGTGATGAGAGGACACGGCACATATTGGTGTTAACACTCAAAGTGAACAATAATAACAATTGCAGCTGTTAGAAATGCCCTGGCCTTCTTTGTATGCGGAAAAGTACCGTTCATGAAAGAAGTGGCGTGTCTAGGAAGTACAAATAATCTGTGCTTGTAACTGCAGCAACGAAAGCGTTTATGATTTCTTGTAGTCTCGTAACCTTAAGCAACGTCACGCGTGAGCAAGCGAAATGTTGATTGTTCAACTTCTTTGCACCACATGGAGTAGCTGACGAAATTAAGTTAGCGCTTATTCATTGTTAACCGAACCTCGGAGGTGCGGAAAGCAGAGGATGTCTAGTTTAGACTGAGTACACTATTACGATTTTGTAAAGATTCGTAGCAATGATAACGCATAAGAAGTTAGTAATTTGTCTCTTTTCATGGACCGTTGAGAGCATGCGTAAAGCAACACCCACGTTTTGGAATAGCCAAAAGTGGTGGTGTTGTAGCGATGATCGGTGTAAAAAGCAAAAGAGAAGCTGGAGGCTTTCGTCGGCAGTGTAAGATACGACGAAGAGGTCAGGAAGCCGCAAAACCTGTAAATGATCGTAAACCGTATCGATTGTGTCCCGTGCTGAAGGGTTAGTGAGTAAAAGTGTTGGTTGTCTGTGTATTGCGTGTGTTACCTTTTTTTTTTTTTGTATTTTTGTTTTTTTTGTTTTTAATTGTTCCAAATACTTGCTCGAAATAAGAGAGAAGAGAAAAGAAATTGGAGGAAGAAGAAAAAAAAAGACGTTAAGCAGAAAATAAAGACAAAGTAAGAATAAAATATGGGAAAGATGTTACAAATCTGCAGACATGCGTTGTGCTATTGAAATATGTGATGAGATTAAAATTATCCACCCACACTTTTCGAGACGAGAAAAGTTATAACCCGCATATAAGAGACCCTGATATAAGATATATTTTCTCTGGTCCCAAATTAGAGAATTATATGTATATAAAATAGACCAAACCCTGATATAAGGGAACCCTGATATAAGAGAATATTGATATAAGAGAACCCTTATCCGGTCCCGACAACTCTCTTATATCCGGGTTACACTGTAATAACATAGTAACTCATTTTTATTTCATCCGCATTCTCTCTCTCTCTCTCTCACACACACACACTCACTCTCAATCTCACTCTTTCTCTCCTGCCATCGCTCCCACATTTTCCTCTTCCTCACTTTTTACTCTCTTTCTCTGCATTCTTTTCAGTATTTTTCTCTCTATCTTCGTCCCTCTTTTTCTCTTACAGCAACATCACGTCGAAACATTGGTTCCTGTACAATCTCCGAATTTCATCAACATCGAGCCAAGTGGGTAACTAGATGTGTGACCGATTCGGAATACCAAGTGCTCTAATCATGGATGTGCAGTTGGTGTGACGGATAACGTCTCAGAATTCTTAATCGGAGAGACGAGTTCCAATTCCCGTTAGGTTTATTATATTCCCTTACGCGCAAATACCCTTGCGAAAGTTATGAATCCACCCCTTACCCCAGCTTTATGTATCAGTAAATCGTTATTATCGCTAAAAAAAATTCTTAGAATCTGAATAAATGAAAATCAGAATGAGAAATGTTTGGTGAATATGGCGGTTGGGGTAACACATCCCGGCCAAACTGTAATAATTTATGCCGGGTCACCAAAGAAACAAGAGGTCTGGCATTATATTGATGGTAAAAGAATACCTTTCCTGTTTGGTAATTCTGCGCGTTTTTCTTGAATTGCTGCTTTTAATTCGTCTATTTGCGACTAGTACTTTTCAGAATCAATTGACTAGTTATTTAGCAGGAACTTATAGTACAGGATTCTTTTCCAATCTAACCAGATGCACAGCATAACTTTCTTAGGATGAAGACCAACTTTTGGAGTGGGGAAAGTTGGCTGGATGTGCGTTGTGGTACAGTGGATATCGGCTCGAAACGGGGAGCTGAGTTCGAATTTCAGTTGAATTCCTTGCATTCACTTACGCGCTAATACCCTTGGAAAATGTATTAATTCGTTTCTTACCTCCAGTTATGGGTTAAATAACAGGACAGATTGGGTTCTATAGCCTTGGCTGACAACCAGTCTATAGTAGAAAGTAATGGCAAACTACTTCGGAAAATTCTTCTGCCCAGTCTGTCATGTCTCTTTCGAGACATGATCGCCCAAGCGTGTATCCTGTATGGCACTTAGCTGACTGAAAGTTGGCTCATGTCGCTTACATCAAGATCTTTTTCGCTGAACTGAACATTGTTGAAAATGATCCATTTCTCAATCCACCCATGTCTATTGAATAGGTGAAGAGGCTCATCCCTTGTTTCCTGTTTAGGATGTGGTTTCCGGTTTTCCTCTTTTCCAATCTTTTCACTCTTACGTAGCCCCCTGCGCATCAGTGGCGTTTTCGCCTTGCTTGGGGTGATATGATTAAAAAAAAAAAAAATCACCCGTCACAATTTGCTTAAAAAGGGATGCCTTTTCATATCACAAATCATTACAGCAAATTACAGATAGAAATGAGATTCAAGATACTTTTTACTCAGATCATGTGGTACCCAAACATCATATCAATTTTAGTACCCAAATTTCATTAGGTACTAATGGATGTTGGATTTTTATAAGTTTAGTGTTTCTGCCAATTCTCGCGTCGTGTAATGCGGGTTGTTCTCACTAAATGTCGTGATTTAATCCTCATCTGTGGTGAGTGTGTTCATGCCTGAGCGTTTTTTATCAATAAGGCTACAATCACCCACTCTAAACTTAGCGAACCGCACAACACATATCTTTTTTACTGCTTGCGAAACATGTTTGCCTTTACGTTAATAAAAAAGCATCAGGTGTCTATAATGCACTTTGTAACCTTTTTTTTAAAAGGTATGCAAAATTGATACAAAATAAATAAATTTAAACCTTCTTCCTCAAGAAAAAATTGAAGTTTGCTCTAGTTTGAAGTGTGATCGGAAATGTAAGCATATTATATCTGTCGGTAAATTTTGTGTTCGAACGTGTTGGAACATGAACGACTAAAAATCGACATGAATTTTCTGGAAAACCCAATATAACAATAACTGAAATCCGTAAAATTGTTTAAGTTAACCTATAACCGAAATTTTGCCATTAAAATTCTCACTAGCTATGTAGATCAATAATTATAGCATCAAAAAATATTAGAAGTTTTCGATATTTATCGGAAATTGACTCAGAGTTTTACGATTATTCAAACTTCAGGAACAACACGTATATGATATTATCTTTTGTGTGTGTGTGTGTGTGTGTGTGTGTGTGTGTGTGTGTGTGTGTGTGTGTGTGTGTGTGTGTGTGTGAATGAGAGAGTAAGAGATAGAGAGAGTCTTAAATCTTAAGGGAAATTAGTTAACAAAAGCACTTTATTAAATAAAAAAAACTAAAGCTACTCACCTAAATACTGAATTTCCCTCAGTATTATGCCCAAGTTTCAGAGAAACCAGGTGCGTCAGTATGTTGACCAGAAAGATATCACCTAGTCAACAAGTGTAGAGCTGCGCCTTACAGAATGTCAGTGTCTGACCCCAAAATGTAAACACGTGGTCCACCCAGCTGCAAACAAGGATGTGCACACGTAAGGCAGAACAGATGAGGGGGAAATATATTAGTGACCGCCCGAGAAGGAAGAAGAGAATCTCTTATATCCTCAGAAGAAGAAACGACCTGAGAAAACTCCAGAGACATACCTTCACGCGCTAATATTAATTAACTCCGGAGTAGAATAAACGATGGATATGCTAAAACAATAATTGTACTGTTGCGTTCTTGCTATGCGATGATAATATTATGCTATAATTAAAACTGAAACAATTGTTTAAAGTTTCTAAAATAAAACGATCTCATATACATGACGAATATGTTATGCTCTCATTACGATTGAGCTCTCTAGAGAGGAAAATTAAAAAAAACAGTTACCACTTCCGCTTCCTCTTCAGCAATAAATTGAGTTCTTTCGGTGACTGACGTGTGTATACCTGCTTATATACAACACGCTAAAATTTCCTTTCTCTGATTGCCTACGCCCATGGCTTAGGAGTTAGCGACCCCGACTGACACCAAATCAGTAGAAGCAAGTGAATGTCTAGCCACACTAATGAAACAAGCTTGTACGTGGATGACGTAAACTAGAATATATATATATATATATATATATATATATATATATATATATATATATATATTCTAGTTTATTGCATATGGCAAAAGAAAATGAAATGTGCTGCATTGAAGGAGTGGTATACATGGCTGAGGTCAGCGATAAAATTAGTAATTTCAGGAAGGTGCACATCGGCTGTACCGAAGGGCCGTTCAAAAAGCGCTACTACAACCATACTTCTTCGTTCGGGCTAGAAAATCACAGAAGTAATACAAGGCTGGCAGAATGTGTACGGCAGTTTAAAGAACACTATGGAAGAAACCCTTGCGTAAGGAAGGTGAAAACAGGAAAAAATCGTGGAGGTATTTGCTGCAGTTTGGAGGGAAAATTGGCCTTAATGACTTTTAGAAATAAAACCGAATTGTTGAATGCGAAAAGTGAAATAATGTCAAGATGTAGCCATCTTAAAAAGGAAATCCTGTGTATTTATGTAACCCTATTTTCAGAGGGCTGGTATTAATTTTAAGTGATTTTCAAGATGAGAAGAAATTTTTCTGAGATTGAATACAATTATTTTTGTCGGATAAAGTAGCCGCAATGTTGACAAGTGGAAAATACAGATTCAGAGTACAATGAGTACAACATTATTTTTGTTGGGAGAAGTAAGCGAATTGATCAAAGCTAGTTAGGCAAAATATTTATCAATGGGTTTTGACGATATGTGACCCTAGGTCAAAATACGGCCTTGAGGATTTCCTGTTTACTGATTACCAGGACAGCTGATGAGAACAGGCAGACAATAACAAAGAGTGGGGTTTTCTCCCCTTCTCCTGGAATTTTAAATGTTAAATGATATTAATTACATTGTCAAGTCATATATACGGAGTGGGTGTCTAGAAATCCCTTACCTAACTTTACCACTTTGGTTTTGGTGCTTGTTTAATAAAACCAGGGTGCAAGACGAACTTAGTTTGTTTGGGCCCCGTGTTTGGAATGAGAAGGTAGAAAGAAATAAGTTGGAGAAGTGATTTGAATGGCGGTTTGAATAATACAGTCGGACTAAAACGGACGTGCTGCTAAAAGACAATTAAGTAAACCCCAACTCAGAAAACTTTCTAACTGAATTAATTTTAAAACTTTCTAATTTAATTTCTAAATACCAGCCAACTGTTGAGTGTCACTAGATTTGATTTGCTTGTGAAACTTGTATTTATTCGATATATATAAAAATATATATAAATCTACACCGTATCGTTGCGGTCTTAAATCTGGTTAAATTTTCATTGTATACCTATCCCTCGCGTGTCTGGGCCAAACTCGTCGAGTGACAGCAAGTGCTTTGGTTAATCCGAGAATAACAATACAATGTGGGCGGTATCGACCGAAGGTCAGGAAGGTTGGCTGAACCCAGCTAGGGATCGTGTTATACTTACGAACCCGGATGAATCTCTATTTTCCATCATTCTACTACCACTCTTTGGTAGTAAGCAAGTCCTATTTCCTTCTTCAATAGTTTTTTCTTCTCTTTCTTTCTTTATTTTCTCCTCCTCTTCATTTACTCCCACTCTCCTGATATTACCATATTTTGGGAGTGGCCTCTGTTGGATTTCTGTACATGTGTCGGAAGAAACCTAACGGTTGAAAACCGGGTAGCTTAGTGCGTATTCCGAAACTTGTAAGTTTATTTCTGCTCTATTTTCTCTCGATAGTATTGAACGGTTTTTTGCTGTTTCATTTCTTCGAAGACGGTTATTTACTCCCTTCCATCCATATATTATGGATTTTATATATGTAGGTATATATATATATATATATATATATATGTGTGTGTGTGTGTGTGTGTGTGTGTGTGTGTGTGTACGTATTTTGTTAGGTTTCCCACGTCAGGAATGTTTATACACACACACGCGCGCGCACGCGCACATATATCAGATAAGTGTCATACGTGATACACACTAGGTCGATCATGTCTCAAAAGAGACATGACTGACTGGGTAAGAGATTTTTCCGTGGTAGATTGCTATTACTTTCTGCAGTAGACTGGTTGCCAACTAAGGCTATAGAACCCATTCAGTCCTGCTATTTAACCCATAGCTAAAAGAAGAAGAGATGGTTTAATACCTTTCCCAAAGGGATTCGCACGTAAGTGAATGCAACGAATTCGACTGGAATTCGAACATACATCTATATTCGAACACACACACACACACACACACACACATATATATATATGTGTGTGTGTGTGTGTGTGTGTGTGTGTGTGTGTGTGTGTGTGTGTGTGTGCGAACCTAAATTGAAATTCGAACATGCATATATACAAACATATTTTTAGACAAGCGTGCGGATAATGTTTTTGACTTGACTTCACACACACACACACACACACACACACACACACACACACACACACACACACACACACAAATATAGTGTACCTATTTTATAAACATATATTGTTAAATACAACAGACAATGAATGTCTATTATATTTAAACATGAGCCGTTCTAAACATCGTATTTTGGCTTTAATTTCAGGAAAAAACCTAACAACCAAATAATCGCATCTTTGGATGTACAAAACTTATTCACTAATGTTTCCGTCCATGAAACAACTGACATCATTATCCATGATGTACTCAAACATACTATCCTCCCGCCAATCAATATTAAACCCACTATTTTAAAAAATTATTATAAGCATGCACCACTCAAGTACCCTTTCATGACCCCCTAAGTAATATTTATTTTCAAATAGATGGTATTGCGATGGGATCTCCTTTAGGTCCCCTTTTTTCTAATTATTATATGGCACATTTAGAAAATAAAATACTTAATGACGCTAATAAATCCCTTATATATGTAAGATACATAGATGATATTTTTATTTTAGCTAAAAATATTGATCCAATTACACAACTTTAAATCAAATTTAAAAGTCACTCCGTCCTTAAATTTACATTAGAACTTAATATTAATAATAAAATCCCATTCCTTGATGTACTTATTGATTCCAGCACACATAGATTTACTATTACTACTTTTGTATATAAGAAACCAACTAGCATAAAATCGCATCTTCTTAATTATAATAGTGAATGCCACTAACGATATGTTAGCTGTTATTAAAAACTTAATTCAATGCACACTAATGATATTTTCTTCCAAATTCATATTCTATAAAGAATTACATAACATTAAACAAAAACTTATTAACAATGGATTTCCTGACTCCGTCATTGATCAACAAATTGAAATGTTTCTCAATAAACTTAATAATACCTCTAACAATATTGATAATATTAATAATAATAGTGTACGTCAAAATAAACATAACACTATTAACTTATACTATTGTAATCAAATGCATAATAATTACAAATATGATGAAACAACACTCAAAAGCATAATAGATAGAAATGTTAAACTAATTAATAATAATAAGCTCATCATATATTATAAAAAATTATAACAATTGACCTCATAGTCTCTAATAACCCTACAACCACACAACTAAATCCTCTTACAGAAAACTAATGTACTTTATCTATTTGCATGCCTGTTCAGAGATTGTATCTCTGATACTAATCATAAACCCACTGCATATATTGGTTTTACTACAACCATGCTCTCTCGTAGACTTACCTGCCACCTTTCTGGTCATAGTTAAACTAAACAACATTCCTTAGAAAAACCTAGCCATGTATGTAATATTAGACAGAATTTAGTCGATAACACAATAATACTCATGCATACACACAGTAAAAAGAACATTGAGATATTGGAGGTCATCTACATTAAATCAAAGCAAACCACAGTTAATAAAATCACATTTCAATTTAGTCAAAACACATTACATTGCATTTAGACATATGGTTCTGTTAACATTTCGATCTCTCACGTGATGCGACGTCATAGAATCACATTACAAATTTACAACCTGCGTCTGCTATTCAGTGACTGTTATCGTCGCATAGAAATGTTTAATGTCAATAAAATATCATCTTTGATGGCGGATGTCTTTATGTTAACGTCCGTGTAACCTCTCTGAAGATGGCTCATGTGAGCCAAAAGCTTAGAACCAGCACAACAAAAAATATCCAAATGTTGAACAATTTTTGTCTTTATTTTCACCTGAAAAGAAAGCCAAAAATACGATGTTTAAACATAATAGTCATTCATTGTCTGTTATATTTAACAATATATATATATATATATATGTGTGTGTGTGTGTGTGTGTGTGTGTGTGTGTGTGTGCCGTGCATATGTATGTATGTATGTATGTATGTATGTATGTATGTATGTATGTATGTATGTATGCATTACATCTATTGGAATTCTATCGGAAATATAGGTAAAGTGAAAACTCCACTCAAATATATCCAACTAAACAAAACGATGACAATTCCCTTAATTGTAGAACGCCGAAGTTTTCAAAATGAGGACTAGGGCTTATTTTATTTTATTTACTCTTTTCTTTTTGCCAATGCAACTTAAATATTCTCTATTTCTCTATCTCTTCACTTCAAATAAATGCATCTGTTCACATTTAAATGGTACATTTTATATTACGACTGCCCCTCTATGTCCAGTTAGGAATTGTGCGGGATTTTTCAAGATTTACCCACACTTACATTATGACATATATTCAAACATTTTGAACAAACAAAAGATAAGTAAATGTTTTCAGTACCCACTGCCTTCTTCTTCTGTATATGCCGTGTTCCCTCAAGAAGTAGGCGATCATGGCTCTCCACAATTGTTTCTACCTTGAAGCTCTTATTCTGTTTTTTCCTTTATTTCTAAACCTTGTTCCGCCATCCATTTTCTCATGGTTTTCAAAATGTTTTGCGTATTTTTTTCTGTCCCTCTTGCCCTTAATATGTCCTGTGAGTATCAGATTTTCCAAGCTCTCTTTCTTCATTTTGAGCCCCAGAAATTTCAAGTGTTTCTTTCTGATGCTAAATGTTTTTTGTTTGTTTGTTTTTTCCATTTTCTCTATAACCTCGTCGTTGCTTATATGTTCGGTCGATCAGAGGTACTCAAATTAGCCACTCCGCTGCCTAAAAGTATGACATCCTTGTGATTATTTATATCCATACAACTTCAATGACTCCCAGCCTTCATCCCAAACAATTTCACGGTGTAGAAACTCCAACTTGACAAAAATTATGCTGCAAACCTTTTTCTGTGACACGTGGTTTTCCCATTTGCAACCAATCCTTCGTGTAATAAAACGTCCAACCCAGTAAATTGATTCTATAGACCTGTTTCTGTCACACACAGTCTTCTCATTTGTAACCAAACCTTCCGAGATCGTCTTTGTCGAGCAAATGCCTTCAACCCAGTAAGTTGGTACTACTAATCTGCTCGTTAGAAATGAAGAGAGTGCTGGATTGCTATGTGATATCCATCCTCTTATATGGCAGTGTATAGTGGACAATCTCCCCGAGAATGAGAGAAAAAAAAAATAGAGGCCGCAGAAATGTGTTTCTACAGACGGATACTGAAAATTTTATGCACGGAAAGAGTAAACAGGAACGAATTCTTAAGGAAAATGGCAACAGAAAGAAAACATACGCAGAATCAGGAAAAAACAGCTGAAATTCCTTGGGCACATAACTGAGGATAAGAGAGGAGAAAGTAGCGTGATCACTTACCTGCGCGAGCTTGTGTGAAAAGGTGATTGGACGCTGGAAGTGAGCCTTAGCAAAGAGAGAAAAACTGTTAGAAGAAACATAGGATAGCAACATTAGACAAGCAAAAGAGGCATTCCGAAAAACTAAGCAAGGTGCCGAGAAACGGAAAAAATCGTTGGAGACAAATAAAAGAGTACTGGATTGCTAAGCAATATCCATACAATCTTCTCACAAATGAGGAGCAAACTAGAGGCCACAGAAACGTGGTTCTACAGAGAGATACTAAAAAATTTATGGACGGAGTGAGTAAAGAGCAAGGAAGTCTTAAATAAAATGGCAACAGAAAAAACACTTACACCCAGAATCAAGGGAAAGACAACCGAAATTTCTTGGATGCATAATTGAGGGTGAGAAAGCACTTACCTGACGATCTTGTGTGAATAGGTGACGGGGCCGTGGAATTAAGCCTTAGCAAAAGAGAGAAAAACTGCTAACAGCAATATGGTAGAGCAACATAGAACAAGCGAAAGAAGAATTCCGTAAAGCTAAGCACGGTGCCAAGTAACGGGAAAAAATTCGTTGGAGACAAATAAAGAGTACTGGATTGCAAAGCAATATCCATACTTTTGTGTGGCAGTGAATACAATCTCCTCACCAATGAGGAATAATCTAGAAATGATCTACAGAGAGATACTAAAAAATTTATGGACGGGGTTAGTAAACAGCAAGAGATTCGTAAATTAAATGGCAACAGAAAGAAAACTTATGCTCAGCATAGGCTGAAATACCTTAGACACATAACCCTCAAGCGGCATATCGAGTGTAAGAGAGATAGAGAAAAACAGCGAGCCAGTTACCTGACAAGCTTGTGTGGACGTAAGACAGAACAGGACGGAGAGAGGCTTTAGCAAAAGAAAAAACTGATAGGAATCACACGAAATAGGAAGTTATGGAGAGCCATGATCACCTATGTCTTGAAAAGATGCGGCACATAGTAGAAGAATATTGTATTGTGATATTTGGTAATTGCATTACGTAATTGACATTTGGTAAATTCATATTTAGTACAGAGTAAACTCACTATAGAAACCTCTTGCTGCCGATCAGCTTTGGTAAATGTGGTCTTCGGATTTGTAATCGGATCTTCACATCTCGTCTTCATAGAGTAAAATTTCTAACTCACAGCTTGTTTCTGCCAAACGCTTCAGTGACTTTTTATATCGCTTTGGTAATCATGCTTAGACAACTAACCTTCGTAAAGTATTAATTTATTTCTCTTTGGTAATCAGCCTATCCCAGTTTAGCTGCTTCCGTATAGGTTTCTAGCGCAATCGAGCATATATTCAGTACAGAAATAAACACAACTCACCAGAAATTGGATTTCGTCTGATGTCATCTTTTCTAGCCAATCAGGAATGAGAAACTCATTCCTGTCAAAGTAGTTCATTTACACACTTGTCTCGCGACTCCTAGAATTTGTAATCAAGAATAGAACTTAATTTTCAGTAACCAGCTGGTCTTCTTTTATACTTGCACACACACACCTCATCAGGTGTACAACCAGGAGGAAATGAGAGCCGCTGTCACTTTAATCTCTTCCGACACTATACTCTAATCATATACAAGTACAGGTGCGAAGAATTGTAACTTGATATCTGTTTATACTTTTGAAAGGTGGTATTGCAACTATTTACACTATTTGCACCTACTAAATAAAAGGGTTCGGTTCGAAATATCAACGTATATCACTTGAAGAAGTTCGAAGCGTACAACGGCCAAAACGTCATGAATATCGCAGTAAAGACGAGGACATTAGTTCGAACGATATGAATACAGTAAATGTGTGTTGATCATTGAAACATTTTGCACCATATCCCAAGGAAACATACTAATAAAAAACGTCGTTCCTGGAGGCCAGTGTAGCGATAATGAAGGATACTGATGATATAGTTATTCATAACTGGGATAAGAATTATCGCATTCTTTATCAGGTGCTCCGAGAAGTAAGCCTGCCTTTCTAAAACAGAAATTATGATCTTATGGCACAGGGAAGCTACGTTGTGTTGATGGGAAGAGGACTGAAACCGAGATGACAAGTTAGGACCAATAACATTGCAGTTTCTTTATATTTTATCAAGGATTTTTAAATATATGGCCAGAGCAGATGCTGTAGTAATATTCAAATCAAGAACGAATATTAGACTTATAAATATGTAAGATAGATTCTGGCGAAAAAAATTGTTTAGCGTGACATAGTGAATCAATTAGCTGCAGACTTAGCAATTGATTCAATATTTTATTTCCACTTCATGTCAGCTGAAAACGTTTGACCGAGAAGGCGCAATAAGTTAATCTCCTGAAGGTTAGCATCAGCCATGTTGATGGAAGGTAAAAAGCGTTCTCTCAGATGATTAAAAAAGAGGAGTTTTGTTTTTGATGTGTTGAAATTTACAAGCCACTCCTTGTTTCATTTAACAAAAGATTGCAGGTCTTTTTTTAGATCAGCTACAAATTTGATTTTATCGAACCGATCAGACTCACTAGAAACAAATAGCTATATCATCAGCATAGATGCTGAATTGAGATATCGTGGTATCAGGAAAGTTATTTATAAAAATTAGAAAGAACATCGATTCAAGGATAGAGACCTGGGGAACACCTGCATTTTTTTTTTTTTTTTTTGTATAAGCGTTTCACCCCGAGCAAGGCATGTCACTGCCACTACTGTGCAGGGGGCTACGTAGAGTGGAGAAAGGCTGATTAAATATAGGAAATAACAGAGGGTGGGTGATAGGCGGGTGAGGATACCGAGAATGAGGGTTGGGTAGATGAGAGTGTTGTGAGAATAGTTGGGAGTTAGTGTGATAGGAGGTGTCTATTGACCCTACATTTAAACACCTGGAGATTGTAACTGTCGGGAAAGCAGACTTGTGGAAGGGAGTTCCACAGGCGGGAAGCGCGAGAAAAGAAGCTGTTGGAGTAGAATTTACGGTTACATCTTATTTGTTTAACTGTAAAAGGGTGGGACCTAGTTGCTAATCTAGTATCTCGTGTAAATTCGTGCTTAGGCGGCACCAGTGATCTAAGCTCATCGGAGCAGAAGCCATGAAAGTACTTGTAGAAGAGGCACAGGGAAGCTACATCACGCCGGTGTGAGAGCGGCTGCAGCCGGTCTGCCAAGTCAGTATCAACCACGTTACAGATCCTCCTTTGTATTTTGTCAAGAAGCCCAAGGAGAGCAGCAGGGGCACCCGACCAGATATGGCAGCAATATTCAATACACGGGAGACAAAAATATATAAAAAGAGTAACCGTTCAAGACAACTTCCATTTCGCAATTTCATAAAAAAAGATTGAATCAGTTCAAAAATTCGTCCAGAAATATCATAACGTTTCAACTTGTGAAGAAAACCAGTATGCCAAACCCTGTCAAATGCCTAGGAGATATCCAAAGCAACATACCGAGATTCATCAATCTTATCTAAAGCTTGATAGATTTTTTCAGCAATAATTGTTAACATAACAGCAGAACCGAAAGCCATATTTCTTATTTGAAAGAAGACTCTGTGAGGTGAGATGATTAATTAAATCAGATTTAATTAAAGCATCTAGTACTTTTCCAAAAAGAGGTAGAAGGTTCGTGCCTTGTTCTTTCTAGAATGTAGGCGATCATGGCTTCCACGTCTTCCTATCCTTGGTGGCTCTTAGCAGACTTCCTCCTGTTACAGCACGCAACCCCTGCTCTGCCATCCACCTACTCAGGCCCGTCAAGTATGTTACAGGCTGCTTTCCCCTGTCTCTCTTTCCCTCTATTTGGCCTATTAATATCAGATTCTCTAAGCTCTCCTTCCTCATTGCATTTCCCAGGAACGCTGTCTCTTCCTGATGCTCAATATTCATTTTCTTTTTCTTTCCATCCTTTCCAAAACCTCAACATTGCTCACATGCTTGGTCCATGATATCCCCAGCATTCTTCTGTAGAACCACATTTCAGTTGCTTCAAGTTTTTCCTTCATCTTCAATGAGATTGTCTAGCTTTCACTGCCATATTGAAGAACTGACATCACATAGCAATCCAGTACTCTCTTCTTTGTTCCTAGGGAAATTTTTCTGTTTCTTAATACACTACTCAGCTTCTGGAATGAGTCCTTCGCCATGCCAATTCACCTTCGGATCTCTGTGTCGCACTTTTCATCTTCTGTTAGAACACTTGCCAGGTTTTTAAAATTTTGTACCTGCTTGCTTTTAGTATCCCTCACCTGTATTGGAGCTGCTTTTTTTGCTGATGATAATGCATTCGGTTTTCTTGCAGTTTATTTGTAGTCCTTTCTTGTCACTCTCTTCAGCTACCGTCTGTGGGAGGTCTTTCCTTTCCGTGTCTGCTATTAGCACTGTATCATCTGCATACGTTATGTTGTTCAGATTGTGGCCTCCAATGACGAATCCTGGCATAACATCGCGAGTCCTCAGAGTAGTCCCACTGTTCAAGTTGAATAGAACTGGTGAAATGACACATACTTGTCTTACGCTCCCTTCTATCTTTGTATATCTGCTGAATTCGTTATCTATCCGTATATAGGCGGTTTGCTGACAGTGGAGATTCTTGATTACTCTTATGCTTTTCCCAAATATATCGATGTTGCTGATCATTTCTATCAATTCTTTGTGGCGTACTTTGTCGAACGCTTAATCGATAAAACATAGGTACACGTTCTTTTTCATTTGTGTTGCCCTTTCAGATAACATCCTAATCATAAATATGGTGTTCTTTGTTCCAGTGTCTTTGACGAACTCGCACTGTTCTTGTTCTATCTCTGGCCTGATTCTGCTTATCGCTTCATTAATCAGGATTCGGACGATGAGTTTTGTAATGTGGCTCATCAAACTAATTGTTCGGTGGAGTTCGCATTCGTTTGCACCTGGCTTCTTAGGCAGTGCTATAAAAATGAAACAGCTTGGGTCGTCCGGTAGTACACCACTATTATAGATTTCATTTATTATTCCTGCAATTTTTTCTATGAAGAATTCTTCCATGGCTATCAGCAGTTCTATTACAATAACGTCTGGTCCAGCTGCTTTGTTTCTATTCAGTTTGGCCATTGCAGCTTCCACTTCGAACTTTAATATTTCCGGTATGTCATCATCTTTGTGTATTGCATCTGTTAATCTCGTATTATTGATTATATATATACCATTGCATTTGTTAATCTCGCATTATTGATTATATCATAATCAACAATACGAGATTAACAAATGTATATTAATTAGAATTTAGATTAATAACCGTTTATTATGGCCTATGAATAGCAACGAGCATGGTTCAATTTCAGTAAGATACATCAATCATTACTATGAGACTAGCTAAACCTGGGAGCCAAAGCCGGAGCTGAAGCAAATTTCAAAATGTTGGAGCTGAAGATTTAGATGTCAGCTCCACAACTCGGCTTTTGGACAAGATTCCCACAACCATATTTCTCAAGGAAAGCCATCAAAATTTCCATTTTCAGCATAAAACTTACCTTTCTTATTTGAGACTATAATATAAATTTAATGACGATGCCCGCATATTTAACTGCCCATAGTTTCTGATTATATATATTGATCTCAAATGCAGATAACTAGCATGATTTTCAACAACGATGCATATATAAGCCTAGTTTTTGTGTTTGCTAATATTTATCTATTTATCGTTTCAGAATAAAATTATTTCTCTGTTAATTTTAACCCATTGTCAAAAAAAAGTAAAACAAACTTTGAAAGAAGAAAATCAAACTTTGAATGTTGAATTGAAATTGCAATATTTTTAGTGCTTAACAGTGACAAAATGTTTTGCTTGTTTTGTGATACTGCAATTTTAACAGTTAAAATATACAATGCGCATCAACATTACGCTGTTCATAAAGACAATAAATATGCAAAATTGGAGGGTGACGATCGAAGGATTGCACTGCAGAAACTAAAGGATGGAAAGCAAAAATTGACAATTATTCCATTGTGTATTAAATGTTAAAAAAATGCTGCAACAGAAGCAACCTATAAAGTTGCATATTTGCTTAGAAAAAAAAGATAAATCATCTAGCGATGAAAAGATCATAAAAGAATGCATTGTAGAAGTTGTCAAATGTTTAGATCCAGATAAAGTTAACAAATATAAAAATGTGGCTCTTTCAAGAAGAACTAATACAGATCAACTGCATGAATTTGCCAGTAATTTAACAGAGCAGCTCCAAAATATAATAAAAAAGACAATATCTATTTCTCCTTAGCTTTAGTTAAATAGACAGATTCCACTGCTTCAGTACAATTACCGTATTTTATTCATGCAATCACTAATGATTTTCATTTATTTGAATAATTACTTGCTTTAGGCACCGTTAGAGGAAAAACACGAGGAATAGATATTTTTAATAATTTCAAAGAAAAATGTCAGCACATACACTTAACAATTTAGTAGTCATGACTACTAAATTGTTAAGTGTATGTGCTGATGATGCTCCATCTATGATGGCTAAAAATGAAGGATTCATTGCACATCTAAAAAGAGAAACAACAGCTTCAAATTCACTAATTTCTTTTCACTGCATTCCGTATCAGCAACATCTCTGTAAAAAATCTGACATTTTAAATAACACCTTACAAATATTATAAGTATTAGTAACTGTATACGAGCACATGCCATGAGGCATCGTCAGTTTCAAAATATGTTGAAATTACTGTAGATTTGCCCTATCACTCAAAAATTCCGCTGGTTGTTACAAGGACACGTATTGGTCAAAATTTTATCTTTACAAGAGCAAATAATTGACTTTTTCAAAGAAAACAGTAAGTTTTATCAGATGCAACATTTTACAAAGATGCTGCAATTGTGTGTGATGTAATGACAAAGAAAAGTTAGTTAAATATTTCGTTACAAGAGAAAAATAAATAAATATATATGTCGCAAAAAATTATTTCATTTAGTAAGAAGTTATTTTTCAAGCCCTTTCTTTCGCAGTAAAAACAAAAAAAACTTTCAGAACACTTTCTCTATTTGTTGAAAAAACGAGTGAAAGTGAAATGAATATCTATGAACTTTTTCAGGAATATCAATCGGTTTTAGACTTATTAATAAGAGAATGTAAGCAGAAGATTCAGTGATTTTGAAAAGCACAATGTCACTCATAATTGCTTATCATTTTCACTTAGTTAAGGTATCAGAAGCTCTGGATGAGTTACAAATGATGCTTATTGAATTGCCTGAAGATAATATCCTGAAAACTGTTTTTGACGGTAAGAAAGATCCCATTAAAATTTGGGAAAGGGCTACAAAATATCCTCGCCTTCGCAAAAATGCACGTCAACTTATTTCATGATTTTCTTCAACATACAGTTGTGAATCCACATTCTCGTACTTGACACAAATTAAGAATTCGTTGAGAACACAACTGACAGATGAGCATTTGGAAGACTAATTAAAACTAAGAACCACCATGTTAGGACCTGATATCGAAATGCTATCTCAAAAGAAGCAATGTTAAGAAATTCATTGATTTGTTTAAAAAGTGAATAAAGTATTTGTTTGATTATCTCTAAAGAAAGCTGTATTTCGATTAATATAAATCCGGTTTTAAATACACCAAATTAATTTGTTTACTGGATATAATATGATTATTATTCCTTTAATTAAAGCTAAAAAGAGCTTCAAGAACGATATTTCATATTTTTAAATAATTTTTTAAACAGTAGGTATCGCGAAATGTTTGTGGAGCAATATTGATTATTGCTACAAAAACACGATAATCGGTGAAACTAAATGAATCAGTAAAAAAATATGCCATGACAAAAGGATCAAGCCTGCGAACTGGATTATCATCAGAGCATGACCGGCAACAAAACTCAACACTGGATACATTTACCTAAATAAGGATATAGAATAAAGCGGATGTAATGTCAAGAATGTTAAACACAACCCATTGAATATTCATTCTGAGCAACCAGTTGAAAATCACAAGCTATTTTAATATATACAATATATTTCAAATATCGTTATATTTTACGGTCATTAACAAATAAAAAAAGTTGTAGAAGCTGGTTTTTAATTTTGTTAACACTTATTTGAATTATTCTACCTAGTGTTTAATATCATTATTTATAACTCTTACGTGACAAAACAAAACTTTTTATACAACGAATAACTTCTTAGGCAAAAGGCTGTATGCTTTGGGGAGACAATGAAAGTAATGATCATCATCAATCTTCACTAACTTATATATTTTTACCTCTTTAACTACTGTGGGGTAGTATCACAACATTAATACCGTGGAATTTTCAAACACCCAATTTAAAATATTCATTTAGTTCAAAATTTTCTGGCTATATAGTAGCTTAAGTATTCTTTTTGTTTTTGTTTGTTTTGTTTTTTTCACCGGAAAAATAAAAATGAAAAATAAATTTAATTAAAAGCCACTATTTAAAAATGATATTTTAATTTACAAAAGTTCAAATATGCGAAAATATACTTCATCTTTTTTCAGTGTGCTCTTATAGCATAATCTATTATTCGCCTGACTCCAAAGGTTTTTTCACATTCAAAGCATCTTCAAGAAAGTTAAATACGTTTCTTTCCCAATTACAGACTGCTTTAACTTTAATATCTGTCTATATTTCTGAGATAAGGTATTATAACTATTTCCACTATTTACATCGTTCTAACTGTTGTCTTCATCTTTGTTGACAGATTCACTACATTTCAGTCGTTGTACACTCCGACCTTCTTCAGGATCTTTTTATATTTCTGAGATAAGGTATTATAACTATGTACACTAATTACATCGTTCGGACTGTTGTCCTCATCTTTGTTGTTATATTCACGAATTTTTCGGACGTTGTACATTCACGTGATATACGTTGGAATTTCGAACTGAACACTTTATTTAGTCCACTGGAGTAGATTATTCTAGTTCCTCGTGCCATGCCTTTTATGGGGATATTTCAGTATCAGCTGATTCTCTTTAGTAAATAAGCTCTTCAAATTCCTGTTCCCTCTGTTGTTTCTAGGTATTGAACTCACAACTATTTGGATCACGTCACTTTTTGAATTACTCAAACAATATTTTTATCTTAGACCAAGGACACATGTTCCAGTGAACTAAATAAATGGTTCAGTTCGAAATTCCGGCGTATATCACCTAAAGAAGGTCGGCGAAACGTCGTGAATATGGCAATAAAGATGAAGAAAATAGTCCAAACCATGTAAATAGTGTAAACTGTCTTAACTTTATGGTAATGTGCTTGTAATTCACGAAAATAGTACGACTAAAGCCAGAAACGCCTTGTAGTTACTTGACAGAGATATTCAAAAAGCTAATGACTAACCATGAAAATTTTAATTACAATTTACTATTTTTATTCGTTTATTTTTTTATTTTTTTCACCTAAAACAATACCTGAGTTTCACTCAAAGCAGAGTGTTAATAAATGAAGATGTCGTAAGAGCATATATGGATGGAGCAAGAGTTTTATATTATGAGGATATGTAGGATAAATAACAGTTGACACTTGAAGTAATCAGGAAAGTATCCCCTTAGAAGTCTATTCCACATAACAACAGTTCTGGAGAAGAGGCTGTCTGAGTGGAACTTACTCTATATCAATAGAATATGAAGGATGAGGATAAAATGACTGTGTATGCTGGTCCTAGCTGTGAAGGTCTGAACTTGTAGAATTAAGGAATGTAGTACGTCAGAATATTCTGTTATAATTCTATTTGTCTCTTCCTTCATTAGTTCGCACGACCATTACGCCCTGCCAATCCCTCATAAATAGTGTATCATTCCGTTTTGATCGCATGAAGAGATGAAAAGACGTTATTTAGTGAGAAAATAAGAGAGGAAAATAAAGAAGAAAGTAAATCTTTTCTTTTTTCTTTCTTTCTTTCTTTCTTTCTTTCTTTCTTTCTTTCTTTCTTGAGGAGAGAACCAAAATGAAGCTGATAAGAACAGATACTACACTATGATCTTAGCCAAAAGGCCGAGAAGCGGTTGTATTTTTCTTACTGCCCCACGCTGGCAGGATGCGACACAAGGTCAGTTGAAAGTGACGAGCCTGAGCGCTTGCACCCGGGAACGGTCCAAAAATAGCCCAGACACCGCAAATAAAGGTTGCGGTGGTATAGATATTACTTCCAATCACCCGTCTTTAGCGCAATGAGGGTGGTACTTCCACAGACAGCCGCTCCCTAAGACCGGACACCTCTCAATAATACTTTCAGTTGCGCTTCGTTCAATGACAGAAATAAAACGGAGAAATAAAATGTAGCCTTTCCGCCCGAGGACAGATATTACACTTTGGAGTTATGTATTTGATCATAATAGTTTTAAGCAGCCGTTTTTATTAGAATAAAGCGATAATGTTCATTTTAGAGGCTAAAAAAAGGGACTGTGTTTACTTACGCAGCATCACCCTCATCTTTCATTTTTGTGATTTATTAGGGAAAATCAATGGAATTTAATAAGATTATTATAAAGAAAGTGTCAAACCAGAATAATGATTGATTCATTTTTTACAGCTTTTCAACCACTTGCATGTTATTTAAAGCCAGAATATATTTCTAGCTTATAAAGTCTTTTTGTAGACAATAATGATTTAATGATACAAGTCTTACTAATTAACCCATAATTAGGGAGGTGGATGCATATCTTTCCCAAGGGTATTTGTGCGTAAGTGAATATAACGAACCCAACTGGAATCGCCAGAATTCCAGTTACCATAAATAAAATAGCATCGTCTGCTTGATTATTTTATAATTATTATAAAACAAATCTTCGTAAGACGAGGATCTGGCTAGAAAGAAAGAAAGAAAGAAAGAAAGAAAGAAAGAAAGAAAGAAAGAAATATTTAACGTCTCCTGCCAATACCTTACATATAATGGATTATTCCGTTTTGATTGCATAGAAAAACAACAGACATACGCTACTTGGTTTCAATGAGAAAAACAAAGAAAGAAAGAAGGGAATATAGAAATGTTTAACGTCTGTTTCAGTGAAATAGAAAAAGTTATTAATTAAAATGTTTTCGTTTATCAGTCAGTTAAGTGCCATAAGTGATACACGCTTGAGCGATCATGTTTCGAAAAAGACATGACTGACTGGGCAGAAGATTATCCCGCAGTGGGTTGCCATTACTTTCTGCGGTAGACTTGTTGCCGGCTAAGGCCATAGAACCCAATCTGTCTTGTTATTTAACCCATAACCGGAAGAAAGAGACGGATTAATACCTTTCCCAAGGGCATATGCGCGTAAGTGAATGCAAGGAATTCAATCAGATTTCGAACACGGCTCCCCGATTTCTCGTTCCAAGCCGATATCTAGTGCACCACAACGCACAACCATTTCATTTGTACCCACTTAAAATAACGACCATCTCTAATGGGTGTTTGTGTTACCGCCTACCTGTCAGCCACTAAAACATCCAAAACAGACATGAAAACAAACAATTAGCAAACGAACAAAGTTATCAAACCCAACCTGAAAAAAAAAACAAAAAAACAAATAGGAAAACCCTACGTATCAATGTAAAAGGTCTACGTTCCAACTTTCTACAAATGGAACTCCATTTTCAGCCTGCTAAACCTAACCTCTCTTTCCTGTCTGAAACTGGTATCAATGCCTCAATCCTGCTGCATAAACTCTCAATTCCTAGCTATTCCCCTATTATAACGAAATACGTCTACCTAAATCGACACTGTCGCTGGCTCAGTGGTGTCTAGATCAAAGAACGGGTCTCCCTGCGACAATTACACAAAAAACAATGCCCCTAAAATCCTGTATGTGTGTTTCCGCATAAGACATCCATAGTACCACATTCCTCTTTCTTTTATATCACCTTCAGGATTGAAGGGTCGGTAATCTTTGGTCAAATATCAGAGAGGATTGACAATATCCTCACTGAATTTTTTCACATATACGATGATTTCAATGTGGTCTAGACATAAAGAGTGGTTAGTCTACACTAACAAAACCGATGTGTAAGGCAGATGTTGCCTAGACTTCTCCATTGCTTATAATTTGCCTCCAAAGTCCTTGAGTGGATATTGAGCCTCAAACTCACACCCGACCTCAAGTGGAATTCCTATAGTCGATTGATCGCTAAGCATGCAGATAAAATGATTGGCTATCTATACCGCTCCAGTAAGTATTTGAATCTTCTTGTTATCCTCTACCTTTATAAATGCCATATCAGGCCGAGAATGGAGTATTGTTGCCATATCTGGACAGGACCTGCCCAATCTTGACAGTGTTCAAACTGTCTCGATTAATTGATTCATTTTCTACGGATTATCAACCCTTTGCAGGTTACTTAAAGCTAGAAAATATCATAAATTGTAAGAATTTTTTTAAATAATAAAGGTTTAGTGACACAAGTCATACTAATTCACCTATAGCTGGAGAGAGATGTGGATCCATACATTTCCCAAGGGTATTTGCGTGGGTGAATATAACCGACCCACTGAAAAGTGGAACTCGACACCTTGATTAACTATTCTGATCCATTATCCATTACATCACCCACACATCCAAGCTTACAGTACTTAGTATTCCCAAGCGGTCACCCATCTAAGTATTGACCAATTTCAACGTTCTTAACTTCGGTGATCAGGTGTTTAAATATGATGTGGCTCATTTTTGTGTTTGTTGGTCGCACAACGTTCTGTTACGTGTGTGCTCCAAACTTTCTCAAGAGTATGTTTGGCAACCTTCGAGGAACTACGATTTATTTTGATTAATATGTACATAGTAACCATTACTTATCCGACATAAAATTAATCTGTATTGTGTCGAATAACCTAGTTTACCAGATTATTGCTGGTTCTGTTACAGTAGACTTAACCCAAGAGCTAAACACTTCTCCTACCTTTTAAATACCTGGTAAAACAATCTTCTTTTTTCTTTGAGTTGTATCGCTTCAGAGAGTAGACTATCATGGCTCTCCACAACTTCCTATGCTTTGTAGCCTTAACCAATATTTGTATTTTACTATTCTTTGCATTCCCTGTTACGCCACCCATTTACAAAAGCTTGTTAAGTTAGCCCTTTTCTTCTGTCCCTCTTGCCTTCAATACTTCTTCTGAGTGTCAAATTTTCTAAGCCCTCGTTCCTAATTATGTGTCCCAGAAATTATAATTTTTTCTGATTTTAAGTTTTCCTTCTACTGTATTTTATTAAGTGCTTTTGAATAATTTAAGAAACATGAATGCACATCTTCTTGCATTTGTACTACTCTCTCTCTCTCTGAACATAAATATAGCATTTCCTGGTAAATCAGCAATTGTTCGTTAATAAAGGAAAAAAAAATTAAATAAAAACCAAATAAGATTTTAATGAGACCCGGATAAAATAAAGATTACACTTTTGTTGACTTACACGAGAATGTTTATCATCAGCACTTCCAAGGTAAAATATTAAATGACAATAAAGCGAAATTTAAACAAAACACCAGTAATTTGTATTTATTTCCGAGATGAGTAATTTTTAATAACCTTGGAATTATTTTGAACTTTTGTTCTCATCTTGATTGATATAAGTGTTATAATAGACACATCATTTCAACCAAGTACCCTCTCGTATCATCAGGTGTCCATAGATTGGCTGATGTGGATTATCTCGTTGATTATTGCAAAATATCCTGTGAAATCAATGATAATCCACATCAGCCAATCTATGGACACCTGATGATGACCAGAGGTACTTGGTCGAAACGTTGTGTGTTTTATAACACCTATATCAACCAAGATGAGAACAAAAGTTCAAATTAATTCCAAGATTATTGAAAACACCAATAATAAAACATTTGTAAAATAACAGTTAAAGGTACTTCTATTGACATTTCTTCAGAGGGTTTACATTATCTTATATACACAGCGTATCACGGGAAGTCTTTCTTGTATTCATTAGAGTCCTGACTGGCAGTAAATCTCAACAGGTTGTAATAAAAATGTAGAATAAAAGAGTAGAAATACCATACCATTGTTTGAAAATACGAAAAGAAACAGCTGATGCAGTATCTAGCATTACCAAACAGTATATATTAGGGAAGGATATGAGAATACCTAGAACCTGTACTGGAAACAAACCCCTTGCTTACGGATAGAAAATGAGTTCAGCAGATATACAAAAATAGAGAAAGGTGTAAGACAAGGATGAACAGAATCTCTTGCCACACTTATGGACGGTCTCCTTGTTTAAGTAGGCGAATGCTGCCATAATCCTTACCTTCAAGTTATCTTTGGTGATACAAGAAGTTTTGGTGGTCTCTCGCTCAACAGTGCACCACACATCATAATCAAGGAGGTTGCAGTCTAAGGAGTTTGGCGGCCAGATGTAAGGTGAGATGTAGTCGCAGAAATTGTCTCACAGCCATGATTAGGTTCTTGTGGTTGTGTGTAAGGAGGCCGAGTCCTGTTTCCAGACATAGGGTTTTCTAGCAGCTATCTTCTTGAGTCAGGACAGCCTTACCTATTCAAGGCACTTGATGAAGGCCTCCGTGTTGGGCCTGAGGCTCTTTAGAAAGATGAATGGAGGCATAACGTTGCCATCATTAGTGATCACACCAAACATCATGATGTTTATTTCATATATCATTAAACTTGTTCCGAATCATCGGCATTATAGGCATGTAGTTTTCAAATTTCTGACAGAGTGAAATGTGTCATTATTTTCAGAGACGATGTCCAATAAGACACGACTATACTGGTGAAAAAAATAAAAAAACAAACAATGCACACGCCTGAAATAAAATATAAAATGGTGACAATTTACCGATCCCTCAATACACACACACACACACATATATATATATATATATATATATATATATATATATATATAATTGTGTATTTACGCAACAATCTCTCTTTAATACAGGTTTCATTGAAAATGACCGACAAGATATTAACATAAAGTTTTAATATAATTTTTCATGTTTTGGTATAATTTTTTCTTTTCGGAACTAAAATTATATAAGAATTGTCCAAAGCTTTTGTACTTTCGAGTGCTTTCGGCTATACTTTTAGCCATTATCAAGAATTAATTTTATTTTACTTATAAATAAACGTGTGTTAAGTTTATAGATATAGAGTATTGTGTGTGTTGTTCCGAACACAGTATACACATTGTTACCATGCTCATAATTGATGTTATTAAGTGTAGGATTTTTTTTTATTAGTAATGCCTTGATTATTTTTATTCTCCTTTTGCATGTGGATGATGCTATTATGTATGTATTATCAACGAGGATATAAAAGATTTGTCCTCGATGTGTGTCTAAAGTAGATTGGATGGAACTGTTGTGAGAAAGGTGTAAGGTCAATCTTCTAGTCAATTTTGTGGTGGTATAACCAATGTAATTGCTTACGGATTTGGATAGTTGATTAACACAGTTCTTCAAAGGACATGTAAACTAGTAAACGACACTGGTTCTCTGCAGTTTAGATTTTGCAGGTGAATTATTATTATTGATAATGAGATTGGCAGTTTTGAATTTTTTTATAATAGATAATTAATTTAATTTTCTTGTTTGAATTGGTCAGTGTTACATAATCTCGGTTGATATTGCGAAGTGAAGATTCATCCTGTTTGCAATTATTGTGCATCAGATTTTTGTAAAAAATATTAATCTTAATGTTTTTGTCTGCATATTTTGTAGTTGCCAATGGTTAAGTTATGAAGGAAAAGTTTAATATGGTATATATAGTCACTTTAAACGTTCTTTTTAGTGAATACTCGAATTTGTGTAGATGCTCCATTTATTTATTAAATAGTTGTTTATTTATTTTCATCTGCCAGCCAGAAATAATATTGAAATATTATTAAAGTAAAATATGCTGTTTATTTTCGAAATGTTAAACATTGTTCCAAGCACATTCGCCGTATTTTCAATGGGGTATTTTTGGAAATATACGCTACGACTATTTCAACAGTTGGAAAACTGCATTTTAAACAGTCAAATATGAAAAGAAATTAATAGCAACAAAAAACAAACTCCCCTGAAAATGGCTAAAGAAGTGGCCAAAAGTAGTTGGAACACCGGACAATACGGAGAAGTTTTGAACGCTTTTACTCCTACCAAATGAGAAAGAATGTTGAAAAACTTTTTTTTAATTTATCAAATTTTCCTTGTCTGTCATATTCAACGACACACACACACACACACACACACACTATATATATATATATATATATATATATATATATATATATATATATTTGAGGATGACTATTTACGATCTCACACCCCGATTGAGCACCATAGAGAAATGGTAGACATTGAAAAACAGTAGCTACGCATCCTTCATTCAGTAATGAATTCGAACCCTCTCAGCTACTGGCGTGTGTTTACATTGTATATAACACACTAAAATCCGCCTTCTTTAGCTCAGAGGTAGAATCGCCGACTGATGTCAGTTCGGTCGGTTTTCAATCCTGGCTAGAACAATCGGATGTTTAATTGTACTGATGAGCTGAGATACAGCGAAAAAGATCTGTCTGTGAATGATTATATATATATATATACACTCACATATATACACACGCATATATATATGTATGTATATATATTTATACACACACACACACACACACACACACACACATATATATATATATATATATATATATATATATATATATACAGCTATATATGCACATATATACAAATATTTATATATGCATTTATATATGTACATCTAAATATACACTGTCATATATATATATTGTGATGGTTGTTACAATGGTTTCAAAAAGTATAGTATCACTACACAAAAATCTTCGCGTTTCGGAGCTACGTGTGCCTCTAATGGTGAAAACGATTTATTTTTTGTCATGTGATACGTAAGTGAATGTGGGATGGGAGTTTAGTATGGCCGTTTGTAGCCATAGAGGTACAGCCTTGGGTTAGGAGAGGGGTGCGGGGTAGCTTAGTTTTGGACAGGTCACTTTTTAGTTTTGTCTAATTAATTCTTATATTGGGATGTAAGGTTTTTAAGAAAAGGTAGACACTTTTTATTTTACTCTTATCTATCAATGGATGGAATAAAGTCACTCTTAATGTTGTGTGAGTTTATTTTCTTTTATTTATACGATATTCGTTTTTATTTTGAGGATTAAACATGGATATTAATTGCCTTTTGGCGGGATTATTTTATGTGAATGAGGTATTTTTACAATACGTGTATATTGTAAAAACGTTGTGGAACTCGTTGGTTTTTTAACCTGCTGTTCATGCATTTACTTTTATAAAGAGTGTTTGATACAAACGTAGAGCGTTATATTGTAACAGTTGTTACAATGGTTTATAAATTCATAGTATCACTACACAAAAATTTTCGCGTTTCGAAGCTAACCTTGTTTTTAGGTGCTTCTCTTCGGGTGAAGAAGTTGGAATGAAAATTATCTGGTGAAAAAACGGTTTATTTGTGGTGAATATGTTTTTTTAGGTGGAAGTGGGGTTGGGAGCTTATTTGGATTCTGTTGGCCTTATTGTAGTCTTAGAGTTAGGTGTTGGGACAGGTGGCTTAGTTCAGGACAGGTTTCCTTATATATATATATATATACATTTGTTAGTAATTTCTTTTAAATATATATGTGTTTTTGTGTGTGTATGTTCGGATTGAGGAATCAGAGCCGATTTCGAATTCCAGTCATGTTTATTACATTCACTTACGTGTTAATTTCCTTGGGAAAGATACGAATCCATGTTTTTCCCCTTCTCCCTTAGGGTAAATAGCAGAAGAGTCTGGATTCTATATCTTTAAGCAGCGGGCGGCCTAGGAAAAGGACACCTCTGCGGGGGAGTCGTTTGGGGACCTTGTCACATACTATGCACTAGTTCTTTGTATTCGACTCTTCCAATAATTGTAGTTGTTTCTACACAACTGTCATCGAAGACATATATATATATATATATATATATATATATATATATATATATATGGTCGCTGTTAAATTCAAATATATTCCGTCATTTAAAACAACACGGTTATCAACGCACACTTCTGAGAAAAACGCTCGTTGATAACACGTACGTACTTAAACAAGAAAATAATAAACAGAAACTAAAAATCCTCGAAGCAATCTACATTAAACAATTTAAACCTGGTTTGAATACAATCAATTTTGATATTTCCAATAACGTACTCAAATGCCTGTAATCAGATCAGGGACCACAACGCCACTATTTTGTCACTGTCTTCGGCCATCCGCCACGGTAGAGATGGACTTATATTTTCAATTTAATTCTCTTTATTGTTAATAACTTAAATGTTCTATGTTTACTGTGTGTTAATATTTACTCTTTGATAATGGCTTATGTGAGCCGAAAGCTTAGACCCGATAAAAAAAATCAACAATTACTGTGATTTTTTGTTGTCTTTCAACGATATCACCATCAAGTATATCAGACGGTATGAACGGATCCTACACAAAATTAATAAACAAAACTTGTCTATATTATTCAATGAAACCTGCATTAATATATATATATATATATTACTACAGGTCAAAGGTTTAGGGCCACCTTGCATTTCTTTAAAAATAACACCTTAAATGAAATGTTTTTTTTTATATTCTTTAAATTATGAGATAAAAAATCCACCTCCGATTCGAAATGTCTCTCTTCGGAGCCAAGGTGCCTGTCATTTAAAAGTTACAATCCTCAGCAATAATTAACTGATGTCTTGTGTAGCGCCAAACTAAACCTCACCCAAGCAGCTCTGCAAATCCATTATTTTAAAAACCTCTGCACCCCTCGCCTTTTTTTGGTGGTGGGTCTGGAAATACCGGCATCTTGACGGTTTATTTTTGGTATGCTTTCTGGCTTAACATTTTTTGTTTTCTGCTTTTGGCGTGTTCACGTGAACTGACTTGTACTAATTACAATTAAGCTGATTATAGATAACATTTATAACTTGTGCCTATGAACCGATAAATGTCTTTCATGAAGTACATTTTAGTAAAACAGTTAACACGTTTATACCCGATTTCATTATTCAGGAATTTGAAAATTAATAGCTTGATAAGGAATTTTAATGCTGAATTTCAGTTATGAATAACCAGATAACTATGAACTGAGCAAGTGGAACACACACACACACACATACCTACCTCACACAACAAAACAGGTATTCACTTGAGAACATTTTCATAGTGACTTTTAAATCCTTGTTCAAATTTCTATTCAATGGCGCTCAGATATTTTACGGCTTGTTAAAGAAAACAGGGTGATTTCATCTGTTAAAAAAAAAAACATGAATAATAGTAACAAATATTTTTTGAAAACTTGGTTGAGACCTGCATATTGTACCTGTCTCTGCATTCTCCAATTATTAGACTTTGATCTTTGGGTACAATCTTCAGTTTATCTGAACCCTCTCATTCTTGTCGTTTAAACTTTGTTGTTCATGCTACAGACTTCAGAGACTATATCAGAATGGCGAGCGACCTGTCAGAATACCTCATGTGCCTGGAATTATGACAGTGATAGATTGTCTTTGTTTAATTGTTGAATATAAGATCAAAACAGCGCGAAGTCAACAGAGGGCAGCAAGAATGTTGAAGCGTCGATACGCTTTCCAATCCAGATCCTATAGAGAGGCTATGGCCGCATGTGGCAGGATTCTACGCCAACGAGTGTGCATATGTTCCCCTGACGTTCTACTCGTTAGAATCGATGCTATCCCGCCTGTGAAAATGAAACCGTCTTTCGTTGATACAGTCTATGAACTAGAGTTATGGGAGTATGAGGGTAAGGGTGTAAGGCCAGTTACGACAAGGAACGCAGCATTATTCTGCTTTAGACGCCCTTAGTATTCCTGTTTAAACTCTTTTTCTCTCCATATCGGAACTTTTTTGTTCATCACACATCGGTCTCTCCTGTTTTCATCTTTCTCGGAATACACTTCTTAACTCTCTATCTCTCCACACCCAATGTGAAGTCTTTTCCTCTGTTTGGATTCCCTTATTCATTTCACCCCTAAAACACACAAACACACACGCACACACACACACGATTTTCTTGTTTTTGTCTATGTCTGGATCTCCTGATTTTTTTCCTTTCCAAAGATTTTTGTTCCCCGGCATTTGAACGATCTCGGATTAATTCCCGATCTCAACTGTTTTCCTGTCGTTTGGACACCTTTCTTTTCTTGTAGTCTGGGCTCCCTACTATATTCCTCCTGTCTGAACTTCCTTGGTCTTAGCCCCTCCCCTAAGGTCACGCTTGTTTGTCTCTTCGTCTGAATTTCTTCGTTTTTCTAATCCTTCCTCTTCCAGAATCCTTCCTCTTCCAGACACCTTTTTCTTTCTCCTCTTTCTGAACTCTTGTTTTCCACCCACGTCAGAACCCTCTTGGTAATTTCCCCATTTGAACTCCCTCATTTTATCCCTTATTTTCTCTTGGGTGTTCTTTTCCCTCTCTGCGCCTATATTATCTTTTACAAGTTAGTTCCCTTTTTTTTTTCTTTTTTTTTTGTAGCGTCTGTGTTTTCTCCCTCAGAATTTTCTATTTTTTTTCTTTTCTGGATTCCGACTTCATTCCTTCTTTGCCATCCCAACACTCCTTTAGTATTTTTCTCCCTCAACACGACTTCCTTTTTCTTTTTCTTTTTAGCTCTTCTTGTTACAATGCTTTTCTTCCTCCACTCCTGCTTCTAGCTTACTTTTATACCACCCGCTGGACATAGCTTTCTTTTATTTTCTTTTTCTCCCCACTCCCATAGATTTCCATATTTTACCTTTCTGTCTCCTATCATCCAACTTATTCCTTTCCCCTTGACCGAACTTCTTTTCTTTGCGTCCTCCATCTTTTTATTTTATTTATTTATTTTTACGATTGGGTTCAATTTTTTTTTCTCTCCTTGCTTCCCTCCTCTTGTTTGTCCGCATTATCAGGTGACTAACTAGTAAAGGATAGTGTAATCTGAATGGGGCCTATGAAGAAGCCATTTAACACACCAGTAGGCTTATATTTCACCAATCTTTCAATGTTTTCACGTGTCTAACATCCGTTAACGAGACCATCCTCCTACTGCACTTCACTCTTCAATTAAAGCTTTCTGCTACATTTTAAAAAAATAAAAATAAAAAAAGATAAAACCTGATTATTTTCCCCGCTTGTCTCTTTGTCTAGTTCAAAATATATTCAATCACTTTGCCTATTTTGCTTCTCACATTTCTGGAATTACACTATTCACTCCTAACTAATCCCTGTGCTTGGACGATCGCAGCTAAAAGCACCACCCACTACCAATTAGCAAAAGGGTTAAGGGGCTTTAACAATTTTAATACAAAACTTTAGGCCCACACACTTTTGTGCTCCTGTACCTTCGTTCAGAACCATTTATTACAACATATAAAGAAAGAATGGAAGTTTTTCTTTCAAAAGCATAAAATACATTAACTACTTTCACTGTTAATACTAAAAAAATCACGAATTTAGCATTCATCTAGTTATTGAAGCTCAGAAAAACGGATATTTTAAAAGTATATATAAATAATTTTTTTTTTTATTTATCAACGTTTTGCATGTTATTTAAAGCCAGGAAATATTTTTAGACAGTAAGAATTTATTTTCGATAATAATAATTTGCTGATACCAATAGCTGAGAAAAGAATAAATGGATTCATATCTTTCCCAAAGGTATTTGCGTATAAGTGAATATAACGATCCCGACTGGAACTGGATCTCGGCTCTCCGGGTTTCAATTCCAAACCGTTATCCATTATACCATACACACATCCAATCTTACATAACTTGATATTCCCTAGCTGCCACTCATATAGTTATTGACCAGGCTCGACGTTGCTTAATATATAAATAATTAGGAATAGAAAGAGTAAGATTAAGAAAACAATTTACTTACAGCATATTTAGTTGAGCGAAAAATATGACAACAAAAACGAAATCAAAAGGGATTAATTGGTTATAGCTCCTCGCTTATCAGAGCTAATCGAAGACAAAATTATGTGCACAACATTTAAAAAGAGAAGAGAAATAATTTTTATCCATTGCTCTTGCTCCCCTTTATTTCATATTTTTATAGATAGATAGATAGATAGATAGATATTAACCAAGTGACATAGATAGATAGATAGATAGATATTAACCAAGTGACATAGATAGATAGATAGATAGATATTAACCAAGTGACATAGATAGATAGATAGATAGATAGATAGATAGATAGATAGATAGATATTAACCAAGTGACATAGATAGATAGATAGATAGATAGATATTAACCAAGTGACATAGATAGATAGATAGATAGATAGATAGATAGATATTAACCAAGTGACATAGATAGATAGATATTAACCAAGTGACATAGATAGATAGATAGATAGATAGATAGATATATAGATATATATTAACCAAGTGACATAGATAGATAGATAGATAGATAGATAGATAGATAGATAGATAGATATTAACCAAGTTACATACATACATGCATAGATTTGTTTTTAAATATCAGTTTTAAAGCATTAACAAAACTTCGCAACCCATATAGATTATTTTATTTGTGGTCCAATGGATATCAGCTCGGAACGAGAAGCCGGGGAGCCGAGTTCGAATTCCAGTTGTAATCCATTGTATTCACTTACGCGCAAATACCCTTGGGAAAGGCATTAATCCGTTTGCTTCCTTCCAGTTATGGGTTAAATAGCAGGACAGATTGGGTTCTATAGCCTTGGTCGGCAACCAGTCTACCGCAGAAAGCAATGGCAACCTACTGCGGGATAATCTTCTGCCCAGTCAGTCATGTCTCTTTCGAGACATGATCGCCCAAGCGTGTATCGCATATGGCACTTAACTGACTGACTGACTAGCAGTATAGCCCGGCGTTACTCGGGTGTAATGAAAGCTTTAAAACTAATCCGTGGACGTTGGTACGAAAGACTAAAAAGCATTAGTTGTTTCCAGTTAAAGCGAAACCGTAGACTGAAAGAAAAATGAATGGATGTAAGTCACATTTTGATTTCTTGGTATCGATATCAAATAATATTTTTCGTCCTAAACTGAATTTTGAAGGCTAAATAAATCCTCTGAGTAAATGGTATCATGGCTGCGACTAAGAACTACAATTATACCTACTTAGAGCCAAACCCGAAGCAAAAACTAAAATAAAAGGACTGAAAAAAATACAGACAGATAAACAGACACACACACAAACATCTTGCCTTTTATATATATATATATATATATATATATATATATATATATAATCTATTTTCTGCACTATTGTAAGAACTGCAACCTTGAAACTTCTGAATATCGTTTCTTATGCCTTAGTCTATGAGTGTATCAAATTTGATTAAAATCAGACCACTTCTTCTATAACCCGATTTTTTCGATTATCGATATTTATCGGGGGTACCTCGACACAAAGCCTAGCTAAGAACACTCGCAGACGCTTATAGTACAACTGTGTAAATTTTCAAGAAAATATGTTCAGCCGTTTCGGAGTCTATAGGTAACGGACACACACACACACACACACACACACAGTTCCATTTATAAATAAGTTTAGATTTTTCTTTTTTATCAAGAATGCAACAAAATTTCTTGTAGCAGAATCTGTTCTACATTCTTCCATCAATATTACATTTCAGTGTTCTTCCCTAACAAATAAAAGCCAGAGTTTATGATACAGATTTTCAAGGTAGGCCAGTACGCTCTACCCGAAATATTGACGTAATCTTCTTATACCAAATGACATTATCCCGCGATAAATTGAGAATACTAAATACAGAGCCTCGGGATAATTTCATAACTTGTGGGCGTAACGTCACCTTCCTTATCTGCCAAGAAACCCGCTAGATGGCGTTTTATTGACAACTATGAAGGCGCGTCAACACTCTTGGTTTCTTTTTAATAATTCAGAAACATGATGCGGAAACTAGCAGATATAAACGCCGTCAAGCAAACCGACTACATAATTTCAAACGATCCATGTGGACATCACACTCGCACTATAGAAATAAGAAAAAAATTAAAAACAGATAAAAATACTTTCTGATCCCAATCATTTAAAGCTTAACAGAAACCTTACGGCTTTAGTGTGTGTGTGTGTGTGTGTGTGTGTGTGTGTGTGTGTGTGTGTGTGTGTGTGTGTGTGCGTGTGTGTGTGTTATTTTAATACACGTGACACAATAAGAATTAATCCTAAATCACAACATACCAATATTTATGTTTTTTTCGTTTTTCTATCGTTCTCTGAAGAAGCTTTAATAAAAATGAAACATTTTAGATTCAGATACATTTCCTATATATTTTTTTTTCTTTATCTGTCATCTTGCCGGATTCCGATCCATATATTCAACTTTTATATATATATATATTACGCAATTTAATTTATGGTCGCTGTTATTCCTTACGAATATCAATTCCTTTTCCTTACACATCGTTTTGCGTTTCATCCTGACCTGAAGAACCCAAGACCAACAAACGTCGGCAAAACGTCTCGTTTATATAGATTTTTTTTTTACTTTGCCTCATTGTAACACTTCAGGGCGGACGGCTGCCCTCAGGTCAGATCCTGGTCGAAACGGCACCAGATGTGACGCCTCAGGCTGTGCTGGCCGCCTGTCTAATGTGACGCTCGTTCTCGCCGACGGTCGTGACGTTCCCAGTTGTGACACTGCCACCCGGTTGTATGGTTGGTTTGGTCACTGTTGTTGGTCGTGACGATCCCGTCCGATGATGTTGCCACAAAAGCTGGATTACAGGACGTCTTTTGCAACAACGGGCCACTGTCCCACGTTGTGATTAGATTCCAGAGGTCTCGTCTTGCAATCTTAATAGTCGTCGCTTTTAGCCAGTCCGGACACTGGTGTACACTTGTGGTTTGAAAAAAAAATTACTGCACCAAAAAAAAAAAAAAAAAAAAAAAAAATTAATACGATGAATGAACGAAGACGAACACGCCTGGAGAGTTACGTAGAATGCCTTTATATAAAGAAAACAAAACAATGTCTTTCTTTTCCTAGGAATAAAATTGTCGAAAATGATATACAATTGTTTAAGATGATATACAGTTGTTTAAAATGCTGGTTCCAACGGAGGGAGAAAATTCGCTAAAAGCATCATAGCTTCCAATCGTTAAACAAAATGTTTTGTCTAAGTTTCGTTAGCGTTGAAATAAACAGATCTCTTCAAATTTTCACCAAAGTCTTTTCACGTATTCTCTATAGTCAGTGTCATCAATTTTCTATGTAACTTCTAAAACAGCAAAGTTCTTTCGGGTTCTTGACGGAATCTGATGGATTGTGCCGAATCGGAGGCGGCCGCTGGCGGAGAATGTGGTGGGGTTGACGGCGATGGCTCTCTGTCCGAAATCTTACAGCCTTCGGCCAATGAAATCGGTTTCCGCCCACCCGATTTGCAGAAGGTTTTAGCTCAACGAATTAGATTTTGCCAACTCATATCGGAGCTTGATTCATTTCGGGTTATCACGGACTCCTGTGTACAAGCGGCATTGGCCTTCGGGTGACCTTATCAAATCACTCTGACACTTGTTTTGTCTACGCGTTTTCAGATTAGCGGAATCGACATTTCAACTCCAAACGAAGGGAAATTTATATGAACATGAAAGTAGCGAAATTTATAGAAACATGACAGAAGAGAAATGTACATTTTTCCAAAACAATTAGATTTTATGCTCCCAGCTTTTAGATGTACTTGAAAAATAATAAAATTATTATTTTTTTCCTAAACTCACATCACGTGACGCAATAGAACTCTAATAACATTGCCAGTATCGATTTCTCTCTCCGTTGTTTTAAACCAACCAAAGGAAAGTATCCCCGTGGGAGAAGGGAAAATATCCCCGCGGGAGATAGTGTCACACATCATCTCCGCTACAACTATGTCTATAAATACGCTTTCTATTCATGAATTCTTTCTTTCTTAAAGTTCCTCCACATTTTGAAATTCATTTCTTTTAAGAATCTTGAATTTATTTTTCTTGCAAACCCTGAATTCCTTTACTTTGAAAGTTTGTAACCACAACCGTAATAAGCATTAACTAATCCTACTATAAACAAGTAACCAGCAGCAATCTTCGTCTCTTAAAATTTTGTAGCCTCGTTCGGCTATAAACTAAATACCGGCAATCGTTTCTAAATTATCTATTACCAGCTAAGTGCAGTACATTTTACCAGCGGTCAAATCCAGAAATAAACAATTCCTAAAAATACTGACAGTACCATGGGTCTAACATATGAGCAACGACGACATTTTGGGGAATATAGAAACAATAAACGACACTTATACTTAACATCAGAAACAGACAATTTCATTTTTTAGGGCACAAATAGGACTTGGAAAATTTGATACTCACAGGACAAATTGAAAAGAAGAGGAACAACAAAAAATGACGTATAACCTATCTAGCGAGCTTATGTAAATGGATGGCAGAACAGGGATTAAGAGAGATAGCAAAAGATAAAATTTATTAAGAGCTACAAAGAACAGAAAACCGTGGAGAGCCATGAACACCTTGGTCCTCAAGTGACACGGCACATAGGGAAAAAAAGAAAAAAAAAAACAATCAAGTTTTACTTAATACCGTATATAATAGAGAATAAACCGAGTTCATGTATAGTGCAACCCCTGAATATTTTCTGATAAATTGTAACCCTTCTAGGGAAAAAAATCCTGTGTATAGTGCAACCGCTCACCGAAAATGCATGCTTTTTAACCTCTTCAAAAAAGTTAACTGTATATAATGCGAACCCCAAGTTTTGAGTGAAAATAAATAAATAAATAAAAATTCGCACCTTTATTAAAAAGAAGGCGTGAATGTTAACGTGCTTTCATTATATAGTGCTCAACAGAACGCCATCTAGAGGGTTTCTTGACAGATGAGGAAGGTGAGGTAACGCCCACAAATTATGAAATTATCCCGAGGCTCTGTATTTAGTATCCTCGCTTTATCGCGGGATAAAGTCATTTGGTATAAGAAGATTACGTCAATATTTCGGCTGATGATGCCGCAAAAAAAAAAAAAAAAAAAAAAAACCGGGCTGTACAGGGTGCGTCCCACAAAATCATAAGACATTAGTGACAATGATGTTGAAAGGACACAAAAAGCAATAATCTTCCTTTGGTTACTTAATGACGTTATTCCATGAAGCGACCAAAGCCGCAGTCAATTTCAGTCGTTTTACAAAAGCCAAACTGACCTGTTGTTTTTTTCAGTCTGGGCCCGAGCTGACGCTAAATATGCCTCTCCCAACAAATTACAAGTCCATGGTGCTGTTTCTGTTTGGGAATATATCTTCCCAACATATAGAAAGAAACTCCAGGAAAACCGAAAACTCACCGTTTACCCTTCGTGGAATATTTCCCCACCTGAGACATAGTAGATGAATACGACCCGCTTGAATCTGGAATCCTGAACATGGGTTCTACAGAAAAATAGAAATACCTCCATATTATACGTTCTCCTTACATTCTGCTTGCTGTGTAGATATGTTATATTTTTCTCGTTGTGGGACATGTGTAAATATATTATAGTATTGTGCACATCTTAATGGTATAAAAGTCTCAAATCGCTAGATGTAAGAGGTGATGTGGTCGCAGAAGCTAGCAGTCAAGAATGGGTTCTCCTGCTTATGTGGCATAATACAGAGTCCTGTTGCCAGACATAGGTCTTCCAGCAGCCACCCTTTTGACACAGGGCAGAACTACCTCCTCAGGGCACTTGATGTAGGCCTTCGTATTGTGTTTGAGACTCTGTGAAAAGATGACTGGGAGTATAACCTCGCCATCATTAGTAATCGCACCAAACACTTTCGTAATCATCATTAAGCTAAAACTTTTTCCGAACTTTCAGTACTGTTCACAGATTGACACCCAAATACTCTGAAACTATTAGAGCTACTGGTGCGAATTCCAAGCAGTACAGCATGCTGTGACAAAATTTCTAACAGAGTGAATTGTGCCATGGTACCTTTTTTTCTCAGAGACAATGCCCAACTGGTCCTAATATACTGTGCAATCGACTAAAATCTCAAACAAATAACGCGCATGTGCGAAATTAAAATTATAAATTGGTGACAATTTACCCATTGGCCCATGTAGACAGCTTGTTTTTCTACATTTGATAGAAGCCATGGAACCTATCCGTCGTGAATAAAAATACTTTTTTTTTACAGTATTTATTTGTATATAATGCGAGACTTTTCATTTCAAAATCAAGAGGTAAAATGGAAATGCATTATAGATATAATGTTTCAGCATTTTTCTTGTATACAGCAAAAGGTGAATTTTAAAAAAATGATAAATTCATTAAATATTTATTTAATGCAATCCTGATTAGAGAATGTCACTTAAGAAAGTGGTCTAGATACTGAAAAAGATGGTCACATAAAAAAAAAATATTGGAAGAGTAGACTGTAATAAAGTTTATATTTTTAATTGATTCTGCTTTTGTCATGTCATTTTTACTACAGGAGGCCAATTCATACAGTTCAATGATACCTTTTCCTTTTCCCCGAGCTTAATACTAATTGTCTGTTGTTGAAATACCATAAATTGAGCTAGTCTACTTACCTGTAAGCATTGTTTTCTTACTACACAAATCCACGACGACCCTTCTAATTTCCATCAGATTTTAATCAAGACAGCATTATTCTGCTACTCCAACAGCCAAACACATACAAAAAAAAGATTAACCATTTTGAAAGCCCTTTATATCAAATTACGGCAACATACAATAAATGTTTCAATAAAGGCAAGTTCATGCTAAAATTACATTTTAACTATACGGTCATTTTAGCTACGTGATGTTTAATTCTATTCCACAGTCATAGCATGTAAACCTACATAATTGTAAGACATCACCTACAGGGTGCGGCAGAATTACATCCCACATAATAGTAAGACAGTAGCTACAGTGTACGACAAAATTCCTTCCCGCATTTTAAACAGCTCTATATACAGCAGAGATGGCTGTACTGCGTGTGTGACACATTCCTTCCTTCATCTGGATTAAAGAGTTTTGTTGTTTGTGCCACACTAACCATTTTTATGGTTCTTACTTAGCGGGAACGCTTTTGGTCATTTTTCGCAGCGATAAATTTTCACCGTCAAATTTCAGTGAATATATACTTAAAAAAAACCTCGATACAGCGAGACCGCAAAAGGTGAACCGCAAAATGGCGAGGGAACACGAAAATGACTACGGTATATGGGATCACCTCCAAAATGTATGTATATGTATATAATTTGATATCGCAGAAATTACGAAAAATAGCGGAAAAAGCATAATTCATTATTTACTGTATTTAATAGTAAAATAATTATATTCTCGTCAGAAAAGGTAAAAAAATGTTTAAAAACAATTAAAAAAAAAACATAATATATCAATTATAAAGCATATTACACCATTTTTACAAAGACAAAAAAAAACAAAAAATACATACGCACTTTCTACGCCTGTCGAACTCAATGGGTCTAGTCTTCTCGCGTGGTCTCTACTTACGAGAGACTGCACACAACTCGCTGTAATGTTTAACTGTTTATAAATATTACTAAATTTTTATGTAGCAAAACATTTTTATGTTTTTTTCACACTTCTCAAATACGTAAGGTTACGTAACTTGTGTTTTTTTAACACTTCTGCAATACGTGCGTACAGTACTTTACGAATGTTTACGGTCATGTGCAACAGTTACTACTGTCAAGACCCTCGGAATAATATAGCGAGGGTTACGCTACTGTACTGTAAATTGATATTTTAGCATATATTTTCATAAATACGTAAGTCTTTATCGATAAATTACTATATAAGAGTGTGGGGAAGAGTAATACAAATAGAGGTTGGGTTAATATTAGTATGGGGTGGGGTTATATAGGTTTAAAATATACCTAAATTATAAATATTGGACACGTACTTCGGTTTTCTGCATTTTGCAGGGGTTCTTGAAACACATTAATCGCGAAAAGCGAGGGAACACCGTAGTGTTGAAAAAGAAATGCAAATTGCATAAAACTAAGCAATTGTAACATCAAAAGACTGCAACAAGCGACTCACTTTGTTCATCTGAAACTGAATATCATACCAAATAAGAACAATTTTCAAAGACTATTCCGTCCAGCTGTGATGTTATTTCAGTCGCTGTTGTGTTATTTCTCTTTTTTTCGAAGACGTTTCTTTCGCAGTTTAATTTATAATGTTTAACAGACGTATAATTTATAACGTTTACAAGGCGTAATGGTTTGACAACATTTTTTTTCTGTCTCGATCTTTCAATGAAAGATAAAGATATAAAATCCTGTCTATTATTGTGTATTTATTTGTATATATGAATATTTATTGTTGTAAAATTTACAAGGCCGAAGGGGAGTGAGTTGAAGCTGGTCTACATAGTTTATCCTGAACCTAATTAATCACATTCACAACTCAATCACTCATTATAATTTCTTCATTCACGACAATAACTCCTCCATCATCTTACAATCCTACATATACCATAATACCACATATTCGTAGGTAGAACTAAAAAAGGTGAACAAAACACATGACATTTTTTTTTAATTTTATATACAATTTTGTACAAAAATAGATATAAAAATTTAATTATATGAAAATGAAAGGTGGAGGGGATGAATAACCCAAAGCAAACTAAAATATAACAAAATATTCAAATTAATGTTAGTAAGACTCGTCCACCCCACAAAATTCAGAGTGATTGCTGTTTTCTCGCTGCGACGGCATTTCTCACTGTCAGCTCTCTGCCTTCGGGCAGAGGGCGCTCTCTGTTTCCGAGCAGAGAGCAATAACCCAGTCGTGGTTCCGCCGAAGGGTAGAAGCACGACTGGGCAAAAATAGACAGGTATTTTTTGGCCGGGCCATATAGCCCGGAAATTCCCACTCATAAACTGACCATGTGTCGTATGTTGCCCTTAGTGGGAGGGACAGCTAAATATAGTGATTGCTGTATTCCGTTCGATATTTATTTTATAAATTAATACAAAATTGTGGCACATGGCCGAAAAAGGAGGGTGGGTTAAGGTCGATCGTTATCCTATACCTAGTTAATCACATTAACGGTCCAATCACTCATTACAATACATAGATTTATCACAAAATCTAACAATCCTACACATACCACATATTCACCGGGAACCTAAAAAAAGGAGAACAAAACCAAAGACATAAAAATGTCATCTATTATATAAAGATATAAAAATGAGAGAAGAGGGGATGAATAATCCAAAAAACAAACTAAGATTTAAACAAAATATTCAAAATAAAATCCTGCTACACTCCTCGGGCTTCTTGACAAAATACAACGGAGAATCTGTAACGTGATCAATACTGACTTGGCAGACCGGCTGCAACCACTCTCTCGCCGGCGTGACGTGACTTCCCTGTGCCTCTTCTATAAATACTTTCACGGCTTCTGCTCCGATGAACTTAGATCATTGATGCTGCCTAGGTGCGAATTTACACGAGATACTAGATTAGCAACTAGGTCCCACCCTGATAAGATGTAACCGTAATTTCTACTCCAACAGCTTCTTTCTCGCGCTTCCCGCCAGTGGAATTCCCTTCCACATGTCTGCTTTCCCGACAGCTACAATCTCCAGGAGTTTAAATGTAAGGTCAATAGATACCTCCTATCACACTAACTTGCATCTATTCTCCCAACACTCTCACCATCTACCCAACCCTCATTCTCGGTATCCTTACCCGTCTATCACCCTCCTTCTGACATTTCCTATATCTAACCATCCTTTTTCGCCACTTTCTCTCCTATGTAACCTAACTCCCTGCGCAATAGTGGCAGTGGAATGCCTTGCTCGGGGTGAAACGATTATAAAAAAAAAAAAAAAAAAAGTTAGTAAGACCTGTCCACCCTACAAAAATTCAGAGTGGCTACTGTATTCCGCCCAACGGCGAAATCAAGTAGTTCGTTTTTATGTTCGTATAAAAATACAAAAAATGTAGCACATGGCCAAAAAGGGAGGGTCTAGGCTGGTCAACAGCATCTGTCCTATATCTAGCTAATCGCATTAACGACCCAGTCATCCACTACAATTTATTCATTCTCCAAAAAGAATCAACCATCACCTCACAGTCCTTCATATATCTCATATTCGCAGAGAAAACCTACAAAAGGGACAAAACCCATGAAATAAAAATTTTAAAAATTTATTGATATGAAAAATGAGAAAGGGAGAGTATGAATAATAAAAAAAAAAAATAACAATATCCTAACTAAAATAAACAGATGTTAGTAAATCCCGCCCACCCCACAAAAATTCAGAGTGGCTACTGTATTCCACCAAGCGCCGAAATCAAGTAGCACACTCGCTAAAATAAATAATGGAATAGGAAAGTCAAAGACTGACCTAGTCAAGATGAAAAAGTGAGGCGAAAAACAAACTTTGGAAGTTGGGAATCTCGACTTGGATCATAAAAGAGAAATCCGGGAACAGGCTAAGAACATCAGTCAGTCACATTAACTAGATATACAAATGAAATCTAATCTTAATCAAGTGAGGGTTTGCAGAAAACCGCCCCGTTTTGCCGTAAGAGACTTAAAAAAGAAAATCAAGTCTGACCCCATTCACGCGAACCAGACTTGCTACAGTTACTCACCTTTCGCTGAAATCGTTTTCTATCAGATCTGATCTTCATCTTGAACTGGTGCTCAAAGAATCTAATCAGATGTTGATAAGAATAACGTTCATATCACAAGATCCCCGCCTTCGAAGTCGTCCATATCACCATTTGAGCCATTTCAAACAAAAATTATACTGATTGGAATCTAAGATTTTTCAAATTTTTTTCTAATCTAAATCTTTTAATTTTTTGGTCATTTTTGAGCGATCGACACATTTGTAAACAAAAATTAATTCTTGGTTTTAAAAATCTTGCAAAAATAAAATATAGATCTGTGACACATTATTTTTGGAAAATTGGCGAGATTAATGTTCAAAAATTAATCTGATTTACACAAGTATTAATTATTTATAGCATGACATTTAGAATAAAACTATTTTTAAACACAGATGAACTTTCTGATCCTTTCTCCATATTTGAAATGTGATGACCACTTGACAGATGCGAGATAAGTGTATGACAATCACAAGTGACATAATTGTACAATTTTTTTCCCGAAGAAACCGTGAAACACATAACCGTTTAATGTACGCACAGAAATTACCATACAAAAAAACTTCAGATGCACAAAAAAGAAGTTAAAAATTATTCTAAAAATGCAAAGGCATGACGATTTGCATTAAACTTTTCAATTTTCGATTAGTAAATATAATAAGTTAATAAACTAACAACAAATCTGTAAAGTATTTTTAAAAATATTTTTGAACTTTTTATAAATTATTATAATTAAAAAAATGACAACAATTCTTTTAAAATTTCATTTTTATTCGATTTTTTTTTCTTTAGACTATAATGTTCTTAGTATATATTATTTATTAAAGCAATTTGAATAATGTCATAGTTTTTTTTTATTTTACTATAGATTTTCGGAAATAAAGGCAAAATAGTTGAAAAAATAATAGATGATGTACATTCCCCAATGAGTCCTGCGTTTAACCAATGAAACTAATTTTTCCAACAAAATTTAATTTCTTAAAATTTCATGAATTTACGTGGAGAGGTGGGTAACAGATATTTTTAATAATAATAATTTCAAAAATAATTTAATTAATTTCTAAATGAGTCCTGAAAGGTTCATTAAAATTTGACTATTACTTGATTTAAATCTGACAATTACTTGATTTTTGCAAGAATTTCCAGATGAATGTTTGTTACCGAAAAAAAACTGAGCTGTGTATTATTACGTTTACCATTGTAAACTCTCGTAACGATTTGATTACTCGCTAACTAAAATCAAAACAAGATGTTTTAGCAAAGAAGGGATTAAAAGGATCAAAAAATTATTAAAATAATTTTAAAATACCTCGATCTTTCCTCTTAATAATAACAAACATTTTGATAGAAAAACTTCGTTTTTTATTAAGTTCCGGGCCTTTTTTCTTCATACTATGCTGTATTTTCAGCGAATTAGTGAAGGTACTTACCTTAAATCCTGTGGTGTAGGTACCTCCAAAAAATCGCTAAAAAACAGCATAGTATGAATAAAAAAAGGCCCCAAACTTAATAAAACAATTTTTTCCATCAAAATGTTTATATTATTATTAAGAGGATAAATCAAAGTAATTTTTAATTATTTTAAAAAGATTTTAATCCCTTCTAACATTTTCGAAATTTTATCAGAGAATTTTGTTTTGATTTGAGTTAGCGGCTAAACAAACGTTACGACTGTTTTTTCAATGGAAAACGTAATGATTGCATTACCCACGTTTGTTCGGTGACAAACACATTAATTTGGAAATTCTCGCAAAAATCAAATAATTGTCGGATTTTAATGAAACTTTCAGTACTCATTCACAAATGAATTAAATTATTTTTGAAAAATCTTCGTAAAATATATTTTTTAACCCTGTTACCCCTCCTTCACGTAAATCCATGAAATGTTAACAAATTTTAATTGGCTGCAAAATAGTTTTTTATTAGTTAAACGCAGAACTCATTGGGGAATATAAATTATCTATTTTTTTTAATTTTAAATTTAAGAACACTATCCGAAAATCTGCCCCGAAGAGTAAAATGAAAAATGCAATAAAACTTTGATATAATTTAATTTGATAATTATTTTAATAATTAATTGCAGGAATAGATAATAAAAATTAAGGACATTATAGTCTGAAGAAAAAAATTCGCATACAAATAAAATTTTAAAAGAATTGTTTTCGTTTTTTTATTATAATAATTCATAAAGTTTTAAAAATATTTTAAAATCTTTTAAAGAACTGTTACCTTTAGCTTTTTTAGGTTAATAATTGATAATTATATTGCCTATCAAGAATTGACAAGTTTAATAAAAAATCGTTTTGCAGAAATATTTTTAAAACAATTTAAACTTTTTCTTTTTTGTGCATTTGATTGTTTTTTGTTTTGTATCGTAATTTCTATGTGCAAATTAAAAGGTCAGAGTTTCCTCCCTTACCCGAAAGAAAATGAGGACAATTTTGTTGCTTATAAACGCCATACTATTTTTATCTCTAATCAAGAGCCTGTAAACACGATCTTGATTTACAACGCGTACAGGTCAAAAAGTTCAAATTTGTGATTAAGAAATAGTTTTATTCTAAATTTCATGCTATAAATAAGAAATATATGTGTAAATCAGATTAATTTAACATAAAATTTGTTAATTTTCCAAAAATAATGTATCACAGATGTATATTTTATTTTTGCAAGATTTTTGAAACCGAGAATTAACTTTTGTTTACAAAAATATGTCGATCGCTCAAAAATGGCGGCAAATTCAAAATTGAAAAAAATCTCAAACTTTTATATTCCAATCAATATATTTTTTGTTTGAAATAGACCAGAGTATTTTGCTTACTGGATATAGTAAATTTAATCGTTTAGCTTTCAATTAAAACTAAAATAAAAGTTTCAAGAAAATTTTTTCATTTTTCAAAATTCAGTTTAAAAGTAACTATGTTTTTTTTTTCGCGATTTAATGGAGGTGCCTACTGTGGACTGTCGGCATTTATAAGTAGTTTAATATGTTTGCGTCATGGATGGCCTCGATACCGATGTAAATATTTCATTTGAAACAATTCAGATTATAATGCTGTACTACAGTTATAATCATAATAAGATTACTTTTATTTCTTGATTTCACACCAAAATGCAATATTTAAGAGATTATCGCACAATATTTTGCAAAAGCTCCGCTGAGTAACATGCTCAACTAACAATAACGCAAACAAATCTTTCGTTCTTGATTTGTAGAGTCCTGGAAACGTCCATACCAATCATTATTTCTCAAAGTAGTGTTCAATAGCAACATTTAGGTTAGCATAGAATCTATATTTCTAAAAAATATCCGTTATCATTGTGGTGTTAAACAACAACATTCAGCATAATATGCAAACTTTATTTCCAATAAAATACTTTAATTTTTTCAAAATAAAACGTTTTAGAATGTGACACTATCTCCCGCCGAGATACTACAGCGGAGAGAGAGGAATTAATATTAGTTGTATTTTGGTTGTGCTTTATTGTAATTCGCGATGTGAACTTATGTAAAATAATTATTTTAATACTATCGTATACCTGTAAAATCCGGGGAATAGAAAAATTAGCTATTTTAATACTATCATATATTTCTAAAATCCGGGGAATAGAACAATTAACTATTTTTGGGAAAGAAAGGTGGAGATATAATTATTTTTCTTTCGTATTCGAAGCGGATTATTTTAGGTAAAATTTTATGAGTAGCCAAAACAAAGTGTCAGGATTGGTTTGATGGGGTCAGGCGGGGTTAAAGTCCCTCAACAGATGTTCCCTGAGAACAGAAAATTTGTGAGAAATTGTAAAATGATGTAATCGAAAGGAAATATGTAGGATTATACCTCATTCGTCGAGCCACAAATCGTGTGGATGAAAACGATCTCATTGGTCAAAAGCTTTGAGTCGGCCAAATCCCCCGAGAGAATTGGGGATGGTTATAAAAATCCGGACTCGGCGAGAAAAATCATTTGAGTAGCTATCAGTCGAAATGTAACGACTGTGGAAAAATGTTCCCAACTGGGGAGCCATGACCCACGGCCGGTCGCTTACCACAGAACTTATGGCTAAAGAGTTAACGTCGAATGAAGCCTGCCGCCGATTAACCTAAAGAGTCAATTTGGAATAATGCGCCTTCGATATGAATTCCGAAAGAATGTTATTGTTTTGTTTTTGTTTTTTAATCACGGGAGAATCGAAAATTCTGATCCCTCGTTCGCTCTACTTCGGTAAGCTCCGTTAAACTCCGATAAGGACCCGAAAGGACATTGATATTTTAGAAGTTGCATAGAGAATTGACAGCCCTGATTATAGAGAATATGTGAAAAGACTTTAACGAAAATCTAATGAATACTTTAACGAAACTTAGAAAAGACATTTTTATTTACTGATTGAAAGCTCTGTTTTTTTTAAATTCTCTCTCTCTCTCTCTCTCTCTCTCTCTCTCTCTCTCTCTCTCTCTCTCCGTTGTAAACCGTCATTTCGACAACTGTATTATTGTTCTGACAACTGTATTGTCTGCTCCTGTGAAAAAAAAAAAACAAAAAAAACATTGCTTTTTTTATATAAAGACATTCTTCGTAACTCTCCAGGCGTGTTCGACCTTATTCATTTATTTTATTATTTTATTTTATTTTATTTATTTATTTATTTTTTGCCGTATTTATCTTTTTAACCACAAGTGTACACCAGTGTCCGGATTGGCTTTGGGTGGAAAGACGACGACTAAGATTGCACGACGCGATCTCTGCGATCAATTCACAAAGTGGGACAGTGGTGCGTTGTTGCAAGAGACGTCTTGTAAACCAGCTTTTGTGACATCATCGGACGGAATCGTCACGACTAGCAACAGCGACCGAACCAACCGGCCAGCCGGGTGGCAGTGTCACAACTAGTGTCGTCACGACCGTCGACGAAGACAAGCATCACAACGATCCAGCCCCGGGTGTAAGGTGCTACAGGAAATTTTTGAAACGTTTTCCTATGAAAACCAGATAGAAAACTCAAGATAATATATAACAAGAAAATTAAGTACGATATGCAATATTTATATTTAAAATGGGATGTTTAAAAGCTGCACGTTATTAATGCTACCAAAATAACCCAGGGTACGAACGGGGAGTCAAAAAAAAACTTAGTGTAAATTAATGGTTCTACCGAAAGAGAATGATGATATCAAGGACCGAACATGTTAGCAACGACGAGTTTTTAGAGAAAATGGAAACACAAAAGAAACTTACACTTAACACCAGGAAGAGACAGTTGAAATTTCTGTGGCACTTAAACAAGGAAGGGGGGTTTGGAAAATCTGTTACTCATAAAACGGATTGAGGGCAAGGGGAACAAAGTAAAACAGCGTATAGCATAAAATTGATGGCGAAACAGGGTTTAGAAATAACAAAAGAAAATGTGGAGGGCCATGATCGCCTCCGTTCTAAGGGGGCACAACACATAAAAACAGAGATTAGGTTATGACCAGTGCCTTTCCGGAGTTTAAAAATAATTAAATCATTTGCATCTTTTGTTTTATTTTTATTTATTTATTTTTATTACGTTAGGGCAAAAATCGAAAATGCGAACCTTACGCAGAATAAGGTGAATGATTGTTTCGACGTAAATTTGTGATACTACCGCAGTGCGGACTGCTGCCCTCAGGCCAGATCCTGGTTGAAACGGCACCAGATGTGACGCTTCAGGCCGGGCTGGCCGTCTGTCTAATGTGACGCTCGTTCTCGCTGACGGTCGTGATGTTCCCAGTTGTGACACTGTCACCCGGTTGTACTGTTGGTTTGGTCGCTATTGCTGGTCGTGACGATCCCGCCCGATGACGTCGCCACAAAAGCTGGATTACAGGACGTCTTTTGCAACAACTGACCACTGTCCCACGTTGTGATTAGATCCCAGAAGTCTCATCGTTCTTTTTCAATAGTCGTCCCTTTTAGCCAGTCCGGACACTGGTGTACAATTGTGGTTTGAAAAAAAATAAACACGGCACTAAAAAAAAAGAGAATTAATAAAACAAATGAACAGGTCGAACACGCCTGGAGAGCTACGTAGAATGTCTTTATATAAAGAAAAAACAATGTCTTTCTTTTCCCAAGAATACAGTTGTCGAAAATGATATTTACAACGGAGAGAGAAAGATCACCAAAAGCATCATAGCTTCTAATCTTCAAGTAAAATGTCTAAGTCTTGTTAGCGTTGAAATAAATAGATCTCTTCAAATTTTCGCCAAAGTCTCTTCTCGTATTTCGTTAAAGTCTTTTCATTAATTCTCTATAATCAAGATTGTCAATTTTCCTATGTAACTTCTAAAACAACAAAGTTCTTTCGGGTTTTTAACGGAGTTTGCAGAAGTTGAGCGAACGAAGAATCAGAATTTTCGATTCTCCCGAAATTAAAAAAAAATAACAATAACGTTCTTTCGGGATTCATGTCGATGGCGCATTTTTCCAAATTAACTTCTTTGAGTTAATTTGCGGCAGGCCTCATTCGAAATTAACTCTTTAGCCATAAGTTCTATGGTGGGCGACCAGTCGTGGCTCATGGCTCCCCGGCTGGGGCCATTTCCCCCCAGTCGCTACATTTCGACTGATAGCAGCTCTAACTCAAAAACTGTCACCCAACTGACAAAACTCTCACAGACTTTTCGGGTCGAGCATCTATTTTTATAACCAATTTCGATCCTCTCTAGGGATCCGGCCGGCTCATAGCCTTCGGCCAATAAAAATCGGTCTCCGCCCATTCGATTTGCGGATGTCTTAGCTCCACAAATGAGATCATGCCAACTCACACCGAACCGAATCCAGCTCGGGTCACTTCGGACTGTTGTGCTAAACAGTGGCCTTGGCCTCCGGGTGACCTTATCAAATCACTCTGACACTTGTTTTGTCTACGCGTTTTCAGATTAGCGGAACCAACATTTTAACTCCAAAAGAAGAGGAATTTATATAAAAACATGAAAGACGAGAAATGTGTATTTATCCAAAATAACTTTATTTTATGCTCCTGTGTTTTTAGAAGCACTTGATGGTACTAAAATCATTATTTTTTTCCTAAGCTCACATCGCGTGACGCAATAACACATTAATAATATCACCAACATCAATTTCTCTCTCCGTTGTTTTAAACCAACCAAAGGAAAGTATCCCCGCGAGAGAAGGGAAAGCATCACCGCGTGAGATAGTGTCACAGATTTAAAGACCGGCTTCTACAATATGTTTTATTTAATAACCATAAAATATAACGTTTTCGAAAATGTATCTTTTATATCAAAATAACCTGTGGTTTTCGACGAGTTGCTCAGAATGAATATTCAATGGCTTAATTTTAACATTCTTGACATTTCTTCTACTATATACTTTACCCTTATGCATTCGGTGCCTTAGATCATTATTAGAACATTACCAGCAACATGACTCTACAATCAGGTTGCTAGTCATGTACTAATGATAATCCAGTCCGTAGGCTTTATCCTTTTGGCATGGCACGTTATCTATTTATTTTTCTGATTCATTTGGTTTCACTGGTTAAATATGAATCTTTTGAGTCTCTACGGTCAGTGGCTCTCTCCTATCTTGTAACTTCATATCAGTCACTTAAAACTAACTCCAGAGAGGATGTTGTTATTTTCTCCATGTACGCTTTGTTTACTACTTTGGCCCAAGTGGTCAGGGATTAGGTTTGTTTTGTTATTTTTAGATTTTGTATTAAAAGGTCAAAACGGGGGAAGTGTGTGCATATCAGTCATGAAAGTATAATTATATAAAACTATTGACATGGGCCCTCTATGTAAATTAAGGCAAGGAACCTCACCTATTCAGCATTTTTGTGATGACAAATTAAATATTATGTTGTAGAATATCGGTGCGGAAGCAATGAAACAACAGTTATTGATCTGGGATTTAAATTCAGTTCCAAGCTAATGAGGTGCGTTAATATCAACAAGCCTCGAAAGTAGTGACGATATAAAAGCAACATACCGTTTACACTTTTGAACGTAACCCTGAAACATCAGCTGGAAATTGAATAGAAACACGCACTTTTGAACGTAACCCTGAAACATCAGCTGGAAATTGAATGGAAACACGCACTGTGATGAGACGTCTTGTGACTTGTGGTGGCAAGTACGAATTGTTTCTGATGAAGAAGTATAACATTGTACTAAACGATAAAAAATTAAATAAATAATAACCACAAATATTTAATAATGTTCAAAATATGGTAATTTGCTGTGACAAAGAAAAATGACACAGTGGAGTCAGCGACTTAGACTAGTACGCCAAGCTATTAAACCCTCAAATATTTTATTTTAATACCTAGCTAATTATAGGGTGCGTCTTACCACTTGTAACATCTTAGAATGCGAGAATATATTTCAAGTTTTTGAATGAGGTATTGTACATCGGGATTAAAGTTATGAATAGATTGTTCAAAGTTCATATTTCGCATCTTTTTTTTTTGTTATAGTCAGGTATTTTCGAGTATCACAGTTATTGTCAATAACTGGGTGTTACCAACGCACTAAAGCAAGGATAATTTATTTGACTAAACTGTGACGTTTTTAGGTTGCTAGAATTAGTTAAAATTTTTCTTTTTTACTAATGTTTACCCAATACTAAACCTAAGAGCCACTCATGACAGAGGGTTACTGTGTTGATGTATAGTAGCATAGTAAAGAACAAGCATTATGAACATAGAGATAAGGCAAACTTTATAAAGACTTGAAAACCCAATGAACCAAGGGATAAACCTCTATTCTTGTTCAAAAGACCCGAAATCGTGTGAACCGGAATCACTTCCAAGTGACGTCATATGTAACGGTTAAACGAAAAAGCATGGATAAATATCAATACGTGTATTTTTCATAAGGAAGGAAATTCATAAAGTAAAATAAAAATATATGTCAATTTTCGTTCCTTTCTATCCCTACCTTCTTTTCAATCTTGGAATTGAGGACATTTTAATGTTAGTTTGATTAAAATAATAATAAATTTATGGGTTTCTTTCTATCTATGCCCAATAACAGAGTTTTTGTACGCAAGATCCTCAGAACAGTCGAAATTTACTAAAATGAAGTTTTAAGAATTCGCTTAACTAAATTTGACGTCTTTATTTCACTTCACAACAACGATTGACATTCGTTAAATTCAATCAGGTGTTCGAACGGCAGCTAATCTAGATTGAGGGAAACACTAGAACGACCAAGACATTACGCAGGGATTTCCTTAATCTCTCGTGAACAATGAAGAAATAGCTATTATGTTTAATTCGCTGGTGTGTTTTCTCAAACTGAAATCTACCGCGCTTTAATTTGCCTACATTCGATTAAGATAGCTATCTTTAAATAAAAAAATATGAATGTTCCATTAACAGATAAAATAAATCGCTTCACAAAGTCGATACATTTCTACGGATTTTGAAGCACATACACACAAAGACACACACATATTGCATATTTGGGCATCTACCCTTATTTTATACATGTTTCATTGAATGTGACAAGCAAATAGTTTTGTAAATTTTTTATTGAGTTTTTTTGTAATGTTCGTATAATTTTTTGTGTATATTTCATGGTGCGTTGTATAGAAATATTAGTAATTCTATGTTGATGTACCTTCAGAACATTCCCAACACATTCCGATTAGTTTTAAAGCAAATAATATTGAGTTAAGGTTTGTACTATTTTATTGAAAAAATGCTCCATTTATCTTTAAACGTCTTTTGAAGTTCGATGTTTTGTAAAATGACAGTATTAGCTGCCAGGATTTGTTCTTATATATATATGCACGAGTTTGTTGTTGTTTGGAAATTTTCCATGTAAACAAAAACAGATCGTCATTATTGTTTGTCCGTGAATTGTTATATTATTATATAATTGGTATCTTTGAAAATGGCTTATGTAAGCCGAAAGCTTCGTTTGGATTATAAAAAAATCATGTTTCAATATTGTAATTTTCTTTCTTCATTTAATGATAATTTTTTTTCATATGAAAAAAAATTACATAAAATAGACAAAACTTGTCTATATTATTTAATGAAACATGCATCAATATATACATTTGGTATTTTTATACAGCATATATATAGAATTTATTAGGAAAAAAGTGTTCAATATGGTAGCGAGAGCGTTTATAGATATAGTGTAAGCTTAAGATTCAACAATGCATAGTGGCTATCAGTTTTACAGTTCAAGTGGGTCTGTACATTGCATTGAAGTGAAACGGTCATCATCACTGTGTGCGTGCGTGCGTGCGTGCGTGCGTGCGTGCGCAAAATAAGACATAGAATCCCGACAAAGTTTTGAAAGAATTTCACAAATGGAAACTAGAGTTGATGGAAGAAGATTTGATGGAAACTAGATATGATTACGCGTTTCGCCTTCATCAGAAAAAGGAAATACATAAATATGTGCATGTAATTGTGTGTATGCCTAAATAATAAATTACTAATACCTTTACCCTGTATATTAACAACTTTTTTAAAAGTCATTTTTTTCTTTCGTCACGTGAAATTCACGTAAGAGGGAAAGTACTAATTATTCATTATTTTATTACCATAAAAACACATATTTCTGTCTTTTTGTAGAGAAGAAATACAATTAGGTGAAAGAAAGAGGAGTATACATTTAAACAGGAAGTGTCACAAAATTAAGAATACATACATCAAATTACACAAACATACAATATATGCACAGTGAATAAAGAATACATACACCAACTCACAAAAAAAAATTAGGGAAAAAATTATATACAGACACAAAATAAGCGAATAGATATAGACATACATAGAATACGCACAGAGACCATTATAAGCGGCCATATAAGCACACAATAATAACACAAAATAAAATTAAAATAAAAAAATAAAAAAGACCAAACTAAGGGAGAGAAACAAATTAAAAATATATAAAAAAATAAAGAATAAAGTGGGTAGATAATATACTTACAGGCACATATAATTAGTTATGACAAAAAATATTAAATTAAAAAAATTTTTTTTTTAAATTTTACAAAATAAAGATTCAATCAAAATAAAGATTCAATCAAAATAAAGATTCAATCAAAGATTCACAAAAAGAATATTTTACAATAATAAGGAAGGAAATTCATAAAATAAAAAATTTAATTCAAATAAAAAACCAATATAGTAAAAACAAAAATTAGATACAGTCACAAATGGTTAACATCAGAAAACAAAGAAAAAAATTTAAATATAATTAAAAGTTTTAAAAAATAAAGAAAGAAAAAATATATATAGATGAAAAGTTAATAAAAAAAAATATTTAACATAAAAACAACGGATCAGATTCCCAATAGAGAAATAACCTCTGAATTTACTCGAAAATTATTGGTAAAGAAAAACGAGTAAATTAAATATCTTTTTGTGACGACATTTAAAATCACTTCATAGCGTTGCTTTAAAAGTGGATTACCACTAAATTTAATTATTTTAATTTTTTTTTTCATATAAGTACTGGTCAAAGTAAGTTAATAGGAGTCTATGATTTACCTACGATCTTCCATTCGATCTGTGGAGAGAGTCCTCTATCTTTTAATTCCCAGAAATATTTAGACAGAGCTGTCTGGGATTTAAGGTGGAGCCTAAAGAAGGAATACTTATGATTATAAAATCTGTTTCCAAGGTCCGGCAGAAATTCCAAAATATACTTTTCTTTCTTTATATTATTCCATAGGAAAACTAGTAGATTGTTATATGACTTTTTCAGACATTCATATACCTCCAACTAGACAGTCAGTCAGTTAAGTGCCATACGTGATACACGATTGGGCGATCATGTCTCTTTCGCAGTAGGTTGCCATTGCATTCTGCGGTAGACTGGTTGCCGACCAAGGCTATAGAACCCAATCTGTCCTATTATTTAACCCATAACTGGAGGGAAGAGACGGATTAATACCTTTCCTAAGGGTATTTGCGCGTAAGTGAATGCAAGGAATTCAAATGAAATTCGAACTCGGTTCCCCGATTTCTCGTTCCGAGCCGATATCCATTGCGCCACAACGCACATCCAGAACAGTTATCCTTAATTCTACAATTACAGGAGGATTTGTATTTATTTGGTGATTATTATAAAAATTATCTAATATTTTATTATTATGATATGCTGCGGATAAAGATCTTACATAGTGGGTTGTTAAAGTTAAAATGTCTATCGATCAATTGCAGAAAATATTGACCAATATTAATGATAGAGAATTGGCAAAAAGTTGGGTCTAAAGATTAAAACTTAGGCTTATTAATACCAGTTTCAGTAGTAGGGAGTTTGATAGAATAGTTCTTGTTTAAACCCACCTTTTTTTAGAGCATTATTATCAGAGATTTTATTATCATTAAATATTTTGATATTGGAGGATAATTTATATATATATATATATATATATATATATATATATATATATATATTAATGCAAGTTTCATTGAATAATATAGACAAGTTCTGTCTATTAATTTTGTGTAGTATCAGTTCATACCGTCTGATATACTTGATGGTGATATCGTTGAAAGACAACAAAAAATCACAGTAATTGTTGATTTTTTTATCGGGTCTAAGCTATGTCAGACGGTATGAACGGATCCTACACAAAATGAATAGACAGAACTTGTCTATATTATTCAATGAAACCTGCATTAATGAAAAAATGCTGCCAAAATACAAATACACAGAATATATATATATATATATATATATATATATATATATATGGACAGCAACCTTTCTTTTAAGCCTGTTTCGTTAAAAACAACCAACAAGGAAGATTGTTTTTTGTTTTTTATTTTTTTATTTAATTTTTTTCAACATGCTTCCTTTTTGCTGGTGATAAGGAATGTAAAAACGTTTCTTAATGATTTTCTAAGTGCTTTCAGCCACTTCTCTGGTCATTCTCAAGGGTGTTATGTTTCCGCTGTAGTTATTTCATCCTCATGTTTTGACTGTATAGTAATTTACTTTGTGTTACTTAAAAAAAGAGCGTTCTTCAAAGCTATCACGTGCCGTGCGCAACTAGAAATCTCGTGCATCTTTCTATTTAAAAAGAAACTTTCAATGCACCGTTTCCATTATTAAATGATGGTAGAAGTGGATTGTTTGATATATAGTGGCTCTCTAATATACAGTTGCTTCTGATATTGTGATATATATATATATATATATATATATGATTCGAAGCGTAATTCAATAAATTATCTCGTTGTCTATCAGTATTTTCTCAAGTCCCAGCGCTGCATTAGAGACTGAATGGGTAGTTTTTTTGTGTTTGTTTACCTTATTTATTTCCGAGGAGAAGACATGTTAGTAGTAGCATGAACCGGGGTGGGTAGAGAGAACGATTCTCAACAGGTCGGTCAGCGAACTTCCATCCCCACGTAGTGGCTTGTCTCAATCTGCTGAAGCCGTGCACGTCAAGGAATCTGGGAGCGTTGTGGCGTCTTCACCTTCCTCTGACTACAGCCGCACTAAATATCTTAGCATGTTTTTCATGTGTTCTATTAAAACTTGGATGTGCGTTGTAGTGCAGCGGATATCGACTCGGAATGACAAGCCGAGTTCGAATTCCGTTTGAATTCCTTGCATTCTCTTACGCGCAAATACCCTTGGGAAAGGTATTAATCCGTCTCTTCCCTCCAGTTATGAATTATTATGGACAGATTGGGTTCTGTAGCCTTGGCTGGCAACCAATCGCAGAAATTACTACGGGATAATCTTCTGTTTCGAGACATGATCGCCCAATCGTGTATCACGTATGGCACTTAACTGACTGACTATTAAAACAATGCATCACAAATTCCTTGTCCACGCAGTTCAAACTATCCCTAGTTTAGGTCGTCAAGGCTCAGTACGGTTGAGCTTAACATCTTGAGCTAGCTTACACATTCTGTACGTCTGACAGTTGATTTTCTAAGTGCCGCTTAGATGTGGCACAAGGCCGAAAGTACGGAGTAGTGAGGATCGAGCTCACTACTGAGTTGTAATAGGTTCTAGCGAGTCAAGCTTGCTAACCATCACACTGCGTCGAGGTGCTTCTGTACGTCTGATAGTAAACTCTCAGCAATGTTCCTCATCGACTTGCTATTCTGTATTGCGTTCAATTCGACATTAGGTTCGCTAGGAACTAAAAGGCCCCCAGTGGGGAAGAAGACACGTCTTGTCTCTACAGCATCTTGTAGGTAAAGAGAAGAAAAAGAAAGTGAAATTTTTGCGCTCTTTTCTTATATACTTCTTTTGACGACGGTATCTAGCGTTTGTTAGCAAACAGGATTTAATCCCACAATATGCAGTCTATGGTTATCCTGATGGAACATAGCGCGCTATTTTCCTAATTCCGGAAGTTCATTCTGTAAATTAAGGAAAAAATAAAATACATTTTTTCGATATTAGTTTTATGTAACAATATACTGTCTGTTTTGTTCCTCTATTTTCTACTGTCTTCATAATCTTGGCCTTCAGGAACTCATTCATGTGACTTTTGCAGTCTTCCATGAAACTGAAATTTATTTGTTATTAAGAAAGTCTTTAAAAACAAGAATAAATAGTAACCGAAAAGTCCAATATCTGATAATGAATGAATGATGACTTGACCGCCAAGCTAAAAGAATTATTACCAAAAAAAAAAAAAAAAAAAAAACATTCAGGGGAGCGTAACACTAAAGCTCTTTCCCCCTGAGTATTTTACAAGTTTGATTATATTTGATGTTCAAATTCGTTCAAATTCGTTCAAATTTAAGAAGCAAATATCCACATCTCCTTTTAGGTACCTCCACTCCATTGTCTATATCTAAGTTTTAAGCTGAATTTTTAAATAAAAACTTTTTCTTGAAACTTTAATTTTAGCTTAATTGAAAGCTAAATGATTAAATGTACTCTTTCCACTAAGCAAAATATTCGGGTGTATTTTAAACAGAAATTATATTCATTGGAATCTAAAATTTTGAGATGTGTTTTTTAATTTAAATTTTTCGGACATTTTTTGAGCGATCGACACATTTGTAAACAAAAATTAATTCTCGGTTTTAAAAATTTTCTAAAAGAAAATATACATCTCTCACTCGTTATTTTTGGAAAATTATCAAATTTAATGTTAAATTAATCTGATTTAAAACAAATATTATTTGTTTATGGCATGAAATTTATGAAATTTCTTAATCCCAAAGGTCTAACTCGTTGACATTTTAAGTAGGCGATGACAGCACCTAACAGTCAATCTGGACGTACAGAGACCAAAAGTTGACATAACCTTGTTTAGCATTTCGTAAGGGGAACAACCCTTAAAACATGTGACCTTTTAATAATAAGTCTCTTATAAGTTTTCGTAGTAAAAGAAAATGTGCAGTTTAACATAATAAAAAAAAAAGAAATTATTTTTAACATCTTAATTCTAAATGATTTCTATTAACCTTATGAATGTAAATAAAGTCTAATTTTAATCAATTAATAACTGAAAACATTTAGTAACTGGAAGAAATTTAGAAAGATGTTTGAAACTAAAATTGATATCCTAATATTATATTATTTATAAAATCAATTAAAACTTTCATAAAAAATAACGTAGTTTTAATGCATTTTTGATTTTACTATTCGGAGCAGATTTTCGGAAAAATGGACCCGTAATTAAAAAAGAATTACATGATTTATATTCCCCAATGAGTACTGCATTTAACTAATAAATAAAAAATTGGTATAAAGTATTTCTAAAAGTTTTATGTAGTTAATTGAAGTGGGGGGCAACAGATTTAAAACAAAGTATTTTTCCCAAAACTTTCTAAAAATAATAATTGCATAAATAATTTCATTCATTTGTGAAGAAGTACTGAAAGTTTCATTAAAATCAAACTATTAGTTGATTTTTGAAAGAATTTTTAAATTAATGTGTCTTTAAACGCCAAAAACGACTTGCGTAATATTACGTTTTGCTTAATAGTCACGTTACGTAAACACAGCGTGAATCGCTGACGGAAAATAAAAAAGAAATTTTAACTGAAATTTCGAACGTCTTAGGAAGGATTAAAAAAACTTAAAAATATAATGACAACAAAATTTGATCTTTCCTCTTAATAATAGCATAAATATTTTTATGATAAAAAGTTTGATTTTAAGTTTGAGCTCTTTTAACATCATGCTATGCTGTGTTTTGTGCAATTGGGTTTAGGTACCTACCTTATATTGTCTGAAAATAACTTTTATTAGATAACTTTCTAGTTTTTCTTATTTCATGTGTTATAATAATTATAATATTAATTAAATTAGCTTTTTATGCGACTTAAAGGTATTTCTATTCATTTGAATTAAACTAGCAAAGTCGGTATCAATATTTAACACGTACATACTTACCTGCTCTCTCTCTCTCTCTCTCTCTCTCTCTCTCTCTCTCTCTCTCTCTCTCTCAAGATTTATTGTAAAAAGTACAATATTGGCACAAGGCCAGTGTTTGGGGGGACTGAAGTTGGTCATCCGGAACTATCTTATACCTAGCTAATCAGCATCTCTCTCTCTCTCTCTCTCTCTCTCTCTCTCTCTCTCTCTCTCTCTCTGTAGAAAAATGTATGCCAAAATGGAAAAAGTTTTCTTGTGACGCGTCTCGTCCTTTAGGACATCAGTCAGTCAGTCAGTCAGTTAAATCCCATACGTGGTACACGATTAGGCGATCATGTCTCGAAAGTGACATGACTGACTGGGCAGAAGATTTTCTCGCAGTGAGTTGTCATTACTTTCTGCGGTAGACTGGTTGCCAACCAAGCTATAGAACACAATCTGTCCCGTTATTTAACTCATAGATGAAGGGAGAAGCGACGGATTAATACCTTTCCCAAGGATGTTTGCGTATAAGCAAATGCAACTGGAATTCGAACTCGGCTCGCCGATTTCTCGTTCCGATACCATCTCGTTTTAGGACACCATCGGTCTAAATTTGTCACTTTGAGGCACGATGATTCTGAAAACCTTCAATTGGATTTATAAGTTAGAATTTTGTTATGGCTTTCGCCTGTTTGTGTGTAGGAGAGAGGGTATCTATTTATTCCTGAGATGATGAGGTACATCTGGATACCAGTTTTGTGGGGTTTAGGGAGACCGCACATTTTAATGTTCTATGAGTCTATACGTACCATGATTTGTTTTCATTGTTCATTTGTTTCCTAATCTTTTTGTGAACTGTTTTTTTTTGTCTTTCAGTAATTATTTTCTCTTCGTTTATTTTTTACTTTGTGTCGGTAGGGTTGAGTAATTAATGAATTGTTCCTACGTATGTATTCTTGTTCATTATCACAAACCCACCTCCTTTGTCAGAGGGGGGATGAGGATTTCCTTATTTATATAAAAATAGTTCACCGATTAACTGGGTCAGGCTACAGACTTATTGATGTGTTCCCGTGGTTACCACTAGGCAGCAGTCTTTTTATGCAGGTTTCATTAAAAATAACAGACATGGTATTATGGTTAAGTTTTTTACGTAACTTTTTATGTAATCTTGTGATTTTTTTTTCTTTTCAGAACATAAATTACATAAAATTGTCCAAATGTTTTGTTTTTCCTAGCGCTTTGGGACTATATATATATATATATATATATATATATATAAGAGAGAGAGAGAGATAGAGAAAGTTTTAAATCTCTTGTTATTAACAAAATATATGGAAATAATCCTTAATAACATCAGTTTTGAATACGGTAAGAATTTACTGCACCACAACGCAAATCCTCTCGGTACGAGAAATCGGGGAGCCGAGTTGGAATTCCAATTGAATTCCTTGCATTTACTTACGCACAAATACCATTGGGAAAAGGTATTAATCCGTCTCTTTCCTCCAGTTATGGGTTAAATAACAGGACAGATTGAGTTCTGTCATGCCCTTCATGGTTCTGTAGCGTTGGATGGCAACCAGTCTACCGCAGAAAGTAATGGCAACCTACTGCCCAGTCAATCATGTCTCTTTTGAGACTTGATCGCCCAAGCGTGTATCACGTATGGTACTTAACTGACTGATATGGTGATTGAAAAGGAACTCCCTATTATATATGTGTGTGTGTGTGTGTGTGTGTGTGTGTGTGTGTGTGTGTGTGTGTGTGTGTGTGTGTGTAAAAGTTTACAGTCAATAGGGAGTTTTCAAGTAGGACTGTACATTTCGCTGGGAACTTTTGCAAACTCAAATTAGATAGATAGTTGATTTTCTAAGCGCCATTTAGATGTGGCACAAGGCCAAAAATATGGGGTACTCAGTTGTAATGATTCTAACGAGACATGCTTGCTAACTATTACACTACCCCGAGGTGTCAGATAGATAGATAGAGGAAGAGTGGCAGAGGTAAAGAAAGAAAGAAAGAAAGAAAGAAAGAAAGAAAATGAGTGAGTGAGTGACAATCTTAAATAAAAGAGAAAAGAAAAATTTTCTCACTGCTCTCGAATAGTGAAATGCTGATAATGTAGTCTTCCGATCTCTTTATCTCGAGGTCAAATCGGCCTAGTCTATTTTCCACTCAACCGTATCCTTTCCTAAATAAAACTCCCTCTTCTTCTGGCGGCAAATTTTCCCTCGACTGAGATGAACAATGTTTAAAGTATTGTGTTAAAATAAAAAGCTTTCACTAACAACCAGGGTTGAGTCAGGTCGCTGAGATTTTTTTAACCTGCAGGACTTTAAAAATCTACTTAACTCCCGAACGTCTCGCTTGAAGTGTATAAACGACTGCAGCGACTGTCCAGTTTTAAAAAGCACAATGGTCAATACGCTGGTAAGATTTTTTTTTAAACCAAAAAAAAAAAAAAAAAAACTTGATTTAAGTAAACGTTTGTTACTCTCTTCCCATTTCCTCCCGGCTTAAGCATATTTTGAAAATTCTTAATGTTCTTTGATGTCAGTAAATAATGACATACTTTTCCCTGTAATTCAATATATATATATATATATATATATATAATCAAACAATTGCCACTTTCATTTTATTTTATTTTCATTTCTTCCCAGAATGGCCTATCAATAAGCATGTCTTCCTTGAACTTCCAGAAAAATCTAAATTTTTAGAATTATTGAATGTTCTCTTATTTTCATGATGTAAAAATAATTTCTTACTGTACTTCACGAACGACTTTTTTTTTTTTCCTCGGATGTGTGTCGAAAATGTTGTCATATTGAATATGGAAACATGATGAGTTTGTTGAACCTTTAATATTTTAATATCGGATAATTTTAAAATAAATTTAGAAAAATTTAAAACACCCAAACAATTAATTTAAACATCCTAGGACTTCATTGTAATAGAAACATCTTTTCACTTTTATAGTGATTTTTCACGCGTAGCTTATGTGGCACAAGGCCGAAAGTACTGACGGGAGTGAGGATCGAATTCACTACTCGGTCATATTTGTAAAATTTGTTCTAACAAGACAAGCTTGATAAACATTAAGACAACATCGAGTTACCCAAATATCTTTTCATTATACATGTAATTTCTATGTGTAGAAAATGTTTACGCCTATGATCGTGTAAGACTGTATATATTGTAATGTAGTTCCATGGCGTTATGAGAGGTTAGGGTGATTTAAAAAAAAAAAATCCTCTAGTCTACATGCACACGCGCTTTTTCTAAAACTGATAAGTAAACAGAAGACTAAATTTGCATTCATGACCTTTAATCGATGAGCTGTATCAGTTGTCTAGAGTTATTACTGGTATTAATTTTCAAAATAAATCGGAAATACTAATTTTCCGTTGTTTTATTATTTATTTATCTATGTATTTTGAAAACATTTAGCCTCTTAAAACTTTTCATATGCGGAAAATGTCTACCGATATCATACCAGAAAATAAGTACAAAAAAAGTGTATTTAAAATCAAAACAAATGTTTACACTTCACTTCAAAAAGATATTTTAAAAAAGGTTTTCACTTTACGAGAGAACCAATTTTAAACTATCAGGAATCTTTCAAATTTATTTCTCCCCACACACAACTTTTATTTTATGGCGCCATGCTTGTTTAATCCATCAACATTCAGAATTATAGAATACTATATGATATATAACTTTGAATCTTGATCACATACAGTGAATTTACGTGTTTAATAATTGTCAGTGTTCAGTGTATTTTTTTCTTAGTCAAGCGGATAACTACGAAAGAAAAAAAAAGATTTCTTTATTTTAATGACAGATAAAAAAAAAACACATTTTAATGCTATATATGCGCGATAAACACTAGAATTGTAAAAAAAAAACTATGAGAAAATTCATTTAAAGAAAAATTGTATGTGCGAGAAGGGGAAGATGAGATGACTGAAAGAGGTGGACCAGAAAAAAGTCTAAATGTGAGGCACAGATTTACTTTTTAGGGTGGAGAATAGATAATGTTTAAAACAGATCCCAATCATCCAATATTTTAGCTATTCGAAGAGAAAACTAAAAGTGTAAAAAGAAAATAAAACTGGAGATACTCACCTACAGATGCTAAACTAACGCCGTATTCAGTAAGATATATACAACTACTCTCTATCTTCCTTCCATCTGTCCCACTCTCTTTCTTCATCAGGCAATCTCTTTCCTAGTCCGTCTCTCTTATTTCTCTCACCAGTCACCTCTTTCCTGGTCCGTCTCTCTCACCGGTCACCTCTTTCCTGGTCCGTCTCTCTCACCGGTCACCTCTTTCCTGGTCCGTCTCTCTCACCGGTCACCTCTTTCCTGGTCCGTCTCTCTCACCGGTCACCTCTTTCCTGGTCCGTCTCTCTCCCTTTTTTTCATTGATTATTTCCTCATTTGTTGCTCCTTCCGCTTCATCTCTTTTCTGTCTCTCTATCTATATATATATATACATTCATCTTTTTCTATATCCGTCTCTCTCTCGCACAGTTCGTCTCTTTTCACGTCATTTGTTGCTTCTTCCGCTTCATCTCTTTTCTGTCTCTCTATCTATATATATATATATATATATATATATATATATACACATTCATCTTTTTCTATATCCGTCTCTCTCTCGCACAGTTCGTCTCTTTTCACGTCTCTCTCACACCGTTTATCTCCTTCTCTGTCTGTCTGACTGTTTGCCCCCACCCACCTCTCTCTCTCTCTCTCTCTCTCTCTCTCTCTCTCTCTCTCTCTCTCTCTCCACACCTTTAGCCCATCTGCCCCACTCTCTTTCTTGATCTTTCTTTGTCAAGCTATCTCTTTCCCTCCTGGCCGTTCATCTTTTTCCTAGTACATCTCTTTCTGTCTGTTACGCACTCGCACACACACACAAAGGCTATCTCTTTCCTCACGCATCTCTCTCTCTCTCTCGCTCTCTGGTCATCTCTTTCCTCCTTCGTCTGTCTCACCGTTCATCTCTTTCCCTGTCCATATCTCTTTTTTCTCTCATTATTTCTTCATTTGTCTCTTGTTTGCTTTTCATCTCTCTCTCCCTCTTTCATTTATACGCTTCGGTATTTTAAATTTACTTCTGTGGGTCAATGATTTACTGAGTGGACCGTTTAAAAAAAAAAAAAACAGCTACTGGACATCAGTTATGACGGCCTCATATGATGATTTGCAAGACCAGACAGAGCATCAATTAAAGTCCCCCCACCCTCCAGCGGAAAGTCATAGGAATAAGAGGATGAATTTAGTTCAGTAAAATGACCGCGTGAATCCTGTTCCGCTTATAAATCTAAAATAACATTAAAAATAGGCATCTTTGATTGGGAGATGATAACTAATTCATAGATTTAGTTGAACCACGTTATTTTCTTTACAAAATATAGATTCAAATTATTGTTTTTATCTAAATTTAGAGAAGATTTTCAAATTTGAAGCTCTTATTGACTTTTTGTTTAATCGTTTCACAGCAAGCAAGGTAATAAAAATACTAGGACGCAAAAGTGTTAGGGAATGAGAAAAATTAATATTAAGGAGGGCAATAAAAGAATAAGAAATAAAGACCGAAGATCACGATTGACACATCATTTAAATTTTTGAAAACCAAAGTTAACTAGTTCTGTGGAGATGCCCCGGTAACACAAATGAAATAGGCAAGACGCCTTCAATAAAGAAGTCAAAGAGAGTTCAGAGCTAATGTTCCAGCCGAACACGAAATTGTCAGTTGAACTCTCTGTTTTCAGACAGAGAACGACTCAGTCAGTCTACGGACTGGGACTCGGCTGAGAAAGACACACTGTCTTCGGGCTGAGTTGAGGCTCCATTTACTGACAGACTCGACTGAGAAGAATAGACAGGCTTAGTGCCAGATCCCGCGTACGCAGGAGTTGGACAAATTTTAACTCGTGCCGTGTATCAGCGATCAGTTTTCCCACATAATGCCCGACTTGTGTCATAGCTTCTCAGGAGTGAAGCATTGTGTAAATAATCGGAGTTCCGCGCGAACTCTAGCTTGTCGAATTCTCTGTCTTCGGGCGGAGAGCGACTCAGACGAAGCTATCTCTACGGGCAGTATCTCGGCTAGGGAAAATAGACAATAACACAGTACGGCGTATGCGGAGTCTGCGGAAATTTTGGCCGAGGGTAAGCGCTCAGAAACCCCATTTTAAAAACTGAACTTGTGTCGCACCTCACCTCAGTGTGGAGGGACTTACGTAAATAAACAGTTCTGCTCGAACTATAGCTTGTCGGACCCTCTGTCTACATATTAAGAAAAATAGTCTGATACCACTATTGCGGGGACTAGGGAAACTTAAGCCGAATGTACGCGCTCGGAAGCCCCACGTTAAAAAAAAAAACAAAAAAAAACGGACTTTGTGTCGCTTCCTGCCTGAGTGGGGAAAGACTTGGATAAATACCCAGAATTCCGAGGAAGATCGTTTGAGTACCGTTGAAGTTAATCGAGACATATTATAATATTATGTTAGTAGCAATGTGTAACAGTGGCAACGAGAAATCAAAACTTATACGGAGTTGGAAAAAATACCATTTTTGCTGCGGTGCACATAACAGTGGCGACGAGAAATCAAAACTTATACGGAGTTGGAAAAAATACCATTTTTGCTGCGGTGCACATAACAGTGGCGACGAGAAATCAAAACTTATACGGAGTTGGAAAAAATACCATTTTTGCTGCGGTGCACATAACAGTGGCGACGAGAAATCAAAACTTATACGGAGTTGGAAAAAATACCATTTTTGCTGCGGTGCACATAACAGTGGCGACGAGAAATCAAAACTTATACGGAGTTGGAAAAAATACCATTTTTGCTGCGGTGCACATAACAGTGGCGACGAGAAATCAAAACTTATACGGAGTTGGAAAAAATACCATTTTTGCTGCGGTGCACATAACAGTGGCGACGAGAAATCAAAACTTATACGGAGTTGGAAAAAATACCATTTTTGCTGCGGTGCACATAACAGTGGCGACGAGAAATTAGAACCACGTTACTGTCTTTTTTTTCTTTTACTGTGCGAAAAGATTTTTTTAAAAAAATCTTAAATATGGAAGAATTATTACCCCGAGTGGTAAAAATACAACAGCAACACCGGCAACAACAACGTTAATAGGAGTTGTTGGAACTCCAGAAACAACAACAAAAGTTATTTGAAATAATTCAGAAAAAATAGTAAATTCTCCAAATTCTTTCACACTCGAAGCGGTGGCAAACGACATAGCTGAATTCAAATACAATTCAGATGATGGAAATACTTTTTCTGCATATTTTAGAAGATACGAGCAAATTTATAGAAAAGAATACAGCGACTGGGAAGACGAAAAAAAAAACAAGACTTTTGTTAAAACGGTTAGCACCAATAGAGGATGAAAAATACAAAAAAATATATATCTACCCAATTCTTCTTTACTTACTCTCCATGCATCCACTCCCGCATGCCATACTAATGCAATTAGTTAAGTTCTTTCTCTCTTTCTCGTGGTGAAGCAAGTCTTCCAACAGATCTCGGAAAATCTGTTGCATCCACCCTTCCGAAGGTGGTCTGTGTATGCCGAGCGTTGAGATTTGCCAATATACACGTCACATCGCATTTCGAGATCGAATGTGTTAGCAAGTGGATGGGAATGATGAATTCTGGAAGGAAGACGCCCATCAAGACTTTTGTGTCTCTGAGAAGTGTGCACCCGTGCGAAGAGGAAGCCTACCGTTTACCCTGAGACGAGTGCTTCATCTATCGCGAATGCCGCTTAGCTCTCAAGTTCCTGTTACAGGCAACGGATGGCCTCTCCGATGTTCAGGCATTGTCCCTTATGGCATTATATCAGGTGTTAGTGAGGGGATCCGTTCAAGATCGGTTTAACAAAGCAGGACGATCGCTCCATATGGCCTTGGGCGCCTGGGCTGAAATTTCTCACCAACGATGAGGCATCACTCAAATGTCTATTGATGCGAAAGACTTCTCTGGGTCGGCAAAACTTTCAGGTTTCTATCACTTTCTCATCGCTGTAAATTAGCTTTCCTATGCCTTTTCTATAAATACCTTTTTGGTAAATGTTCTGATGAAGCTAGGCTCTATGAATTTAAGCCCATTGGCAGCAAGGTTTCGTCATTTTACTGTTGAAATAGCTAGACGTAAGCAGTTCGTTTTATTGCACTTCTCACTTGTTGAATTAATTCTCTTTCCGGCTTCTCAGATCAAGTTTGATCTTCAAAAGTTTAAATGCAATATCAGTCACTATCTTTTGACTAAATAATTTTTGTTAACAGAAAACACATTGTAGCACCTGTAACTCGAAAAGTGAATAATGATATAATCAAGATGCTGACGCCCCACATTACTTCAAACCAATGGTAGGAAAGAAACCCCCCATAAATACTGAAAAGTGAGAACATCTACTTGACATAAGAAATCTACATTCCGTAAATATTTTTTTTTAATTGAAAGCTTTTATATATTTCAACTGAAAGTAGTAATGACAGTCCATTCAATGGATGCTGAATTTTTCTTTATAAAGAAGACGTTAATATCGTCTCTCTCTCTGTCTCTCATATATATATATATATATAACAAATGTTTGGAAGTACAAAGTTTGTATAATATTTTAAAAACAAGGAATTTATTAAGTCTCTAAGACATCTCATCAGGAGAAAAACCGTTGGAAAATAAATTAACAATTTTTCTCCTAGTGAGATGTTGGACGGAAGGGTCTTTAGAGACTGTTAATAAATTCCTTTTTTTTTTTTCTTTTTTTTTTCAAAATATATATCTCATCATTCGATGTTTTCATTTCCAGTCAAGTTTGATCATCAAAAACTTTAATGCAATTTCAATTGTTAATATCTATCGTCTTAAATTCTCGCTCTTTAATAATGTTTTTCTGATATTTTTTTCACGCTCGTTGACAACCTATGTGTTTGTGACTGTCTTCCTTTGAGTAAAATGGTTTAAAAATATGAAAACAATCAAACTAGCACCTTTTAAGTAAAAGTCACAAAGAGAAATGAGCGAAGAAACACAGTTAAGAAAATTTCTTAACTATAACTTTTAGCCATGAATTTAGAGCTGCATTGGTTGGGTTCGTCGTAGAAATAGTCAACCAGCACGACTTCGAAGACAACAGTGGAGAAATGCGTAGGTAATAAGATCTTCCTTAAAATTGGATGATTGCGTCAAGATAACTATTATAAATTCTATAACAAGACTTTAGTTATGATTTCGGGCCGCAACTAAGAAACTAAGGAAAAGAGTATATTCGTGTAAGACAATACCAATTCTCATTGTTCAAAACTGACGATATATTACTAAGATAGAGATCAGTATATCTGGAACATTTTACAAACGTCAATGTGTTTAATCAAATCTGATATAGTATATGGGTATGGGGGCTGTATACTAGGGTGTTCATGTGTTCGTGTACATATGTGTGTATGCATGGATAACTGTTTTGTTTTTGTTTTTTGTTTTTTTATTTTATGCTGTTAAAAATAAAGGATTTTAGCTTCCGGGAAGTATAAGTGATAAATTGTACATTGGTTAGACGCAAGTTAGCTAAGGAGAGGTGTGAAAAAATACTTTATTTTAAATTTTATATTTTTTTAAATTTTTGTTTCTACAGCTAGCTGAAAGGTCTCTTCTGGCTTTGTTAAAGTCAAAATAGCTTCTATGTTAAAAACTTAATGATATTTAAGCCACAAAGTGTTAAAATTTTAATATCTATTTAGATAAATGTAAATGCCATAGTGATCCTTGCCATAGCCTCAGGCAGTACAACTTCTTCGGCGAAGATAATTACACGGTGCCAGAAGCGTCTCCATAAGGTGAAGTACCGAGAGGTATTGAGCAGTTTTTGTAAAGTTTCCGAAACGCACATTAAAACCTGACCTTGTGTCGCATTCTGTGACGTGGGTACGCGGATAAATATCTTTTTTTTTCTTTTTCACTCCAAACAAAACAGGACTGCCACTAGCGCGCAGTGGCTACAGCGAGAGAAAAAAACTAAAAAGATGAACGGGATTCAAAAAGATAAAAGATGAAAATTGACTTTGCATTTTAATTTTTGGATATTGTAGCTATCAGGGAGGCAAGTGAACGGAAGGGAGTTCCACAGGCGGAAAGTGCGTGAAAAGAAAATGTTCGAATAGAAGTGGTGATTACATTTAACTATTTCAAGGGTAAAACGTTGGGGTCTAGATGCCAATCTAGTAACACGATTAAATTCACGTGAATGGAGCATGAGGTGGAAAAAAGTTTCTCAGAGCAGTTTCCATGAAAATATTTGTAGAAAAGACAGAGGGAAGCCACATCAAGTCGAGGAGAAAGTGACTGAAGTCGAGATGCCAAGTCAGGACCGATTACATTGCAGATCATTTGTTTGAATTTTGTCGAGAACCTCGAGATGAATAGCAGGAACACCCGACCATATATGGCAACAGTATTCAATGCAGGGACAATTGTTACATTTATAAATATGCAAAATGGATTCTGACGAGAAAACTTTCTGACCCGACACAGCGACTAAACTTTCCTAGCAGTAGATGCAGTTAGAGATCTGATATATTTATTCTACTTCAGATATTTGAACCTATCATAGTTCTCCTTTACCTAGCAATCGGGCTGGGGTCAAAGTGTGGGACTCGCAAACTATATCTTATCTATCAATTGTGTTTCTGTTATGTTTTTAACATGACAAAATAAAACGGGTATGGAAAAATGACACATTCGCCGAGTATTGGAAATAACTAAGGAATTTATTATTGTGGAAACATGAGTACAGGAAACAGTTGTGGATGTTGAATAAAGATGTGGTTATGGAGAGCCTAGAAAAGTCCTGCACGCCATGTTACTGGGCTCCTGTCGGAAGTCCCTTCTTGTCTCTCAGCATGCCCCTATTAGCTCGGGATCGACTCCCTTGAATGGTCAAGGGGAGATAACTTTGACCCTTTTTGTGGTGGTTCTAATTTCTTTTTTTATTAAAGAAGCAAACTAGCTGTGACGAGCACGCTTCGAGTTAATTTGTAGGTGCTTTACTTTAGTTCTGTTCCGCTTTGGCCGGTTCTTTCTAAATTCTGCATTGCTCTCGTCTATATTTGTTCGACAGGTGGTATAGCCGGTAATTTAAATGTGTCCAGTAAGTCCAGTGGAATGATCGTCGTGTTTGTCGTAATGTTGCTGGTGTACCTAGGACGCAGTTGGATTTTGTGTCGTGCCCAGAATTGATCTCCAACTTGTACACTATAGATAAATCGTCCTTTTTTTTCATGTGGATGGTACCTGGTGTCCAGTTTGGTTGACCAGGCTTGTAACTCTTCGCAAACACTGGTGTAGCTACTGATAGTGATCGATCTGTATTCTAGCACATACCTTGTTTTTGTTGTTGTTTTGAAACTGCTTTGCAAACAAAATTGAGTGGGATGTCAAGAAGACCCAGTGGCTCAATAAAATCAAGCTCCAAAAGGTTGTGCTGGGAATTCGAAATGTATATGATTCCAGATGCTGTCTTCTCAATCCTGATTGTTGCTGGTAGTTTACAATATGGACACAATCCCCAGAAGCATTTCGTGCTACATGTTTTTTTAGATGTAAGCTAAGGTTTGCCTCTATTTTTTCACAGTTTTTGGGAAATAAGGGTTATGTCCGATGCTGTTTTAATTTTTAACCGAACAGGGTGGTTGTTTAGTTCCACCGACACATATTTGGGGTTCGACTTGGAGTTGGGAAGGAATGTTGCTACCAGACTGTTTGTGTTTTACGTCTGTTTTTGTTTTGTGGTCGCTTGTGCGTTGTTTTGCGCCACGGTGATGTGCAGAATCCATCTTTGTGACCTTGCCGGTTGCATTCGCGGTAGCGGTGAGTTTTGAAAGGGCATTTCCGAGCAAAATGCCAACCACCACAATTCCAGCAAGCAGATGGAGTTTTCTTTTGTGTAGCTTCCGGTGACTGTCGTCTTTGGATATTGATCAATGTGGATGTTGTTGCAGGTACCGACTGTTGTACCATAGCTAAATCATGCTTTAGATTCACCAGCCACTGGCATTCCTCTGTAACTTGTTGCAGTCTAATATCCAGACTTTGTTCAATTTTTAACAAAATTCTTGGGCGCGCATCCCTGTCACTTGCGGACCTTAATCCACATGCAAAAATCAAACACTTAAATTGTTCAGCTGTAATGGTGGAAAATTTTTTAACCGTTCGCATTGCTTGTTAACGAATCCTGAGAAAGTTGTAAAATTATCTGTATCACATTTCGTGATATTGAGGCAGTTGAATCTTGCATTAAACAATGAGGTGTGTTCACCCAAAATTTTATTTAGAGTTTCAACTGTTTCCATGAAACTATAATCCCGAGGTTGTTTCAGTAAAATGTAGTTAATTATTTTTCGTGCTCACTCGGACCGATTTTTCGTAAAAGGAGCCTCACTTTCCAGCTATCCGTTTGCTCTCCAAAATCTTCTTTAAAGAGATCCTCATAACAAGCGAACCACGTTGCAAAGGTTGTGTTTGCCTCCTTATCGTAGTGGAACTCTGTAATGGAATTTTCGAGAGCCTGTCCAAATATGAATTTCGTTGCTAGAGGATTTGGTTGTGGTAAGTCCCTAGTCTCTCTGAAAAGAGTTCCATCAACCTTAATTGCTGTTGTAGAATCTGTTGGATAGTATTCGGATTCATTATTTCACACTGAATGGGAAAGAAAAAAAATTCCGTAAACAAGCAATTGTTTTTTTTTTTTGTTTGTTTGTTTTTTAATATGTTACTTTTTCAACGTACCTAACGTTATTTTGTGTGTCCACGAAATTTGACGTCTAAATCCAATTTCTGAAATTTTCCACTCCACGCGATGAAACAAATTCTACTTGTTAGTTTCTTTTCGTTCCAATCCTCGAGGTGAATATTTCCACGTACTGCATGTCAACTTCGTCGCCAGTTTTGTTATGTTTTTAACATGACAAAATAAACGAGTATGGAAAAATGACACACTCGCCGAGTATTGGAAATAACTAGGGAATTTATTATTGTGGAAACATGAGTACAGCGAACAGTTGTGAATGGTGAATAAGGATGTGGTTATGGAGAACCTAGAAAAATCATGCACGCCATGTTACTGGGTTTCTGCCGGAAGTCCTTCTTGTTTTCCAGCATGTACCTATTAGCTCGGGATCGACTCTCTTGAATAGTCAAGAAGTGATAACTTTTGACCCTTTTTTATGGTGGTTCTAATAGTTTCTGTTCTCGAATAAGACACAAGAAATGAATGATGTCTGATGCTGGGTATTCCAACAATGCAGTACTACCTCCCTCATTGTACGAAAGCAGTGGGGGTCGGTGAAACATCGATGCCAGCGTGACGTTGGTTGCGGGTACCGGGAAATTTTGAGACTTGAACCATGTGTCATATCCCATCACCGTGGAGAGGGTGAAAATACCAAGTGCAGTCTCTGCCCTTCATCTGTTTTCGTCTTCCCACTGTTCACTGAATAGTTTCCTTCGAAAGCACCACCCTCATTGCATTAGAGGGATGGTTGGTATTTATCTCTGTTATCAACATGCGGATTAGTCTTGTTCCGTCATTTCCTTCGTGACGTACCTTTGAAACAAAATGCGCCTATGAGGCCTTCTGGATGCAAACCGGTATCAATGTTTTCATTCTAACTATGTAATTTCAAGTATCTCATTCATCTCTTTGGTTTCCACCAGCATGCCCGGCTGCTATTTCTCAGAGGAAGCATTTCTTTCGGTTATACTGGAGTGACACAAGACGCCTCTTTGTCTCTGCTCGTAATGAATGCAAGCGTATTTTCAATTATTCAAAATTATTGTTTGTTGATAGAATGAAATAACGTATAGCATCTCGCAAGTTCGGTTCCAGAGATTACTGTCTGCTCTGTAAGAGTTTTCTGAACACCAACGCACCCTTATTTTCTCTTCTATTTAATCAATTCGTAGTCCTCACACCTAAAGTAGACAAGGTTAAATACTTTGCTCGCATATTCGCTTCCAACTCAACACTTGACTCGCCTGGATTACCCACAACCGATTTCCCACCTAGAACAGAGGCTCAACTGAGCGATATATGCATTGCTCAGTCTCTGGTCTCGGGCATCATTTCTAAATTGGACTCCTATAAGGCAAGCGGAGTTAGTGGAAGCCAAATATCGTCCTAAAGAAATGTGCTCCTGAGATGATTCCAGTCCTCTCCAAAATCTACAAGCCTCTCTGCTTTCCTGCTTATTAGAAGTCCTCACCTGTAGTTTCTGTTTTTAAGAACACTTGAACCCTCTTAGCCCTCTATCGCTTCTACCGCTTTTCAACAAAGTATTCAATATTCTAATCAATGCTGAAGAATCTTACCTCTCACGACCTACTCTCGACCAAACAATATGAAAACACTTCGCTGAGTCACTCTCTGACAAACAATGAACTTTCGCTTCGCTAGGTCACTCTCTGACAAACAATATGGCTTTCGCTTCGCTGAATTCACTCTCTGACAAACAATATGGCTTTCGCTTCGCTAGGTCCTTCTCTGACAAACAATATGGCTTTCGCTTCGCTAGGTCACTCTCCTGACAAACAATATGGCTTTCGCTTCGCTGGGTGCTCTCTGACAAACAATATGGCTTTCGCTTCGCTAGATCACTCTCTGACAAACAATATGGCTTTCGCTTCGCTAGGTCACTCTCTGACAAACAATATGGCTTTCGCTTCGCTAGGTGCACTCTCTGACAAACAATATGGCTTTCGCTTCGCTAAGGTGCTCTCTGACAAACAATATGGCTTTCGCTTCGCTAGGTCACTCTCTGACAAACAATATGGCTTTCTTCGCTAGTCACTCTCTGACAAACAATATGGCTTTCGCTTCGCTTTAGGTCACTCTCCTGACAAACAATATGGCTTTCGCTTCGCTAGATAGTCACTCTCTGACAAACAATATGGCTTTCGCTTCGCTGAGTCCTCTCTGACAAACAATATGGCTTTCGCTTCGCTAGGTCACTCTCTGACAAACAATATGGCTTTCGCTTCGCTAGGTCACTCTCTGACAAGCAATATGGCTTTCGCTTCGCTAGGTCACTCTCTGACAAACAATATGGCTTTCGCTTCGCTAGGTCACTCTCTGACAAACAATATGGCTTTCGCTTCGCTAGGTCACTCTCTGACAAACAATATGGCTTTCGCTTCGCTAGGTCACTCTCTGACAAACAATATGGCTTTCGCTTCGCTAACAGGTCCTCTCCCTGACAAACAATATGGCTTTCGCTTCGCTAGGTCACTCTCTGACAAACAATATGGCTTTCGCTTCGCTAGGTCACTCTCTGACAAACAATATAGCTTTCGCTTCGCTAGGTCACTCTCTGACAAACAATATGGCTTTCGCTACGCTGGAGTCACTCTCTGACAAACAATATGGCTTTCGCTTCGCTAGGTCACTCTCTGACAAACAATATGGCTTTCGCTTCGCTAGGTCACTCTCTGACAAACAATATGGCTTTCGCTTCGCTAGGTCACTCTCTGACAAACAATATGGCTTTCGCTTCGCTAGGTCACTCTCTGACAAACAATATGGCTTTCGCTTCGCTAGGTCTACCACTGATGTGCTAACGGCCGTCATTGAATATGTATACCAGGCTCTTGATAATAATTGCGAAACTTGAGCTGTAGTTTTAGATATCTCGAAAGCATTCGACAGTGTTTGGCATGCTGGTATTCTGCACAAGCTCCGGGGCTACGCTATTACTGAATGACTTTGATTTAATCCAGTCATTCCCATCAAATCGTGAAATGAAGCTCTTTTTTTTTTTTTTTTTTTTTTTTTTTTTGAATGGCCATGTTTTCAGTTACTTTAACACGAACGCGAGTGTTCCTTATAACTCTATCGTAATTTCTACACTGTTTCTTCTCTTCAGCAATGATCTTCCTGATGTCATTAGTTCCAAGCAGGCATCTATGCAAATTACGCTAACCTTTACTCTCGTTTCAAAAGGAAATTCTCCAAGGCTGACGAAGTAGACCTGGCTGCTGATCTTGAAACGGACCTTCAATCAGTGGTTAACTGGGGCAAGAAATGGCTTGTAAATATAAATGCCTTCAAAACAAAACTGTTCTCTTTTAAACATCGTAGAGAATCTTTCCTACTGGTCATCAGCATGGCTGATGCTAGCCTCCTGGAGAGCAACACGCTGTGCTTCATTGGCATCACTTTTTCAACCGACCTGAAGTGGAATGCCTACATTGAATCAGTAGCTGCATCTACTACTAGGAAGGTTTGGTCGTTGTGTCAGGCCAGAAAGTTTTTCTCTTCAGAATCCATCTTGTACATTTATAAATCAAACATTCGCCCTTGCATTGAATACTGTTGCCATATCTGGTCGTGTGCTTCTGCTATTCCTATCGAGGTTTTTAACAGAACCCAAACAAGGATCTGCAATGTAATCAGTCCTTACTTGACATCTCGACTTCAGTCACTTTCTCACTGACGTGACGTGGCTTCCTTCTGTCTTTTCTGCAAATATTTTTCATGGCAATTGTTCTGGCGATCTTTTTTTTCTCTAGTGCCCCGACTACATGAGCTTAAACGTGCTACTAGATTGGCATTCAGACCCCGCCCTTTTATCGTTGAAATAGTTGAACGTAACCGTCACTTCTACTCCAATAGTTTCTTTTCTCGCACTTCCAACCTGTATAACTTCCTTCTGTTTACTTGCTTCCCTGATAGCTACAATCTCCAAAAATTTGAATGCAACGTCAAATTGCCATCTTTTATGAATTCTATCTTCAATCCTGTTCAATTTTTTATCCTTTCTTCAATATACTCCGTACCCAATCTTCTCTCTTACTGTAGCCCCTACGCACTAGTGGTCCTGCCTTGCTTGGGGTGAAATGATTAAAAAAATGTTCCCCCCCCCCCCTCGTAGTTTTTTTTTTTTTTTTAATCATATCACCCCAAGCAAGGCGAAAACGCCACTGATGCGCAGGGGGCTACTTGAGAGTGAAAAGATTGGAAAAGAGAAAACCGGAAACCACATCCTAAACAGGAAACAAGGGATAAGCCTCTTCACCTGCTCAATAGACGTGGGTGGAGTGTGAACCGGGCGATAGTTTAGTCTATCTACTCCAATTGAAAAAATAAAATAAAAATTAAAAAAAAATGAGTGAAAAGATTGGAAAAGAGAAAAAGAGGTGAATGGATATCATACGCTCCTTTATCAGAAAAATGAAAAACAGATTCTCCACATTGATCCTAGCCAATGCCGACGTGGCTGGCATCAAAGTGTAGTATACTTCTTCATCGTGTTTGTATCTTCGAGCAGTGAAGGCAATAAAAAAGCTGTGAGGGATGCTTGGTCTTAGAGATTCCCACCTGTCTGTAGTACCTTTCTCATTCTATTAAAAATAGCTGAGGGAATAATCTCTTTCATTTTACCATATCAATTAAATGGTATTTATTTCAGTATTTTTAAACTTCTCTCTCGTCCTTCATACGTCATAATAATAAGAGTTGGAGTTTGAATTCCAGTCAGGCTTTTTACACTTTCGTGCAAACACCTTTGAGAAGGTTTGTAAATCCTTCTCCTCTACCAGCTATGAGTTAACTAGCAGAACTTGTTTATAGGAAACTCATTATTGTAAAAAATTGTTAATGCAATATTCAGTCCCGAACAGAATTCTTTTAAACTAAAATTTGTTTCGTTTTAAATAATCCACAAAGAGTTGATAAACCGTAAAAAACAAATCAGTCTACTATAATAATAGTGGTGGGCTGCCAACATCATTCAAAATCTGCTAAGAAGATGATTTAGATTTTCGTAGTTTAACGGAACACACACGCGTTCAAAGAATATATACACAAACCTGAAAAAGCCGAACTTAACGCAAGTCGGTAAAATTTGTCGTTAAAAAAGCTTTTCCATTTTGTATCATTATCTCCACATTAATTTGTATAGAACAGGGCAATGTCGAGGGTTCCAGCTGATAGTAGATATTTACCTAATCTGCTCGTTCACGTAAGTAGCGTTTACTTGCAACTGTTTTCTTCACAAACATCTCGGCTCTTATCAATTGAGTCGCGTCTGCTTATAAAAGAGTCACACGCACATGTAGTTGTCAAACATGCAGCCTTACAATCGATACACGTGTTTTGTCTCCGCTTTATCCAATTTTTAAAGTGTACGAGATTTCGTGCTTACAATGCAAACACTCATTAAACAAAAAAACCTTGCTTTCTATGCATCTGCCTATAGTTTTTTTCTCTTACCGTATATGGTTTTGAAAATTAAAACACTAAAAGTGACCGGCTTATATAGCTGTCTGGAAAGTAAAAATATATATTATTAGCAAAGGTGCGTTGTGGTGCAGTGGATATCGACTCAGAATGACAAATCGGGGAGCCGAGTTCGAATTCCATTTGAATTCCTTGCATTCACTTACGCATAAATACCCTTGGAAACGGTATTAACCCGTCTCTTCCCTCCAGTTATGGATTAAATAATAGAACAGATTGGGTTCTATAGCCTTAACTGGCAACCAGTCTACTGCAGAAAGCAATAGCAAACTACTGTGAGATAATCTTCTGCCCAGTCAGTCATGTCTCTTTCGAGAGCGTGTATCACGTGTGGAACTGTTTTCTAGCGATGGTAATTATCAGTTGAAGTTAAGGTAAAAGCTAAAACATCGAATGTTGAATGCCGAAGCAGACAGGCCTTTCAAAATTTCAAATTTTTATATTGTCACTACCAAAGCTATACTGACTTTGCACCAGACGAAGTCTAAAGTGTATGTGTGTGTTTAAAACTTTCTACATTTAGAGTGTGCTTTTTATCAGAGCGAAATCATTTATAGATATCGACAGCTGATGTCGCGGAGACTCACTACTTTTATAATTCAACACACATTTTTTATATTTAATTTTGAATTTAATTGAGAAAACCAACAAATTGTTATAATGTGGTGATACCGCTCGAGCAAAAGCGATGAACCGGATGTGTGCACTCTCACGGCCAAAAAGCAAATGACCAAAAGTCGTCGGTGCGCACCCCGGATTCGCGCAGATGTTCCGATTGAAAACTAAAAAATAATTAAATATTAAATTTCCAGTTCGCAAGCCTACGCGAATTTTATTTATCAGCCAATGGGAAGCCCAGAATCAAATACAAGTGTGAATTCCCAAATGATCTGCTGCGATCCAAAAAGATATGAAAAGCCGATACAGAAAGCATCGCCAGACGCACAGACAGACCCAGACACACATACAGACAGACTCGAGAGAGACGAGAGTAATTAGTATCTCCCTTGACCAAGTCAACTGTAAAAACCTTAATTGATATGTATATATATATATAAAATGTTATTTCTCAACTCAATTTGCTTTTCTTGATTTATAATCTTTTTATGACTTATAGTGGGCTATCTATAATTCCAAATTCCTTTAATCTGCAACAATATACTACTACCCATCAAAAGAACGAACCCCACTATAATAATAATACATTTCAATAAATATACAAATAAAGATGAAATAAGGTTAAATCAGTTGCAAGTAATGTTTGAGAAGATTAAAATTGTTGATTTTAAAGTTTACAAATGTGAGTCAAGGTAAAAATATATAAACACGAATTAAGAGTTGTCTCGCTTAGTCTATATTTTGCAATGTGTTGCTGAAACGAAAATGGATTATGATGTGCAGTAAAGATATTATGTTTGCATGTTCAAGATGTAAATTACAACTGTTAGCAATGAATAGTTCTGTGAACATTTTGAATGATGAGAAAAGTTTGTTGAATACAGCTTTGGCAAATAGTTATTTTCTGATTGCCGCGATTATTAAACACAAAGTTTAACGGTCAATAGATTGTAAGAAGAAACGATATTCAAAGTTGGATTTTGCAAGTGATTCCTGTATCTTGCTGGGTGAAAAGATGATTGAGATTCGGAGGAACGTGGATTCTGTTAGCAGATGCATACTGACTGACTGAGAAACAGAAATCCGCTGTATTTATGTGTTCTGAGAGGATCAATAAAACGTCTTCGCGGGAGAATTATGTCTCGTGCAGAAATATTTTTTGAAGTAAATCAACCAATCAGGTTACGAGTTTCAGAGAAACTTAGAAAGCTGACTGGAGCCTAAACTTGCAAGAAACTGTACGAAATTTGACTAGTAAAAACAACACGATAGATAAATTGCCGCCAAGCTCTGATTGGTAGATTATCCTATGATAATTAATTAGTAAATTTTATCCAATGACATTGCGAGTTTCCACAAAATTTGTGAGAAGGTAGTAATAGAAGTTTTGGTGAGGGGTACAGCACACTGACATGAGGATCAACACTGCATAATGACTGTCAGATTTATGTTTCAGTGCAATAGTCTAAAGATCGCATTGTAGTGTTAAACCATGCTTTGTTATTCACTTTGCCTTCTCTTGTGGTGATACTGAGCAAAAGCGATGGACCGGATGTTTGCGCTTTCACGACCAAAAAGCAAATGAGCAAAAGTCGTCGCTGCGCCGCCGGCTCCGCGCAGATGTTCCGATTGAAAACTAAAAATTAATTAAATATTAAATTTCCAGTTCGTGAACCTACGCGAATTTTATTTATCAGCCAATGGGAAGCCCAGAACCAAATACAAGTGTGAAATCCCAAAATGAGCTGCTGTGATCCAAAAAGAAGATATAAAAAGCGGATACAGAAAGCTTCGCCAGGCAGACCGACTCGAGAGAGTAATTAGTATCTTCCTTGACCAAAGTCAAGTGGCTTACTACGCTCGCCTCCCTTACCTCTTTCCTTCTTCCCTGCCTCAAAAACTACTTATTGACCTCAGGAGCGAATACATCAAAGACATTCCTTACTTACACGCTCCTAAATTCCTAAACATTAATTCTCTTTCAGCATTTTATTGCCATGAACATTTTAACCTCCGTTGGACCTATACTTCATGTATTACTTCAATTGTAAAAACATTGATATGTGTTATATATAAAATGTTATCTTTCAACTCAATTTTCTTTTCTTGGTTTATAACCTTTCTTTGACTTATAGTGGGCTATCTACAACAAGGACAAATTCCGCTAACCTACAACAGTATACAACTACCCTTCACTAGAACGGACTCTCCACTACTAACAGAAAAGAATAGATAAGCAACCCACTATTCTCTCTCTCTCTCTCTCTCTCTCTCTCTCTCTCTCTCTCTCTCTCTCTGTATGTGTATATATAGAGAAAGAGAGAGACAGAAAATGTATGTGTATTTAGGATGCATATCTTCATTTAATCATATTTGGTTAAATAATTTAGACATATGGCTATCTTTATTTTAATCCTCTCGTAATCACCAATAAGATTCTTAGTATGATGATTAAAAACGGCAAGAAATGCGTTCTATTTTAATTAGTTTTACCTTTATTCTTATTTTCATAGACCCAAGTACTTTCAATCTTGTCGAAGAACATTATCAAAATGTAATTATTATAGTTGTCTGTATGAAGTTTTGTAAGTTCAAAATATCTTATGATTTAACTATTACGAGTTTTATGCATACATGTCGGAAGGCAACGCCGATTTGAAAATTATATGGTGTAAGAGAAGCAACTTAGATTTTAATATTGATAAAAATTGCAATTTATATGTTTGAAACTATTGTTTGTTTAAAAAAAAACTTAGATATTTCACTAACTTACTGTTATAGACATTTTAGAACATTGTTACTATACTCAAAATTAATTTTGTTTAGTGTCGGTTTTTACTTTTGATAAAGATGGTTTCGAAAACTTCAAGTTTTTGTTTATTTTCATGGTGGGGTATATATGTATTGTCAGTTAATATTTTTCTAAATCGTGAATGTGGACAGAAATGTTCATTTAAATGTTGTATAATAGATGATGAATTGGACATATGTAAGCCTTCTAAATAGCGTTGTTGTCGTTTGACCAACAAATTTATTTACATTTTTGTTAGCGATACAGTCTCTTAAAGAACATTTAAATTGATATACAAAGTTTTTGTTTTTTTTTTCAAAACTCTAGTTTTGTGGAGAAAGGTTATTGCAGATTATTGTGTGTGTGTGAGGCAGAGAGAAGAGGATGAGAAAGTGAAAATTATATAAACGACGTGTTTAATTTGATTTAGGATTACAACTTATCTTCAGAGATCCCAAGGCATTTTCTCTCACACACAGTTTTGTCTTTCATTCTCACCTGAGAAAGCCAGAGAGCAGACGCTCTGGTGAAATGTGTCGTTGATGGATTTTTTCGCTTTTTCTCATCTTCACTTCCTTCTGTTTTGGATATTATCATCCATCTCACACACACACACACACACACACACACACACACACACACACACACACACACACACACACAAGATATTCTGTGTTTTTTAAAAAAAATCCACATGATCAAATAAAAGGTTTGGGGAAATTTTCGTAGTATTCTTACCAAGTTAAATATATTTATCTAAGAATTAAAAATGGTATTTGAATTATTTTAAAGTTAGATTTTATCGGAAATATGTTAACTAAAATGTGAATCATGCCTGGTTAGCATTGTGTGTGGATGTAAAGTAAACAGTGAGAATGTGACTCAAAAACAATAAAAAATATGCATACGTGTCACCAAAATAGCCGTACTTACCTAGTTACTTATGTTAAACTATAAGTACAGATGAGTTTGTACCAACATGGCATTATATATATATATATATATATATATATATATATATATGGGTGCTGAAAAGTATTTAACCGTACCCTTTTAATAGAATACAAGCAAACATCTTAAAACCATATATCAACACCCACAGTTCTTAGAGAAAAGTTCTAGGGATGACCAAAAAGGAATTGCAGAAATAAATTGTTATATTGATCAAGGAAGTGGGTCGCGACAAGAATTTGCCGTGTGTGTGTGTATGTATGTATATATATATATATATATATATATATATATACACACACACACACACTCGTGTGTATATGTATAGAGACGTGTATGTTTGTATAAATGTAAGTTATATATATGTGTATATATATGCGTGTGCATGCATATATACATGTGTGCATATGTAGTTTGTACGCATATATATGGCTGTGTGTGCATTGAGAATGTAAGACATTTCGTTAGCCCACAAATGTCGGTAAAATGACAATTTTGTTCACCCTCATCAAAAGTAAAACTGAACAAGTTGTCCAAAGCACTAAAATTACGCGCTCATTACCTAACACATAAACACCAGATTAAATTCTAATTCTTTTAAGCAGATCCTAGATGCTGGCGTAACACAGTCTTTCTAACTCTGATTTTCCCCTTTTACAGAGAAATGCCAAATTTAGGATGTCTCTGCTCGCGTTCATGTCCAATAACCGCTATAGATTTGCTTAGTAGATGTGTGCATTAATTGGATGATGGTGGTGGGGGTACGGGGTCTGTCACTCCACGCGACGAGGGAGACCATTAACAACCAATAAACATTGATATGTTAATTCCTCACCTCAGTGGTTGGGTGAAGCCATGAAGAAGACACCATTAAACTTTTTATGTGTCAATTAACTTTAACTTGCATATTTGTACATCAGACGATAGAATTCTTCCATGATTTTTTTATCCTACTAATTTGTTAAAATTGTGAATATGCAACAGTTTATGCACACTACGTAAAAATAAATTCATCTAATTAAAATAAATAAACTGAATTGATAACCTTTTTATTTATATATATATATATATATATATATATATATATATATATAATGTGTGTGTGTATTTGTCAAAAATTGATTCGTCAAATTGTTAATAAAAACCACTTTACAAGCAATGTAGCGTTTGGTCAGAAAGTTTTAGTAAGGGTATGTAGGTCTCTGAATAACAGGAAGAGAATAAACGAATGAATAAATGAACACTAGGACAAAAGAATAGAATGTGGCGAAGGGGTGGGGATGCTGGAATGAAGATGAATGAATGCATATTTTGGAAAAAGCTATCGTATTGTTTCGCTTCAAGGACTATTCAAAACAATTTTTTTCATTCATTATTATTATTTTTATTCCACCTTTTCATTTTTGTATTCTAAAATTTTTTTCACCCTCTATCTCTCTCCTAACAGTCATTTTTGTCTGATTTGGTTTTGTATTTTTTATTATACATTTTCTTTCTTTATCGGGATCCACCTTCCATCTTATGATTTTTTTTTCTTTCTTTTAAGACTTTTTCAGAATTTATTTTTATAGCTATCTATTCCATTTATTTATGATGTTTTTTCTCTCCTATATTCGTCCCTTGCTCTCTCTCTCTCTCTCTATATATATATATATATATATATATATATATATTGATTGATTGAGTGTACATGTGTTCATATTTTAAGAAACTTTTTATTGCCTATTTTTTAAATTTTATTTTATTTTTTCTTTCTGAATCGTATTTTTTCCTGCCTTAAATCTGCTTATTTTCCCCTTAATTCTTTTAATTTCCCCTCCCTATATCTCTCCCTCTCACTGACTCGCTTTTACTATTTTATTTCGCTTCCATTTTTTTCTTTCCTCTCTGCCTTGTTTTAATTGCTCTTGCGATCAATTGTGATAAGAGGGAGTACACTAGTAACGGACTGGGTCGCACACAGACGCCGCACATCGCATTCATTCCACCCCTCACTTTTTTTTTTGTTTTTTTTTGTTTTTTGTTTTTTCTGTAGCCTATCAATTTACCCGAAGAACTCTATGTAATCCTGCAGAACAGGGAGGGCGGATTTGGTGACGGACCGGGAGTGGAGTAGAAAAAAGTGGGTGCGCAGAAGGAGCTGAGAAATAAAAGATTGATGAAGAAGGAGAGAAAGGCGATGGGTGAAAAAGAAAGATAAGAAAACTAAAGAGACTAGAAAGAGAAACGATGAAATTGCAAGGAGTCAGAAAAGAAAAGTTTGGGTGCTGGAAAGGTGGAGGCGAGGGCGAATGTAGGGGATTGCAAGGCGAAGGGTTGGTTAATGATGGTTGGGGAGGGGAGGGAGAGAATCTTTATAAAACAGAGTAGAGTTGGGATGGTGGAGGTTATTCTGGGGGCCATCAAGAAGATGACGTGTGGGCGAGTGATTTGCATTAGATATATCTCTCTCACACACGAAATTTAATGAACATTGTTTAAGAAAGAAAAAAAATGAAACTATGGCCTTTTAAATGAATAAAAGCGCGTACTATATATATATATATATATATATATATATATATATATCGAGTGAGAGAGAAAACAAATGGCACTATTTATTAAAATATTACTCACAAATGTTTTTCTAACATTCTTTCCTATATACACACACATAAATTACATAAATTATTAGTTACAATATTAGCCAACGCTTAGCGCCAGTGTAGAACGCATAGGTTTCTAAGTACGTATATCGTGTTGAGCAAAGAGTGTTTACTATAGAGTTAAAAGAACCAGTTTACATATGTGGTTCGATAGACAAACGCCTACACACATACACAGTGAACGTATGTAATGTAAGCCGAAACCACATTTAAATGTGCGTGTGTGTGTAACGGATTGAGACGTGCTTATAAAACTCTGAGCGTAAGGATATGTGTAGATAGGAAGAGAGGTAATCGTTACATGTACGTATGTGTGGGGAAAGAGAGAGATAGTTCAAGTCCATACGTACATGAATAGGCCACTGTGTGCTTATACGTTTGTAAGTATGTACATAAACGGAAAAGGGGAGTGGGGTAGAAACGAAAGATTGTACTAAAGGAAAAAAAAAATGTGATGTGGCGGCGAAGTGGGGAGGGCGACGGAAGGTAGTCGGCTGTGGTTGGAGAGTGGATCTATAAAAGCGGGCCAGCAAAGAGAAAAGAGACGTAAAGAAAATAATAATAATAATAATGATAAAAATAAATAGTGGTTGAGAAGAAAAGCGACGGGTCCCGCCTCCAGAGCAACCAAGCTGTCGTTCAGAAGCACGTGCTTTTGAGCGACATCTAGTCAGTCGACCAATCGGGCGAGAGCAATCACTACACCGGCCCCGGGTAAACACACTCCATTTGCAAGAAGATGTAAACAGTTGTCGCTGTCTTAACAAAGAACTCGCCTACAGATGCCGTAGAAATTTGACACTGTTGTATAGCAAGCCTTTGGAAAATAAGAAGTTTAATTACCTTTTTGAAGCGAGAGGTGTGTGTGTGTGTGTGTGTGTGTAAGTTGGTTTTAGGGGAGGGGTAGAGTGGAATGTATAAGATAGAAACAAAATAGGAAAGAACGCACAAAAAAGAAAATTTTGTTGAGACTTAGTTGCACTACAGGCCCACCCGAAATGTGTGTGGTGTGACTTGTATTAAAGAGAGTTAAAACGCACTGAAATATATATATATATATATATATATATATATATATATATATATATATATATGTGTGTGTGTATGTAAAAATCTCACACACAATTCTATATCACGTAAAGAACTTATATTTTCCCACGATGGTAGTATTATTTATAGTAAAACTCTTTATAACCCAACCCGGCTTTGAGAAGGTTGAAAGTGAATTACTTAGTCAAACAAAACGCACTGTAGGTGGTGGTATGCTTTCTGTCGAAAGAGTCGGGGAGTCGTTTGAATTCATTAAAAAAAATTAAGTCGCATCAAGTCTGCAGTCTGTCTGTATTTTACAAGAATTCAACTTAAAATCTGTTTGCATCTTTCGTTTAAAATGTAGTCAGTACATTTTTATTTGACCACGTAGTAAATTAAAAAAAAAAAAATAAACGTTTTGTTTCGTGACTAACACTTAAAAAGTAATGTAGGTGAAGGTCTGGGAGGAGAGACTAGCGACTCGAAATTAAAAAGTGTAAAAAATATTCTTTATTTCTTTGCCTACAAATGTTTCCCCCCCCTTCTCTTCTTTCAACATCGTGCATGTGTGTGTGAGAGATAAATCTACTTTAAACTTGCCTTTAGAAGCTCTTTCGTACACACACACAGCAAACACTTAGCAAGCTGCTAACAGTAAAAAGGTTCTTCTCTCTATCTATCTCTTCCCAAGTACGATAATATAGTCAAGTTAGTTTTAAAAAGAGGAAAAAGCGAGACTAAATAATAAATAAAATCGAGGCGGAGAAACTGATGTAGGCGTGTGCTTAACGAGCACCTTGGATTGATTGACGGCTGATTATTCACACCGAGTGTTAATATATGCACACCGACTGAGAGCGGCTGCGATCTGACTGGTCAAGAGGTTAAGTACCTGTGCATACTTAATGAGGCCACGTGGGGCTCTTCAGTCGATAGCAGTGTTTGTTGATAGGGCCAATCAGTTGTTTCCCCATATATGGGAAGTATATTGTTACTCAGAGCTAATACCTCGTGTTGAATTCTGCTGTGTGTGGCATCATTTGGCTGTATTCACACACAGAAACAGTACCTTGCAAAGACGGCACACTAGCTTTTTAAACAAAAAAAAAAAAAAAAAACAAAAAGCTAGACTGGAGAATTTTTGACAGCATTTTTCTGTCAGTTATTTTTTTTTTTTTAACTTCGTTCATTCACTACCACCCCTCTTCATACTTCAAAAAGTGAAGACAAAACACGGATTTTACAACTTTTAAAAAGGAATTTTTAAAAAGAGTACGCGCGCGAAGAAGAGGGGTGAAAAGTTTAAAAAAGAAGAAAAGAAAAAAAAATTATACATGACCGATTGTGATTTTTGAAAGATTTTTCCTTAAAGGAAACATTCTCAGGATTAAAAAAAAAAATCACAATTTTCTACGATTTTTAATATTTTTTTTTTCTTTTTCTCTCGAACGAGAAAAAAATTACACCTTGGATCAGAGATGAGGATTTTATTGTTTGAAATCATGCACTGGTATATTTACTATGCGAATCTAAACCAACAACATTTACCGCTTTCTTCGTTTTAACAACGAACCAAAAAATATCTACATTTGTGGGATTTTACCGTTTCTGACTTGGGATTTTTTTCCACCTTTTGTTGCCTGGATCGAAAGGATATTTAAAATATTTATTTACACCAAACGACCAGCCATTTACACTAAATGGGCTGGTGTAATCGTTGCAAGTTGTGATAGAGGAGGGTAAGAGAGAGGTGTGTGTTTTAGAGGAATAAAGAATATACATATATAAATCCTCGCCCTCTCTCGCTCTCTCTCTCTTTAAAAATACACACACACACACATCTATATACACATATACACTTATATATATATATATAAAAAAAAGTACATACCCCTATTTAAAATAATCGGATATATAAAGAAAGACGTGTTTTTTTTTTTTTCTTTTTTTTTCTTTTTTTTTTATATCCGAGTTTTTCTTAGTTGAGGGGAAAAAATTGACCTAAGTAATCCGCTTACAGTGTTTTCCGGATTTTAATTTGTACATTTTAAATCTTCAAATATGTATCCAAATCGTCATCCTGTAAGTACTTAATTCCTTACCTAACAAATAGGTGTCTGATAACGTATATCTACGCTTGCCTGTGTATTTTCTATTTACGTACGTAAATTTTAATAACTGCCCTTTATTCGAGAGGGTGTGAATATTCTAATTTTTATTTTTTAAGCTTAAAAATACGTACCTATTTGTATTAATGTATTAACTATTAGATTACACTTTTTATACTCTGACTTAAACATATGTACACAACAAAATTAACAATCCTCCCAAGTACTTTTCTTCTAGGGTGCGTTAAGAATTAGTCAGTTAACTGTGTGGCACGGTTTTTTTCTTTTTTCTTTAATCAAAGTACGAATAACGAATGTTTGTATTTACAAGACATGTGGTTTACAAATTACACATGTACGTACACATATATACACACAACACGTGTACTTGAGTACATGTCACATATTTGAAGGGTGACAGTTGTTAAATTTTAACTTTTCGTAATATTTCTTTTTTGTAACTTAAAATCCCCGAGTGATCATATGTACAATGAACAATGTACATACAAAAAAAACTTCAATTGATCATTTCGCTTAGCCTAATTCTCAGTTTAAAGTTTAGTTTTAATGAAATAAAAATAAAATGCAATAACAGAATAACCTATTTGTATTTTTCTAAAGTTTGTTATAAGTTTAGAATCTAAAACATATTTCCAGATAATTTTTGTCTTTCAATTTAAAACTAAAGCAAGTTGCCACTTCTGTCGCCTTTTTAACAAAAAAATTAAAACAAAACAAACTAACCTACTTTCAAAATTGCATCTAATTGTTAACCTATGACCTACAAATTAACTGCTTTTTTGTTTGTGCTCATTTATTCGATCTGTTAAGATAACTTTGTCATTTTTTTTTATCTAAGGATTTCAATTTAAACTTTGAGAAATCGTAACTTTGTGCTTCATTAAGTGATACTGCTTTTTTTTTTTTTTTTTTTTTTTTTTTTTTTTTTTTTTTTTTTTTTTTTTCTTTTTTTTTTTTTTTTTTTCTTACCCCCTTTTTTTATTTTCTTAACTCTAGTTCTGGTCTAAAAACGTAAAAGTTAGATGGTTTTAATTTTAACCATTGTTAAACCCTACCCCGATATATTTTTTTTTTAAATACGCATTTATTTTTATTTGTAGAATCCTCATCAACCTGGACAGCCGTTCAAGTTTACAGTTGCTGAATCATGTGATAGAATTAAAGAAGAATTCAGTTTTTTGCAGGCTCAGTACCACAAGTGAGTGTTCAATTTGTGTATGCATTATTGTGTGTGGAAAAAGATTAAGATATGTACATGTAATAATCGAACGCATTTCTCTTGTGAGAGAAAACAGGGGTCGTGTGTATTAGAACAAGGCAAGAAAGATACAAGGAGAGCATTTTAAGTAGTTCTATTATTCTTCTATAATATTGGTCATAGACACCAGGTGCTCGTTTTCTATGTTACGTAGAATGAACTGCTAACTGATTTTAGCAAATAGGGCATGGCAAATTAAATATGTTTGCTTGAAAAGAAAGGGAAAAGCAAAAGATCAAGTGAGTAACTTTCTTTTTTTAATGGTAAGTACGATTTTGAAACAGCAGTAGTCGTTAATAAAAGCCAAGTTTTTATTTTTAATTCAAAACCAATCCATTTTTCCATAAAATATTCTTTAGGATAGGAAATATTCGGTCACGTGTCTTTTTTTTTTTTTTTTCCTGTAAATCGCACTGTTGGCAAGAAGTAGGTAAATTTAAATAGCCCTATATTCGGACGTCTTTTTTTTCTTTCAAAACAAAGCAAAAAGGTTTTAAGTACTTTCCTACATTTTGCAATATGAGGCAGAGTAAAAGACTAAAGTCATGAAGCAGTTATTAAATCCTGCTTTTTCTCTTTTAATCTTTAAAAATCCTTCATATCACTTTTTATTGGTCTTCTCGCCGGCCTCTCTGCTTGTCTTATTTACGTTTAACGTGAAAGCCATGCACAGGAGACTTTTCTAGTTTTTCTTTTGAAACAATTCTAGTGATTACTTTTTTACAATCCATAAATATTTTAATAATTTCTGTTTTAAATGTACTTATTTTATAATTAATGTTTATCATTTCCTCTTTCTTTCTTTTTTTTTTTTTTTTTTTTTTTTTTTTGTCCACCTACTTACTAACGTACTCCCCCCCCTCTTTTTTAATCTTGCATATTATTTTTTTTACTGATCTCTACTCTATAATTTCTGGAATATGCGTTTTGTTTTACTTTTCCCCCCCTTATTGACTTGAACTTTTTTGTCTTTTCTTTGTTCTCTCATTCGCTTTAACTTCTGGACAGAAACCACTTGTGAAATGTTCCGTGTACTTATTCGAGTTTATATATAGTTAATGATTTCGATTTAAAAAGACTGCCTGATTAATCTATAACCAGATGCAATGTGGGGGTGAAGATATCTTTTTTTTTCTACTCGATTATTTTTTTATTGCTCGTATATGAAAAAATACACTTAATAAACTTAGACTTGAAACTTAAGTTTAAAAAATGTTTTTAATCATCATAGCAAGTGAATATGCCTTGAAAAGTAAAATTTGACAGTACTATGATTCTGGTTTGTTTAGGAAACCTTTAAGATTTTTTTTCCCCCCTTAATAAATTCATAAGACAAACAGTAACACCATCTGCGAAGAAATATTTTAAACATGGGAGGGAAAGGTGTGCCTCTTGATCACGTGATCTCCTTGTAAATCGTACCTATTTACACAGGATGAGGTTGGGGTAGTTTTTCCTGGTGATTTCTCTGTATATTTTTTATGACACTGTTTTGAATGATATAGTTGCCAATGTCTTTTTTTTTCTTTTTTGCCAAATGTGGCTCTATACTATCAGGGATTTTTAAAAGCCCTCGTCCCAAAAAGTAAAATCGTGATGATTTTTTTCCACTCGAAACTATGGTAAAAGAAAAGCCCTAATCATTTTTTATGACAAGCCAGTAGTAACGGATTCGCTAAGTTTTTTTTCATTTTACTAGTAAACAATGTTTGTGGTGTTAAAAAAAAAAACATGATTGAGTAAATACCCAATCGTTTTTTTTTTGTTTTTTTTTAATACCACAAACATTGTTTACTAGTAAAATCTAAAATTACCCTCCACCCCTCTTGAATGCGTTTCGGTTTAATGCATGTGTGACTACTACAGTGTACGTGTTAGCTCGCTTTGCTCTGATCTAATTACACACATACATCCTTATGTGCTCTACGTACACAAGCATTAATGTCTATTATTAGTATGTATGGTCCGGCCATCTCGTCATCGTCGTCATCATCGCCAACAGCTTCCGTGTTCATGGCAATTCAAAATGAACGAAGGAACCAGAAAGAAAGAAGAAACGAGTTTCACTCTCCATTCTCCCACCGTTCGTTTTATTGATCTGTTATTCTGAAGTGGCGTTCTTCTAATTTCTCAAATTAACGCCTCCCAATAAACCACTATTCTGTCTCCCTCTCCCGTGGTTCCTCTCGTCACACTCCCTTGCTTCCCCTTCTCTCTCAACATGGTCATACATAAACATTTTAATTTATATTAGAATGAATGTAATTTTCCTCTTTTTCATTCTTTTCTTACGACTTCCCCATTCAAATGCCCTTTCCTTCTTATCTTAAGTCATATGTAAATGTCAACAAAAAACAATTTAAGAAATTATTTTTTTTCTTTTTAATTACTTAAAAATGATTTCCTAAGAATCTCTCATCCATAACTGGTTTAAACGCTATAATAAACAAGCTGTTTTTGAGCAAGTGCCGACAAATACCTACGCATGTAATTGTCCTCCCCCCATTCATTACTTCATTTCATTCATTAATCTTTTTAAGTGTATTGTTTTGCTTTATCTATTAAATCGGCAGACACTCGATCTCAATTGGAAAGCATCTTCTATATACTTTTATCAGTCTTTCTTCCATGACATATTTGAAATCATGAAATACTTTAAAGAGGCATATTTAGACACGGTATGCGTATGTATGTAAAACGTAGGTATGTTCGTTATATTGATCCATTATTCTACGAATGACCTCCTCATCCATTTCTGCAATTGTTTTATCTGTTTTCTTTTTCCTCTGTTCAACCAGCAGCATCTTCTGTGCACTATAAGTAATTTTTCTCCTTTCTTAGCTGCATGCCTGACACTTCAGTTATATTTAGATGAAGAGAAATTTGATTTCGATTAATGTATTTTTTTTTCCTTTCCTCATTCCTAAGGCAAGGTTTTGTTGAGTGTGTCTGCTTTATTAAAGACATTAACTGCAATGAGTCGTATGTGAGAAATCTAAAATAAAACTATAAAAAATGTTCATTTAAATTTATTCTTGCTGATGAAGAAGCTGATTTTTAAGTTGTTAATGTCATTTAAATTATAAAACAAAAAAAATAACTTTTTTTTTTTCTTCAGTTTGAAGATGGAATGTGAAAAACTAGCACAAGAAAAAACAGAAATGCAACGGCATTACGTAATGGTAAGTAAATTTTGAGTAATTCAACCAATACCAAGTGCAAAGATCTTTAGGCATCTGCATCGAAATTATTTGTTACTTACAAAAAAGTGTTTTGATGGTTTTATTTACCTATGTAATATTAATTGTGAGGTGTTATTGAATTGTAAATTTAACTAAATGCTTCCTGAAAAAACAAACCAATTAAGATAGTCGATTAAAGAATCCCAAAATTTTTACAGAAGTTAGGTTTTTGGTATTGAAGTTTTTTGATTTTTTTTTTTTTTTTTTTTTTTTTTTTTTTTTTTTTAAAGACAAACTTTTTGATGGTGGGGAATATGAACTTTTCGAAGTATAACATTATATAACTTAATTTTTTTAAAGTTTCATTATATTTTTTTCATTTTTGTTTTAAATTTATCATAAAATTGACAAACCTAAATTCACTTTTTTAATTAGTTGAGAAATTAATGTAATCAGTGCAATACAATTAGTAATATAACTTGGTAGAAATAAATTTTTTTTTTTCTTTTTTTAGATCTTAACCAAATTTATAAAGACAGCTGAAATTAATAAAAAAAAATGGTTTTACTTTTTCCCTTGGAAGTCTTCAGGTTAAGTTAAATTAGCATACAAAAATAAATCAAAACACTAAACAGTTATTAATTTTTTCTTTTTTAATCCAAAATTCATGAATCTACTAAAAAAAAAAACTTTTCACTAGATAAAAAAATTATAAAATAATAGTTTAGAACTTAGTTCTTTTGCTTAAAAAAACTTCCACTCCAGGTAAATTATTACTAAAGTTAAACAATATTGTATTTGATTTATCCCACGAAGTTTTAATCACTTGTCTCTAGTTATAGTTTTTCTTTTTTATAACAAGCCATACACCTTTTGCTGCATTTGTCTGGCAATTAAAAACGAATCTTCAGTTCACATTAAAGTCGTGTTCAGTGACAAGCAAAGTCGCCATTATTCGCCATTGGCTAAAAAAGTCTTGTTTCAAACAATAAAGAAACGTTTAAAACTTCAATTGACTACAATACTAAAGGCGCCTTTTTAAATTCTTAAATATTAGAAAGAAATATTTTTTAAACCGCATTTACGTATCCTTGTGAAATTAGGTGGCTGATGTTTTAAGAGTAATAAAATCGTGGGGATTTCTAGTTATTACTTGACAAGGAAAATCCCTTTTTGTGTGTCGTAAAAAAAGAAAAAGATCTTGAAAAATATCTGTGAAATTAAAAAAATCATAGGAATTTTCGGCAGTTTTTGTTATTTCTTAAGCATGAATTTTTAAACAATAATTGCTAAAATTATTTTAACAATATTTTGTTAATTTGTATTATATAATCATTGCTTTTTAAAATAGTTTTTTTTTCAGTGACACATTCGTAAAATGGTTTTCTTTATTAAACATTAAAAAAAAACTTCTTAAATGTATAAGTTAAGAAATTTCAGCATAATTTTAATTTTTTTTAATATTTTCTCGAATACCCACATTGGCGTTTTCTTGTACATTTAATCCATTAATTTTTCTTTATGGTTTTTAAGCAATGTCTTTGTCTTTCACAAACTTACTTGAATTAGATATTATTAATTGTAATTCTTTAATCCATCACTGTTAGTGTTATTTGGGGACCCTAATAATTTTTTTCTTTTAAGATGATCTGCGAAAACAAAGTATCACGAACAGATCAGCAAGTTGATTTATTTTATCAAGAAAAAAATAGAACTTGTCCGAAAGTTAACATTGAAACCTTAAATAATGACCGTTATTTCAAGTTGTTTTTCTTTTTTTTATAAATGGCTACACTATATGCTTAAGTGGCGTTCGCCCAACAATATTGCTGGGAAGAGACAAACGAGCAGTGGATTTCTTTGTTTTCGCCTGCTTCCCACCTTTTTTTTTTGTGTGCGTGATTTATTTTATAGAACGTTGGTCTTTAAAATCTCAGTCTCCTTCTGCCACAATTCTAACTTTTAAGTTCAAAATTCAAGGTTTAACCCGCTCTAAAATCTCGGAAAAATTTTTTTTAAGAGAAGACTGACTGATCCTTCTTTCCCTCCAAAGAGATACTGTATTTATTTGTCCAAAAGTAATTTAAAACATGAAAATTTAAGAAATAGTTACTTATTTTCCTCTACATTAAAACAAAAATCTAAGTAAAATATGGCCCAGTGTGTAAAATATTTGTATTTTCCAAATAACATAATTCAAGTAAGACAAAAAAATCCAGTTATGAAGAACCTTGAAGAATCGTTTTTCTAACCTTCAACTCACGCGCACCCCTATTTTCAATGGAAAAATTAACTTTATAATTACAAATTTATATATAATGATTATTTAACTCGTTTTTATATTCTATTATTTTTTTAAATATTTCTTAAACTTCTATTTAGCCTTTTTTTTTCTTCCTCGGGGTTATACTTAAATCATTTTTGTAAGAAATGTTAAATTGCTTAAAAAAAAAGCTTTCCGAACATGTGTGAATGATTTTTTTTTTCTTAAGGATAAAATTTTCTTGGGTTTGTTTGATTGTCCAGTTAGCCTGGAGACCTAAACTATTTGACAATTTCTGAACCATTTATATATATATTTTATTTTATTTTTTTAGTGACCCACGTTCTACTGGGAAACGTTTTTTGTTGTTTTGTTTTTTTTTTAAGACAAAGAAATTCAAAGCTATAAACTTTTTCTTTCAAATCTTTACCCAATTTTAAAGTATTTTAAAATTTACTTATAAGAAAACAGTTAATGTTTGTAATAAATACTATTGCATCATAAAACTATATTTCCCCGTGGGTATTTAAAATTTTTTAACCTAACACCACAATTTTTTTTTTTTTTTTTTTTCATACTTTGCCAAGTGTTAAAAACCTTTCAGTATCCATCTCTGCTCCAATGTTAACATTTAAACATCTGTTTTGACACATTGTCTCTTAATGATTCCTGACTGAAATGACTGATTTAAGATTAAATCAAAACGATGCTAAATTTTTAAAAATGTAATGTGATATACGAATGGGTTATCAAAGAAATATTTGGAGTGGGATCAGCTTTTCCACATCTCATACATGTCCTTGTTTTATTTTGTCAAATAGGTTTGAAAATTCTTGCATCTACAAACTTGTTCTAGTCTCCCAGGTTGGTGACATGAAGTGAATATTTTCCTAAAATGTTCAAAACAAATTATTTCTTTACATGTTCAATTATTACCTTTTTAAAATAATCACAAGAGCTGAATATTAGTAATATTCATTTTCCTCCTTTTGGCAGCAATATGAGTGAGGTCAGTCTTGTTTGGTAAATTTAGAGCTTAGACTGAATTGCAGTTTCATACTATTACAAGTTTTGCCTTATCAAAGAAAATTAATATTTGCATAATCTGGGACTTTTTTATGAAACGAATCCTTGAATCCTCAAATTCTTGTAACCCTGCTAACTTTTACCATAGCTGATAATTGACTGGCTGGATACTAAAAAGGTCCTGCATGCAGAAAATATTTGAAAAATATGAATCTCTTAAAATTTTCTCAGTTGGTAAGTCTCCTGATGAGTGGGAAAGTATCCATTAAACTAAGACAAAATAAATGAACATTTAATTTTATTTATTACATGTATATATAAAAACAAGATGTGCATTGTAGCGCAGTGGATATCGGCTCAGAACGAGAAATCTGGGAACCGAGTTCAAATTCCAGTTGAATTCCTTGCATTCACTTACGCGCAAATACCCTTGGGAAAGGTATTAATCTGTCTCTTCCCTCCAGTTATGGGTTAAATAATAGGACAGATTGGGTTCTATAGTCTTGGTCAGCAACCAGTCTACCGCAGAAAGCAATGGCAACCTACTGCAGGATAATCTTCTGCCCAGTCAGTCATGTCTCTTTTGAGACATGATTGCCCAAGTGTGTATCGCGCATGGCACTTAACTGACTGACTGATATAAAAACATTTTATCCCTTTTAACAAGTGTCATCTTGGGTGTTACTTCTCATATGAATCTGGAAGATAAGATGGAGAAATTGTTATTTTTATAACTGTGTGGTAGTTTTCTTGATTAACATTTACTTTTTAAAGCTCCTAGCATAAACCCTTAATTGTTAGAAATAACTAGTCCTTTGGATTGTTCTCACTAGCTTGCACATGAAAGAGTTAAATGAATGTCTTCATTTGGATTCAAGGTAGGGTAGGTAATATAATTGTTAGACTGGTCTGCCGACCCTTGTAGTATGTCAGGAAATAAATTTTGTCAATGTATCTGACACTGGAGCAGTAGAAAAATAGCATTAAGTATAAGGTGAATTCAGGCAGAATTCATACCATTTTCCAAAATGGTAACCCTCCATATATATATATATATATATATATATACACACACACACACACACACACACAGGTGTGGGTAGCCTTGCATTAACTTTGACCATGTGTCAAATCTATCATTGCCTGAGGGCAACAGGTAAATAGCTAAAGACTAGCCTTTTACTAAAAAGGCTGCAAATGTGGTCACTCAGTGAGGACTGGAATCATAATAGCATTGTCTATGAAATTTTGGTTTTTGCCATGATCATTATGGCACACGAAATGTAAATTTCAATTAACCCATTCACTTTTGCAATGTTACAGTATTGTTGTTTGGCTTGAAGCAGGTGGGTAATTACTGTGATTAATGTGATTTCTCATGGGTTCTGCCCGGTTTTTTATTTTTGTTTTCCTGATAGTCTGCAAAACAGACACACCCCTCCCTCCAAAATACATCTTAAAAATGTATCAGTATATTTTATTTTGTATGCTTGGAAATAACATTAATTTGTTTATAACATAAATGGTAGGGACCAACATTCCATGATGTCTTAAAAAACATATGCAACAAAAAACATGAACTGCATAAAGTATGGCCACAGTAATGGAAGTGTTAATTACCCAAATATGTTTCTAAATGAAATATTTAAACTTAAGAAAATATTTTAACTTTTATTCTTTCTTACACTAAAATATAAACTTTATCGTGTAGCTTTTCTTTTTGAATCGGGACAGTCATCCTTTCACAAAGATCTGTGATGTATTATTTTTGACTTTGAGATAGTTCCTTATTTGTCCAAATTAGCATTTTCGTTTGAAGGGCTTCAGTTGGGTATTGTCTTAATCAACTACGCTTCAGCTATAGATAAAGAAAATCTTTCTTTATCTGTCTCTGCTAGGGAAGAGAAAGTAATGCCTTTCCAAAGGGTATTAGTGCAAAATGAACACCTAATTGTAAGATGGTCAAACAGATAGACATTTTAACTAAAGTGTATCTTCATTTCTTTGCACTCCAAACTCTGGATCAGGTAGTCACGTTATACACTTGTTTATAATAAGAAACAAAAACCATGGCACAAAGGCAAATAGCATAGAGAGAATTGATTGATATGAGATTCTCTGAGAATAGAAAGCAGAATGAGAATGCTATACCAACATGGATTGAATAAAGGGCTCATCTCAAAATTCTGATCTAGTTACTGAGTACAGCATCTTAAGAAGGCTGGATGGTACAACTGCAAAATGTAATAAACTAAGAATAACAATAGTCTGTGTAGGAAGACATCATATTATTCATTGATTTTCATTAACTAGTTTTCTCATGCCTGTTAAATGGTAATTTTTTTTTTTTTAATGTATATGGATGGTATCCTTTACAAGTTGAATAAACTTTGCAGCTTTGGTATTGTGGAACTAATACAATAGAAAATTTAAAATGGGGTTTTGTTTACAGAAAGTAAATAATTTATAGAAAGTAAATTTTTATTTATAAATCTAGGTGACTGAACAATTTTTTTTTTTTTATAGACCATATTCATTTTATTTAATGACCTGTCTTTGATAAAATTAAAAAAAAAAAAACTTACTTTCCAACATTTGCTACCTATCGCCTGATGACTGTTCATGCAGAATACATTGTTACTACTTAGTATGGACTGCGGTGTCCCTTATATCTAATAAATAAATTATATAAATATACACCAAAAAAAAAAAAATGAAAATAACACTGACATCTCATTTTAAGATATATTTACCAAAATCGCACAAAAATATATTTACTAAAGAGTAAATTTATTCTATAAAATAGATCACTATTGATTTCAGAATCTCCTGCAGCTCTTCTGGATGATCTCCTTGTCTAAGTTGGTAGATGCTGTCATAATCCTTGCCTTCAGTTCCTCTTTGTTACAAGTTTTGTCAGTTTCTCACTCAACTGCACCCCACACATGATAATCAAGGGATTGCAGTCTAGTGAGTTAGGTGGCCAGATGTAAGGGGTGATATGGCTGCAGAAATTGTCTAACTGGGTTCTCCTGCTTGTGTGGCATGGTGCAGTCCTGTTGCCAGACATAGGATCTTTCAGCACCCTCATGACTCGGGCAGCACTACCTCAGAGCACTTAATGTAGGCCTCTGAGTCTGATTACCTGTTGAAAGATGGACGTCACAATCACTAGGGTTCACTCCAAACACCATGATGCTGACTGGACATATCGTTCAACTCTTTCCAAATCCTCTGTACTGTTTGACATCCAAACAATCTAATGATCATATTGGGGCTTTCAGTGTGAATGCCAAGCAGTACATTATACTGTTTCTGAATTTCTGGTGGCATGGCATCCAGCTGTCTCTATCCTGTGCAGTTGTCAAAATAAAAGAATGCACATGTATGAAATAAGCAATTTACTCATCACACCCTCTGTATATATCTACATTGTAACTGAAATGTTCTTTTCTCTCTCTCTCTCTCTCTCTCTCTCTCTCCCTGACAGCTTAAAATGAAAGAATCGTTATCCCAACAAGCAAGTCAAGATAATTTTGATATTTTAATAAAAGTACATGTTCATTTTATATAAACACTAGATTTTCCAAGTATAACAATTTTATACTAAATACATTTTTTACTTTTGTCCTTCACTTTGATACCATCTCTATAAAGTAGTGGCCCCAAACTGTTTTTTTAGTTGCTACTCATTTGGCTCTCAGGGGTACCCTCTCTCTCACATCTATATGAAAACTCTTCATTCTTTGCCTCATACATGCTACAAATACCCAACAACATTAATCTAACACTGTAAACACAATTTCAGATTTTTTAGATGTTATTAGAGATATTGCCAGGCAAAAATGCATGGCTATGTTGCTTCACCTGCAAGCCTAGAGTAGTGGCCCCTGCAAACATCCACAGATTAGTCCTGTCCGGATAAGCTTAGCAAGATACAAACAAATGTCTGAATATTTTCACATAACTGACTAACATATATATAATGCCAAAGAACAGAATTTTACTCACTTTAGATTCCTTTCTTGTGGGAAGGCATATGGCTAGTGTTTCATATTCCTAAATTCTCTTTATTTTATTTTTATTTTTTTCTGTTGTACTATAAATCTAAATTCAAGAAATTTTATATTTACTTTTCAATACAGCAATTTCTCATTTAACAACTAGGTCATTAAGTGAGAAGTGGTTGCTGTTTCAGACATACCATATAAGGGTTTGTATCAATTAACTTCAGGTAGATTTACTGTCATCTGATTAAAGTTAAAATATTTTTTGATATGAAAATGCATTTCTAACCTATGAGCTGGTATTTAAACCTTATAAAAGCATTTAAAACTAATACTTGTTCTTCATTTACTTGTAAGAATGCTGAAAAACTTATCAGATGATTGTGAGAAAACATGAAATTTGAATTAACACTTTTTCATTGTTACAGTTGTAATATGTACTTTAAGTTAGAATAATTCTATTAACTGAAAATAAATCTTAATTTTTTGTGCCATGTCCTTTCAGGACGTTGGTTTCATGGTTCTCCACTATTTACTATCCATTGAAGCTCTTAGTAAATTCTTTTTGCTGTTCTGCCATCTGTTATCAAATTTATGTACTGTTTTCCTGTCCTTGCCTTCAATATGTCCTTTGAGTGTCAATTTCCAAGCCCTCTTGTTATGTGCCTTAGAAATTTCAACTCTTTCTGATAAGTCATTGCTCACATGCTCAGTTTGATGGTATTCTCAGCATCCTTCTGTAGAGCCACATTTCTATAATATATAAATAATTTTGAATATTAAAATGCTTAAAATAATTTTATATGAATGTTCTTATTTTTTACTGATTAAATATTTGTTGCTTTGCACTAAACCTTTGTTTTTAAAATTTTTATTTTCCTGAAAAGGTTTACTTATAAGAAAATTATCCACATTATATTAGAAAATAATTGAAGCCTTTCTATTTCTCTATTTGAAGAATAACTTGAGTTTACTGCCTTATGAAATTAAAACTCAGTTTTCTGCCGAAGCAATAAAAACACCTTAAATCTATTAATGACTTTTTTCTTGATCAATCCAAATAATTTTTTGGTGTGTATATTATCCCATGATTATTTTATTGGTTTTAATTTTACATTTTAAAATTTTAAGACTTAATTTAAGTGCATTTACTGGTAAAAGAGGTGAGAACTAATTTTCATGGGTTTGTGGGTAAGTGTTAAATTTGTTCCTATATTGGTTTATCAGGAGACAAAACAAACATGATTAATGCCATGGGTGTGTAGAAAACAAAGGGTTGAATGCAAACTTTTTCTTAAATTTATAAATGCAAAAAATCCATTTTCCTTTTTTTTTCCTTCTAAAATAATAAATCCTAGATATGCTAATAAAACTAAAAAGAAAAATGCTAATAAAACTAAAAAGAAAAATGCTAATAAAACTAAAAAGAAAAATGCTAATAAAACTAAAAAGAAAATCCTTAAGTTGAACACTTCAAATGTTATATTGGTTATAGCACAAGGCTATATACGAGACTTGTAAAAATTAAAAGAACTTGATTTTTTTTTTTTTTTTTCTCCCTCCATTTTTAAATTCCTGAAGCATTTTTCAAGGTTTCATTAGAAAAATAATTTCTTAAATTGTTCAAATTCTTTGTTTTCTGCTGGTTTGATTATCTTTGTTTCCTTTCTTAAAATTTTTTTTTCATTTTTTTGTTGACCTTACCACACAAGTGTATGAAGGTTTGATTATATTTGTTGAAATTAATCCTATTTTAACACAATGCTGATAGTTATTTTCCAAGAAACATTAAAGAATCTGTAAATTTTTATCTTTAATAACTTAGATGTTATATTAATTCATCTGTAATTATTTTTTTCTTCTTCCTCAGAAAAACATTACTCATATCAGGCAAAATTATGAAGGTTTTTTTATTTGTTTACAAGTAATGAGCTAATTTTTTCTTGTTTCTTCCTGTTTTTTTTGTTTGTTTTTTCTTAGCATCAAATTTGTGTTTAAGATACATTTACTTTGTAAATAGATCCTATATACTACCCCAAAAATTTATTGCTTAAGAGAAAAGTTCTGAATCCAAACCCTTTCTCAATATGACCAAACATTATTTATTTAGGAATCTGTTAGACAGGTTGAGAACTTTCAGTACACCACTCGTATGTGATTTTTATTTATATATAAATAAATACCCCCTTGTTTGTGCTAGTGTGTATATACAATATTTGCTTAAATAATCTCCACCACTCTTGTTTCCCCTTCTCCCAATCAAGATATCAGTTAATGTGTACCTAAATGCTGTAAACAACCAGTATTTGCACCTATTCAGAAATACAGTAACTTTAAATGTACATAGAGCAGAATTTTTGGAGGTAGCTGAAGAAACTTGAGAAATGACATGTCAAGTGTGTTGAACTGTGGAATGAATATGGGGAATAGAATGTCTATTTTGTGGCTGTTAGTTTTGGTCAAAGCGATTAAGCACTTCCTCTTATAAGTTGCTACTTAAAATTTCACAATACTTGACCATAAAAAATATATATTCACCTTACCTACTTTCTAGCATCTCTTGCTAACTGATGGTACACTGACATTTAAAGGGTCATATCAAAGTATATTTTTCTTAAAGGATTCAAATGGCTAGTATAAAAGTTTTAATGTCTTTTTTTTTTTTTCTTTCTTTAGGTGGTAGTTGTATACATCAGGAAATGGATTGGGGGTGGGGCATCTCTAGTGCTTTCAGTGTCCAATTTTGCCTTCAATAACTTTGTCTAATACTGGACTTGTGCAGGTTTTATTGATGGTCAAGTGTATTGCCCCCCACCTCACTTGACCATAGTTCTGTAAATTATTGCCAAAATAAGACAGTACAAAAACACTAGTCAGTTTTCAAAATCCAGCCTTGTTTATTGCTGCATTTGCATCCTATCAGTACTTGTCGTTTTGAGTGTCAAACCCTTGGTTTTTCTTACACCAAAAGGAACTCATGAAAAGAATATACTGTTCCAGTTAAAACATAACTCAGATTTCCTATAAGCTTTGTTTTATTATGACTTTCTCTAATCAAAAAGTTATTAAAACTAAGATTACTTCATCTTATTTTAATCTAGTTTTATATTAAGGATTATATATAATGATTCTGCTTTAAAGATGACCTGTATTTCCTACAGGTTTAGGGATTTCCTGTGTGTGTGTGTGTGTCCCACCCAATCTCAGCCAGCTGTCCTTGGTTGTAAAAATGTCATAAATTACAATTCTTTGCCATATTGAGTCTTGTCATTCAAAGCAAAGTTTTATAAATATCAACATCATGAAATTTCTTTGAAAAAGGAATATAAAAAGATAAAACAAATTGATTTAAGAATTTGCAAATTCTGTGGTGGTAGAAATTCTTTAAAGACAGAAATTCTTTCTATTAATCATCAATTTGTCTTGCATGTAATAGTCCTGTTTTTGTTTTTGTGCATTCAAGCCTTCATCTGTAAGTGAGATGAACCTCAAAGTACTAGGGAATTCCTCCATAAACTGGATCCACAGGGTTTATGCAATATTTCTTGTGATGGTTCTCACACTTCTTGGTTTATAGACTACATGCACAACAAAAGATGGCTAGATTAGCTGAAAGTATAAGAACAGATCTCAAATTCACTGGCCATTTTTGCAGCTGAGTTAAAATAAATAAAAATTAAATGCAGTTTTCTTTCAAGTTGTAGATGCTTATCACTCTCTACAAATTCGTTTTTATCTCAATTAGCATGCATTCATGGATAAGATAACAGTGGTTATCCATTTGGCTTCTCCAGATTTGAATTTCAGTTTTCCTTCTCTTCAACCGGTTGCCACTTGTGGCAAGAGAGCCAAGTATACCTTAATATTCAACTTTTTGTGTGTGTTGGGGGGATTGTCAAGTCCCTCCCACCCACCAAAATAAAAACCTGGCCCGTTTAAACTTTCAGACCAGTTGAAGACCATATGTTGTAAGAATTACTATAAAGTGTAGCAAATATGTATTCATCTTTTAAGGATAGATTTATCTACCCGCATTTAATGTAAATAACTTTGCTGGTTGTATCCTTTGGGTTTCACTGAAGTCATTTTGGGTAGTTTTTTTTTTTTATTATACAGCTACTTCTCACTTAAGTTCCCCCTCTCCACCAGACTTAGAAGCAAGTATACAATCTCATGGAATAATAATCCAAACAGTATTGTTTGTTGTGCAAATAATTGTACCCTGATTCATTTCTCTTTTCAAAATGAGTCAAAATAAAGTAAAAAAAATACATAACTTTGTTACTGTATTTACAGTAGGCCAGCAAGTAATATAGGGCTCAATTTTGAATTTGTTTATTGTTCAATACACTGCTGTATAAACATTTAGAAATAAATTCAACCTGTTACAAATGTTGTGAAAATGACAGTAAACCTATCCAAGCTAAATGATGCAAACTTACATTTCTCACTTAATGATCTGGTCATTAAATGTGGAGTGGTTGTATTGAAAAATCTAAATTTATTTAGATCATTGCTTAGTATAATCAAGATTTATTTATTTGGTTGTCAATTCCTAAAATCAAGTAAATTTTGTGAGAAAGAGAGGGATATATAACAAAACAATGAAGCATTTAAATTAATCCTACCAGATAGTTTCTGATAGTATAATTATGGTCATACTATTTTAATGATTCAGCATATGCTTATCAGATATACAGTTTAATATCTAAAATCAGTGCTTAGTTATAGCATGTCCTTGAAACTGGGGAAATACTTTCTTCTTTGCAGTGTCTCTTAGTCCTATTCACTTTCTCTTTTTATTTATACACATACACATGCATTTTATTCCAAGGTTAAGACTTATAAAAATTGGTTTGACTTGAGAGAGTTCATGTCTTCAGTTTGTTTCTTTCTGAAAACCTCATAATTCGAGTTGTGCAAGAAGTTTCTAATAGGATTACTGCTAATCCTGTTTGGCATGCTTAGTGTAAATCCAAAATAACTACAATCGGGCTTTATTCCAATACAAATTGACAGCTGCTGAAGACTCTCTACTCTGCCTCCATACTGCCAGAAATTTTCTCTTTTTCTTTTTTTAACTTATTTTTCTCCCCCACTTTTTTTTTTTTTTTTTTTTTTTTTTTTTTTTTTTTTTTTTTTTAACCATTTCTTAAACATTTGAATTTTTTTCCCTTTTACAAAAGTTTTTCCACCTTCCTCTTTCTCATATCTGTGATAATACCTCTATTATGAGATTATGTATAGGGTTGGCACTTATGTTTTGAATATCTGGGCTCTCTCTCATGTATAGTACCTGTTCACGTTGAAAAATCCTATATCCACAATTTATGTCTGCACCACTTACCATTTCACAGACCTAAACAAAAGCTGAATAACTGGAATTTTAGTTTCTTTTTGGTGAGGCTGAGAATTTTTCAACAGTTCATCTAACACACATTGTGTGTGTGTGTGTGTGTGTGTGAACATTGGTGTAAAAGCTAATCAGTACTTAAAGTAACTGATTATGGTCATGTCAAAAGCAGCTGTGAAAGATAAGAGTGGAAATCCTCACAATTGCAGCTACAAATCTCTTAAACATTTGTTCTCAACCTTGATGGATACTTTGTCTTATCACTAAACAAAGAAGTGCTGAGTCGGTGTAGGTAGGGTGAGACTGCTATTGAATAAAAGAATAGCTGTGACATGCTTAATATAAACCTGATGTCATCATTGAGAAATTTAATATTTTTATCCCATCAGCTATCTCTTAATAACTGGCTCTATAAAATGTGCTATAATGTTCCTATAAATGGTTCAACATTTTCATATTGAAGAACTTCAGCCTTTAACAAAAATGGATTTTGTTCTTTTAAGTAATAAAAAAAAAATACAAAGGATCAGTTGTGTTAACTTTTATAATTTGGTATAAAAAATATTAAGCATAAAAATGCACAGAATGTAAATACAATTGCAAAATTAAATTTTTCTGCTTAGCAGCACATGTCTGTGTGTGGTGCGATGGACAACTTGACTGCATTTTATATTTTGCACATGAGTGTTTTTTGATTTCATCAACTGCACAGTATAGTAGGGTCAGTTTGGCATCATCTGTGAGAAAGAGCACAATTCACTTTGCCAGAAATTTGGAAACGACATGCTGTTCTGCTTGGCATTTGTGCTGGAAGCTCCAATATGAACATTTCAGAAAACTTCCATGAAGTACCTTGAGTGGTAGTGCTGCCCTGATTCAAGAGGGTAGCTGCTGGAAGACCCTATGTCTAGCAACAAGTCACACAAGCAGGAGAACCCAGTTATGGCTGTTAGACAATTTCTACAGCCACATCACTCCTTTTAATCTAAAGACCTAACTCCTCAGACTGTAACCCTCTTATGTGTGGGGTGCAGTTGTGCAATAGACCAGCAAAATGTTTAGTAACCCCAAAGATGAACTGAAGGAAAGTATTCTGGTAGCATTCACCAAGATCGTCCAGAAGAGTTGCAGGAAATTCTAAAGTTGTAAAGGCCCTGATTGAAGCCAATAGGGATTTTAATTGAATAAATTTCCTCATTAGTATTTAAAGATACTTATGTATAATTTTAATTATGTATAATTCAAAATGAGATGACTGTTATTTTTGCTTTTGCATAATTTAAAAAAAATTATCCATTGCATCACACACACACCTTTAAAAAGACCTTCAACTAATGTCAGGGGTTTTTTTTTTTTTCTTAGTATAATGCAAATTTGTCATTAAAAATTTAACTAATTTACATTTGTCTAAAATTTTTTGCTTTTTATTTAAAAATAATAGGAATTAGAGCAAGAAATTGACAGCAATCTACAACAATCAAGATTTTTGTTTTTACTCATTATTGTTACAATATTCATTGTGATGGAACTGAGCCAAGTGGTCAACTAAATTACTTCTTACACTAAATTACAAAAAAAAAAAAAATGCAAGTGCTGATTTCACCTCCACACACATTTACACTAAAAAATACATTTTTTTATGCTTTGTCTCTTCAGCACATAGGTAGTCATGACTCGCCACAAGTTCCTATTCTTAACTAATTTTCATACATTCTTTGGATAGATAAGTGGCTTCCTATTACCTTCTGCACAATTTGGGATTCAGTTTTTTTTTTTTTTTTTTTTTTTTTTTAATTGCTATGGGTTGGATGGAATATTCAATCTTTCTCAAGGGCATTTGTGCAAAAAATGAATGCAACAGACTAAGCTGGAATTTACTGTTTACTGATACCACTCCCCATCCCCATACTGATATTTATTATGGCTAATATTTTTTGATGACTATTAAAAGAACCATTTTGAATGTTTTAGCAATTTTCTTCTTTACACTGTTTTAGTCAAGAATCTAATTTAATGTGATAAAAAAAAAAAATAAAGTATGTGCATTCAATTTTTAAACTATTTTTCCTTTGTCAGTTATCGTTTCAAAACGTCCCAATCTAACTTGAAAAGCAAGTATAAATTTGAAGAGTTTCTCATTCAAGGGAAGTCTGTTTCTTTTTTGTTTTAATATTTTGAACATAAGTTCATTAAGTCTTCTTTCCTGATTTAATAACATTTCCAAAAGGAGTATAGATTGAAGGATTCATTTAATTTTAACTTTGAAAATGAATTCTGCAAAAGCCTTCATTCGGTTTCGCTCATTAAATGTCTTGCAGTTTACTTCCTTTCTTTGCTACAATTTTATATAACACTTAAGATATTTATTCTTGAATTTTATTCCTATATTCAAATGCAATTACAATATTGATTGTGGCCTATTTCGTCGTATACATTGAAGAGTAAGCAGTCTGCAGCGACTGCCACAAATGACTTCCGCTTGATACTGTTCTTGAATTAACTCCTTTTAAACAGTTTCTTAATGTTTGTTTTTCAAAACTTGTAAGACAAATTGTAGATGCAGAAACTGACTGTTGTGTATCACATAATGAAAATATTTTAAATATTTCTGTATTGCTATAAACATTTTAATGAGCAAATATCCCCCCCCCCCACACACACACACACTTTTTTTTTATGGTAAAATAATGTTAACTAGTCTTTAGATTGAGTTCTCAAAAAATAATTTAAACTTGTCTGGAAATGACCCAAACATTTAAATGTTAATTTAAAAGAAAAGTAGCCCTTTTTAGGGCAATGTTATCTTGGGCCCATTAAAATACACCCCCTTAAGAACCTTTGCATTTTTTTTTTTTTCATTTTTGAAACTAATTTTCTTTTAATAGGTTTATCATAATTCCTAACCCAAAACCCAGTGTTCAAGTTTTATTGGTTTTTAAGTATTTGTAAAAGTGTTTTGACCCCCCCCCACACACACACACATCTTCCCAAACTAATGCAAAATATTCAATCTTCATTGTTTCAGGTTTTCATTTTTGTATTAGATTAAAAAATATTTCTGGCAAGTATCGTAAATAGTTTCTGAAACTTCACTTTTTAACCATATGGTTAGGAGTGGTACTGATACATTACAAATTAATGTAATTACACAGGCTTGATTTGTCATTAATTTGTGGCGGGGTAGTCTTACAAAAATGAGAAGACATAAATTATGGATGTTAGAACTAATACTTCCATATCATTTTTATTTTTTACATAGTGTGGCAGAAATACCTCCCACATAGATGACAATATCATCTTGATGTCTTACCATCATGACAGGTATTTCTGCCACACACACACACACACACACACACACATCCACTTGGTCTTGTGTGATTCTTGTTGAGATGTCACTAATCATACTTTAAGTAGAGATTACTAAGAACTTCAATTGATGACTTAAGTTTCAATCTAAAAGTATAAACTTTAGCAAAAAGCTTTAAACAAATGTAGTCTGAAATTGTCATTAATTGGTAAATTATTAAAAATGCTGTGCTCCTCCATTTTATTACATTGCTTTGTCTTGTATATTTAGCCTTAAGTTCATTGTATCCAGCAATACTAAAGTGCATTTACATTTAAGTTTTAAAAGTAATATTATTATCTTGGTTTTTAATTCCTGTTCTTTTCTCTCATAATGTTTTTCTTTTTCTATTTAACACTCAGTAATCTTTGTGTTTTAGTGGATTTATTACCTTGCTTGAAATGAATTTTTAAAAAATATGCACATATTTACAAACTAATGCACATATAATGTAAAATCATTTCACTATTTTTCATTCTCCATTACTGTTAAATCTAGTGTTTGTAAAATATATAAGAACGTGAGAGAACAGGTAGATTAAAACCCACTGTTCAAGAATTTACTTTTTTAAAAAGTGCTTGATACAAAGAGCTTAATATTGTAATTTTATTACAATGGTTTATAAAAGTATTATCACTACACAAAAATCTCATGTTTCAGAACTTTTTCAGGTGATATTTTAAAATAAATGGTGAAAATGATTTTAGAAAATATAGATTCATGGTTATTTAGAAAATTAAGGAGTAGTAGTTGAATATGCTCGTAGGTGTGTCCATATTGTTCAATCAAAAGTGAGAATTGGGTAACTATAAAGTTAAAGATTTGGGTCACAAAAAGCTGTGTGTGTATAATATATATATATATATATATATAATTTTTTTTTTTTTTTAAGATATAAAACTTTCATTTTATAGTGAAATTGTCTAATAGCCTAGACCCTCAAAATATTTAAGAAAATGTACTCTAAACCTACCTCACCTTTTAGCTAGGTGTGACTTTACTGAGTCACAGGGAGTCCTTACCACAAAGCAAAGCTCAGTTGCCCATTTTTAAGAAATGGATGTCACTGAACTTTTCAGAGTCTATATCTGCTAACTTATATTCTTCTTTCCAGTCATGGAGAATTTTACAGCAAGGCTCAGTTACCCATTTTTTAAAAAAATTAATCTTTTGTTGGAATTTTCAGTTTGTATATCTGCAAATTTACCTTTTGGTACCTGAAACATAAATGAACATTTAAAAAAAATCAAAAAAAAATCACTAAGTAATTTAAGCAGTCAATGCATATTTTAATCCAATGTCTGGCTAAAGTGCTCTCTCATTTAAAATGGAATCCTCTGCCAAGAAGATATATTTTGATGGATGATTTTGGCTGGTAGATGTTAATTTAACTTTTTAATGGCGAGAAATCAAACAAAACATGCTTACTTGCACTCATTAATATAACATGTTATTGTAATGGCTGGAAATACTGATATTGCTCTTAAACTTAAAAACAAAAAATTGGTTAGTTATTGAGTGCCCATGAATAAAACTTAGCCAAAATTCACTCTATGCTTTCTATTTAACACATGTTAAGTATTAGTTTATTCACAATTGCTCTCATCTCCTAACCATTCAAATATCTATCTATGAATTGTAAAATGTTTAAAAGAAATTGGTGAAAAATTTTAAATTCACTGTTTACACATCTTCAGCCTTTCCTCACTACATAATTATGATACATTTAATCTCAAAAAATTACTTTCATCAAATGAAGTTTTTTTAGAATGAAATGAATTACTGATTTTTTTTTCTATTTTGTCAGCCAGTTATGTATATCACAGGTAGGATAATTGAACAAATCAATACGCAGCAAAAGAATTCTGGTTGTCTTTTAATCTTGATTATTTGAATCAGGTATATCAATTTTTTTCTATCTCTCCTAATCTCTGCCCACTGGCATTACTTCTACTTCTCCACTGTAATTTAGGTTTTGTAAGGTAGGTGTGAGAAGATTCAATTTTTGGACGGGATTTGTATGTCAAACAAAATTTTTAGTGGTCATTTAAAATGTTACAGAAAGAATAGACCTGGGATGTCTAAATTTTCTTGAGTCTATAAAAAAAGTTAGATATTGCATACAGTTACAGCATATCTACCTTCTCTCCAACTGTAAATTCAGCCATGTTAGGGTCTACAAAAGGTATTTACTGCTTAGATTTTATTTTCCTAATCCCCTTGTTCTTGATTTGGTTTTTAATTAATCTAGTTCTTTTATTGAAACTAAACAAATTATCATTTTCAAATTAAAAGAAAAAGTCACTTAAAGTATAATATTGAACTTGTCTTGGTTTAAACAGCCCCTTAGGGAACGCAGGTTCAAATCCTGTCAAAGGACACACATTTTACTAACAAGATTTGATTACTCACGCTGTTAGATGTAAATATAGTTTAATTATAAAAAAAAAGTACTCAAATATGAGAATCCATCAAAAATGTTAAAACAATTAAAATGTTGGTGTTAATTCATTTGATGATTTTTTTTTTTTTTTTAACCAAATGGTCTTGCCTTAGTTGTAGCCCCTTTCAATAACTGCTACCTATTCTTTGCATTTCAAACCAATATTTCCAATTACTAGTCTTGTAAATCTATTTACAGCTCATGTTATGTCCTTATGTCAATCATTATCTTAATTCCTGTTCTTTTATTGCCCTCTCTCTTTAATAGTAATTTTTCTCATTTGATAACCCCTTGTAATCTTAAGTTTTTATTGTGACAAAGATTTCTTCTACACTATAATTCATGAATTAAGGATAGTAATTAATATGCAGTAGCAGATTTATATTGTTTTAAACTTAGACCCATAAAATTTATACAGGTATTAATAACTAAGATTATCCATTCTAATCTTTGTTATTCAGTAGCATTTTATCCAAGTGTTATGCAAACTTGGATTAGTTTCATGTGAAGAACTAAGAAATGCACTAATCTACTGAATCTGCCTCCCCACAGCTTTTGCATCACTGCTCAACTTTCAATCTTTTGCTCATTGACTTTATATTCAACCAGTAACTCTTACATCTCTATTTATACAAAGGGGTGCTGTAAAGATTTTTGTCTGACCATAGATTCTAAAATTCTGTTGCATGGTCAAACTTTGGGGTGGAATTGAATTTTTCAACAACCAATATATTAAAAAAATTTCAACTGCCTTCTCTTTCATCTTTCCTTTTCATTGCATTTCCAATTTTTAATGAGCTTTCTTGGTCAGAAAGTAACTCCACTGAGCTCAAAATGGCTGAGGTCAGACAATTTTTTTTTCTTTTTTATACCGTGTAGTTGTGCATAGAAACAAGTATATTTGCAGTAATTTTCTTAACAGATGCTTTGTAAAATTAAAAATTTTGTGAACAGCATTTCCTCCAAAGAAAAAACTTCTCTTGCATCACAAGAACAAATGTCTTTTCCATGTTATTTCAGGATATGGGTAATCATGGCTCTCTATTTCCTGGGTTTTGTTTCTCTAAGGAACCCCTTATCTCTTTATCGTTCTGCTAGATGTATTTTGATAGTAACCAAAAATGGTTAAAGATTAACAATTGTATTTAGTTATTTTTCACATATCCACAGGTGTAAAAAATGGCATAATACTTTTGATATAGATAATTGCTTAAAAAAATTGGCTTTATTGAAGATATGTGTACTCCTGACTTCCCCTATCTTGGTGTAAAGTGAAGGTACTGTTGGGATCAGATGCCAGTCATCAAGCTACAACTGATTCCTTAGTAAGCTGAAATGGCTAATATTAAATTTGGTTATTCCTGAAATTAAAAGTAATCTATACGCCCAATTTACTTCTGGATAAATCAATTTTGCTGCTTTAACTTTGTCGAGACAATCCTGCTAGCCTTTCTAAAGGCCATTACTTAAATAATCATGAGGCATTACTTCCCTTTCCTCCAAATTGAAATTAGTAGCAAAATTAATGATTAAAGTAGATTTGAAACTGCAACATGGTGGTCAGACGAATCCCATAATGATCAAACCTGAAATGAACAATTAAATTGAATATGAGTTAATTTTTTATGTGCTAATTATTTCAATTTTAGAAGGGTCTTAATCGTTTTGGGATAGCTTTGAAGTTGTTTGATTTATGCTCTTCAAGATGTAAGCATGTTATCTTTTTGTCTTGCTGGACTTTTATTTTGAACATTGCTCAGATATGAATAAGACAACACCCAGGTCAATTGTTATGGGGTCATTGTTGCTTGAGAAGTGTTTATTGTTGACATCACAAATGTATTTAAGTCTATTGCTATAAGTTGATTATTCAGTTAAGAATGGCTATAAGTGTTTAAGGACAGTGATAACAATAGAATTCCAAGTACACTCAGTAGTGACTATATATATACATACACACACACACACACACACACACACTCTTATTGTACTACTTGGTAGGTTAATTTCAAGTCCAGTAGAGATTGGCACTTTTTAGAATGTGTGTGTGTGTGTCTCAATCATGTTTTATTCCTAAAAAATTAAATTTTTTCTTTCTCCCTGATTTTTAATAATTTTTTATTTTAAATTGCTATCTACATGTAACCTTAGAATATTTAAATTTGTCATCTTTTAAAAAGGCAGTAACTTTTTAAGATTTAATTCCCATGAACATTGCATGAACTTAAATTCAAATCTATTAAACTGTTAGTTTGAAATATGCAACTGATGATTGCATAACACAAACTGTCATGCCATAGATGTAGGAGATATATATATATATATAGCTCTGTTCATGCATTGAGCACTGTTTTATTAACACCTGAATAATACTGTACATTTGTCACTATATATATATATATAAACTGGTTTTCTTTCATTCTGACAGGAATATGCCATCCTAACAAATTTTAACTTTTTAATACACACACTTTTATTCTTGTATACTAGTTTGAGATTAGAACTTCAAAGATGTTGGTAATGCATAGTTGTATATCTCGGTATATTCAGTTGTAATACAATTGATCTATGGTAGATTCACAGTTGGATCATTCAATTTATTTGCTGAACTTCAATTACTTGCTATTGCTCAATGCTCAAGCAGTTATTCGCTATAAACTCTATATTCAACACACATCCCAGACTTCTGTCTGGTGCTCTTATAGTTAATTAGTGGTCAACTGAATGCATGTGGAATAATCAGTTTTTCTTGTATTTTCACTGGTGATCAGTGTTCAAACTTCATGACACTTCTGACCTGAAGAAGGCCTTCTAACAATGGCATAATGCAATGGCTATAGAATGCTTTTCCAATTTGTCTGATTTATCAAAAATGTGTGTACTTGTAATATCATTTTCATCAAACCCACCACCACCACCACCACCACCACCAAATGAGTTTACATGCTTATTCTGTGAAAGTATTTTTGTTAGAAAATATTTATCAAAATCTGCATAAATTATTTACATAAGAATTAAGTTTTCAGATTGGATATAATAGGATTTTTGCAATATGACTTTATCAACATTTTACAAAGCAACTTAAAATAAACACCTGCCATTTTACTACCATTAACAGGTTAATTTGTCAGTCAATTATTATTGGTGAATTTGATCCAGACTCTCTCTCTCCTCTTATGGAGTAAATATGAATATATGCTCATGAACAGACTGCAGCTTCATTTTTACCTTATTTACAGCAAATGGCCTAGATAAAAGCATTGACTTGTGAATTTGATGACATTAGTGGTTGGGTTCAATCCCTGGGTCAGGCAATGTGTACTTGTACTCAAAATTACAAAAATAACTAGACAATTCTGTATTGAGAAGTCTATCCCATAGATTAGATAATGGGTTCTGTACGTTACCAGGATCAATATACAACTGAAAAAGGTTGGAGGTCACAACAGCCAAAATGTGATAACAACAAAGATTTGGCAAATATAAACAGTGTATATGTCATCCTAGAATTTCAGACAAACTAAATGTATTGAGTTTCTGAACTTAAAAGCTATGAATTTATCTATGTAACTGATTAAGATAAAAATTTAAATTGCTGTGAATAATGATTTCTAAAAAAAAATTAAGATTGGTTTTAGATGAATTTTAACTATTGTAGTTTTTTTTTTTTTTTTTTTTCCCCCCTGTCTCTAATCACTGCATATCAAGTTTAAATTAGTACAAAATTGAGTTTACCATCTTATTTTTGGTTTTATTTTTGACATTCATTATAATACTAAGTTGGTAACCTCTTTAATGAATGAAAATAATCCTAGACATTTACTTACGTGGTTCCTTCTGTAACCATTCTGCCATCTTTTCCTCCCTGGAAAATGCCATCTTTATTTTACTGGCTAGTTGTTTTAAAATGAGTTTGTTGTGTTGTTTTTTTTTTGTTTTGTTTTTTTTTTTTTTTTTTTTTTTTTGCACCCCCCTCCCCCCCAACCTCTATGGGCAAGACAGTTCATTGAACCAGTGTGTGGTGATGCTAAACGTCAGTGTAATAAAGATTAGGAATAACAATTAAAAATGTTTAATTGGAAATTTAAAGTCACTTTTTCGGGACTGATAAAAATGTAGCATTTGATATATTCATACTGTTTCAAAGGCTAAACAAAAAAAGTCCATAAAATATTACTTGATATCAAACTTACAAAGACAGTTTGCCATTCAGTTAACCTACTTTTGTAATAGTTATTTTTCATCTGGTTTATATGTACCTTTTCATTTTTATCTTAATCATATGATGCTTATTTGTTCAATAACTACTATTCTATTTTGACTTTTATCAGTAAAATTGAAATATTCTTATTCATAGCTTGGCTTTTAGGCAGTTTTGAATTAAAAAAAAAAAAAGTTGCTCACATGTCCTTGGAGTTACTTTTATATAAAATTTTTTAATTGCAGATCTTAGGCTGTTAGTCTCACAATAAAATAAGAATCATAGAATAGTAATAAAGAAAAATTAAAGCTGTGGTTTCTATGAATGAGATTTTTCTGTGACCTTTTATTTTGGTCAGAATGGTAGTTTACAAAGACCTGAGATAGGAAATCAAATCTTGCTGAAGGCTTATTCCTTATTAGCTTCATGTTCATAAAATAATAATCTTAGAGCTGCATTAAAAAGCAAGAGAAAGAAACGAAGGAAATATAACTAAAATATTGGTAACTTTAAAATATTTCAGCATTTATCTTTAATTTCTTAAATCAAAACTGACTCTAAATACAATTCAATTTTAAAAACTATAACACAACTATAAAGCTGTATTACCCATATTACAAATTTGATACACTGGTTAATTTAACCATCTCAATCCCATCAGACATGTTCAGAATTAATACTAAATGAAACAAATGGGAATGTCAAAAGAACAGTGCTTTGCCATTTTTTTTCTTTTTCACTTCTCACACTAACTCCTAGTTAATTAGTGGTACAACAGTTATCACCCTTACCTAATGTGAACTTGTTAGTGTAATGTTCATAGTTTTTATTTATGTATATTTCCAAGATGAGGTATTTTAATTATTTACATTGTTCTGACTGTTGTCCTCATCTTTGTTTCAAGTTTGCTCATCTCTGCTATAGCCAGCAATTGAACTCTGTTGTTGGATTCAACTGACACTTATCTTTTATCCACTGGCCCATGTGGTCTGACCCGAGAGTTGTGTGTTCACAATCTGGTTACACCAGAAGTGAAAAAAACTTGAGCTCTGTTCAAAAGGGAGGTAATGGATATTGAGATATCTGGAAAAGGCATAGCATGTGAAATTAGAACAATCTGATTAATAGTTAATTTTTATTTTACTTTAGAAAATATTGAAAAAGTTGGCTTTAACTAATTGCTATAAATAGATTACATTGTTTAGACAGTGCTTTTAGTTTTGTCTGCTAAAATATCACCACACACACCCACTCAGTGTAGTTAAAAAAAAAATCACTTACCTTCACACATCCTGACTCTGGAGTTTTTGTGGACAGACTTATCAGCAATTTATTACTATTTTTTTTTTTTTTTCTTAAGCACTAAATGAAACAATTGTTACTATAGATAACACTCTATATGTCTTTATTACCTACTTTTAATGAGTATTGTTTGACCCACACATTCAGTAAAAAAAACTGATTAACTTCATGAATCTATCACTTACTAATTAAATGTACATCATTCATAGAGATGTGAAAAATTATGGTTTTTAAACTTAATTCAGAGGAAAAAGAAAAAAACGCTTTGAATTGTCTCTCAAAATCATCATTTTGGTAATTTTTACAGACCATTTTGTTTAACAAAGTAATTGATTATGAATTATGTTCATAAAGTGTGGTGAGTGTTGATTTGGATGTAAACTTATTTTTAAAAGCTTTTTTTTTTTTTTTCTTGAGCTTTGCAAATTAAGTTTGAAAACTTAATCACCTTTCTAAATTGAGCATATTTATTTGTATAGATTACCAATTAAGAATTCAGTCTTACTCACTTTTTTTTTAATTATATATATATATATATATATATATATAACTCTCCAATCCGGATCTACTTTAGAGATTTAATTTAAAAATCTTGCTTTGCTTTTGCTGGTACTGATGTTGATAATAGTAGTAGGTGCTAATTGTAAAAATAGAGCACTATTGTTTGAAATTTATAAAGATATGAAGAGGTACTTCACTTCTCCTTCCTCTTCCTTAACCCATACACTTCAAGAGAAAGCATATCTTGAGGAAACACAAGTACATTGACCTATATACTAGCTGGTCACTCTGTAAATACAATGTGATAAGTTTTTTTTTTTTTTTTTTCTTGTGGGGGCAAGAGGGTATCTCAAATCCTTCTAAGGTTTAAGTGTAGTAAATTACAATATATATTAAAGAAAGAAAATTATGCACACAACTATAGGCTTTTCTTGAGATAAAATTGACCAGTTATTTCCCTTGGTATAACTTTACAAATAGCTTTTGTTTTTTTGTTATGGGTATTGTCATTTTAATCTTGGCTCTTCACACCCTTTCATGTAGTGACGTTTTGTGGCAATATGTTACAACATTGGGTCACTGAAGCAATGTTGAGCCTAGTCAGTACCTTGATGGCTGACTGCTTGGGTATACTAGGTGCTTTAAGCTTGGATGTGCAGATATTGTAATGGGAAATATCTCTGAATAAATAAAAAAATTGGAAAGCTGAGTTGGAATTCCAGTGTTAATTAAATTCACTTACATGTAAATACTCCCAAGTTATGGGTAAAATAATAGGACTTGTATATGAAAATCATTATCTTCCAGAAACTAATGCAACATTCACTCACAAAATACCTCTTCACAATCCAAAATGGTTTATAAGGCATAAAAACAAATATCTCCATATGATGTAGTGAAGATCTCCGTAATTTGGCTGGGTGGAAAGTTTCACTGTTGCTCCTTCTCTAAACATTTACTGGAACAGTACTGAATAATTTAAATTATTTTTAATATATGAGTAGTGATCTTGACCTTGTTCAAATGCTTGTAAAACTTTGCAATTTTTAGTCCATTTTTGAGTGGTGAAAACTGGGTAGATCAGAGCAAATCCTTTAAAAAAAAAAAAATTCTCAATCTATTACTCATACACTTTTTTTCCCCTCTTAACCCTTTATAAAGTGAGGCTCGATCAGAACAGCTATTTACATATACAGCATGTCATTCATTGTACTTTAGACAAAGCAGTTAAGATAATTAAATCTAATTCATCAAATTCATTATGAAGTTTTCGTTAGCTGCTCTTAAAATGTCTGTACGTGTACGCACAGTGAGGGAATATGTAAAAAAGTTCTCAGCCAGATACCCTTTCACAAATATGAAATGGAACTTATATATATAATTCTGTATTCACCTAGGTACTGTATTTTAGCAGTTCAAATTTAGTCATTTTTCTTTTGTTCGTATTTATAAAATTAACTGTGTATATTTGCTTGCTGTTATTTTCAACATTCATGGAGAGAGGCTATGATGATTCCAATAAATTGACAGTTACTGCTTCAGTATGCACTTTAAGATTTGGAAATTAATCTCTTGAGGCAATATTACTCATTTCATTTACTGAATTCAGTTAAACCTTTTATTTTAAGAATGTTCCTAAAAAAAAAAATAAAATCAAAGAATTTGAAGTGGCTATATTTTTAGCAAATGGAATTCTAGTTGTCTTGAAAAACAATTTTCTAGAGACTTTTAGACTTTAATTTTATAACTAATAATGTGAATTTTTTTGTTCTTTTAATACAAATTTTAAGGCTCGTTTTAATCTAGGTAAGAGTGAAGTTAAAATTTTGGGTATTTGATATCATAGTACTTTTCAAAAATTACAATCAGTTGTGACTTGTGTGTTTGATTTTTTTTTTTTTTTTTTTTTTTTTTTTCTTCATACATTATGCACTAAAACTCAACCCAAATATTAGAAAATACTTACCTTTCAGTATTTGATCTAAAAAAAAGTCTTTGACAGTCCTTAAAAAAATTTTTTTTAAAAATCCTTGTATTTCTGAAGTGGCTTGGTTAAGGATGTTTTACCACCTTGTAAAAGTAGTTTGTATAAACTCTTGAATTAGTGGTTTTGATTTAGATTTCAGGTTTTCCAGTGGCAATGCTTTATATTGCTTATGCCCCTTCCTACCTCCACACCCCACCCAAAGAAAGGTTTCAGGAGATGACTCCATTATTGTTGCCCCACCCCCATTATTTCCTGTAATGACTGGTCTGCATAGTGTGTATTGTTTATGCTATTAGTCATAAATAGGTTCAAGTGTTTAACAACATAAGTACAATATGGAGTACATTGCAGTCCTTGTAGTTTAATATGAGTACTTTTAGTAACTGTGTGTGGTGAGTGAGGGATAATGTTAATGGTTACTCTTTTTCTGGTCAAAGAGTGTCCACTATAACATTTAAAACTGGTAAATAAGTGGAAATAGGACACTCACTTGTAAACTCTTCAAAATCTCATTAGAAATAAATCTTACATGAAGATTCAAAGATTTTAAATATAATAATAATAATAATAATAAAAAGTATATATTCTATTTGTTGACTTTATATTCTTGTGGGGGGGTGCTTCAAAACTGTACCTTTTTTTTTTTTAAGGAAAAAGGGATGTTAATTTTTTTGAGATTTGACAGCCTGCCAAAATGATTTATGCATTAGCACCCACTATTAAGACTTAATTTGATTTCCCCCTCTCCCCAAATTCTATAATGTCTCTAAAGTGAAACTTTAGACTCAAGCTTTCTTGTCCTCTCTCTCTCTCTCTCTCTCTCTGTGTGTACAAAGGCAAAGTGAACATCCTCAAACATAATGGGGCTTTATCAATTATTATATTTAACTAGGTACCTACACTTTTTTGCTTTAAAAAAAAAAATGCCTAGCTAGGTAGGGGGTGCCAAGCTTAGTTTTGTCAAGAGGAAAGACGAAAGTATTATCAATCCTTTTTAACACATTCAAAATTTTGGTTGAAAAATTTTTTCTCCATGTCAGTGTGAGAGAAATGGGAATTTTAGCCCCTTTTGGTTTCTGGTAAAAAACATGTTAACTTTCAATTGTTTTAAAATCGAATGATTGCTAGATTTTAAGGAAACTTTCATAAATGAGATTAATATATGTATGAAATTATTTTTATAAACTTTTTATTTTTTATATATATATATATATACACTTCATGAAATTTCTAGAAATTAAATTGACTGCAAACTGTTTTAAATTCAAAATTCCTTCAAGAATGTAAAATAAAAAATGCAATAAAACTAATTATTAAATGTTTTTTATAAATGACATTTTCTGAGTAAAAAATGTTTACTATGAATAATGAATTTTTACAATTTTTTTATATTTGTTAAATTATAATTTATAGTTTCAGAAATATTAATTCTTCAGAACATCTACATTTAGATTAAGTGAAGACTATTTACTAAGTGAAAATTGAAAAGCTTAATACAAATCATGTTCTAAGATTCCCCCCCACCCATCTATAAAACATGCCCATTTTGAAAGTATGAATGATCATAAATGTCATTATCAGAAAATAATATTGATGACTACAGTAAATTTAAAGTCAACGTTCTTAAAAATTATATTACTAAGAACCATTCTTAAATCTGTAAGATTACTGAGAACTTAAAAGTGTGGTCACCTGTCATTTTCTTAAATTGTCTTAACAGGTAAAGCCTCTGTAGATTACAATAAACACATAACTTATCAGTGGTTGAAAGATACACTACTGTTTTAAGATCAGTTTTTCAAATCAGATTAATTATACTTTAAAACACTTAATATTCCTCAAATAGTTTCAGAAAAGCATTTTATTTTTGGAAGACTTTTTTGATAAAGAAAACTACATTGCAATGAAAAACGGCTAAAAAAAATGGTGGGGGTGCTAATCAGCTATTTTACAAAAAATAGATTCCAATCAATATAATTTCTGTTAGGAAAAATACACTACAGCATAGTATGCTTAATGGAAATAGTAAATTTAATCTATTAGCTTTCAATTAAAGCATAAAACAAGATTCAAAAAAGCTTTTTCACTTATCAAAATTCATTTTAAATATTTAGGTATCGCAAATTATAGAAAAGTGTAGGTACCTATAACTGAAGTAGAATTGTATTGACTCAAGGTTTGTTTACATGGCAACACTTAAAGAATACAGTTGCTCAGCATTAAGATAAAAGTAGTTGTCATATCTTCATGATTGGGTTTTTCTTGTCAATCTCAAGTGGGTTCTATTAGCTACAGTATCATGTATATTTAAATATACCAGATTTAAAAAAAACAAAATATTCTGTTTGAACTGACCTTGTAGAAATTTAGTTAGTTGTTTAATGTACTGATGACTCTTAATAAACAAATTTCTGTCCAGATTTTCTGGGATGAGGAGTTAGCATTCTTTACTTGACATTTAGACTATTGTCCTCCATCTTATCACAGGGTTTTGACCATTGTACCACTGATCAACAAGCACCTGATGAAGGCGAATATAACCTTCAGGGACATTTAAATTGAACCTTTTATATAATCTATGTAGGCAGTTTCTCATTCTGCTGACTGCCTAGAGATATCTCCTCTAGTCCTATCTCTTATAAAGACGGGGGAGGGGCTGTAATTTTCCTCCTGTCACTCTTACAAAGAGACAATAACAAGGCAGTATAGACTAATTCTCTTTACTATCAGTTATTAAATCTCTTGCTGTGTATTTGCTCTTTTAACAGTACCTTATTTTATATTTTTGCAATAATTATATTGTTGAATAGTAAATAAAGGCTGCTGTGTGTGTATAAAAAACATTTTCTGTTTCCGTTGAGTGTGTAATCACTACCCAGCCCAGGGATTGAACCCACAATTACTATGCCTCCAAATTCACAAATTGGTCCCTTCATCTACTCGAAAAAGAATGAGATGAAAAACCTTGTCAAATTAACAAGGGTCTGACCATCAATTTTTCAAATTTGCTACTTTTTTTAATATAGAGCTTCATGATAGAAATTGAATGGTACTTATTATACATCTCTAGGTTAAAGGGTTCCTGGGATATGATCCTTTCATCTTTGTCAAAAAGGTGAATTTTGGAAGATAGTCAAAGTTCAAATATCAGTTTTTTTTGTTTTTTTTTACACCAAAAAAGCTAAATAATTTAACATTTAGAAATACTTGGATAGATCTAAAAGGTGATATACTTTGACCTTTAAATAAAAATTCATGTCTTGTAGAAAGATATATAAAAAATTTTATGGGCTTTTGACTGGCCTGAATTACAAGGGTTTTACAGAGTTGGGTCAAATTCAGAATAAAGATTTTGCTATTTACAATTGAGTTTGGATCTGAAAAAGTGATACATTGAAATGAGTATTTAAAAAAAATTATCACTTACAAAGATTAACACTTGCTTTTCTGCTTGTTGGAATATGGTTAAATAGAAAATTTTGGTTCTGCAAACCACTTTTTCACTCAAATTTTTTGTAATGGCCAACTTTCAAATTTTTACTTCTGCCTCAAATAAAACTAGTTGAGTTCCGGTAATTGTTGCACCATTTCTACTTCATTTGGTAAAGAATACAAAATATTTATGCTTGAAATGTTTTTTTTCTTGCATAATCAAACAACTGCCTTAGTGCCGTCATTCATTTTAGGGTCACTGCAGGTTTGCTTTTACTACTAATCTCTTAATGGTGCCAGCTGATTAATCATATTGACCAATTTTTAAAATTGAGATTCTAATCATCTCAGGAACCCTTTGACTTAGATGTATAAGTACCATTCAATTTCTATAAAAAAAAAAACTATCAAAAAATGTGTCCATGATGGTCACTCTTGTTAATTTGATATGGAATGACTTGTTTTCTTTATAAATAGCTCTTGGCCAACCCACTTTCCAAAGCCTGACCATACCTTGGAATTTTAGTCATTCTAAGGATACTTGACACCTCCAATGTAATTTATCACTCCTACATTATTTTTAGTAGATACTCATATTTGAGTAGACCTTCTGTTTTATTTAACAATACGTCTATTAGTTGGTCTAAATTCTATCTGATCTAATGAGTTTCTCCTGATAGAGGAATACAGTGTGATGAAAATATACTGTTTAATAATAAACTTGCATCTACTCAAATGTGGGTGTCTATTAAAAATCTTTAATAAAATCTGTATCTTTGTGAATACACTGACACTCTAATGAATAAGAGGTGATAAATTGCTTAAGTTTGAATAAACAGTTTGAAAAATTTTCTTCAAAATTTAAGGAAAGTTTGCATTCCCTATTTAACTGATTAATCTAACGTGAAATATCTTGATAAATTTATTTTCTAAGGTTCTTTATGGAAGAGACGAATGCAAAAAGCCAAGGTTTTGAAGGGTAGCATGTAATATGACTTTTATGGGTTAATTAAATTTTCCTTATGTGCTGTGTATATTTTTTTTTCTCTCGCTCTTTTTAAAGTTTTCTTTTTTTTCTTTTCTCAGTATTACGAAATGTCGTATGGGTTGAATGTGGAAATGCACAAACAGGTAAGAGATTTTTTTTTCCCCTAAACAAATTTGTAATTTTTTTTTAATTCTATGTAGCTGGACAGTTGGATCAAGTTACATCCAAAAGTCTGCAGCCTGATGAAGAAAGGCTTTTTTTACTTGTCAATGCACTTCAATTTTATACAATGAAAAATTTATATAAAAATTCAGCTAGACTTTAGTTCTATCACTTCATAAATATATTGCTAGGAGTTGCCATTTTATATCTACAGTTGAATCCTCCATATTTTTTCCATGTTTCAATTGAAAAAGGAAATTCTAATTGGGCACCACCCCGCTGCTGCCAAGAACTGCTACTTTGCAAAACACTCCTGTGTGGATGCTTCCATGAATACTACACTCTTAACCTCCTCAAGTCGAGTGTTAATTATTATCTGTCCTTTTCACTTTCTATAAGTTCATATCACAAACCTCATTCAGTAACATTCTACATTAAGTATTCACTAGCTACTTGTTAGGCATTTATTGATGTACCTTCATCAGTAATTTCATAAATTCTGTTAAAGAAAAAAACCTGGCTATAAAAAAAAGATTTTTACTAAATTAACAGATTTCTGTTTGTTTTAGAGAAAATATCTCCTCCAAATTATAAGCATATAAATTTGGATTGTTCCTCTTAAGAAAAAGTTTATATATATATATATATATATATATTAAAGGAATTTGATGTGCCTTGATTTAAAACTTATTCACTATAGATAAGTAATTTAAAAACAACTGCTGTAGTTGTAGCTCACATACACACAGCACATTGCATTTTAAACATTTGGGATTTTGATCTTTTTCATGCCTGGTTATAGATGTTAAATAGAAAAAAAAATCATTAAAGACAATTTACAAGAATGTACTTTTGGCAGAGAGAAATATTTTTTCTTTTTATTGTAGTTTCCTAAATAGTACATGATTGTATCAACAATGAAGTGAGATCCTTCTCTCATAAAGGAACCGTGTATTCAATATAGAGCATGGACTTAAATTTTGTTAATTGCTGGGGGTAGGGGGATAGGAACCTCTTAGTCATAATTGAGAAATTATTCTCGTATATGCTTATTAGAAAGAGTAGTAACAGAGGACCCGAAAAACTGCTTTAAAAGATAACTTATAAAATTTCAACTGATTGTAATGCTGTTCATCCAATGAATGCTAAATGCTCATAACTAACAATTAAAAAAAAAAAAATTGCCAGCACTTCACACATGGGTAATCTAGAATATTCTCAAGCCACAAAATGAAGTCCTTCACTTCATAAGGAATCCATTGTGCTGAACATAAATATTTGTAGAGTATTGCTGTGTACAGTAGATGTCTAGTGTAATGGAAAGCTGAGTTCAAATTCCAGTTGGGCTTAATACATTAATTTACATACAAAATATCCTTGTGATGGGTATGGATCTTTTGCCACTCCATAGATATGGGTTAAATGCAACTTTTATATGAAATCATTTTCACTGGTACATAGTAATATACACAAGTGTGTGTGTGTATACATACACACACACACACACACACACACACACACACACAGTTTCAGTTTTAAATAACCTACAAAAGGTTGTAAACTATAAATCAATTGATCCATCATGTGAATGCCTCATAAGATTTTAACATTTAATACAAAATATTGCAAATTCCATGTGAGAAAAAAATAGATCTATTTCCACACATTAAAGTTTTGGTTGAATTTTAGAATTTTCTTTTAAACACTTGCACTTGTATAAAAACATCTTAAAGCAAATTTCAGCTGTTAGTGACTTGCAAAATATGCAAAAAAAATTCATTGATGCATGTATGTATGTATGTATATATATATATATATGAGATGGTGGAAAACTAAGTTGAAAAAAAATTTAAGACCTAAGTTCAGGATAGAAATGTCTATAGATATCCTATAATGCAACTTTTTATTCAAGGTTGGTTTTTCAGTCCTCCTTTTATGGCAGTGAATGCTGGACAATCTCCTCACAGATGAAACAATAGAAAGTTGGCCCCCACAGAAAAATGAGAATATCATGGACTGGACATGTTATTAACAAAGATTTAGGGGAAAATGGGGAAACGAAGGACGTTTACATTTGAGACAAAATTTGTTTGGTGAATGAGGAAAGAGAGTTTAAAGAATTTGACACATAATGAATGCAAGAGGGACAGAAAAGTAGTGAATAACCCTACCTAATGAGTTTGTGTAAATGTTTGCCAGAATAGAGATAAGGAGAGCAAAAGACAAACCTTAAGAATTATAAAGGCAAGGAAGTTGTGGTGAACCATGATCACCTGCATCGTGAAGGGACACTGCACATAGATATTTTAAGGTAAACAGTAAATGGACAAGGAAAAATACATTGACTTTAGAAACCAAAAACATGAATTTAGCAATTAAACATTTTCTCCTCCATAATTGTTACAAACACTTTTCCAAGACCCAATTGTTTATTGCTGCTTAATGTTGATTTATGATGAGTGAGCATGGAAGGAGGGAGTTGATGTGATGGAAGAAACACTTGAATTTTTAAGCAGAAACACTTCTAATGAAAATATACCCAGGCAACTATTTTAACAATCAACTCAAAAGAAACCAAAATGTGTTCGTGCACATTCTCATGAATAAAATTAAAATGTAAAATTTGTCTCCAAATAATATTTCAAACATTTTTGAATTTTCTGTATTGCTCCCAAATTGATATAAGGGTTTGTCATATTTCTATTTGTTGTTTTGTACATTTTTTATTTATTTAGTTTCTAATAAAACACTTGTTTTTTTTTTTTTGTTTTTTTTTTTTGTATGATAATCCTACTAGAAAAGGATAATTGTACTGTATGACTAGACAGCAAATTTCTCAAAATCACTTAAGTATTTTTTCCTGTAGTGCCACAATTATTGTTTTCCTTTTCTTTGTCACTTTGTATAAACATTGAAAGTTTTGGCACATTTCTTAAAGAATGCCCACCCTGATATCATGTTTTAGGCAAACAACTACTGAATAAATTAATTTCACATTTAAGTGTCTTGCGTTGTTTTTGATTTTTTTTTTTTTTTTTTTACATAATCTGTTACTTTTAATGTTATGTAGTCATATTTTAGTTTTCTGATAAGATGTTAACACAAGATACTTAATGTAATATAGAATTTGGTAAAATAATAATCTCACTTCATAAATCGAACATGTGCGCAGCCAAGGCTAAATGAGGAAATGTCCCCTTTTAATATGAGCAATTGAAAATTGCTCGTTTTTATTACTTCAAAAGTTATCTCCCTTCATTCATTGTTATCTATCACAACTCTGAACTATCATTTCTTGTTGACATCAATCAACATCTTGTTTAAAACAAATTGTTGGAGATTACTGCATTTTTCATAAATCTAGTGCAGATGTGATCTGAGTAAGATTAAAAGCCAAACCTACACTTATTCCAAACTTTTATTTGCACTAAATAATGTAAAGAAATGGCTTATACACATTTGACAAGTTAAAAATGTTTTTTTAATAAAGGAATGTTTTTCTGTTGTATAGATTCTAATATTTTCATGGAAAATGTTTGATTGCATAAACAATTGCAGTAGGCAGATTTGTAACCCACCCCTTCCGAACCACTTTTTATTATTACTATAAGCTAATAGAGTAAATGTGCTAGTTCCGAGACCTTACTGGTCAGGAAAGAGTTGACTAGCATGTGAATTTCAACAAGGAAAATGTTCTTTTAAATAGTGGTGGGAATAAATTAGATGGCAATTCTTTTAGGCTTTTATTTTTCAAATGATTGATCAGTTTCTGAAATTTTAAGTTGGATTGTACTATTTTTCTTGGTATCTTTTCTTTTATGTTCATATGTATTCTCTCTCTCGTCCCCTCTCCCCCCAGCCTCTCATTTGTCCATCAAAATGGAATGGTCCTAATTTAATAGTAGGATGTAATACATGCTAACAGGAGCAAGCAAAATTATATGAAGAGAAATATCAGTGCAGAGGGAATCAAATGTTAATTGTTGATGTTCTGAAAATTCTTTTTTAGTGACTTTTAAAAGAAATGATCAAAAGAACTTGATTTCATTGATTAAAATGTTTTTGTACGACTAACAATAATTTCCTTCAATGCCCTTGTTTGATTCCCCCATCCTTCTAATCATTCTTTTATTTCCTTTTTGTACATTCTTTTTATGAGCCATTAACCCCCCCCCCCCCCCCCCAGATAAAGATACTTTTTTTATACTGAAAGTGCTAATATTATCCAAGGTAAAGTTAGTAATGGAACTGTCTAGTTTTGTCTTTGAGAACAATTATAAATAGAAGCTGATACATTAATCAGCTGTAAACTTTATAAGGGTTTTTTCCTTGAGCAATCATTTCTGTTTTGCTTCACCCTAAATTAATATTACAAAGCTAAATTTTAAGTCAATTTGGGAAAGCCAACAATACTTTAAATGTAATTTATTGCATCACAAAATAAACTCACCCACCCACAAACTAATCTTCAATTGAACATAGTTGTCCATTTTTATAGAATAATTAATTGATTAAATCCAGGATGTAATACAGGTCTCTAATATTTAAAAAAAAAATTGTTTTTAACCGGTTAATGCTCACCATTCCAAAATTGGGAAAGATGCATTCTGGAGGAATAAAGTAATTTTTCATAATGCTTTTAAAGATATCTGAGGAACCTTGAAAAAGGTTTTGATTGATAATAGAAAGTATTAAATATTTTGCTAGTTTAATGAAGTTGTTGAGCTGTAAATGTTTTAAAAGCTAGTATAGGTTTACCTTGCAGCTGGTTACTTTCTCTGTGTGTGTGTGTGTGTGTGTGTGTGTATATATATATATATATATATATATATATATATTGCAAAATTTACATTTGTTGAATGGCCATTTCAGCAAGAAAATTCTTGCTTCATCAGCAACGATCAGAAACAAAAAATTATTATTTCAAATATGGTACAAAATTTCTATGCCAAAAGAAGCCCAAAAACCTATCCATACACAGGAAATTAAGGGAGAGGTCAAAAAGAAAAAAAATTAATTTGTCAGCCAGGCCTAAGAAAACGGAAACACAGAAACATTCATGACTCCATATTAGACTTTACATTACATCTGTATGAAAGAATCAAGTTAAATACTTAGTAACTGGGAAACCAATATTATAAACAGACCCCCCCCCCCCCAAAAAAAAAAAATTTACTAGCTTAAAATAGATGATAGTTCCAATTTTACATAAGCATTCATAACAAAAGTCCATAAACACAATTTCACAAACAGCCCCCAATATGGATTACTAAACCTTTCCAAAGATTACATAGGTGGAGTTAGCAAAATTATCCTTGAAACAGCTTCCACATTCATTAAGAATGCCTTGGCCAATGAAAGAACACGGCTGAAAATGGATTGCACTTTCATTCAGTTTTATATTTGGGACTTCTGTTCGTCAATATCTGAAAAATTAATCACAGTCTTAAATTTGACTAAAATTACTGATCCATCAGCAACCAAAACATCAACATCATTAAACAGGCCTAAGAATCTATTTTACAATGAATGCTTGTGGATTAAAAAATATAAAAAAAAAAAAAATTCATCTCTATGGGGGGCATATGATCCTGCTGAAGCCCGTGATTTGGTCTAGACTTATTTTGCTCTGGAATCTTAAGCATATCTTCAATTTATGTAATACCAGAATGATGGGTTGATTATCCTCCATAAAGCTAATCAACAAAAAGACTTAGAAAGGATCTAATGAAATTTTTCAAAGATGACCATCTTAATATTATTATGATCACTAATGCTAAAGTAGTAAATTTCTTATGTTACCTTCAACCTGAGCAATGGTCTGTACAAACCATACACTAAGGATTTGCATAACCATAAATACATCAATAGGGAATAAAATTGCCTTCACAGAATCAACAACTTGTCTAAATCCATCAAATTGTTTAAATATCAACTCTAGCAATAAAGAAATTTTTGACAATTTTAAAATTTAAATACATTAATGCATTAAAAAAAATTCAACACTAGCCTAGAATACTTTGTTGATTTTATTTTTTATCTACCTGTAGTCTTTAGTATATTTACATTTTTCACTTTTTATTAAAAAAGCAGTAACCTAACTTTATAAGATTTAACTCCATGAATATCAAATGAACTTAAATTCAAATTTTTAAGCTGTCAGCTTGTAATATGCACCTGATGATTGATGGCATGACAGTTTCATGCATTATCTAATGTAGAACAATATAAAATAGCTCTTCATACATTGAGCACTGTTTTATTAAAACTTGAATACTATGCATGTGTGTATCCTCATATGTATGTTTCTTAATTCACATAACTATATATATATATATATATATATATACACACACACACACACACACACACACACACACACACACATATATGGAACAAATATATTGTATACTGATTTGAATATAATAAAAAGTAACTGAAATTAAGATAAAACATTGCTCTTAAAAGATGTAATCACATTTAAAAAGAAAAGTTCAAGTATTTTTATGAAATTGAAAATAAGAATTCTATTTTGATGTTTTTATATTATGTATATGCAGCATAAGTTTAATATCATCTTGGGTGATATACTCTCATTACCTTTTGGAAAACCCATTAATCCACTTCTTTATTTTTTTGCTTTAATACTTTATATTGTAACAAATTTCTTATTAGCATGTCTCAATAGAAGACTGAGCACTTGGTGAACCACTCTTCCATAACTACCTCCCTTACCTAAATTAGAAGGGAAGAGCAATAACCTTTTTGGAGTAAACCTTGATGCAATTCAGTACATTGAATTAATATAAATAAGAGATTTTTTTTCTTTTCTTACGAAATAACTCATTCCATAATTACTCTTGTCTGGCAGTTGTAGAATAATGATCCTTGTTTGTCTCCATAATACAAAATTTTAGTCCACTGTCCATTTTGAATAATATCAGGTCTTTAATAGTTACATATGAATTCTCTTTTGGTTTATCTTCCTTTCCTTTTTCTTTTTTTCCCCCTGCTTATTCTTCACCTTTCATGACTCTCAACTTTTTCTTTTACTTGCTGCATCTTCCTCTTCCTCCTTAAATATCTTTGCGTAGATATAGCACTAGGAGCAAAATGTGTAGAGGTTAGGGTTTATCAACAAAGCACATCAATCTCCACAATCCTCATTGCATTTTATCAACTTGAATACAAAAGGCCTTGTGTAGAGCCTCAAGCAATTGAGTACACTATGGTCACAACTCCAAAAGAGCACTCCAGCCATTGTTGGAGTGGAAGTAAGCACTGGCTAGCTTGATTGACTGCTTCGGCTAGTATTTTGAGCAAGAGGCTGCTTCTAGCAGTCTATTATGGTCAATCTCATAACTTTTTCTACCTGCAACTCCCACCATTTACATTCTTATCACTTGCCTGTTACTTTCTTCAGGTTTGGGCCAATGCCACAAGGCTCTTACACATGCGCCAAAGCATCTGCTTGTCATAGTGCTTCTGCTAACAAGTAGTCAGCATAACAATTGTCCAACAATATCTTGCAGAGTGCTTTTGACTGAAATATAGATGGTGGTTTTTAGCTAGTCTCAACCTGGAGAAAAGTGTTATGAATGAATGAATTAATATTCTTGTTTTAAAGTGAAACATTTGTGTAGCTTTTCCCCACACAAATAGGAATAAATATGTATTTCTCAAAGGGACCTCACAAAACAAAGCATAAAAATTGTTAATCTTTTTTTTCATTAACCAACCTTAAACCAAAAAGTTACCACAAAAAATATGCTTCTGGATGCTGCCTGATTAAGAAATTAAAAAAGTGGTTGAATAGTGTTAACTATGCAGTATTTTATCGTCTGGTGATGGTTATCCCTCCACAACATAACAATATTTAATGGATATGTATTTTAAAGCTGATGTAATTAAAAGGCTCAAGTTAGCCAAATACTAGATTATTTCTAAAATGATTTTTTGCAATAAGGTTCACTCTCTGCAAGGTCTAGAGGCCTCTTGAGCTAGAGCGTTAAGGGGTATTTTATATGGATAGGCTAATGTAATGGTTAACTCTAGACATGAACAGATTAAGATTGTTATGACCAAGGAACCATCCTCTTGGGAGTCTGTTCTACAGAGCTGTGCTTCACGGGGAATGCTGTTTAAGTGGAACTTCTCACCAATGGAATGTGTTGAGAATGTGGGTTGTTTTCTACTTTGTAAGTGGCAGGGTGGATCCTTGGCACAAAAGTTAGAACTGGCAGAATCCAGAAATTAACTTCACTTTTTCAATTTACACATGCTCCTACTGCCCTTCCATTTTTTTTTTGTTTTTGTTTTTCTTCTCATTAATAAAATTTAAATCTGTTTAATATCAGTTATCTGAGAATTTTAGATTGGTTCACTGAGTTGCGTGAGCCGATTTTTCTCCAAATCAGTCTCACCCCATTTATAAGTCTTATACTTGTCCTTGCATTGAACATTGTTACCAGAACCTGGTGATTCTGATTATATATCAAGAAATTCATGGCAATTTAAAGGATCTGCTATGTTATCAGTCCTGACTTGGCATCTCAGCTCCAATTGCTTTTCCACCACTGTAACAAAGCTTTCTTGTCAAGTATAATCTTTAAAAGTTTAAATGTAATGTCAATTGTTATCTTCTGTCTCCTTGAATCGTGTTCTTTTATTCTCTTTTGTCAGTTTTCTCAGCTTTTTTTCACTGTCAAGTAATCCTTTGCATTTGAGTTGATTTATCACCTTTTTGAAGTGAAATGATTTTTTTTTTTTTTGTTTTTTTTTTTTGTTTAAGCTTTTACATTTAAACAGTATTCTTAATGGTATCAGTCATTTGTTTTAAGACAAGGAACACTGTACTTGAAACACTTTTCTTCTAGAATATTAAGAGGACAATTTAGTTTCAAACATGATTTGTAGATTGTAATGATTCCCTATTTTTAATATGCTTTTAGCTATAGATTGATCAATGTCTACCTTAAAAAGAAATATATATATTCTCTAGGTCACAAAGAGGGTAAGGTTGACAAACTTCTTACACCCACCCGGTCAGTCAGTCAGACATGAGAAACCCTTTCAGAAAGGTAGCAGATGAAGTCTCTTGATGTGAGACAAGTTTATAGATAAGTAGCCTGGATGAGCTTCAGAAACATGGAGAAGGATTACATAACGTCAGTTGATAAGTAGGAAATGAATTCCACATGGTTAAAATAGAAATGCTGATGAGTTTGTTTTGCACTGAACTTGTACTTTCATCCAGTCAAGATTTGTTTCTACCGTCTGTTGTATGACTCAATATATATATATATATATATATATATATACACACACACACAGTCAATGCTAAATTCCCAAGCATTTTGTTTTAATGCTTGTCTTTTGTAGCATTTTATGTATTGTCCTCAGCTTACATTCCAGTGTTTTATTTGAGGCAATATAAGCAGCCCTGTCAGCATGTTTCGCCCCACTCCTCCTATGAGGAATTCAATGACCTATCACTGCTTTGCATACATTTTCATGTCAGATTACCACACAGTTATTATCTGTATCAAGGCAAAAAGAGGTATGGCTTATTGGCAAAGGTTCAACCTCTATTGTTCTACTACCAGCATCTGTCTTATGCTAGGGACAAATTGTCAGATCACTTCAAAGTTCAATGAACCCAAATTCTTTTTCTATCAACAATGTTAACAAACACAACATCTTGTGGTTTTTGCAAAATTTTCTTTTCAGCTCACCTCTGGTGAGATTTCTTTAACATTTTGGTATATCCTTTAGCTGTCTAACACACATTCAGGACCGTAACAACTTCCATGAACATGATACCCAGCTTGTACACGTGTGAGTGAGTGAGATAGGTAAATTAGTGCTAGCTTTATTATCCAGTTGAATTTAGCAGCTATCTGACCTAACTCTAATAACAGGGGAGACTGGGTTGTAACTTTAGTTCCTTCAAAAATCATTTCATCGCCAAATACTCTAAATTGTCACCAGTCACAAGTGATTGCCTTCCATAGAGGTTGCTTTCTTTGAACATCTATTGGAATTCCTGTTCACTCTGGACCTCAAGTTGAACTTGCATGTACAATTCTTCACTAAAGATGCTGGGAAAATGGTCAGCTCCTCATGCAGTTCCAGAAAGTATCCGACTTCATCTATCATGCTGTCTTTATAAGAATCAGATCAGGCCAAATATTGAGTATTGCTGCTATATCTGGACTGTAGATGTCCAATCTGGTCTTTCAAACCTTGAACCTTCCAAACTGTTTACACTGCTTTATTAAGTGATACATTATTTTCATCTTACAATCTCTTTCCTAGAGATGCAACTTTGCATGTCTATTATTTAAATCATAATATTCTACCGTCATTTCTATGGAAAATGTTATGACAAGCTACATTCCATCATTACAGCTAAGATCCTGCTATGCCACTCACACAGGAGTAAGTCATTCTCTTCTTATTCCATTGCTAAGAAGAAAGTTCAATTTGGACACCTTTTTCCCAAGAGCCACTGCTTTGTGGAACACTCTAGAGAGGATACTTTCCCAACCACAACATTCTTAACCCCTTCTAAGTTGTGACTCAACCATTATCTATCGTACATATTCTCATGATCTACATTTCTTACATCCATAATACAACCCTACTCTGTAACTCTCTTGAACAGTTCTTAGGTCTAGTATTGGATGAACAATAACATTCTTAAAAAAATAAAAATTCAACCAACTGTTTCTTCTGTAGTAATCCCTGCCTTCTCTATTTCTTACATTCAGAGCAAGATTGCTATATTCCTCTAGAGAACATGTTCACTGTTCTCACTCATATTAGAATAGACTTGACTATTTCTTTAAGAACAGATTTGTAAGGGACAAAAACAAATATACCAATACCTATTCTTTGAGCAATGTAGCTTTATGCTCGTTCAAATTTTCTTTTATCAGTTAATTTTTTTTTTTCTTTTTTATGAAAAATATCTTTTGTGTATATATGATTACAGGATAACCAATTGTCTTTGTTTAATGAAAGGCTAATAAATTACAAATCTAATATTTTATCAAATACTTAAAATTAATTTTCAAAACATTTGTACATTTTATTGGTTTTGTAAGCATTCTGTTCTTTGTGTAAACAATGAAATTAAGAAAATATTTGGTAGTTAAAATTCATTAGGAAGTACTTAATGGTGAGGGTTTTTGTTTCTTTCTGGCAATTTAGCAGCTCTGAAATGTTTTGTTACAAAAAAAAAAAATTAACAAACATGCCCTCTCCTGCACTTAATTCTTTTGTCTCTTTTGTGTTACCCCCTCCTACTGTAAGAGTGCAACTTCTGTGAGTTGAAAGATTTAGAAAAAACTTCAGGATGGATGGGGATAGAGTAAATTTGATAAAGTTAATGATTCCCTTCCTTCACCTACCTACTTACCTCCCCTACACACACACACGCACTCTTGCTTAATACCAACAAATACTTTTAACTTAAGTGTGCTGCTTATACGTGCGAACTATTCTGCTCTGCTCCATCTTGTCCTCCATTCTCATTGAATTCCACTCAGAAGGGTGGTGGGTAAAAGAACTGTTACTCATCTCATTAATAAACTTTTCTCTTTAGTTGGTCCTTATGAACCACATGATTTGGTAGAAACCTCTTGAAAGAGTGAAAGGGGGAGAAAAGTAACATAGCTGTTTATTGAATAAGCAATTCAATATTTTTACAAAATTCCATTTTTAAAAATAGTTATTAACTTTTGATCCTGTTTATAAAAACTTTTGATCTCTTCAGAATTTTGAGAAGAGGAAAACAAGCAAAAATCTGAAACATAAAAAGAACTTTGCTTACTTATAACAAGGTAGCTGTTGTATTAGAATGTAGTATTGTTTCATGTTTAATTGCCTGATTAACGTGTATTTTTTTTTATTTGAAAAAAAATTCTAGAGTACTATAAAAAAAAAAATTCCAGATTTAGACAATTATGCACTTTTGAGTTATTTGATTTTACTCTTCAGACTGTAGTATGTAATTTTTTTTCTCTCTCTCCTTGTATAGAAAAGCATTGCTGAAACTTACTCAATTAAAAGAAATTGCAAATAGTATTTATACATGAACATCCCCTACCTGCTACTCTAAATATTTAATCAGTACCCTTCTCTCAACCAATAGTTTTTTAAAAACATGTTGACATATGAATTAACTAAATAATAAAAAAAATTGCAATCTGATAAAATAGAACCGGTACTTATCAACATTTAGCACATTGTTCTGACTTCACTTGAGGAATTTTGATTTTTAGTTAATAAAATATGCCCAGGATATCATGTTCCATGAATTTTATGTGTATTTCTGACAAGTAATTTATAGTATACCCAAATTAATTTCATATCTGAAGTATGCAAATTTTTATATTTGCCAAATAATGAGACTTTACTAATTTGCAAGTATTGGTTTCCTTAATATCTTTAGCAAAAATTAATCTAGTTGCCTTCAAATGCTAGTATGTATAGTATAGCTTAGAAATTAAATTGAAATGTTCAACAATGAATGTTTTAGTTATTTGAGGTTTTCTTTTGGTACATTCGGTTCAACTCCGTAGAACTCTTTCCTCAAAACTGGTTCAATGACTTTCAGATTTTTGATTCTCTCTCTCTCTCTCTCTCTCTCACACACAAAAAGGTTTAATAATATAAATCATAATGCACATGAGTCTGTCATGGTTAACAAGCTGGTTCCACAGATTATTACTAAACATTTGTTTATCTAGGTTTTAAACTAAAAGTTCAGTATAAATTTTTATTTACATACACTTTTTTCTTTTTTGTTAGTAACAATCTGGATTTTAAGTCCTCCTTTTGAAGTACTAAGCCTGGTCTTATGAGTCTGATGGTAACATGCTGCTTTAAAACACTATCCACTTGTCTTGTGATTCAATAGTCTTGCCTATAGCTGTTCTAGTACACACGTGACTCCCTATTGAGTTTAAGTAGGTGGGATTACATGCATCAACCAACTTTCCCAAATTGTTTGATGTTCTAGAATTGAAAACTAGGCTTGGATATAATCTAACATTAAATGTCTGAGTAGTGAAGTGACCTGGTTCATTATTTCTATCTTTTTAAGAGACTTCCTTTTTAATTTTCAATTGGATTCCTTTAAATAACATAACTCTTATGGGAATAACCTCCTATTTAAGATTTCAAGTGTTATTTGTAACTTTTCTTTTTCACTTCTGCTGCTGCTGCTCCTCCTCCTCCTCAAACCCTTGAAGATTGAGGCAATACAATCTCCTTCCACTTGGTTTCATACACTATCTAGAAATGTTCCCAGAAATAACTATTACATTTGTTCAGTTTTTTACGTTTTAACAACATTAGTAGGTATCATAAGGTGAAATTTTTAAATAATTTATCTGCAAATGAAGTCTCTTGCCTTCTCAATGATTGGCCTCCTAGTTCATTTAATTCAATATAATTTTCTAAAATTCTTCATTCACTGTTCTGTTTCCAAGATTCTTTCTCTTTGCTGCATTTTAAATTCAGTTCTTTTTTTGTATTTTGTAGTGAATTTTTTTCTTTTCATATTTTTTTATTTTTTTGTTCCACCACAGATCTAATTGTAATTTTGTCTGTTTAATTTGTTCCTTGCTAGGTAAATGACTTACCTCTTCTTCACTCTCCTCCAAAAAATTCTTAAGTTGAAACTGATGACTCTTGCATTTCTCTTTTCTCTCTGTATATGTGTTGCATAAGTCAGTGACAAATGGCGATAAATTAATAAACCCATTTTTATCCATTTGCAGCTAAAGGGTTCTGCTTTTTTTTTCTTTGTTCCCCCTATTCATTAATTTTAACAAAAATGTAACTTTTTTTTTTATCTGCTCGCTCTCTCTTCACTAAAATGACATCCTTTTGCATCTAGTAGCGGCATTACAAAAATTTATAAACAAATGTATAAAGTCCAGCTCAGTTAGGTTTTATTTTTCACATAAGAATTAGCTCAAGACAAAAATCATTTTACCACAGCTTCCTAGTACAGGGCATAAAAGAATTGATAAATTTCAGCAAGAAGCAAATAAATTGACAACACCTTTTTTATTTTATACAGAAAAAAGTTTACTATAGTTCCTTTCCTTAGCTGCATAGTATGTGCATCAACAGGGCCATATACAGATTTGAATTAAGTTTTCCTTCTCCTAGACCAGTTGCCACTCAAGGCTATAGAATCTACTCTGTCCTCTTTTTCCATAGTTTGGGGAGATGTGTTCATACTTTTCCCAAGGCTATTGGCATGTAAGTTGATGTAATGAACTGAAATGGAATTTAAACTTGGCTCTGATTCTTAAATCTGAACTGCAATCCATTACTCAGCCATGTATAAAATTTTCTTTTTTAATGTTTTTGAAGATAAAATTATTTTGTAGAAGCATTTTGTAAGCATAAAGGTAGTCGCTTTTATTATTCTGTAGGGGATCATTGTTCATATCTCCCAAGGTGTCTTGAGTATGAATAAAAAAAATTAAAATTCTGGGTTACAGCTGTTTATGTATTATTGTCTTTGGAAAAGCATAAACCTACTTCCCCCCCCCCCTGCACTCTCATATTAGCAGATATTCAATAGTTGAAAGAGTATTGGTCAGACCACTTTTAACACCCAAGTTGTAGTAAATAGCTATCAGAAATATTATTGACTTAGAAGCCAAAACTAAAACAGTAACTTTCATTCTCAGAGGAGACTGAGTTTTCTCCAGTCATAAACAATTGCACTTTCAATGAGGCCCATGGCCTGGAATCTCTATTGGCATTTAAGTTTAGCTTCAGACCTCAAGTGGAACATGTCTATATGATCCATCATTGAAGATGCAGGAAAAATGTTCACTTCCTTGTACTACAACAGAAAGTACCTAGCTCCTTTTGCCATGCTCAAATTTTACAACAGCCAGATCAGACTATTTGAAGCTACCTAATCTTTACTTTCTAGCCATGACAGAATTCAAAAGCCCAATGATTTGGCTTTGTTGGTGATAATTTATTCCCCTCCCCAGACAAAACGTTGCTAGCCTTTTGCTAATCTCACACTATTTTCACATCTGATGTTAAGACAAACTGCATCCTTAGTTTCAGACCTTCATAGCTACGACCTGCCTTCTCATCATTTTTCATTAGGAAGCCAGCTTGTTCTACAGAACTTATGTTTTCAAACATACCTGAAAAGCTGCTTCTCTGATCACTCTAATCTTAACCACTTCCAATGTATGGTCAATTGTTATCTATCATGCATATCCTCATAATATGCACCTCTTATTGATCTTCGTATTCTTTTACAACAGCATCATTTATTAATATCTTCTTTGAGTGGCTCTCAGGTCTTATATTGTTAAACAATGTTTTCTTTTACATATATACACACACACACACACTTTCAGTATTTCACTATTCAGCCTGTTTTGTGCCAAGTACATTTAACGTTTACAATAAGTCACTATTATAAGAACTTAACTTGTTAATGTCACCAAACAGGTCAATCAGAAAATGTGACTCATAACTTTTATTATATTTATACTTTGGAACCTTAGGAATATGGAATCCGGGGAAAAAAAAATCTTGTTTTTATGTACTTTTTATTTTTGTCAACATCTGACAAATAAAGAAAAGGAAGCCAATTTAGCTAAAGGTATATATTAAAAAAAAAAAAAAAAAATTACACACTTGGTGGTGGGGGACACTCTTTTCCTATTTGTTACTATTTCAATATTTGCAGTGTCAATACCTCTCGGTAGTTGTTTCCATAGTTTGTCTTTATTTTACTTCTCCACCACCAACACTGCTACCATGTTCACAGCTGCTGTAAACTTGAACAGCTAAGTATGGTTGTAGTGGTTCTGGGTGGAGTCTGGTGTTGTCGTGTCGGTGCCACCATTGACAATTGATTAGTAGCCCTCTCTCACTTCACCTTCGTTTCTGTTATCCTTTGCTTGAATTGAATTCTGTTTGACTATATTATTACTATCACTTCTTCCACCATTTTTCCTTTTTAAATGACTACACAAAGGCAAAGTGGTGGTAACTCTGGATTTTTTTGGCAAAACAACAAATATAACGTGGGATCAATTTTTCCATTACTAGAATAGAGAAGTGAGAAAATTCTTTCAATTATCTTTGGTGCTTGCAGGTATTACATAGCAGCAAGACTTATACAGACTACTATACAAGATCTATAGTACCAGGTTGGTTGTAAGTTGTAAGATCTATAGTACCAGGTTGGTTACATTTGTTACTATTTTTTTTAGTTCAAGATAATAACATACATGAGATTTGTAGTGCAATAGTTTGAAAACTCATTTTTGGATCAATAGTTTATTCAGATGCACGTAAACTGTAACTTGCGTATGTGCATATTCTCAAGTTGAGTGAAAGAAGACATCAGGCCCTGTATTCAGCTGTTTGTTTTACATTTTAATCTTTGAAAGGGTTTCTCTGTCTTAATAAATCAGCAGCATTTAACATCTTGGCACCAGTGAGTTGTGCAACTATCTCTGCTACAAGGCAGACTCAGTGTTGGTCTTTTTTTTACTAGAGGTTTTTTGCTTATTTTGACACAATAACCCTTACCCATCTGAATACCCCCTTTTCATCAACATTTATACATGTTTCTATGGATACAAAGCATCTTCCCTTTCCTCCTCAGGGTACCCTCACTACTTTACCCTCTTCAAATATGAAGAGTAAGGGTTTGGGGTAGGAGATTCTAGTTGTGCATTTGATCTGCTCTGTTTGCTATTGGAATATCAGCAGATGGTGTGTGGACAATTTTTATCCTTTACCCAGATATTCTCATCCCCCAACCACCACACTTTTTTTTTATTTTACTTGTTTTTCTTTCCTTCCCCACCCTTTTTTTTTCTCCTTTAAGTTACTATTTGCATGCATGTTTACACTCATTTTGTATATGACTTAAAATTGTTTGCATGTCAAATATATGCAATGGTTAAAGTGGACGGGAGAAGGGAGATAACTAATGGCTAACACTTGACTTCTTCCATTTTCTCTCTCTAATTCCCTTAACTATAAGATTTAATTTCTTTACCCACCTCCCTTGAACTTCATCTGATTTATATCACATCTAACATAATAGAAAATTCTGTTATTAAAACCAAGTCTAGCATATTTGTAAAGACATAACTGCACCTGTGCTCATGGGCAATGTAGTTATATCAATATCACAAACATTGATTAGTATTTGAAACTTCACAAAGATGGTAGGACTGGACAGGACACAAGATATCAACCAAATATTGGCCATGTCATTTCAAATTTGATTTATGTCTAATTATACTTTATACTAATTTATTTTGTCCTGGACACTTTAGCAAAAATAAATCTATGAAATTAGGCCTGACTTTAGAAAATCTCCACATATCAGCTAAATCTGAACTATATCCCCTTCATAGATATTAAAAACATCTTAGGCTAAAATTAGGTGGTGGTGAGTTAGGAAGATTTCTTTAAGTAGAAAGGCTTATCAGAAATTTTAATGGTCATTGTCTAGGCTTGAATACCAATAACTCTATGGGGTGGTTATATATATATATATATATATATACACACACACACACACACACACACACAGTATAAAGATGAGAAAAACACCAGTGAATTGCTAAAACCTCCTGATGAATGGGCTGTACAAATATGTGAAGGTTTGTCTATGCATATAACCTCAACCAACTAAGTGACAATTTTATTTGTATTAATTATATAATGGCTTGATTGTATTTAAGCATGAAACAGACTGTCACCTGGTTGTTGACTTCAATGCCCACTTTCATATTTACTCCCTGGTATTGAACATTTTTACCGCTGAATATTGCAGACCTTAAAACTATATTTTTTAACATGTATATATTGGTTAGAATGTTCACATTCCAACTTGGAAAAGCTAGAATCTCACCATGGTTGATTTGTCAGGGAAGTAACTTTATATTTGCTCTGGGTTGTGATCCCAGCATGCAGCACTATTGAGAAGTGTCTAGTTTAACATAAGTTAATGCTGGGAAGTGCCTAAAAACCAAAACCCTGTTCGAACCTATCATTAAGAGTGAAATTGGGCAGGCATAACTGTTCAGAAGCTATTGATGGTTGTGCTAGTATGAAGTTGGTCATTTTGACCAAAGGTTTGAATGTACTGTTCTTGTTCAAATTGTTAATCACACCAGGTTATGCATTCTCTATCCATAGGTGGGTTAGGAACTTAGTGGTCAGCTGTGTGTAATGAGTGAGGGGCAAGTTACATAATGATCAGTATGGAAAAATGAATTCAGCAAACAGTCGTTCAAATTTTTAAAAGTTTTCAAACTTACTCCATAATTTTTCTGCACAGTAGTAGTACTCACTGCCAACATTGATGGGACCAATCACACTTCATGAAATTGCTTTTGAAAAGGATATAAGTACTTAAGTGAAATAAACTGATATGCATTACAACTGACGTTTTCAGCTTGATGTACATGATTTTGTTGGCATATTGGAAAATTTTTTTTCAAATTTTAGTGGAGCCATCCTCTTTTATAATCTCTACCCTTTCTCTCTCTCTCTCTTTCTCTCAAGAATAAATATGCTTAGGCATTTTTTTTTAAACTTCTGTTAAAATTCTCAGATTAATAATTTTGATTGCATTCCTCATCAGTCTTTTGGACAAGGGTAGGTTTATTCCTGATTTCCTGTTTAGGACTGGGTTTCCAGTTCTTTCAAAAGTCTTTTCATTCTCTTTCACTCTCAATATCCTATTGCATCTTAGAGGCATTATAACCTTGCTTTGGGTGAATTAATTGGTGGGTATTAATTATAACTTATTTACATATTTCTTAAATTACCTGCCACCTTATGGTGTTGTGAATGTTTTTTAGAAAAAAAATAAAATCACTCTTTAAAACATGTGCCATGTATGTTTAGAACTTCAGGATTCAATGTTGGTCCTTATTGTCATAATTTTTTTTTTTTCTATCCTAATTAAGTTACACAGGAAGATAACAATTTATGCAATAAATACTGCTGGTTCCTCCCGATTTTGACTTAATTTTTAAGGCAGCTTTCACATTTCTCATACTTATATGAATCAGCCAAATAAATTGAATATTAATCACAATTCAATTTATATATATATATATAATGTATAGAAAGTAAAAGATCTTAACTAATGCCTTATCAATATGTAAATAGTTGTAAGCCAGGAACTCTGTCTATTTAAAGGTAGGTGATCTTTCATTTAATTGCCTTAAACATGTCATTAAAAACAAGTAGAACAAAGGCATTATGGACATGTGTGTGTGTTTTTAATTAAGTCTTAATATAAACATTTTCATACAAATTTGCATAGATGTATCAATAATGAGAAGGATGTTTTATATCCCTTTTTGTTAATGCTTATCCATTAATCACATAAACCAAACACAGAAAATTTTAGATAAAAATTCAGCTAAAAACTATCAAACTAAACAGATCCCCTCACTCCATGTGTGTGTGTATTTACTAATGCCTTTGAAAGAGGCATAAATCTATTTTTCTGTGCTTGTCAGTTGCTATTTGCATACAGTTTCATCACTGCCATGTCACAATAGCTTGAAAATCACTCTCTTATTACTACTTGCCTGGGTAGAGGTTTGAAAGATGATATCCTATGGTTAATCTTGACACTTTTTTTCATGTCTTTTAATTCACAACTAAGTATCAGGTTAGAATAAATACAGTTAAGTCAACCATTTGCGCTGGAGAGGTCTTGGGTATAAATGAAATAATTGCCATAAATTTTCATCCCCCTATTTTCACCTTAATCAACATTTTAAGATTTCATCTTATTTTTATTTACACCCAACCTAAGGTTCAAATTTTATCTCTGTTCTACTGCCATCCATGCAGGCTTTTGCCAACACCATCTCCAAACCCATTTGTATTTTTCTTGTAATTCTAATCAAGTAAAAGTTTAAAAAAAAAAAAAAATAAGGAATTTGGTAGGGAAAGATAGTTACTTCAGGTAGTGAGGGAGTGGGTGTTAATAACAGTTGTGAGCATCTATGGAGAGAGGAAAAAAAAAGACCCTGTTGCAAATGTTTTGTTGCTTTAATCAAGGAAGTAATTGTCTTCTGTAATTAAATCTGTTTTGTTCTGTTCCACCTGACACTGATAAGGATCAACAAAAAAAAAACACACACACACACACACTGAGCAGCAACATTCTTAGCCTCATCTTGACATGTTTAATGTGAGCAAACCTCTTGGAATGTAAGCAACAAACCATTAGCAAATGTTGCAAGAACATCTTATAAACACTGGATTTTGCTAACATTTATGGACTCTTGAAAATTTGCTTGGCACTTTAGATTAAGACATGTCATGCATTCATGTATTTTTGCTAAAGAAGTGACAAAACTACATTGGTTGCTATTCAAGTCAGGGCGCAATAATTTTAATTTACCCCTTGATATGCACACATGAATGGTTTGCAATTCTTATATACACACACAAAATTTGCAGTCCCCACTCACAAGGATAAGTGAAAATTGAAACTCTTTTGCCCAGAATTGATTGGTCCTCTCTTAGTTTCAAGTCACCATTAGTATGATTAAATTAAAATTCAAAACTTTCACATCTATGCAGTAGTCTATGTAAGCCTCACATGGTGGTTTGATGAAAATTGCAATCTTGTTATATAAACTTTAACAATTTTTGTTAGTCAATTGATATTACTAAATTTAGCTTCATAAAACACAAAAGATTGTTGGAGTTGGATTATTGAGGACCATTTAACAGAATGACATGCATGGGATTTTTGAAATATTTTGAATCTTTGCTAATTTCTTATATATTAAACAAATAATCAGCAATGAACTTGTCTAAAATTTGGCTTTTGTAATTTCTGATCTCTTAAAGAAAATATTATTTTACACGCCAAAATTATTGAAATGGCTTATGCATGAGTGCACACACACACACACACTATATTGGTAAAGCTTTCAAGTACAACCCTACCAACACTAAGCCAGCCAAATAAACAAAAAAAAAACTTTAAAAAGAAAAGGTAAAAAGAACAGACCTCTACTGAGATAATATCCTAAAGCACTCAATGCCTTTAGCAAATAGACTAAAACAGTAGTAATACAAACTAAAGAAACTAGGATGTGGTCACTTTGTACGGTTTCATTGGTTACGTGTGTATGTATATATGTATATATAATTTTTTTTTTTTTTTTTTTGTTCATTTGGAAATGAGTTAGGTTTTATTTTTATTTTAATTTCCACATGTGTGGAAATTAAAATGAAAAAATGGATAAAGATCCTGATATAACATGGAGTATAGTGAAAAAAGCCAAACCTTACAGTTTTGGTAATGTCTGCAGATAAGTACCAAGAAAAAAAATTAACCATTATGTTGTTTCCAGAACAAAACAAAATTAATGAAAGATCAAAAGTAATGTCCAGATGTAATCACATATGTAGATACATATTAGGATCATACAAACCTGGATAAAAATGTTTTAAGGTCCTTAAATAACTACTCCTTAATTTTGAAAATTTTCAGTTGTTTAAAAATTTGTCACATGCTCATAAAAATCCCTGTTGTATGTTCGAAAAATGTTGAAAAATCAGTTATAAATTGTCTGAAGATACCAAAAGGTTGAAAACTACGTTGTGAAAATAACATTTCCAAATTTTAAAAAAAATTTCAAAAGCTCAACAATATAAATGTATTTAGCACTTCTTAATACAAATGAGTACTGGTCTAATTTGATTATGACTACAAACTTATATATAGCATGACTCAGTTTCATGCACAATACACTCTTCAGGTGTTGAGTATAAACTGACATATTTTAAATTTTTTATTAGTGCAATTTTGGCATAGTTATGTATTATACTGGGATTCCAATTTTTAATTTTAAAATTTTTGGTAATTAAAGTAAAGTGTGTGTGTGAAAAATTTAGTAGTGAACATTTTTATATTAAGAAGAATTGTTACCAAAATGAATGCTAGCTTGATATATTCTCAGACATACATTGGCCATTTAAAGAATACATCAATTTTTTCAGCAGTTGCATTTTTTAAAGGGCTAACTTTGTTTAGGTTGAACATGTTTAATATATGTTAGGATATAGATTTATTGATGTTGCTAACACAGCTGTAGCTGATCTTAACATTGTTTTTTAAGTCTTTGAATTTTATTTGTTGGTGAATTTTTATTTCTAGTGTTGGTTAATTTTATTTTGGTATCACTGAAAATCATTATAAATTTTGTTTCTGCCTTCATCAAATGACTAGGCAATATAAAATATGAAAACAGCACTGCTCTCTCTAAATATTTTTAGCAATTACAGAATAAGCCATCTTTATTCACCTAGGATGTTATAGCAAGAGCCAAATCGCACAACAGGAAAGGAAATGAATGTAATTTATGTTTTGATGAAAAATTAAGACTTAAATAATCTTAGCTTATTAAACAAGAGAAATAAATTGATTACATGTAGGCATGAAAGTAAATCTGCTTAAAACATTAATCCAGATTAATTTTTAAGATTATTTTTTTCTTTTTTACTTTACACATATATGTACAAGCACTATTTATTTTAAATACCAAATATCTTAAAATTAAAAAAAAATGTGATCCTGGTTTAATATATAACTAAGCCAAAATTGCAATAACCAGAAATATAAATCATGTAGCAATCAGTCTATTATTCTCAGCACCTGAAGATTACATTGTGCATGAAACTCTTGAGTTGTTCTTTCAGTGAAGGATATGTATATTTAATAATATATACTATATACTTTATAGCTCTGTTGTATTACATTGAGCACTGTTTTAACACTGGTACTGTGTGTGTGTGTGTATATATATATATATATATATATATATATATATAACAAGATTTCTTGATTATTCAAGCCTGTAGATGTAAATATACTATATACTGTTTAACAATAGAAACGGAACATCTACTCTAATGACTGTTCATTAAAAACATTTAAACAAATATATATATATATTTCTGAGATTTCATTATGTCTTTGGTTACCTAAGGCCAGTGCTTTGTTTTACCTCTTGATCTCTACTGTTATCCCTGGCCACTAGATTTGTCATTTTCAATTTTTTTTTAACCTTTTGAATGTCTTCCCCTTTCTTTCTACCAGGAGAAATAGCTGATATGGCTTCATATTTTTATTATGAAGACAAGATTGCCAAAAAAAAAAAAGTCACTTATTAAAATAAAGTGCTGTTTTTCTGTTCAGGCATTAAATCCATTGTTATCATTTATGTGCAAATGTATGCAGTGGGTGTGGTGTCTAAAATGGTTGTTCCTCTTGTACATCTTTCCTCATCTTGCATCTGAATGGGGATTTTTTTTGTCTTTCTCTAAAGTATGATCCTGTAAATTGAGAAAGTAAGATATGGCTTATTTTATAATATGGAAGCCTACTTGGTGTATAAAAGCTGCAAGTTTGTTTGCAGGCTGTTTGACATACATTTGTCTCATGAGTATTGATGATTTTTGTAATCTTGTATGAAAATCATTGCGGTTGAAATTGTAGGCTTTTATTATATATTTATACTTCATTCTCTTTTATATATATTTTTTTAATGTAACTTTCCAACTTCAGCTTAACAAGGTTTAGAATCAGATAAGGTGAATCTAAGATTTTACTTGTTTTGAAAATCATTCAATGTTCTATTTTGATTTGAACATATGGACTGGTATCAGCAGAAAAATTTCAACTGATGCTGTTCTCTGTATAAAAATTGAATTTACAGATATTAGTAATTTTAACTAAAGTTTGGTAATTTTGTGTTAAAAAAGCCTTCATGAAAGTTTGAATCCACTTCTCACTGCACTCTATTATTGCCTGATATCTTGAAAATGTCTTATCAGGGACAGGTTTGTTACATGGGTTGGCAAGAATTGGTGAATAAAAAACTTGAACACCTGTCTGAATCCTTACATGGTCAATCATAGCAGATCATTTTAATAAACAACCTTGACTGGTACCATGAATTAGGCTACCAATCCTATATTAGACAAATGTAGCCACTAAGCCCAGATAGAATAGAATAAGACATGGCTGGGTGGGGAAGGTAAACCACTGAAAACTGTACAAACGCACAGATCTAAATCTTAGACTGCAATATGAAAAATCCTTTGCGATTTTTAAAATATAGCATATTATTTAATACAGACTAAAATAAAACAGTTTTATGTGTGTGTACACACACACACACACACACACAGGCACATAAAACTGTTTTTTCAGTGGTTTACCTTCCCCACCCAGCCATGTCTTATCTATATATATATATATATATATATATATATATATATATATACATTTTTTGCAAGTAAATCAGAAATAAATTTAAGAGACAAATCTCTACATAGATTTGTAGTAATGGATTTAATGCCTGAACAGAAAAACAGCACTTCATTACAAGTGCCTAGTTTTCTCTTTCATCAGTCTTGGCTTAAAAAATAAATACAAAGCTGAAAAAATTAAATGTGAACAGGAGTTATTAAAATATTAGTAGTGACCTCAAAGTGCTATGGCAAAAGGCTGGAAATCAAGGGAAGTCAAAATCTTCCAGATGCCAGCACTGCTGAAAATCTCTCATATCTCTGCAGTAAGTTTCTAGTATTGAACACACTGAGAGTATATTGTATATGCTTACTGACTTTATCCCAAATTACTTTGAATTTTGATATAACTGACTGCACAGTTCTGTTTTGCACCTCATGTGTACAAGATCTGTCCCAAAAGTATTCAACCATGAACTTGATGTAATTTGGTAACCAATTCGAGGTCACCATGCTCTGCAGACGTGAGTGGACTATTGTAGGAGCAACTTAGCAGTGAGATTCTAGTGAGCAAACATGTATACCGTGATAGGTGTATTCGCAAGAAGTAAAGTGTGTAAAGGAGAGACTGGTCAGTAGATAAAAAAAAAAAATTTTTTTTTTTTTTTTTGTCTTAACAAATATCTTCAAATGCATGTGTACATATAATGTATATAGTAATAAAAAGTAGCCTTTTTTCATAAGGCTTTTCTGACCAAATATAGTCCTGCCCAAACAGTTCGAACCCCCACTCTTCCCCAATTTTTTTGGTTATATTTGAAAATATAGACCATAAACAAGTTTAAGAACTCATCAATGCAGTTCGACATCCTAGAAAAGTGACTTTGTTGATGGTTCTGAAAAGCTGAAAGGATGTGAGATATCTCAAAGGGAGTACACATTGAGAGTGACTAAGACACCATTGCTTTTGGCAGGATCTTGTGTTAATAATGAATATGAGGTTCATTCCCAGATGGACATTTATATCCATTACAATAGGGAAAGACTTAACTCAAGAAGCTATTATACAAAATAAGCAGTCCACATTAAATAAAATATCATTCACCAGAAGAAAGTATCTTGAAGTGCATATGATATTATGTGTGCATGTATTTTATCAGTACTATAATAATAAAATAAAAATTTAATAAATCCCATTCTTTTTGTGTGACCTTGTTCCCAGTAGCCATATTTAATACCCACATTTCCAAAGAATACTGGGATACAGACAAAGGAATTCTAACAAACACATCAGTCTTTGATAATGACTGCAAAAGTACTTGAACAAAAATGACAAAATAAACACTTCTGACAGTTTATCCTCAGCTTAGAGTACATCTTATCTGAAAATTAAAAAAATACAATAATAAATAAAGATTTTGCCGGTTCTTTTTAATTATACATATGTGTGTGGTGGGGGTTCTTTTCTTGATTTGAATGAGTTAACTAATTCAAATCTTTTTTCGATTTTACTATACACCTGATTATTGCATAATGCATGAAACAGTTGTGCCTAAAACATAGGATATGTATATTTATTAGTATATATTTTTGATCTGTTATGCAGCATTAAGCACTGTTTTATTCACACCTGATTGAAATCTATATATTGATGTGTGTGTATATAAAGTAAATTATAGGTAAATTATATCTTCATTATTCTTTAACCTACTCCCTGCATTTTATTGGTTCTCTTCAATTTGATTTTGAATCTTTTTCTTCTCTCAAGCCTCTATAAGATTTTCTCTATAATGTCCATTATCATTCTGATCCTGTCAAGTGTTGTGCTTCCAAAATGTGTTGCAGCTAGTCTCTATTACCCTTCAGGGGATTTAGGTTCCTCCTTCATGGTAAGGTTCAATGATCAGTAAAGGGTATCAGCTTTCCTACTGTCCTGTGCAATCAGCAGATATTTTATTAATGGAGCCACTTAGTCCAGCTCAATGTGGGTTTGAGGCTGGTCTTGGGTTTTCCTCTTCTGTCTCTAATCAGTCATCTATCTATCCTGTCACAGGGTATAAGGGTGTTTTCAGATCAGAAAGAGTGAGGAGGCTAAAAGATGTTAGTCCCCCACTCTCTGTCACTCTTTATATAGGTTCTCTTGCTTCCCAAATCACTGCTCTTCTTCTGACATTATTACTGATGATGCGTTTATTTTCTTAACTGTCTGTTTCTATTTCCTTCTATCAATTTCCCTCCCCATCTTCCCTTTCTCCTCATTCTTTTTGTAATTAATGTCTCTTCTTTTTTTTCTTTTTTTTTTTTTTTTTTCTTTTTTACACTGAAGATGTTATCCCTAGCATGGAAATTCTCTTATTCCTACATTAAACTATTCTTATACAAGAGTAAGCTCTTTTTTTGCATATAATATTACAGATTTTTTAAAAATTATCTCTGCACAACTATATATTATTCTTTTAGTAAGGTTATATAAATATGATGTATGAATACTTCAGAATGATGATTAAAAATTGAAAAAAAACTTCTCAGTTTGAATATTTAATTTAAAATGTTGACATTATTGGAGTTTGTTTTTTTGTTTTTTTTTATCAACCCTTAGAAGAGGCTACTGAAAATGAAACATTTCTAAAGCTTTATCACTAATCCATTCTATTTTAGTCTATATTTCCTTTTGTGGTCACCTTACGCTTGGTTTGATATATGAGTGTGATGGATGAATTGTTGTCTAAATGACACCAAAATGAAAATAACACTGACATATCATTTTAAGACATTTTTTAATTTAGATAAGTATGTCTTGAAATACTAAAGTAAATTTATTCAATAAAATCGCCATTGGCCTCAACCATGGCCTCCAGATGACTTAGGAATTTCCTGCAATTCTTCCTTGCTTCAGTTCATCTTTAGTATTACAAGGGGTTTTGTTGGTCTCTAGCTCAACTGTGCCAGACACACAATAATCAAGGGAGTTGCAGTCAGAGAGGGTGTCTAAGTGGGCAGATGTAAAGGATGATATGGTTGAAGAAATTGTCTGACAACAATGACTGGGGTCTTCTGCTTAGGTGGCATAGTGCCGAGTTTGTTGCCAGACATAGGGTCTCCCAGTAGCCACCTTCTTGGCCAAGGATAGCACTACATCCTCAAGGCACTTGATGTAGGCCTCCATGTTGAGTCTGGAGGCATATTATTGCCACCACTAATGATTCCTCAAAACACCATGATGTTGACTAGATATATCATCCAACTCTTTCTGAATCATATACACTGTCCTCAGATTAATGCCCAAACACTCAGAAATGTTTATATTGGAGCTTCTAGCACAAACACCAAGCAGTACAGCATGCTGTTTATAAATTCTTGGCAGTGAATTTTGTCGCGGTGCCCTTTTTCTTGCAGACAGTGCCTAACTGATCCTATTATAATGTACAGTTGACAAAATCAAAAACAACACACATGCATGAAATTAAAAATATAAAATGGTGACAATTTACCCATTGCACTCTATTAAAGCAACTAGAAAAAGTAAAATGCTTTGACAAAATGATACCTGAAATTAAAAATATGCCTTACTCTGATAAACTATACATATTGATTATAGTGCAAGATGGTAAATTGTATTAGTGTACAATGTTTTTTTTGTTTTGTTTTTTTATAATCATTTTACCCCAAGCAAGACAGTACTGCACGGAGAGTTACATAAGAGAAGAGTGATGAGAAAGAGGAACAAGTTACAGGGGCTGTCATATAATGAGTAAGAGAAAGGTGAGAGCTGCATGAGAGTAGAGTGGAAAGGGAAAACGTGATACAAAGGTTGTCAGGAAAAGGATGGGAGTGAAGGAGATAAGAGATGACAATTGACATTGCATTTAAATTCTTGGGTGATTGTAACTGTCAAGGAAGCAAGTATACAGAAGGGAATTCCACAGGCAGGAAGTGTGAGAACAGAAGTTGATAGAGTAGAAGTTGCAGTTACATTTGATTGGTTTCACTGTAAAAGGGTGGGACCTAGTTGCTAGCCTAGTAGCTCAAGTAAATTCATGCAAAGGGGGGTACCAAAGCAAAGCTCATCAAAGCAGAAGCTGTGCAAGTATTTGTAGAAGAGACAGAGAGAAGCCACATTACATCAGTGAGACAGTGGCTGGAGCTGAGCTACCAAGTCAGGATCAATCACATTGCAGATTCTCCATTGAATTTTGTCAAGAACCCCAAGATAAATAGTCGGGGCACCCGACCAGATATGACAGCAGTATTCAATACATTTTTTTTAGCGTTTTTTAATTCACTTTCAATAATATTCCTGTTTTCTGCATGTTGCCGATGCTGCTTTAATATCTTTTTACCTCTGCTCAGTTTAGCCAAATGAATATTAATAATAAAATCAGCATTCAAAATCACTGCATTTTAACACTAATCTCTGGAACCAATAAGAATTATACAACTTTCTCAGCCATGAGGTAGGCTTTTCTTCATTGCCAATGTCAAAAATTGTTAAAAGTTTATATTTGTGGTACTAAATATTTTTTCATTGCTTTTGTCTATTATATTTGTAATTAAAGTATCCAGTCTAAATTTTCAACTCCTTGTATTTTCAGACTGAAATTGCAAAACGGCTAAATGCAATATGTGCACAAGTTATTCCATTTTTATCTCAAGAGGTAAGATTATTTTTAACAAATTTCTCAAATATGTGCTCTCATTATTTTAATTTGAACAAAACCTTCAAAGATTTTTCTCACCCTTTGACAAAGGTTATATGTATAGTGATTATAAAATATACATGTTTGTTGTGGTGAAAAATAGCTTTATCATTTTTACCCATGTAGATTTCCAATTGCATAAATGCCTGGACCATGTCTACAATTTCTATTATGTAATGAAAGCATTACTTAAAAAAAAATGATATATAAAATTTCTTCATTCATTATTATAACCAATATTTAAACAATATATTTTAAAATTAAAAAAAAAACTACTTTTACAAAAGTAATATATCATACATGGAAAAAAAACGTTTGAAGTCTTATGAAAGTACAAGCATTTGACAATTTATATTTAAACTTCTACTAGAAACCAAGGAAAATGATCAAAAATATAGCAAAAATAAACAAAAAATACTTTAAAAAAAAAAAACTTCTGTTGAATTTTAATCAAACTGTGTATGTATACACATGGTGTGAGGCAGAAATACCTCTCAAATAATGGTAAAATATTTGTAGCATGATGCAGTGTTCTGTTGCCATACATAGTACTACCCTGGATCAAGAGGGTGGCTACTGGAAGACCGTCTCCCTGTGTTGAGTCTGAGGCTCTCAACAACAAATTCAGGAGTTTTTTTCTTATCTGAACAATCAGGGTGAGTTTTATAGGCTGTCATACCTTCATAATCCCCATTAGACTTGTCCAACTCTTCCCAAATCCTCCACACTGACCTCAGATTGATACCTAAACACACTGAAATGTTCATACTGGAGCTTTCAGTACAGCATGCTGTTTCCAAATTTCTGACAGTGAATTGTGTAATGGTGCTCTTCTCACAGACCCTACTGTACTGTGCAGCTGGCAAAAATAAACACGTGTGAAATTAAAAATATAAAATGGCAACAATTTATCCATAGCATCCGCTGTGTATGTGCGTGTATATATATATATATTTGTATATTTAGGCAACAAATTTTCTTTTAGACATGTCAGATTAAATAAATTCCAAATAGTGTCTGCTTATTTTTAATAAAATCTAAAAGATTTACAGTAATTTTTAGCAACGCCTTTTTTTTTTCGGTAATTTTTTGTTACCATAACTCACACCCCTGAAAATGATCTCAGAAAGAGATTGAAAGTGCTGAGGTATCTTGAGAAATGAATGATAATAACATCTATCAACATTACAGCTCATTTTCGACGGCTTTTAATTATAATACGTGAAAGATTATCTGTGAGTATGAACAGATTTTATTAAAAATAAGCAGACACACTGTTTGCAATTTATTTAATCTGACATATAATATGATATATATAATAAATGTTATTCTTTCACCTACTGTATGTTGTGGAACAGTCTCTTTTGCCAAAATTGTTCCTAGTTCATCAACTATGAACATGGCCACAATATGGTGACCTGGTTTGATTGAAAAAATATTCCTATGACTAGATATATATGCATAAAATTTTTTTAGAAAATTATAAAAAATCTATACATTTAATTAAAGATAAAAATATAATCATCCTTGGAAATGATTAAAAGTATAGATGAAAGCACTCCAACATGCAGAACATTCAGAGAGACACACACACACACACACACACACACAGAGTGTAAGAAACAAAGCTGTTTGCAAATGAGTCACTTTTTTTTTTTTTTACCCCTAATTGTGAGATTTGTACATATGTAAACTTTGCTATTAAACATGTTTGCCAACAGAATTAGAGAAAAAAAACTCCAAATACCAGTGATGCATTTGTAGGTTTGAGGAGTAAATTTTATCTCTTGCCTACACTCCAGGATCAATTTTACATACTTTGACAAATTCATTTAGAGCAGTATTTATTTTTTGTATTAATTTTCTGAATGTTGAAGTTTGTACCTCTAAAACAAACTGTCAGATCAGCAAATATCTACTTTCTCTCCACAAAATCTTAATTGCAATGAGAAGCCTCGCTGAATGAGTTTGAATAATAGCGTGTGTATGTTGTATGTACTCAAGTGAGCTCAATGGAAGAAAAATTACAGTTCATTAAAATTCTTGTTTAAAGACTCCTTGTAGCTGAAACCCACCTTGAATAGTGTTCTGAGGATTAAAATCTCCTGCTTAACACTTTAAATACAGTCAGTACTAAAAATATTCTAATAACAGATAAACATAGTAATTAAAATCAGTACTAAACTGTAATCAACTACTTTGAATTTCTTTAAATAGAAATTAACTCTCCCACTCTTCTACCAGATGTTACAAAATGATGAGCAAGAAGGCATGTCAGACACTAAATTATCTTTTGAAGGAAAATGACCTGCAATTTCTTTTCTCTCCTTTTTTTTAAGAAATAAAATAAAAAAATAAAATACAGTGGTGCTGATGAGAATTTGTTTTTTTAATGTTAAAGGAACTGACATGGTTAAAAAGGGAAATAGTGATCTAACAAAAAATACAAGACAGCCCGCAAGGAAGCTAACAATGGTGTTGACAAAGTAAATTGGTGGGTTATGGATATGTAAAATGATTAATACAAATAAAATTTGTCACTTAACTGATTGCTCTCTGACTAACAAGGCACTGCAATTAAACTTAATTTTTTTTCTATTCATACAGGTGATTTATATTCTGAGTAGTGACTACAAATGATCTGTAGATTCAAGCACTTTTGACTAAACTATTAGCTACTATCAAGGATGCTGTTTTTATTTATTTATTTTTTGTTGTGGGGGGGGGGTAATTTACACATATATATATATATATATATATATATATATATAATTTTTTTTTAGAAATATTTTTCATGGTGACACAAATTTCTAGGTTTTGAGATTTAAAGATTTTACCTCATCATCAGGCAATGTTCAGTAACTTTGAAAATAGAAAACAATGTTTGCTTATTAAAGAGTTAATATGGCGGTGGGGGGGGGGGACCAAAAATTTAGATCTTATTGGTGTGTCTAATTTAACTAATCAATGAAAGTCAACTTTAAAAATTCAAAATATAGGCTAGATGTTAGGGGATGTGAGGTATTCATACATGTCTTGGAGAACTCATATTTATGACTGGGCTTTCTACTTCTAGTGAGAAGTATACATTTTAGTTATGAAGAAATACTCTTAGAGATATATATATCCCTGATAGGGGGTAAATGTTTTTTAAATAAAATTTTAAGAAAAATTATTTTAGACCTGTTTTAAAGAGACATTTAGTATGATTAAAATATTTCTGTTTCTTTTCTATATTTCTACATTTCTTTATCAATTCATGATGTGTTTTTAACATATAGCAATCCTAAAATTGAAAATCAATAAATTAAATTACTTGCATCATAATACAAAATAAAGGTTATGTGTAAGTAATTAATAGACTTATATGAAGAATTATTAATTATAATCTAAGGTGAACATTTTACAATGTCTATGTATGACAGTAATTTCATTTCATTGATTTAATAGATCCTTATTTTTAAGAAACTTAATGTATTGATTTTCATTTAGTCAAAAGGGGCATGGGTCATTTAAATAAAGACTTACATCTTCTCATTTTTGTTGTGAGGGTGTTATTGGTTTCTTTTTAAATATCAAAAAAATATTTGGATAGGGATGTTCAATTATGGTACATTTTGTTATTAAAGGAAGAAATATGCAGGTAAAATTGTAATTTAAGAGTTTTTTGTTTTTGTGGTACCAATATAAAATTTTTTATTATCAAAGTTTTCTAATAACATTGATAAACAATATTGAGGAAGGCATTTGTTTTCCAATGGACCCTTTATAGGGTTTCTACCATTATATAAGTCATTGTCTATATTATTTCAGTTTTGGAATTATTCTTATTTTTATTTAGGTTTAAATTTTAAAAAGAATTTTTTTCTTTCTCTCTCTCTCTCTCTAGATTATCAGTACAACTATACCTAATTTTTGCATATTTTTGTTGAAAATCTTGCTTAATATATTATTGGTCAGAAAATATTTCTCAAAGCAAGAAATTTTGGACCTAATTTACAGCTAACCATATGGTTAAAAGTGGGTGTGTACCAAATGATTTTTTTCTTTTTTTCTTTTTTTTCTTCAGGTGTAAATATTCTTTTACATATTTAATATCCACTTTCTTTGTAAAGCATTATAAAAATTAGAAATTCCACAAATGAAGATGTATTTATTAAGTTTCTACTAATTCTATATTATATGGATAAGGGTATGCGTTTTATAGTAGATAGGGAATGGTTAGATTTTCGGTGGCTATTTAAAGAATTTGTATTTGTTTTTTATGTGGTTGGTTATTATTTACTAAGTCTAATGTCACCTTGAAAAAATTTACTCAGTTTACGTTTTTAACCTCTCTCTATATTAATTTTCTAATTTTATTAATTTTTAAATTTGTAGAATTCCTCATAAGGACATCATCCCCATATAATCTATTACCTTCTGTATTTATATCATTGTGAAGATTATATAGAGTAAATGATCCTACCACATCAGAAGACACCGGAGTACACAGATCTCATTGTAATATCAGTGTGTGTGTGTATGTATATATATATATATATATATATATATATATATATATATCTCCACACATACACAATTTACATTGTTTGGACTGTGGTCGTCATCTTTGTTGCTATATTTACAATGTTTCTACCATTATACACTTTGGCCTTCTTCAGTTGATTGTAATTTAGAACTGAACCCTTTTTATCCATCAGGGTGGATTGCTATAGTTCCATGTGTCGTTTCTCTTCCAGACATCTCCCTTTTAACTCTCCAAGCTCTTGTTCACCACTGTTGTAGCCAGGTATTGAACTCTCAACTCTTTGGTTCAAGTCACTGGATTCAACCAACACTTCAATGCTTTTATTCACTGGGCCCTGTGTCCTTGTCCAAACAATATAAATAATTACAGTACTTCATCTCAGATATCAGTCTCAGAAATATAGACTGATATCTACATTTATCTTTGATAATGGTTAATTGATTAATCAAAAGTACTTGGTTAGATAGTTTTACACACTGTCCAAAAAAGAAATCATTTGTATAAATGTAAAAAGAAACTTAATAGAAAGTTTAATTGCAGTATCTTGTCAGTTGCCTTCAATGAAACTTGTATAAAAAATGGATTGCTACCCAAATACACAATTATATATATATAACACATATACATCAAATATCATTTTAAGATAGGCTATAGGATAAAAGTGCTCAATATCTAGCAGTGTGTGTAAGCAAACATAAGTATGTGCATTTATGTCAACACAGTAGTGACAGTCTTTCATCACAATCTTCCAACTCTGTGGGTTGGATCATAGCTTGATTATTTATATATGTTAGTTCAACTCATGTGGCCTAAAGATTGTGTTCAAGCATGAAACGCTAATGCCACTGATGTCAGCATTATCTAATATGCATGAGAAAGAGCTTAAGCATTTCAATAGTTCACTTTACTTTTGTGTGAAAGATTATAAATTTAAACCCTGGAAAATCAACAACCATATTCGTGTTTAAATCCCAACATGTAATTTGACTAATGTCCAATAGTTCTTGCTGTTGTGCCTATCAAAGAAATAATTTTAAAAAATTGTTTTGTAAAATTTAAACCCATACAAACTGGAAGCTACTTTTCCTAAATGGATAATTCTACTCTTATCAAGAGCCTCATAACCCATTTATGTTGTAGTGGCAACAATGGTGTGCAACATAATCTGATGATGCCCATCTACCTACTGGCTGGTTTTGAATGGTTTCCTTCTCTTAGGTTTGTTGTCACCTCAAAGCAAGAGAACCTAATCTGCCCTTCTATTTAACCCATAGCTGTAAGAAAATAGATTCTTGGTCCCCTTTACTAATAGTGCAAAATGAAAACAGAAAACAACTTTAATTTGAACTTTACTCACTGTCTTCACTTACCACACTGATAACTGTTATACCCTCCAGAAATGTATTCCATATAATGGTACGACATTAGTGACAATGGTGTCTTCGTCTATATGGGAGTTATTCCTGTTGCACTGTATTATTCATGCCTTCTTCTAGTTTTATACATCTATCATAGCTTAATTTATCATTCTTGTTTCTGGGTTCTGGCATCATCTCTGACAATACAGAACAGTTTAGTTTTAAAGGTGCGCAATCAATGTTTTTTTTTTTCCTTGTTATACTGTTCAGTCTTTTTCCTGACTTATTTCAATTGAAGCCTATAACTTTTCTAACTAGGGTGAATAATTTCCATGGTAGCTTACAAATGAAAAATGAATGTTCTTGGGTGGGAAATGGGTCAGATTAAGTTCAAGTAAAATAATGCCACCATTACAATCCTTAGCTTTATATTGTACTCTCCTCAAATCCTTAGTATAGGCCATTATCTTGGATAAATTTAATTCTAATAATGGTACAATCTAAAAAGAAAACTAAACTTGGTATTTTAATTTCTATGCATAGCATCCTCAGAATATGTGAATGAAAAGTTTCTGCTTACACTCACCTTTTTATCATCTTGCACTGTAGTTGATTCTGTTTCTATTTATTTTCTACTCAAAATAAATTTTCTTTCTTTGCTATGTCTCATTACCAGATATCTTGACTATTTCTTATTCCTTGTCTGCCACAATTGTTAAGCCACAAGAGTATATGGGTAAGCACTTAAGAAAAAGCACTCTTATAACTTAATCTACTTGCTCAGGCTGTAGCTATGTATAATATTTTTTAAAAAAGTCTCTTCTCCTCATTGTTAACCTTGACAGGTCTATCTGTTTTTGTCTTTTATCACTCCTTTTTAAGTGTGATGTAAGATATATTTGTTATTTTCTAATATAAATATGAAAAATAAGACAATCACAAAAATAAAAAATATATAAATATATTTGTGTTAGCTGACCTCTCTCTCGAGTTCATCTTTTGTGTGAATTGATATTCGAATATTTATAATTTCCTTGTAAAAAAAAATTACTTTTACAAAGATACTGAAAATTTTAGTTGTTCATTATTTTTGTAAATTTTTTGATATTTACTTGTCAATGTTTTCATCCTTTTAACCAAATAAAAGCATCACTTTTAGTTTTCCAGGTTTAATTTTGATGAGTTAAAAAAAATTTTCACTTTACCATCATGTGAACTATTCTTCTCCTGTTACAAAATTTTCCTTTGTTTTTTATTAATTAAAAGAATCATTTTTAAAAATAATTACAAAATCAATTTTTAAAAGTTAGTACAACGATATTAAAAAGTGATAAAAATATCAATTCCCTCTCCCTACCACCACTCACATAGAAAAGAGCAAAAACCACTTCATGAAAAAGCAAATAATTTTTTTTTCTCTCACTTGTCTAAAAAATTTTTTGTTTCAATCAATTGTCCATTTGTTTTATTGTCTTGTGCATTTCTTGAATTATTAAAGTGTTTGCATGTTATGCTTTTTGTAACTTTAATTTTCCCATTCCCATTATTTACTAAACTGTCCAGAGTGTGGATGTTGTAAACTATATTTTAAAACAGTAAATCCATTTAGAAAAATCTGTTTAACCATAGAGGGCCTAGTTCAATAATCTTTACTGCAACAAAATTTAAAAAAGAAATTAATATTACCTATAGCTTAAAAACCTTTTTTTTTCTCTAATATTTTATATTAAAGAACATAAATTTGTACCAAACTGAAATTTGTTAGCAAAAGGTTTAAAAACCATAAAAGAATTTGTCATCTGCATAAGTTAATTTGCAAAATAGGCTTCTATTAACAAATAGACTATACTATAAATTTTGAATATGAGTTTTGGTAACATTTTTTTTTATTATTATTATTTCATAAATGTTTTTTTTTTTTTTTTTTTTTTAATCAATATTAATTTTCTAATATCTATAGTTCATGTACTAAAATTAGATATAAATTATAGTTTGATCTTCTTTTTAAACAGTTTTTGGCCACTAGTGCTTGAAACCATTATTTCAGAGGCCCCATGGATAGGTCTTTCATATTCTCTGAATGAATGAGATTCTGTAGAGATGGTGTAAGAATATTGTTAGACAGTGGCAAATAGGTTCAAAATGACACATTTTTGAGCCATGTGACCATTGTTTTGTGAATGTCTGCTATTTCACATTTGTCTTGCAGCACCAACAACAGGTGGCAGCTGCTGTAGAACGGGCCAAACAGGTGACCATGGCTGAGCTGAATGCGATTATAGGGGTAAGTTTTGATCACCCTACTCATTAGCCTATCAAACTTTAGACTGACAACAGATAAGTTTTGCATTCTTTGTAAGTCCACAATCAAATCAAGCAAATCTTTTTAACTTTCTGAACTGTTCTTCTTGGAATTGTAAGTTTTAGCTTATTTAAAATTGGTTATGAAAGACTTTTTTTCTTTTTTATGTTCCCCTCAACTTCTCCCTCCCTAAAAATGTTCCTGTTTTATTCATTCACATTAAATTGATTTTTTAATTTTTTTTTATATATGAAACTATTAATGATTCTTACTTTCTCCCTCATAATTTGTTTTCTTATTGTTTTCATTCCCACCCCCACTTTAAACCTTTCAAATTTTCTCCATTTTGCTTTCTTAAAATAACCTGTGGTTGCTAGAAACAACTTTAAATGTGTGTACAATGTGTGTATGTGCTTCCCTATTTTTAAACCTTTGTTAACTTAAATGGGTAGGAGGTTGTTTTCCCCACCACCACTTTTCTATTGCAATTTGTCTTGCTTGCAAATTATTGTCAATGTCTTCACCTTGTTTGACTTTTTTTTTTGTTTTCTCCATTTCCTTTGTCCTCTACTTTTATCACGGTTTCTTTTCACATTGACATCAGATTATACTTTTAAAAAAAAAAAATTGCAAAAGAAAGAAAAAGAAACAGCCAGTTGTGATTCCCATTTTTGACACACATTCAATGGTCCAATATCAAAAAGTCTATTATATTAAAAAGATTCACAATTGACATAAATACTTTGTTGCTCAATAAGTTTGAGATGAACATTTTTCTGGAGGAGGGTAGGGACATGCACACATTGTCAACCATGTAATCAAATATTCAGTTCTATAAAAATGAAAATTAACTTTATGAAATTTTTTAGTACGAATTTGCTCTAAATTTTGTATTTAAACAAAGCTACAATTATTTTCTGGAATAAAATCTCAAAAGTCCATGAAATAAAAATGATTGCAATGCTAAAAACTTTCATATCCTTTCTTTGCACTATATTCAGTTTTCTTAAAAATTTCAAAGATTACTTCTTTTTTTTTTTTTTTCCTACATAGTAGAAGTTGCAACCTCCTGCTTATTAGTTAAATGATGTCCCCACCACTTACCAAAGTTCAGGAAACTTAAAAAGAGAAAATAAAATCCATTGTCTGATTTAAAAAGGAAAAAGAAAGCAAAACTCTGTAGTTGAAGGAAACATTTTTCTCATTTCATATTTTTCGTAGCTTATTTACTTTTCATAATTTGTGCACCAAGGGAAAACCTTGATTTCAAAGCAAAGGAAATAGATCTTTTTAGCTAAGGATACCTTTCATTTCTACTGATTTTGTACAAGAGAATAATCAATCAAAACTTCCAATGTTTCACCAGTTGCTATTACAAAGCTATTTCATTCAGGCTAAGTTAAAGGGTCATTTTTTTCTGTTTTTTTTAGAAAGCTTGATTTAAATGAATTTATTAAAAAAATGTTCCAAAATGTTTTATTTAACTCACTACTAAATATTGTTGAAAAATATGTAAAATAAGCATTTTTTAGTTCCAAGAGCCACTCAAGGTAGTGATACTGAATGAGGTTATTACAAGGGCATACACAACACAATTTTACCTTCTGCTTGGGTTTACTAAGTATTTATAATCAGGTGGTAACATTTGTTTACAAACAATGCAGAGAATTTACTATCACTCAGAAATGCCCAATTCTTCCAGTGTTATATATAAAACTTAGTTTATTTAATAAACTAATTTTTTTTGTTTTAAAAGTTTAAGTAATTTTCTAGTTTATTATTTGTAGATTTTTTCCTACAGCTATGTAATGTATCTGATTCTCCATTCTCAAATTAATATGGAGACTGATACTACTTGACTGAAAAATCAATTTTACTAAGAGTGCAATTTTTTTTTTTTTTTTTGTCTATATATATCTTGATGTGTGTTTTAACACATCTGCAAATTCAAATGGTATTGATGAGAAGTGTTTTTGTCTTTGTTCTAGCAACAAGTTCAGGCCCAACACTTGCCACATGCAAATCCCCCAGCCATTCCAATGCCACCACATCCAGCCAGCTTACAAGCCCCAGGAATTCCAGTCTCTTGTGGGTCAGGACTTCTGGCTCTCTCAGGTACATTTCCTGGCAATCCACACTTAAGTGGTTCACTCAAAGAAGAAAAAGGTGAGTTTTATCTTAAACTGTGGATTCTTTTTTGCTTCTATCAATTCTCTTTCATCATCATATTTTTATATATAAGCCGATACTCAAAATAGTCATAAAATGATTTCAGTTTTTCTTCCCTAATTCTTGATTAAAAATTTGAGGGTGAGAGAGAGGCCGCAAAATTTGCAGCACTTCCTTGTACAAGCATGTAATGTTAATATTAGAAACAAATTTGTAAGCTTAAATATCCATAAGCATGATCTTTTAAAGTTCTGTTTATATTTTCTTAACACATGTAAAAAAAAAGAAAAAATAGATAGGATTTTTCAACTTTAAGACTTCCATTTTGAAGTAAAAGCAATCCCAACTGATACTCCTCCTCCCCACCGTTTTCAGTTTGTAAAATTAATTTTTATCTGGAAGAAACCACTATTTAACTAGCTTAATATTGACTAAGAAAAAAGTGAAAAATTTATACACAATTACCTCTACTCTGCAACTTAATATTTGTTAATTAGTTCTAAAATGCAACATATGAATGCTCTGTAAGATAGTTCAAACTAGTTTAACTGATTTATAATTAAATGCTCTTAACATCTTTTAAAATTTTTATGCATTGATAAATATCACAATAACTGCAATAATAATTTTAAGATTACTTAAAGCTAATTTAAAGGAAAAAAAATGTACTTAAATTATGAATAGAAAATATCTTCCTTTTCTTGAATAAATTTATTTGCCAACATTAAACTATTACACTATTTAATTTTGAATATTTTTCAATCCTTAATAAAACTTTGTAATTGTATTTTATGTATACAACTAGCATTTTCAATTTTTTTTTGTAATTTGATGACTTTTCTTCTCTCATATAAAGATCTTTTGAAAGATATAACTGAAAAGAAAAAAATGTATAAAACAGCTTTGTGCAAACCATGAACATTCAAATTTAATGAGAACCTTCCTGAACTTTTACAATTTTCATTTTACCAATATTTGATATAAAATTCATAAATTAGATTTGCTTTCCTTTTTTATGCAAAGGGAAGCTAAAAACTAAAATACTTCAATTTATAAAGATATGAAAATTAGTAGTATTATTATTTAATGATTGAACAGCTGAAGTATTAATTTTTTTTTTTCTTTTGCTAATTGTGTTAGTGCAGTTTGATCTACATTTGATGCTATTTTGCAGTTTAAAAACATCTAAGCTGTCTTCCGTATTACCTCCCCTGTCTATTTTGCTAAATCATTTGTGAATGTTTAAGATTTCATGTGCAATTTTAATGAATTTTTCATTTCTGATTACTACAGCTTGTGAAATGAATACATCTAAAAACATAAAAACTCAATGGGAAATTATTTTAGCCATATTATTATATTTAAGCTGCATTTGATGATACTTCTTGAAAAATTTAATGAGTAACGACAGGATAGATTTCTTGCTAAATAATATCCAGAAGTGAGCTAAATATTATAATTAGCTCAATGGCAGAGTATCAAATGTCTAATTCTTATTCATTAATGATATTGTAAGTTTAACACTTATAACTTAATGAGCTAAGGAAATAGTTGAAAAACTAAGATTAGCAATTACTTCAATGAAATTAAAACTGATTAATGCTAATTTTAGTCTCTATTTTTACATAAAGTACAGAATGAGAAGCCTGCAATGCATGAGAATAAAACACATGCACTTTAGCCAATTTTCTAAACTATTTTTCTCCATAATTTTCCCATTTAATTCAATGGGTTTATATTTTCTTTGTTGTTGAAACTAATAATTCATTTATTTGCAACTTTTTTTCTTTTTCATGTAAATTTTTCTGGATAGCAGAAGAAAAACATGTAAGTAACACTTCAAATTCTTAAAACCCAACAAAACAGAAGACCTCAGCTGTGACCTGTTTACAAAAAAAAATGGTTTTTAAAAAGAAAAAGGTCCAATTTTATTTTTATTTTTAATTTAAATTTGTTAAAAATGTTGATCTGTGTTTTCTGTCAGTAACAGATGTTTACTTGGCTTCAATTAAGAGAAGTCTCCAGCACTGAATACAGCCAGCATACTCAAGAATTTTCAATTGTTTCTAAAAAGTAAAATTAAGGATTACCTAAATTAAATGATTGTCAGTGATTAGTCTGACAACTCTTTAATAAACTGATCTTTTAATTCTAATGTGTTTGGATATTTCTTCATTTAGTAAAACCTATTTGCATTCTTCTGTTATCGTTTCTGATTTCCCAAGTGGCTGTGTGAATTGCAACACGTTTGAATCGTCACATAAGGGAATTTGCTTAAGAATTGAGGTATTTTTATTATGATGCAAATCATTTGGATGTGTATCCTCATCTTTGTTGCTTTCATCACATTTCAATCAATATGTTCAACTGTAGTATACAGTTTGAGTATCAGAGATTTGTATCCTTTTTAATAGGACAGCACAAATGATCAGTGTTAAAATCTTATTCGCTTACCCACATGCCTGCTCATTGGCTTTTTTTTTAATAATGGGCCAGGGTTCTTTCAGTTTAACTGGAGATTTTGCTACTCAGTTCTCTGGCCTATAGGATTCCTTTTTGTATGAAGCAATACTAAGGAAGTAGCAAATATAACATGACTTAAATATCATGATAAAGATAACAATGAAGATGATACTAGTTTATTTTCATTATGTGATGGATCTAGGGCATTGGTACAAATTGACAGCACTGATTTATTTGGATTCTTTTTCTGTCTGGGTGTGTGCGTGCATAATTTTTTTTTTTTTAAATTTTTCATCATATAAGTCGTGTACCTGGTTCCATATATTAATCTCTTCTGGCTTCAATCTGTTCATGTTTGTTAAATGCTATCCCCTCCTCATATAGTTTGTAAGATCTTAGCGTTTTTAGATTTTATGCTTACTAAGTATTGTGTATTTATTTACACATATCTACATATAAATCATCTTATCCCTACTCTTTTTTTTTTCTCTATCTTCCTCACTAAAATGCACATTTGACAGTCACCCCTCTCACCTAAAAGCTGGGGAAAATGCTTTTTTATTGGTAAAGTTAAAGACATTTTGTACTCGTAATGATTTTTTTTTCTCACCCCAAGCAAGGCAATAATACCACTATGATGCAAGGGATTAGAAATTTAAAAAAAAAAAAACTTAAATGCTTCATCACTGAATTTGTTCTTTCCCAGATATGACTCAGAACATTTTGCATATTAGATTTAATTCAGTGTTTTGTCACACTGAGTTTCAAGCTTGAAAATTCCGTATTGTAACCAGTGCATAACTGGCAGTGGGTTCCCCACAAACAGTGGAAGTATATCTTAGAACATATAGTCAGCCATGGGTTATTCCTGCTCTCCGTCCCTTGCATTTTTAAGTTATTCTCTTCGACCCACTAAATCATTCTTGGGGAAGACTTGATTTCTTTGCCCCACCCTCTACAGTGAAAATTATGCTGAAGATCTACATGATGCTTTATATATGATTTGCTAAAAACCTCAGAATGGTACAAATTTTGTTTATTCCCTGTAGGCTGCTGCCTGGAGTTTAATACATTAAAAATTGTTTTAATGCACAATTAAAATTGATTTGTTTTAGGAATAGAACACTTGATTGTTATGTAATTGAAAAATGCCTGAAGCTCGACTTGCTTCAAATTTTACCTTAGCATTTTGTCCATTGTCAACAAAATTATAATCAGTCAGTAATTTTACAATGAGTAAAAATTGCTAATTTTTATTTTATTTTATATACTTGGTTTGGGTTTCATTTAGCTAGGCTTATGCTATGAGGAGGTGAAAGGTGTCATGATTCTTAGCACAAGACAAAATTGACACGCTGAGTTTCAATTCTCACTGAGACTCATGTATTCAATTAGTACTAGTGTTTTTGCAAAGGCATGAACCTCACTGTCTTTACATCACGAGTCACTATAAATGTCTAATTTCTATTTATGGTTGAAGAATTCGGTCAAGAATTCTTCCTTGTAACACATGATTGAGTACAACCTAGCCTTTGTCGAGTAGCAATTAAATACTACCACATAAATATCAGTAATGCCCATCTCTGAGAGAGATGGGTACTACCAAGTAACTCCTCCCTGCCTGAAAGATGCCAAAGGATTTAGCATGTGGCATCTTGCTGATCTTTTGAGATCATAAATGCCATGAATTTAGTAGCTTCTTTCCTATATTTTGATGTTTGGTGACAGGTTTTCTGTTTTTACTCAGATTCCTACCAACTCTTCGAATAAAACCTTGACGTTTATTTTCAGACATGAAGTGGTATGATAATGAACTAGCCAGGGAACAAAACCAGGGTCTGGTCACTGTGTGTGTGTGTCTACCTGCCCACCCTGGATATATTTAATACAGTAGTCATTAAAATAATAAAAAATGACCAAAAGTAGCTGCCGCCACATCATCTGCTGCTCTTACGACCCCGAAAGACAAAGGAAATCAGGCAAAAAAAAAAAAAAAACAAACAAAAAAATTTTTTTTTTTCATTGAAAATTTTGTAATTTTTATGACTTTATTAGGAAATCTTTTTTATAACTTATTTGTATTATTGTAAAAAATAAAATAAAATAATTTTCCTTTTTAATATTTTTGATATTTGCACATGAAATCTATTTGCATATAGTGTATAAAGACATCATCTCAAATCATATCAATTCTGCAAGATCTTTATTTTCCTCAAATAAAATGACATTAATTTTTAGTTTACAACTTATTAAGCTTTTTAGGGCCACAAATTTGTTGCCTTTTTTTTTTTTTTTTTTTTTCCTTCCCCCGGAAAATATGGTTGCCTTAGGACTTAACGGGCCCAAAAACAGTGAATAAGATTCTTTCTTTGCAAAACCTGCAATATTGAAATGTCATTCTCAGCAATATTCCTGTTGTAAAATCCATTGTACCCAAAGAATAAAGATTATTTAACTTTTTAATCTACTGTCATTTATTTTTTTTGTCTTCCCTCTTGGTGATCATAGTTATATATTTACATTTTTTATAATTTCTTTTCTTTTCTTTTTTTTTTCCCCCTGCCCCTCTACAATTGTATCATCTCAAACATACTGAATCGTGTATTTTCTGTGTTTTCATGTTGACTATGAACATAACAGCTTCTTACTGCTACTGCCTGAGCAGGTAAGGTAGTGATAGGAAAGTGGTATGGCCAAGTGCTCACTCACCCACTCTCCATCAACTATTGTCAAGGTATCAGGTAATGAGACCATACAGGGAGTAGTGATGTTATGCCTTTTTGTCATAGCATCTGTAAAAAGTTAAGAAGTCTCTGCCTGGATTTGAACCCAGTTAATTCTTCTCTTAATTTCTCACCAGATCACATACAACACTGCCTAAGATACAAATCCAGATTATTTGATGCATTATTCAGACTAATATCTGCATCACTTTTGTTTTAAAGTTATCATCTCTTTCCTTTCATTATTCACACCCACTTAACACCATTTTCCCATTGGTGTGTGCATTTAGGCAGCATTCCCTCTTTTATACAGGTTTCATTGAAGATGACACAGTCCTGCAATTTATGAATTCAAGAAAAAAATAAAAAGTTTAATTGCAGTGCATTTTAAGTTGTCTACAATGAAACATACATACCAAGATACAATATCCACCACTCAAGTCAAAATCTCATAGCCCAAAAGTGATAATATATATATATATATAGGTTAAAGTGCTCAATAAGGATAGAGCTTATGTAAATATAAAAATGGACATTAAAGTCAACAACTAAAAGCAGTAGTACATTTCTCACTAAATGCAATCAGATCATCCTTACTAGGTTTTCTTTCTTATATATACACACACGTGTTTGTGTACTTTTCCATGTGCGTGTATCAGATAATGCATTTACATAGATTTCTCATGTAAATTGTGTGCAAAACATTTCTTGTGGGTAGGAGGCTTCAATAGGACACTTATCAGGTATATTTGGAGAGCAGAAGGGAAATAGCAAGTAATTTAAAAGCTTGTCTAAATGGATAACAAGACAGGAACTGAGCTAGTAAGAGAACAAAAATTGCTTAGAACTATAAAGGATAAGAAGTTGTGGAGAACTATCATTGCCCACCTTCTGAAAGAGGGTATTTGAAAATAATTCAATCTTTAAGGTCCAAAAAGCAGATGGGGAGGAACTGAACTTGGGTGTATGTGTGCATGCGCATGCATCACATACGCACACACACACACATTATTAAACAAATGTCAGGTTTCATTCACATTAATGATTCTTTATATAAGGACATAATTGTATGAATGAGGAAATATTGAAAAGTTCTCAGTCAAACACAAAAAACAACTAAAACTGGACATTTTAAAGACATTTTTAGTTGGGCTGAGAACTTTTGACATTTTCTCGTATTTTACCACCAAACGTATTTAAATCTGGGTTACATAAATGAGATTTCAGCTTTTCTTTTGCTGTCTGCTGACTTAAGCATTATTCTCTATTTCACTTTCATCATTTTGTATTAGCAAATTAAGCTTTTCTCTAACCAGTAGAAAAATTCTAAGCCTAAAACTTGTTTAAACAAGTATTGAATTCAATCTGGATGTACAATTTTTTAAATTGTGTGAAGGGAATTGTTAGCAGTCAGAATTTAAGATGAGTGATAGTTTTGTGTGTATGTAAGTTGGTTTTTTTTTTTTTTGTTTTTTTTTTGTTTTTTTCCTATTATATGAAAGATTAAGCTGTTTCATGTAGTCTACAATCTTCTGTACATACTTGATAGAGCCAGGTGAAGGTTCTATATTAAAAGGAAACTGTCCTTATAAATGTATTTTCTTTTTAGGATTTTTTTCTCTCTCACAATAACAATTATTATTGGAGAAAAATTAACCTTAATGCACATGAATACATTTTTTTTAATTGACAGTAAAGATTGTAAAATAAACATTTCTCAGTTATACATTCCATTTGATTTACTTTGGTATTAAATGTTAAATGTTTTTAATGCTCTGTATTATTACAAAGAAATCATTTGACTGTCCTTAACTACTCTTTGAAATCTTACTTAGATAAGTACTTTGGTTATATATATATATATATATATATATATATATATATATAGTTCTCTCGCTCTCCATTCTTTTTGTGTGTGTGTCGCCCACTCTTCCATATAGAATAAGTATCATTCACTCCTCTTTCTCCTGGACATGAAGGCAACAAACTACCGTTCCAATTAAAATTCTTTATTATAAATCAAAGCAACAAAATTATTGACGTTTCTCTGACTAAGATAATGAAGATGACAATGGTTCAATAAACTAAAATTATGCAGTAGATCTAGATGAAGAATTCTGCCCCCTCCACCTTATGTTACCAACCCCTTTTTCTTTCTTTCTTTTTTTTTTCTTTCTTTTTTTTTTTTCTCCATCTTGCTCATTGATTCATTTTTTTAAACAATCATGTCACCATTATGCTGTCTGATTGCTTTGGTGTGTTTTTTTGTTAATACGCACATCTTGCTTTTAACTACACCATTGTGTAATATTTTGCATATTTGCCAAAGGATTTTGGTAATGTTTATCCAGAATTGAACAGGCTGAGAGTTTGGGCTCTTGTTTACACATGGCTATATGAGCTGTTTGTTCACTACTGTCCCTGACTAACGAAAGGATATCTTTACTCTTCTTTAGAATTACTTTTCCCATTGCTTTATACACACAAACTGCCTTTCCCTTTTTTCTCCCCCCCCCCCCCCACTTCTTTTTGTATATGTCCACAAACAGATTTTAACTAGGCTTGCTGGCAAATATGTGCTCTTTGCCATTTCAGTTGATAGTATTTGTAGGGCTGTCTCATTAGCAATAGAAAGTTACACACGCTCTTTCTCCCTCCCCCCCCCCCCGGCAAAAAAAACATGCTTATCTTGGGTATTTGCATTTACTGATGAATCTGCTTATATACATATATGAAGATGTAATTGTGTGTGTGGGGAGGTGTTTATTCACCTTGGCTTAGTTCACCATCAGGGACACGTGAAACATCATTTTATTAAACCAGTTTAACTATTATTTTATATCAAGATAGCCTAAAACATTGAACTAACTCAGAGCCAATGACAATTGTACCCAATAGGGAAAAGTATAAGTGTTTGTACATACATGCGCACACACTGTATAAATTCAAATATAAATAAATACATCTATAAAGACACCATAAAGACAAGGAGTACATGGGCCAATATGTTTTTTTGGGGGGGGGGGGGATTTTATTTATAAACCCATATTTATATGCAGAAGTTTAAAAAAAAAAAAGTTTCTGTGTATGTATAATGATATAATATTAGTTAGAAAAATCATCCCAATTATAAGAAACACCATTGTGTGTGTGTGTGTGTGTGTGTGTGTGTGTGTGTGTGTGTGTGTGTATCCCTCCTGTCATGCTCATGGAGAGAGAGAGAATGAGAGAAAGAAACAACAATAGCAAGACAGTCAGCTCAGTTAATTTTCTTTACTACCAGTTACGAAAGCTTGCAGCTTGATTGCTTTTAACAGTGCCTTATTTTTATTTTTTTTGCAATAATTGTCTAGTAGTGAATATAAGTTTATTGTAATAAAGAAAACTGTATTTTGTGTGTGTGTGTGTGTGTGTGTGTATATATATATATATATACACACACACACACACACACACACCTAAAATTTAATTTTAGGTTACCGTCATATCACGCTGAATACACCGGTTCTTGCTCGATCACCGAAATTAAGCAACGTTGAGCCTGGTCAGTACTTAAATGGGTGACCGCTTTGGAATACCAGGTGCTGTAAGCGTTTGTTGATGGATGTGCGTTGTGGTGCAGTGGATGCTGGCTTGGAAAAAGAAATCGGTGAGCCGAGTTCCAATTCCAGTTGAACACTCTGCATTCACTTACGCACTGGTACCCTTTGGAAAGGTATTAATCCGTCCCTTCCTTCCAGTTATGGGTTAAATATCTGAGGTCTGCTGTTCATACGATCTGTGGTGAACTTCTGCACCAATTGTTTGCTATCAGCAGTTCCAAAAAGTGTGGATGGTGCTCCACAAGCCTTCACCACTCAAAACAATTCTTTGTGTGGCAGTCTAACTAGGTTAGACGCTCATACATCAAAATCGACGGGAGAGTCCATAATAATAATATATACATGCACACACATATCTCCTCCTGTCACGCTCAAGTGTTTGGATATTATGTACATATATAATTTGTCTTAATGTAAGATACTCAATAGTAAGTACATACATCAATATATATGTTGCTGTTATTTTTGATGACATGGGCCCACTCGTTTAGTATATTAAACAAATTGAAACTACTTATCCCTGTATGGACTCCTTAGATAAAACAAAACTTTCAAAAATGCCTTGTATGCACTTCTCCTCCTCCTCCTCCTCCTCCTCTGCCATACATGTTTACTTACTCCTTTTTATCTGTTGACATTTTTCTATATACTTGCATTTTTTTCTCCTTTCTCTATTAGAGAGTGAATTTTGTTGAAGTAACAAGAGCTGTTGAATCCCACTGCAATTGAGCTGACATGTTTGCTTCATCAAAAGAAACAGTGGACTTTGATGATGTTTTCCCTGCTTAGCAGTTGACTTATACCATTTTAAGGGTGTACACAGTTTACTTTTTAATCACTCTACCAATGCAGCTTCATTCTCAACCATTTAATGTATTGTTCATTCTATCTTAACTGTTTTTCTTATGACTGGTTTCAAAAGAATCTTAATTTATTAAATTGTTTCTTTCTTTTTCTTATAAAGAATACAGTAAATGTCCTATTTTGTGGCAATAATGGAAATTCAAATATTTAATTTTAAAGAAACTTATTACTAGTTATTGATGGGTTTAAAATTTTACATTGTTCTTATAGAAATTAAATTTTATCATTATACCAAAATAGGAATCATGTCAATCTTCTGGAGGGCTCAACTGCCTTGAAAATTGTCTTTCTTTATTAGTGATAGAGTATTTAGTTTTAAAAATAGCAAGCACAAATATGCATAACAAAGCTCAAGAAATTAAGCAATTTTTAGTTTAAAATTTAATTTTAATTTAAAGAAGTTTTTTAAATAAAAACTAAAACGATAGAAATGTTTTGAAATATGCATCAATGTATCTAATCTTAAATGTTTCTAAAATGTTTACTTGACTAAATAGATGCTTTAAATTTGAAATAATGTATAAGTTTCTTGAAACTTATTTAAATATTACGCAATGATTACTCACAAGTTTGATTAGCTACTTATTTAGATCAGTTCAGGTACACACCTTAGACAATTTCCAGATTTTAGAGAGCAAGCTAGAATTTTGGTGTTAAGTTAAAAAAACATTTGGTGGTTGAGTTGTACTTAACGAATCAATTCTAAAAAAAAGAAAAATCTTTATATATATGCTCAATGAAGCACAGCTCAAGTCACCTGGAAATCACAAGAGCATGCTGCTTAAGTAGTGACTCTAGTCTGTGCCTCATTGAGGGTTGAGGCTGTAAAACATTTGCTGTCTGGATAGCCTAGGTGTTCAGCACTGTTTTTTATTGCTTAGTTTAGGATTTGTCTTTTGTTCTTTTCTTTCTTTGTTTGAGATATATATTAGTTAATTTTTGGTCATAATTAAATTAGACCAGTACACAGTTGTATTAAAAAGTGTTCAATACAATTGTAGAACTTTTGAATATCTTTCATTTAGAGTTATTTCGCAACCTAGGTTTCTACCTTTCGGTGTCTTCAGTTGATTTACGATAACTGATTTTACCATTTTTTTTTTTTTTTTTAAACACTCATGTAACAGCACAATTATGAATACACAGTTTTCAAAATTAGAAGTTACTTGAAAGTCTTAGAACACTTTCATCCTAGTAGGTATTTATTAGTATGGTTAGACTTGGACATAATTTCTGTTCTTTCATTTAGTAATTCATTTTTATCTGGGAACAACATAATAGCCAATTTTTCTTTTATATATAAATTTATATATATATATAATTTTTTTAAGGAAGTAGTCAATTTTTGTTAGGAACAGAGACCGATTTAGTGTTACTTTTGATAACTTTTGGCCAGTTATAAAAAACTATTTTAAATTCCTCTTTGTATTAAAAAAAAGCCCAAAAAACTTGATGTTGACACTTATTTTATTTAAACTCTTACATAATGCTATGTATGTTTTCTTTAGTTGTATACCTACTTAAGCTTGAGTCTTGGTAAATAAAATTAATAAACTGTAAAGAATGATGATGGGTACCATTCAACACTAGCTTTTTTTTTTCCTTCTTTTCTTGTTAAAAAAAAAAATGGGAGGGAGCTCTACAAGTCAGTGTTTAGAGTGAAATATTTTTATAAATGCTTAAAAAAGAATTTAAATGACTGCAAGTTGAAAACTGAATCAAATGCAGTGTCATAGCTATTTATATTGCTTTAAATAACGCCATAAAGAGCATATATACACAGAGCCAATATAGAATATGCCACAAGGAGAACATAAATTACATGGCAGTCATGTTAAGGAACAGTTCCAAAGTATTTAATACCATTTTAGATAGGACTTTGACTTTTCTTAAGCCATAAAGTCTATTCTGGGCTTATCTTGCTATATCTAAACTTATTTATAAATGGAACTTTGTATGTGTATGTGTCCGTTAACTATAGACTCTGAAACAGCTGAACCGATTTTCTTGAAAATTTACACAGTTGTACTATAAGCGTCTGCAAGTGTTCTTAGCTAGGTTTTGTGTCGAGGTACCCCCGACAAATATCGAAAATCGATAATTGAAAAAATCAGGTTATAGAAGGAGTCCGATTTTAATCAAATTTGATACACTCATAGGCAAAGACATAAGAAACGATATTCAGAAGTTTCAAGGTTGCAGTTCTTACAATAGTGCAGAAAATTGATTTTATATATATATATATATATATATATATATATATATATATATATATAAAGGCGAGATGTTTGTGTGTGTGTGTTTATCTGCCTGTATGTCTATTTTTTTCAGCATTTTTATTTTAGTTTTTACTTCGGGTTTGGCTCTAAGTAGGTAAAATTGTAGTTCTTAGTCTCAGCCATGATACCATTTACTCAGAGGACTTATTTAGCCTTCAAAATTCAGTTTATGACGAAAAAAAACTTATTTGATATCGATACCAGAAAATCAAAATTTGACTTACATCCATTCATTTTTCTTTCAGTCTACGGTTTCGATTTAACTGGAAACAACTATTGCTTTTTAGTCTTTCATGCCAATGTCCAGAGAGTCTGAGCTCCAGGCCCACGGATTAGTTTTAAAGCTTTCATTACACCCGAGCAACACTGGGCTATACTGCTAGTATATATCTATGGCAATTTAGAAATTAAGAGCTCTTACTATTTTTTTGTTTCTAAGTTGATTGTTGTGAAAACTTTTCTTGTACAGAAGATAGGTTGTCCCTGAACTTTAAGCAGATATGTTGACTTCACTTTAAGTTGGAAAGAATATTTACCAAGTTGCGATATTGCTTCTTGGATGTGTGGACAAAGTGTTTGATGTGGCACTGTAGGAAATTAATGAGAAACTGGACATCAGTTTACCACTCATGACTACTGATGTGTAAGCATTTTCATCTGATAAACAGTTTCACTGTTGAGATGACTCCCCTCAGCATCCACATTCTTCTCAGTTCATATTGTTTTTATTACTATTTCTGCTTCTTTACTAAAGAGCTACAGTAAATATTTTTATGACTTGAGTACTTCCCTTTTTATCTACCTCTCCAATAATTGATTTATAGTTTATTTTACATGTATTTTCTGTTATTCATCATCTCAAGTACATTACACATTTATTTTTCCATTTCTTGAATGTTGACTGGTGTTTTGAGTCATTTCAATGTCCTTTCAGAAAATCAATTATCATAAAATCTACTTCATAAATCTGTTTGATCTGGCTGCATTGTGGTGCAGTAGATATCGACTCTGAACAACAAATCGGGTTGCCTAGTTCGAATTCCAGTTGAATTCCTTGCATTTACTTATGTACAAATACCCTTGGGGAAAGGTATTAATTCATCTCTTCCTTCCAGTTATGGATTAACTAATAGGACAGATTGGGTTCTATAGCTTTGGCTGGAAACCAGTCTACTGCAGAAAGCAATGGCAACCTACTACGGCATAATCTTCTGCAGAGTCAGTCATGTCTCTTTTGAGACCTGATTGCCCAAAGTGTGTATAACATATGGCACTTAACTGACTGAATAAAATTTGTGAAATATTTTCAAGTTTATCTTTTAAAAGAAATATTAATTATCACTTTGTATTGACTCCTGAAGCCACTTCACAGCAAACAATTTGTCGGTAAAAGCCATATGGAAATAGATGTTTACTTAGCTTAGGTAAATCTTGTATGCCCTCATAAAGAGAAGAGCACCTACTGAAAATCTGTTTACTCGAGTAAACATTTTCAGTTTACAGTTCATTGTTTAAGGCAGGCATTCTGGAGAGTGGGCTTTTGTTTTAGTATGTGCAAAGTATGTAATTGAGTGGACACTGAGATCAATGCAGAGTAGTGATAGTCTGTTTCATGCTTGAACACAATCTTCAGGCCACATGTTGGTTGACAGCTCAACATCGTGAGTAGCAAGTCAGGTATTTTCAGTTTATGTTATCCTAATGATTATTGGATAAGCTGGAACAGTTACATTTTAAATTATTCTAAAGAGTAGAAATAATTATAGGCTAGAATACAGTTATTTTATTGCTATTGTATAGGGCTAACTTTTAATTCATTTTATTGATTATTTACTTGTGTTTATTTGTGCAGTGTGATTATTATTTTTATTTTTGGCTATCATATTTAAAGTATTGGCTTTGTCTAATGTATACTACATTATCTGTGTTGTATATAGTGCATATATTTGCATTTTACTTGCTGATGTTTTACAAGGTATTCATTTTTAATTTTCAATTTTAAGTAACATAAAAATATTAATTTGTGTCAGTCTCAAGTGATTATAGCTATTTTTTTCTTTCAGACAAGTTTACAGTTTTTGTATTTGTTGCAGGATGGTGCTTTTGCCCTTATTTTCCATGATTTGTTTTGCCTATTTTGTTTAAATTCTCATATACACTTAGAAAGGGTTGTGCTGTTCACATATTTACTATTGGTAAAGGATGTTTTGTCTGTGTAGTTTGTTTCCAGAATTCTTGTTTATCTCTATTCAACTAGTGTCTTCTAATTGAATCAGTGTTGTCAAAAACAAGTCTGCTGTTTATATAGATGTGCACACACAATTTGTTAAGGATATACAGAATGATTAAAAAGTAATTTACAAAGATTTATTGAACTGAAGTTATAATGGCTTGGCATATTATACAATATAAACATGCATTTAACAATAGGCCAATAAAACTTATGAGAATATCAAGTTTTCCATTATCAGTGAATATTTAGCAAGCCGGAAGCAATGTCTGTAGATGCTGATAGGTTTTTTTTGTTTTTGTTTTTTTGTGATTGAATTAAACAATATGTATTCCATTATTATTGTGTAACATTTTAGAACATGTTTCAGTAAATCATGGTCAGCTAAACAATCCTTTTAAGATTGGTACTAGTTGAATATGTGACAGTGCACATACGTTCTCCTCAACACTATGTATTGTGAACATCAATATCTTAGTTTTGGTTTAGTCAATTTTCTTAGACTTTCTTTTGTAGCTACTTTGTAGATAATACTTTTGCTTTTGTGTCAACAGTAGTTTGGCAAGATTTCACATTCATACCTATAAAAAAGATTAATTGGTCAATAGGACAGTTCTTCTCTCGACAAGGCTATTGTTGCATATTTTCTTTGTATTTTTTTTTTCTTTCAAGAATTGATAGAAAGTATTAAACACTATTCTTGTAATTAGTCTAATAAATAGTTTTAATATTTTTGTTAATTCTTGAAAGGAAAAAAATTAATCCAGATGCTCACAAACTATTTTATCAAACTTATGGTGAGAGCCAATCAGAGAAATTAATACAATTTTTTGTTTTTGTTTTTCAAAAATGTGTAGTTATTTAGTCATTTATTTAAACCTTCTTGTTCAGACATTTTTATAAATTCATGAATAAAAACAAAAACAAATAGTTAATATTTTAGAATATGGTAAATGATAAAAACAATTGCATTGTAGTTGGTTAATATATTTTTATAATCTTGTAAATAAACAATCTAATAGTGTTTAATTTTTTTCTTGTCAATTCTCAAGAAAAAAAGAGCATGCATAAATTCAGTTTTATGTTTGGGTTTTATTAAAATTCTAAAACTATTTTAAAGCAATAAAAATCGCTATGGTAGTAGCAATAGCTATATTAAGAGAAAAACCTCATTTTGAGACAGCGTTTTGTTTTTTTCTCAATGAATGTCTAACTTTTAATTACTGTGACTGTATTAATTTTTAAGAACTTTCCAGGAAACACTTTTTGCTAAGAAAATATACCTACTTTGCTAAATTTGATTGAATCTCTTAATATGAACCCAAAATTCTCTGACTTTTGCATCTATATTCTTTATTAATCCAATTGTGATTTCTTTATCTTTATTTTCTCTCCAAAAAAAAAAAAAATGAGGTATAAAATCAATGGTTGTTTTGTTCGTAACTTCTTTTCTGGCCACTCATTCTTAGATTTGCACTTATTTGCAAGTGCATATCAGGTAAATATCTTTTTTTTTTCTTCTCCACAACTATATCAACTACACATTTACTTGTATGTAAATGTGTTTTGAATATTGCCACTTTTGAGCCATGGAGCAAACAAAAGCTTATCCTGAATCTGGGGACCTATTCCCCAAGTAGCACCTTTTTATTTGAAAAATAATTAAGAGACATATTCTGGTGTTAGTCATTTTACTATAATGCATTTTTTTTTTTCTTTCTTTGTACTTTCATAATCTTTTATACAATTATTTTGAATATCTACTCCCAATTACGTAGTCCTTACAATTATTTTTATATTAAAAATTAGGATTTATTAATGTTTTTGGTCTCCATTAGCAAAATTTCATTTCTATGCATGTTTTATATAGTTCATCAAATGCATATTTGTATATCTCTGTGATACTGCATTTTAGCACAATTTGAACATCACTGCATTGACACTGTATATGACTGTATTGTCTATTTACATTTGTTTGTGTTTCTATTAACAGAATGTCCACAAATTGTATACAAACTGTTAATAGTAGCCATAGTTGTTGCTTAAAAATGAAATGCTTATAATCAAAAATGTTTCAAACTTTTTTAAGTGCATATTCCATATATTCGGTTTATTTTTTTAATTTTTCATTTAAAACCTTTCCAGCTTTCTTCAGGTGAATGTTGAATTAAATGGTCTTCATTATTTTTTCATACCAGTCAAACTGTATCATGACTAGTATAAAAAGGAATGTCTAATGACATGAAATACACTTGAACAAGGCTAAAGCATGTATTGTCTGAAGTATACAAAGACAAATGAGGGCAGCAGCCAAAATTATATGAAATACTTTCTTCTAAAGTTCAACAATACGAAAAAGCATTACCTGTTGTCTGTGATGCTTTAAATGTGTTGAAAATTGCTGGAGAAAATTAGCATCAAAAAGCTTTAATTGGGGCATATACACTCCACCTCAAATATAAGAAAATTATTGCTCGATTGCAAGAGAAATTAATTGATAGTCATTATACAATTTATTTTTTATAAGTTACTCTTTGCTTGAGGTTGTTCATGTTAACTTTCCTTGAGAAAGGAATGAATCTACTCTCTTCAACTTTATCTCATTACCAAATATTTTAACTAAATAATAAATTCTTTATCATTGACATGCCTCAGTTGTTGACTAACAAGTGTTCTTGAGCAAACACATTGGACAACCACTTTACCATAATTGTCTTACTGTCTAGACAATAGTAACACTGCTCATTGCCAAACTTGATAAGAGGTAGTTAATTAGATTTCAGGAATTTTTTTTTTTTTTTTTCATCACTCTTATGAACATCTTTACTCATCTTAGTGTGACATAAGGTTACACGTGTCCAGGGATCCAGTGATAACCAGATTTACTACACATCTGTAATGATTTACAAAACAATCTTACTAATCATTGCCTGCACCAAGGTGCCCCAACTCCTCTTTATAGCACACTTTTAATGCATCTCCTTGGGACAAGCAGCACATCATATATTAAATATTCAGACAATTACTTCGAAAAGTAAGGGGAATAATTATGGAAGATGGCTAGCTTAGATGTTAATATTTTTTTTTTTAAAGCATCTAACACAATCAAAAATAAACCTCTCCCTGTCAATAGCTAAAATCATAAATTGCTGACTCATTACAAATCAGTATTATTGCATCTTAGTGAAGTTTTAACTTGTCTGTTCTTAATTTTTTTAATCAGATCCTTTGCAAAACATTTCACCGAAAAAACATACATGTATATGAATTGTGATCAAATACAGATCAGAATTCAACAGAATGTCAGGATAATGAACAAATAGGAAACATTTATAAATCTAACATCTTTTGCTTTTATTAAAGCATTATCAGAGAATGAGATATATAAAAAATATTGTGGTATTTTTATTTCTTCATTTAACTAGTTAAGCGGCATTGGTGTGTGTAATTTGTGTAAGTATCTATCATGATGATTCTCGTTTGTCTATCCGGGATTGTGCGTGTATATATATATATATATGTGTTAAATAATATAGACAAGTTTTGTCTATTTTATGTAAATTCTTTTCATGTCGTCTAAGCTTAATAGCATTATCATTGAATGTATATTATATATACATTTTATGTGTGTGTGTTTACATGTCTGCTAGGGCAGCTATTCAATCCATATTGGAGCTGCCTACTCAATTACATTAGTGTCTGTTTTGCCTCCAGAGAACCCACCTGTAGTTTATACAGAAACTATATTGAGTGGACCTTACAGTTTCTATGAGAACACATAATCTGTTATGTTCAACATTTTGAACAAGGCTGGTTTGTTTAAACTCTGTCATAATGACTTGTGACTTTGTGCTAGCTAGCACATCCATGAATAGGCTTGGACCAAATCATACTCGGTTTTTCAAGCACTTTCAATCACACTCCATACTGGTATCCCCTCTCCTAGTCAATAACATGTAGAAGTCACCTTCCTGACAGATGACAGTGAGATTAGAACCTGGATCTCTAGGTTGAAAAGTGGATATTTTAGCACACACATACAAAGTGATTGAAACGTAACTCCCATTTTTATGTATGATGATTTCTCTCATCAAACTAATTTTTTTCAAGATTGTAAACTTCATCATACATAAAATAGGAATTTTTTTTTCAATCACCCTATATTATATATATCTTGCACAAGATATGATTGACAAATTGTCATCTAAATTATGCAAAAATAACACTGACATTTTAACATATACCAAAATTGCACAAAAATACCTTGAAATACTAAAGAGGAAATTTATTCAATAAAATCATGATTGGTTTAAACAACTGCCTCCAGATGACTTCAGAATCTTCTGGAACTATTATGGATGCTTTCCTTGTTTAAGTTGGTGGGTGCTGCCATAATCCTTGCCTTCAGTTCATCTTTGGTATTACAAGCAGTTTTGCTTGTCTTTCGCTCAAATGTGCCCCAAACACAAGAGGGTTGAAGTCTGGGAAGTTAGGTGGCCAGATGTAAGGGGTCTTGTGGTTGCAGAAATTGTCTTACGGACATGACTGGCTTCTCCTGCTTATGTGGCATGATGCAGAGTCCTGTTTCTTCCAGCATCCATCCTCTTGACCCAGGGCAGCACTACCTCCTCAAGGCACTTGATGTAGGCTTCCAAGTTGAGTCTGAGACTCTGTTGGAAGATGAATGGAGGTGTGATAACCATTAAACTCCTCCAACTTTTTTTGAATCCCCTGCACTATCCTCAAATTGACACCCAAACATTCTCTTATGTTTGTATTGGAGCTCCTGGCAGAAATTCCAAGCAGTACAGCATGTCATTTCCAAATTTCTGGGGGAGTGAATTGTGTCATGGTACTCTTTTCTCACAGATGGTGCCCAACTTACCAGTCTATACTGTGCAGTTGACATAAACAAGCCACACTCATGTAAAATTAAAAATATAAAATGGTGACAATTTACCCTTTGCACTGTCTGTATATACACACACATACACACACATTTTTCTTGATAAATGAGCAAAAATGTCTGGCATTATGAAAAACAAAGTTCCTTCTGTCAATCAATTGCCTTTAAATCAAGGCTTACTGTTCAGAAATACAAAATGAAATGCATGTTTTTTTTTGTTTGTTTTTTTTCTTGCTTTAATATTTTGTAGTCTTCACCTCCAGTCCCTGACAATTGCCAATACTTGGCTTTGTTTTCTGAGAAACAAATCATCTGACATACTTTAATTTTTGCTATTGATTCACCACTTTTGGTTTTCTCCCCCCCCCCCCCATATTTTTGGCTTAATTTCTTATCTCTCCCGCTTCCTCAACTTTCACTTTACTAAACTCTTGGTTCTTATTTTGCTTTTTTGAACTCTCCCCCTCCTACCAACCACACTGATTATATGCCATCTTCCAGCTTCATCCTCCATTTTGTTTGCTCTTGTTTTTCCACTCTGAAAAATTTGTTTAACTTGCAAACAGCAACTTGGCCAAACAAACCCAATATTCACTCTATTTGTCTTCTATTAGTTATATATATATGCACCAAATATCTGTTCAGTAACTTTTTTCTCTTAAAAGTTAAGGTGAATATTGTTTTTTTCCCAACTTTTAGCACATGCTCTTGTATATACTTCTTTTTTTATTTATAAAACTGCTCTCAAATTTTATACTTGCAATTATTTTTTTTCTTAAACATTCTTGCAAGTCTGATAAAAATTGTGAAAAATGTGATATTTGCTTTATAGATCTCATAAATTGTGAAGCAAATGAACATATTAAAATGCTTCTCACTTTATTCTTTTTGTCAGACTTCGATTATTATCAAGAATGATGCTCAAAATTACTATTATCCTATTTTACTTATGCCCCTCTTTCTGCAAATTGTTTTGTCAGTGTTAATCTTCAATGCAAAAATAATTTCTTTGCGCTTCCATGAGAGAATGTTTTGCTTGAAATTTTTAGCGTTGGAAATGCGAAGGGGAATATCAGAACGGAACACTCAGCAATTTAAATTCTAATCAAGACTGCTTGTTTATTTTGTACTAATGCCTTTAAGAAAAAGGCATGACTCTACTTCTTCATGTGCTTTGTTCTATTGCCAATTCTGAGCAGGAGTTCATCATTGGCTTTTCAATAGTTGATGTGAACAGAAATGTAGATGAGTAGGCACTTGAACAAACCACTCCCCCATAACTAACTTTTCTACCCAGTCAATAAAATTTGCTACAAGTAGTCAACATTGATAGGAACAATCAGAACACTTATGTCTTAGCCAGAAACTTGGGTTAAATTTACGGCCCCAATAGTTGAAGCTGCGTGGGCCAGAGTCATCCTTGAAACTGCACCTTCCCATCACATGCAGAGGGTCAAGGTCAGGATTACTCATGATGTTTGCAGCAATGACTGCAAGAACCCTATCATAAAAGTTACCCTCTATCAGAGGATCTCAGCATGTTTAAGAGAAAAGAAAGATAATGACTGCCATATTCTAAGATTGAGATGACCAAATAAATTCCTTTAGGTCCCACATTTAATAAACATTGATGATCAAGAAATAATTGCTTTCTTCTCCCTCCTTTTTTAAAGAAACTGGATCATTCTATAAAATTTCTTTTTAAGTCTCTCTACTGGTATCTTTTTTTTTTCTTTCCTTAACTTTGTTTCTTCTAGTATTCCTCTCATAACAGAGGTGATATTTTGTTACAATATCTATTCAATTTAACTTTTCTATGTCAAAGATACCAACCTCATTCCTTTAACAATCATTAGGTTGCTGAAGGCAACTGAACTGTTTCCATCACCACCACTGCCCATCAATCTCCACAGCTTATGTACCACTAAAAGAGAAAAGAGATTGAAGTATTCATTCAATGACTTCCCAAGTCCAATCAAGGGCCACCATCACCAACAACTGTTATGTTCTGTTATCACACACTCCTTTGTGTGCAAAGCATTGTGGGTGAACAGAAAAGCAAAAGTGGGATTCCATTTTATCCCCGCTCCCATTCTTTTTTCTTTTATTTTTTATCCACATTTTCACTCTTCTCCAATTTTTCCCTTTCATTTATTGCTACTATTTTTTTCTTCCCCCACCCCTATTTGTTTGCAGTGAGTCCACAGGCAGTGTCAATATAAGCAAGCTACCGACTGGGAGCTGCCTCTGTCTTTGTGTGTGTTCACCACCAACCGAATTAAGCTAAGTAGCAGGAATTTGGTGTGAAACTCAAACACTGGGCTCACACAAGTGTTATTACAAGATATTAGATGTTTGCCCCTGAAGTGAAAAGCTAATATTTGCCATCGAGGGTTCCTTTTCCATACATGCCTTTTTCTCCTCTTACCTTTTATTTTCTCCCCTCTCTTATCTCAAGCACAAATCATTGTGTGTGTGTGTGTGTGTGTGTGTGTGTACACACACAGAGGATTGTTTGTGGGAATAGATCTGTGCAAACAGTCATTGCTGGCATTCACAATTCCTTTGTTTGTTGATGGCCACTGGCATTGGATTAGATGTGCTATACCACATAGCACACACCTACCCTGATCTCCTGCAACTTATTTTGGCCTGTGTGTATATTTATGTACATATAGTTGAGTGCACAGATGCACACACTCACATAGCTGTTTATAATGATCTTCGCTGTCGTAATGTCATCTCCTCCTGCCTCTAAACTCGGATTTTGTCTGTTTTTTGTTTTTTTTGTTTTTTTGCACAAACTCTCATATTCACCTTAGACAAACGCTATCAGTCAATGACGATGTTGTCATATTCAAATGAAGATCAAATGGACTTCACCTTCTACTAAAGCTTTCTCTCTCTCTTTCTGTTATACAATGAGTATTCCCTGATGTCTTCAGCAACTACTTATATACCACATTCTGCTACTTTAATTAAGATCAATACCCCTTTGTTTTCTCATTCCCCACTAAAAGATTTAATGTTGGTAGATTAAATCTTTTTACTGTCCATTTTCTATATTTAATTAATATTTAATTTTAATGCTGCATATTGATATATATATATATATATATATATATATATATATATATATTTGTTTAGGTTGTGTAGTTACCAAATCTAAATAATTTTAACACTTGTCCATTAATTTTCTTTGAGAATTAGTATTAAAAAGGTCAAAGTTAAACATATATTAAGGTGTATTTTGTAAATATTCTCTTAAGAAAGTAGTAGTTTTAACAGATTAAAAAATATTAGCATTTTCTATATTTTCTCTTGCACAATGACCAATTTCCTTTTTATTGATATCATCAAAATCTCCCCATCCCCTTTTTTCCACTGCCTTGTGCCTATACCTATATAGAAAAGGCTTCAGAAGTTAATCATAAGTTAAAAAATTCAGATTTGGAGTTCCTAAGGTAGTTCATGGCTATATTTAACAATATCCTGGCAACTCTTGCAATGTCACTGAAGCCATGTGTATTTCCCCTCACCTTTCCATTGAACTATTTCAGCTATATGATGAGAGGTGAGGTACCTACTGTATAGGCAACAGTCTGTCTTCTATATCTAACTACCCAGGTTAGAGAACCAGGACTCAAAGCACAACTCTTTCATCTCCCAATACTAACAGATGCCTTGTCTGTCTGCAAATTAAAATTTTTAAGTTTGAAAAGCAAGTATATTTTGAGGCCAATCATTTGACATGGTAACAATTAAGAGCATTTGATCACAAAATTCTGGCATTTGTTTAGTGGTTGTATAATAAAGAACATTCTATAAGTGATTGATGTTCTGCTCCAAATTTTCTCATATACAAATTATATTTAACCCTTTGTTAGTCCTGTGAGGTCTTCAGACAACCCATTCAAAATATAGACATATTTAATTAATTTTGGGGTTTATATTGTTTTGAGTATTTCTTCTGATTTTTATAGGATAAATAAAAAGGTTTTATTTTGAAAAATTGAATTACAAGGTCTATATTAACAAATTTGTAAGTTTCAAAAATTAAAATATGCAAAATTGTTTTATTTTTAGTAAACAAACTGCTTGCAATTCACACAAGTATTTTGATAAAATCAGAAACTTCTTGTTACTTGAGAGGTATTCATAAAGCTACTTGACTAATGAACATTTAATTTGTCACCTGCTAATTATTAAGAAAAATATTTTGTAGGGTGTTCAAAAACCTCACAGTACTAACAGAGTTAATACAAGTTTTATTATCAAAATCCATATAATTGCTTTTATATGAACCAATTATCTAAGGTTCCTTAAAAAAATTAAACTAAAAGGATGTCTAACAATTAAAAATGTTTATATTTTTCACTCTTTTATAATTTGATTCAACAAGATAAATTTTATTTCCCATTCTTTATATTTTTATTCTTCAGGAAGACATTTTTTCCATGTTCTATATGTGAGGTTGGATTTTTTAAAAATTCCAAGAATTCTATTTAAAATTGATTTGCCCATAATCAATAATTTGATTTCACTCCTTCCTCTATTAACGTTATACTAACTCTAGAGGCAATGAATTATCAGTGCACTATAATGAACCCAAATATTTTTCTGTTTTCAATAAGATGAAAAATAACCAGAGGGATTGGGTTCATTTCTTTAAATTCCATTAAACATGCACACACATACATATTTCAAGATGACTTGTCAACTAAGCAGATGTTTAATAATAATAATAAAAAAAAAGACATTGGTGGCCTGAAATGTTAAATGATGTATTTTCTTAAGGGTTGTCTTTTTCACTCTTGCTCAATTCATGTAGAATGAAGCTACCCAAAGTCACTTTGGTAACTTTGGGAATAGTGATGAAAACTTCTAATTAATAGGATAATTCTTATAGATTTTCAAAGGTACATCTTTCATACATTAACATCTGAATGGGTCCTGAGATTCCTTATGTTACTTCTTCAATATTTAACAAACAAGCTCTTTTTTTTCCAATTACCTCTGTCAGTCCTGCTCATAATACATCTTTTATGATTCAAAGAATTAGATGAAAACCTTAGTTATGTACAAGACAAGTATGGGGTGAGGATTGAATTCATTACTCATGGTCTGCATGACAACCATTACACCATGACCCATATTACTAAGGATAACTTTTTACATAAAGCTGCAATTATATGATAACCATTTAAGATACTGAATAGTAATGACCTTGCTAATCATTTTGACAGTGCTCAAAAAGATTGGTCAAATTAGGTAACATTATTGACATTTTAATAAAGTTTATCTTCTAGTCTGACAAAGCAAAAGGCTGAAATCTGAAAGGAAATGATTTTTTTGTATGAAGCTATCAAATAGGATGGAAGTCATACCTTTATAAATCAGCAAAATGGCTTTGTTTCTTACTAAAAGAAACTTTTTATTTATTTGGACTATAAATGTATTTGGTCTAGTTTTATATTAGTATCCTTGAGGAATTTGTAAATTGTTTTTTTAAAAAATATTTAAATTCTGATAGCACAAGTCTACAACCATAGAGCACCAATAAGGATCTAACTAGAAATATCTTTTGAGATTATCTTGTGAACCCTAGCTTTGCAGCAAGTGCCCTGGATAATTAAAATACGTTTCACTTTTGGTTCAAGCAATTTTTTTTTTCCCCACTAATAACACATTTGGTATAGCAAAAACTGGCAATAGATTTTTAGAATTTGTTTTTGCAAATCTGCAAGCACTTTTAAACTCTCATATCTTTGATCTCTACCTCTCTCTCTCTCTCTCTCTCCTTTCCTGTCATTTTAGGATGTAGCTGATTGTAGCTCTCTACAGTTTTTGTTGCTCTAAATTTTTGTTTCTCTTTTATGAGTCTACTCACTTTTTGTAGTACTTGTTGTTCTATCCATTTGTACAAACTTAAGTTGATTGTTCTCTGTTTTCCTCCTTTCCTTTTGCTTTTAATATACTTTGTAAATTCTGCAAGCCTTTTTTTTTTCTTCCATGGTCTCTACCAAAATTTCAGTTGTCTCTTATTTCTAGCAACAGATTTTTCTTAAACTTTCTCAATTATTGCATCCTCTATGGTAGTCACAATATTAGTTAGTGTAACCACATCTCCATTTCTTCAAATGTTTTGCTTTGTGATGAAATTGCTCAGCATTCATTTTCATATTGTAAGATAGACATCAAATAGCAGTACAGAACTCTTCATTTTTGTTTTTATACACTTCTAGAATTGTCTCACTTTTCCATTGATAAGATAATTGAATTTGTGCACTTTAATTTTGATGTCCCTAATGTGTAACTTATATTGTCCCTTTTGCTCACAACCATGTGATCTATTCTTTTTTTAACTATCTTTTCTAATAGTTCTTTCTGTTTACTCTCTAAATCTCACATCATCAATGTATCATCTGCATAGCCTACATAAGGTTACATCTGCTATGTTCTGGAAGGTCCTCTAATTCTCTTTGAATTGTCTTGCTCATACAGTTTAAATAAATCCAGTGAGGATACATACATATTCTTGTCACAATCTTTCTATTTAGGTGTACTCAATTTATTTGTCTAACAATTCTTCTTTTTCTCTCTCAATACAGGTTGCTGATTATTTGTATATCAATCTATACTAATAATACCTCTGTGCCATGTCTTTTCAGGACGTTGGCGATCATGGCTCTCCACAATTTGTCTTTTGTAGCTGTTAGTAAATTTTGTCTTTTTGCTATCTTTCCTAAACCCTGTTCTGCCAACCATTTATTTAAACAAACTATAAAGCTTCATATTTTATGTGACTCCTTACAAGAAGTTTCTAAGGCATAAAGAATGTCTACAAGTTCTTAGCAAAAAAATAAAACAGCCTATAATAAATCCTAATACTGACTAGTAAGCATGTTATGGGCTGGTGGATAGAGGATTTGATAAATCGAACCCCCCCTTTTTTTTCCTCTTTTTAATACAATCAAGTTAAGTAATAAGTAAAACCAATCTGGTCTCTTGTTATTTGTCATCTGCATCATATTATTAACTGATGTTAAACTAATTTTGAAATTAACAGTTGACACATATAAATGCAAATATTTTTGTAGGTCATATTTTCACTTAATATTCTTCCTTCCTTCTTACAACCAGTTTGTCACCATGTTCCTTGCAATTATCTTTTACTTTGGATTTCATGTAATGTTCTATCAGTTTTTACATTACATTACCTTGAAACATGGAATGAAAACCTTGCAAAATGTTCAGATCAAATACTCAATTTGTTTACAACTTTGTAAGGAATTTATAGGCAAAATACACTAATTAAGAAAATAAGTGTGCAACATTCCTTGTTTATGTTAGATACAATGTCAAATATAAAGTTCCAAAATTTGACAATTTCTCCTTTAAGCAATTCTCTTCATTGACTTTTTTTCACTTTCTCATCCGCCCCCATGCCCCACCAGTAAACCCCCCTTCTCATATACAATTTCACAATCCTTTTATCTATTTCCTACTCTCTCAGCTTCCTTCAGCTTGTCCGATCTAAATCTCCAGAGACTTAAACTCTCTTTCTCTCTCTTCCAGTGGGGTCACATCGTGGGCTTCAGCAGCTCTTCGTCGTTGCCTCTCTGCAAAGTTAAGGTACACATGCTTTTGCTAGGAAGTTCACTTAAAATATATATATATATATATATATATATATATTTCCTTTCCCATTGCTCAAAATCAACAAAAAAAAATTGCTCTACTTACAAACCTCCATCCTAAACTGCTTGTGTGTGCATTCTCATGTCTAGTTTGCATTGACCCTACAAATGTTGCTGTGCGTGTGTTCCTTTTGCTTGCTTTTCAAGCTTGTATAAACAATATTCTTTTTCATCTTTTTCTAACAATCTACTATTTAGAAAGAAACTTCCTTTTGCTTTTATACTAAATTTTTAATTTTACAAACATTACGTATCATTATGCAGCAAATATTCATTATAGATAAACCTTTAGTTTTTTGTTTTTAATCATGAAATAAAAAATATAGGGAAGGTTCTTATGAACTGGTATGTTGCAGGGTGAAGTAATGGCTACCAGTATAAAATCTTTGGGAAAAGCATTAATCTGTTTCTCCCTGCACACTCACCAGATATCTTGATAAAATGTCTTGATGTAAAAAAAAAAAACATTACTCTTATAAAATACCTTATAGGCAGCAGCTAAAAACTATAATCAACATTGTTTGATTCAGTTATGAATGTCATTGTTTGTATTTTGTCACTTGATAAAATATACTCAAATCTGAGATTTTTTTTTTTTTTTTTTGTTGCTTTGAAAAATACATGAAGTTGAGTTAGGTTTTCAGAATTGATGCAAGAAATAAAATCATTGTTTTTTTTATTATTTTATTAATTTTTTATTTTAATACTGTAAAAGTGAAAGGCACTGTATTCTCAAAGAAATAGAACAAGAAAATTTTCAACCAGGTGGCACTTGTGCACAAATTTTTGAATGATATTTTAGAACACTGGAGTGCTTTTGAAATAGAAGAAATTTTTTTTTTTTTTGTTTTTTTTTTGTGTGTGTGTGTGTGCACATTTGCAGTTGAGATCATTGTATAAAAAATTTATAAACTAAAAAAGATTATTAAAAATTTGATACTAAGTTCAAAATGGTGTCTATTTTGAATTTTTTTTTTTTTTTTTTTAATTTTGTGTGTTACTGGTTTTTATTTTAGTATTTCTCTAAATATTTTGAAATAGATTATATTGTCATTGTTTAACACTCTTTATAGTCTTTGTCTGATACAAGGTCACAGCAGTGGTGAGGCAACTATTAGGATCAGTTTACTATATTATTAAATTGGTCTACCTTGGTATCCACTAGAATATAGTACTCTACACTCTATATAAAAATATAAATTTGTTACATTTTAATGATTTTAACTATTTGTGAAAGGATATTCGGTGACTTATATATTTATACTTTCATATTTAATGTAAAAGAACTTTTAAACTTTCATAATTATTATTAACCTTGTCATTTGCATTTTGGAATATGGCTAATGATCATCTTGAATTCTGTAGACTTTCATAGAATTTTATAATTATTGGCTGAATCACATTGGCCATCTTTTGGCAAAGTACATGTTTTATTTGTTGGTATTACTAAATAAAGTGTGCTTAAAGATTTTGCTTTTTAATGTTTTTAGTTTGATTGTTTGCATGACTTGCTGTCTCTTGTTTTTTACACATTTTTTTTTATATGTTAAAATTATTTCACGGGTGTTATCAGTTTTCTTGATAAAATAGTCTTCATTGAAATGGTACTTTTAATAACGTTTAAAAGGCGTGTGATTACTAACCTTGCTTGGAAATTAAGTTCTACAAATTTTTTAAACTGATTTTACAATCTCTTAAAGTTCAATCAAAAGCAGTTAGATTCTTCTTTATCTCTTGTCACATACAATTTCTATTTAGAAAACTACCTTTGAGGCAAAAAGATTTGATTTAATAAGAAACAATACAAAAAAATTAAAACTAATTTTAGATGTCATTTTTTGTTTAATATAGATTATTATACAGTTTGAATAATCAGTTGCTTTTGGATCATGTAAACAAACATCCAACTTTCAACGAAAGCATTACAATGAGTCCTGTCACTTAATTCACAGAATGATTTTTAGCATTTTTGTAGAATATACTTTAACTTTTTGCACACAAGCAATATCAAATGATTTTTCCCCAAAAAGGACTTATAGGGAATTTAAAATTAATTTAGTGCCTGTAATATCAATAATGGAAAAGTAAATTTTTTAATGGAAAGTAAATTTTCAACATTTGATCATAGTATTAATATATAAGTTATGTCTGACAAAAGATGAGGTAATTTAGCAACTTGAACAAATTGATAGATCTGATCAGATTCTCTGAACTTTTGGGTATTAATTGATTTATAAAACTTAACACAAAAGATGTTTCTTTCAAAAAATGAGATATTACTGTAGAGAATTTAAAAATAATATACGGACTTAAAATTTTGTAACATTCTTGCCTGATGTTTTTCACATTTAGGTAAAATAAATGTTTTTATTTTAATTTCTTTGTGTAGAAATAATTACTTTTTGTATTTTAACTTGATAATTTGAAACCACTTTAACAAATTCTTAATTCTCAAATTTTTAGTTTTAATTGAAGAAATAGTATTAGACAAGTTTTTTTTTTTTACATTCTTCATGGCTATTCCTTAAATTTTTTTTTCTTGCATTCAACTATTTTTGTATACTGTAAGTTATACTCAGTAAATATAATTGTTTTACAAATCTTAACATGAAGGAAAATGGCTAAATTTTACTATTTTTTTATTCTGTTTTTTTTTTTGTTTTTTTTTTGTTTTTTTTTTTAATTTTAATTTTTTTTTATTTTGTCTTTCTCTAGAGAGCCTCTGCATCTCCAGCTGATCGTGAAAAGTACAGACATCGAAGCCGGTCACCAGAAGTTAATGAAAACTCCAAGAAACGGCGAGCAGAAGAGAAACCAAATGTAAGTTTGAATAATTTTGAAACTGCTCCAGAAGAATCCAAATATAGTGATTAGGGGAGAATTTTAATGCGAGTTCAAATCCCATTGAGTATTTATTGGATTAGTTCTAATCTATGCAGTTGGCTAATGGACTGACAGTCTGAAAAGTGGCTAAAAATAGAATATTTTCTCTCTCCTGTAAAAAAAGAGACCCTGTCTAGAACCACTGAACTTCTTTTGACAAAATGTAAGTTGCATTTGTTTATGACCTCGCTTACAACCTCTAAAGACTTATGGTGTATTCCTGCCTTTTTTCAGGACAGCGATGGGGAGAAAAGTGACCAAGACCTTGTTGTTGATGTTGCAGAAGTAAGTAAAAGTGAATTTTGAATAAAATATCAGCTTTATTTTGCTTAAGATTACATTTTTGTGTATCTCTTTTCTATCATTTTATTTAATCATGAAACTTTTTGGAAACTAATTTTAAAAAAGATTTCTTTGAGATTTGGAATCCCTAAAGGCCTGCAGTATAAGCATATACAGAAAAAAAGGCTTACTGAATATAAATATCGTCTTAAAGAATAATCAAAATTGTTCCACAGAAATATATATTTTCTCAGGTTGAAAAATAGATACACAATTCTAGATACAAAAACTTTGATTAGTATACCATTTATGTAAAATACAAACATCACAGGTAGGATTTACTAAGCAAATATGTCAAAACTTCCATTCATTCACATATGCATATTTAGACAGGAATTGTTCTTTTAAAAATCTATTGTTAAAAACAAGACATTTTGTATCTATTATATTTAAATATCTTTTCATGAATGTGGTTGTTTGTGGATTAATTGGCCTAAATTCCTGATGTTCCAAATTTTCCACTCACCTGAATCATCAAGTGTTAGCAGCAGTAAATAAAAAAAAAATTTTGTTTTAGGAAGTAGATTTTATTTTATGAAAACTAAATCAAATGTAGTTTACTACAACACATGAATTTAGGACAATTTCTCACATATACAACAACCATATTTGTGAAATTATGTTCATACATGAGAAAGATCATTTAACTGACAAAAAATGTTTTTTTTATTAATAGCTCTTTAAAAAACAATTATTGCCCAAATATACATATAATATCTTATTAAAGTTGTAATTGCCCCTCCCTTTCTTAGGTTGTATGACTGTTAAGCCCTGCGAATACTTCATGAATAATAGACTATTCCAAATTTGCTATGAAGAGGAGAAAGACACTAATTGGTTTCAGTGAGGAAAAGGGGAAGATAGAAGTGGAGAGAGAGAATTAGATTAAGCTGATAAGAACAAATACTTCACTTTGATCTTAGCCAAAAAGGCCAAGAGCAATGGTGACTATGATAAAAAAAAAAAAAAGTTCCATTTTTCAGACATACAGTCTCAAACAACAGAATCATCACAAATCTAGTTACCCTAAATAATATTGTCAGCTGAATTATTTTTAAATTATTATTTATAGTAATGTTCATAAGAATGGGATTTGACTATTGTAAATAAAGTGTGTGAAAGAAAGTTTTGATATATTTGCTTAGCAAATCCTATTTGTGATACGTGTTACATAAACAGATATTTTAAATAAATTGGCTACTAAAACTTTTTGTATCTAGAATTCTTCATGTACTTTTCAACAAAACTTGAAACAATAATTTCTATGACTAAGATTAGTAAAGCTTATTTCTAAATTAACCTTTTTAAGGGAATAGAATCTGATAAATTTTTTTTTTTTTTCCTTTTGTACTTTTTAGGACAGTTCACCAGTGAATGGTGACTTATCACCCAGAGAAAAAGTTCTTAAAGATTCTCATAAAAAAGATGACAGAAGCAGTCCTCGAAGTGATTCATCATCACACGCCAGCACAACATCTTCATCTAAACATAAAGAGGTTAGAAATTGCTGAATCTCATTGAAATTATACTTTGCTTTGTAAAATCCTAGTTAACACCACAAATATGCTGTTTTTTCTACCATCTAAGGGTTGCTTTTCTTCACTCTCTGCTTACGATAGATCAGGGATTTGATTATTATTACTCTATTATTGCCTAGCACACTTAATAGAGGCATTTGGCCCCTGCTAACCCTAAAATTAGATTCATTGGTCATAAGTGATTAAATTTTGATTACAAATCAAAATATTTAAAAATATAAAAGTAACAATATCTAAGTAGAGAGGAGTCATCAGTTTTCTTTTTTCTCTCCTTCAAATATTCCTTGACAAGTTAAAGGTGCGTATTATATGGTAACCACTTGATTGGCAAGATATTTCATGACGTCATGCATTGAGAAATACTGTAATTGCTCTCGGGTGCTTAATAGGAGCGGTCAATGAATGCCAAGGGTGGTCTCAATGTACAATAAGCCAGTAGATTATTAACACTATCCATGTGTTGTGTGTACCATCTACCAAAAATTGCCAAAGCTCAGATTTTGTTTCTAGCTCTCTTCTAGAGAGCTCAACAGTTTATTCAAATTTTTGTCTGACTAATGATGGCTGCCTCAACATTTGCTTTTTAAAAGCAAGAGTGCATTTTTTTTTAATCTTTATTTATTTATTTATTTTATTTTTTTTTTAACTTTGTGCAGTGTGGCAGTTAATTTATCCAAGACCTATGATTTCTGGATTTGTGAATATCTTTCTGATGCAACTAACAAATAATTCTGATATTAAGTTTAACACATTGACTGCCAACCTCAAGATAACTTGTGGTTGGTAGTTATAATGCTGAATATCTGTTATCTTGTGCCAACAGGTTTATTTGCAGTGATACTTTTATTGAGAAAACAGTGTTGAGACTTTAATTGAAAGTATAAATCAACTCCTAAAAAGAATTTATTGTCTAAGTTATCTGTTATAAAGTTAGTTTGAAATCATATTTCATAATTGACCTGTGGCAGTCGGACATGGTAAGGATGTCTTTTGGCAAGTTGTTATAGTGTTCCAGACACTACTTCAAGATGCTATGATTTTTTTAGGAATGCAATATCACATGCTAATTCTGCTTGTTTGTCTGTTAGTAAGTTAGCACATATTACTCTGTATTTGCTTCAGATAAATAATGATCCATTCTGTTGTAATTATGAGTGGTTCATTTGTTGTGAAAAGATTGGCTGCTAATCAATATCTCTCCTTCCAAAACTTTCAAGTTAATGAAGGCTTCACTATAAATTTTCAGCATTAACAAATTAGTTTTGTTTTATCTCTGTATTTTTCTTTTAATTTCCAGAATGACAAATCAGGGACTCCTGTATCAAAATCTCTCACCCCAACCAGTTCAGGAAGTGTTACACCAGGTCCCTCAAGTGGCATGAAACCCATAGCTAAAGCGCCCCCATTAAGTAAGTCAGATCTCTTCAGTTTCGTACAGATTGGTGTTGTCTTGTGTACAAACCCACTGTCGAATATACAGTCAACTTCACAATATCCTTAATTCAGAATTCTCGTATGTTTCAGGTGCATACCCATTCATGTCCCACACCGGTCATGCAGTTTCAGCAGAGCTTAGTCCAAGCGCTGTGTATAGCAATAATATGTTACACAACAGTATTTCACCAAGCGGTTATTCCAGGGGCCCAATGGTAAGTAGTCAGTGCTTTATAGTCACTATAGATGCCATATACACTGGTGATTGTTTTTGAGAATTTTTTCCATAAATTGTTCAGACTATTGTTCCTTATTAGGTTATTAGATAAATTTGTTTTTTGGTTACAATTTATCTTATTACATATTAATAGTTCTGATGAATCATTCAACCATGTTTACCTCTTCATTGTTTACGACCTCCTGCCAACGATGTACTGTCTTGCCTCGACAATAGAAATTACTAGGTTTTAACTCAAAAATTCTTCAAGCCATGTTTTAAGCTCCACATCATTGTTGAATGAAACACCACTCAAATTGTTAGAAAGCTACTAAAAAATGTGGTAGAAAGAGTTAAATCTTTAGAAAATGTTGGATGAGGCAGAATTCCCCAACCAAGCTCTTTAATTGCATGTTTGATCATGTTAGCGACATAAGGATCAAGCATTGTCATGTTCAATAATCACACTGTATCACCAGTCAGCAGTTTTTTTTTTTTTGTTTCTTTTTTTTCTTAGCTGAATTGTTTCTTTGAGCCTGTTTATTTGTTCAACATACAGATTAGCATTGAACAATCATTCTGTTGGCAATTAAGTCATTTTCATATGCAACACAAATGCCTTGAGCAGCTTTGGCAGCTTTGTGACCTTGATTAAAATCAAAGGGATGTCAAACATGCTCATTCTTGTCTACTTGGCATTCCATCTCAAAGAGGTGTTTATTTTTAAATGAAACTTCAATAATGTTAGGCTTCAAAGGATAACCAGTTATAAAGAAACAAAAATGTTATGAAAGATCATTTGAAGAACATCAGGAAAAGAAAATGAATATGTAACAACCTATTTTTTTTTTCTATTACAACAGTTTTCATTCAAATTTCAAGCTTTATATTAAGAAATATAAAAAATCCCTTACACTATATACAGATCCATAAAATATAAGTAGCAAGAGTTACAACCATTTTGTCCAAGTAAGCTACACTTAATCCAACCTACCCTTGAAGAACAAAAACAACTGAACCGTGGATATGCAATAAAAGAGGTTCCACATAAGTTATACACATATAACCCACTCACATATACTAAATATTGCAGAGTCACTGATGTGACGTGTACAGCTTCTCTCGAGCCATCCACTGTATCGTATATCTTGATAAAATCTAATGACCTAAACCTAACCCAACTCAGATTTTATAAAGTAAATTGTTAAAAGAATTGTTGACTAAAATTCAATACAATATTTGATTTCTTGCAAAAAGTTAGCCTATATCTCAAAATATTTGTCTAAATACATATGTAAGTATATGAAATGAGTTTTCAAAATGTCATGACACTATATCACACCTTGGTATTGAAGTCTTCTTAAATAAAAATACAAAAAAAAAAAAACAATCCAATTTTGAAGTTTCCTTCAGGAGAGACTGAACCACCACTTTGGAACTACAGTAAAACTATTTTAAAAGCACTGACTAAACAAATCCAGAGGTTGTGGACATTACAACTTTAATGTGTTCTTTAACAGCATAGTCATTCTTTGTAATTTTTTTCTAAAGTTGGTCCTTCACCAGAGAAGTGGATGGCAAAAGAGTGCATATTTAACACTTCATGCAGATATAGAAGAGGAAAGAAAAAGAAAAAATAAATAAATAAATGAGCTGATTCTTAAAACACACTCACAAGACATCAGAAAGTTGTATTGGAAAGTGAAGGAGAAAAATCTGGTCTAGTAGAAAGTACCTGGAGGGAGAAAGAAACACATTGCAAGTAATAAGAATATTACTACTGCAAGGGGAGTCGGCGACTGAAGGAGGCTGTGTACATTAGTGAAGCGGATGAATTAATAAGTCAGGTCCGTAGGGATTTCTTTGCTTAGAAAAGATTGTAGAGCAAACCTGCATCTAAAATATGAAATCACCATTGCTTTCAGATCTCGCATTATGAATTCATACAATTGCTGAATTTATAACAATTCCTTTCTATTGGCTATAATTTGTCTGCTTTGCAATGTGTGTGTGTAGGGGGGTGGGGGGATCAAACTTTTTCTTTTAACACAGACTGCATCCAGAAAAACTGTAAAATGGAATGATTAGAACCTAGTAGCAACAAATCTTGACTTTGATTTCTAATACTGCTTCTTTACTTTTAGATTAAAAAAATAAAATTAACTATGTACATGATTTTTGTGATACAATCAAAGAGATTAGATCTATTTTGTATTTATACTAAATTTCACCATCTTTGATTATGAATTTTAAACTTCAAAATGATATGACACCTTTTCCACCTCTCTACTTCCATTTGTACAAAATTTCTGATTATTTTTTTTTCTATTATTCAGGCTGGGTTTGAACATCATGGACACATGAGGATGCCATCTTTCACTGGCTTTCAAAGTGGCAAACCGTAAATATGCATTATTTTTCATATTTAAACTAGTGAATTGCTTTCCTGACAAATCTTTTCTATATTGATCTTTTTTGCATTGTAATTCCTCTGTTACATTTATTAGTGATAGTGATTGTTTGTGTTATTTGTTTGCCTAGTTTTCAAGAGTATTCAAGAGACAACTATTCACCAAAGGCCCATGGATAACCACTGAGTTTTGGGAGATAGTTTGCATAGCTACAAAATGCTAGCACATAGTGTAATACCTGTATTTCTTCAACATTCTTTTTTTTCTGCTAGCAAATATGGTAATTGCCTAGTTTTGAAGTTAGTCTTAATCTGCTGTAATTTTTTCAAGTATTCTACTTCATTAATCTTATTAAAAAGAATAGGCATTTTATGTATATTGAATTTTTTTTCTTAAATGCAAATAAATTTTTGCAACTGCAGCTAATAATGTAAGAAATAAGTGGCCAAAATTTTTATTAGGTGCAAGCTTTCACTTGAGCTATTTTCAGAGGGTTTAAAAAAGTAAGAGAAAATCAGGTGTATTTCAAACAGTGCCTTGTTTTAAAAAGTATTGTTATATTTTGTTTAAAAGTTAAATCCTATGCAGTAGAACAGTCATATCAGCAATGTGTAATGACAAAATACATAAAATGCTGAGAATACAATTTACTTTTCATACACTTGACAATAACATGTAGGAGTTGAAAGTTTGTGTCAGTTACAGAATTTGGCTTTTTTGTAATGTCTATAACAGCCACATATTAGAAATTAGTTTTACAAATTTAATAGACATAAAATGTCTACTCCTTTTAATAAGGCAATCATGAATCTTATAAATCTATAAATATTGGATTAATTCTTTTTCCTAATTTTCCAGAGCTTATTCCTATCATGTAAATGCTGATGGCCAAATGCAGCCAGTTCCATTCCCACCAGATGCACTCATTGGGCCAGGCATTCCACGACATGCAAGGCAAATTAATACTTTAAACCATGGAGAAGTGGTATGTGCGGTGACCATCAGTAACCCTACCAGACATGTATATACTGGTGGAAAGGTAAATACCAAAGTTTTATTTACTAACATTCTCTCGAGTGAATAGGGTTGGAGGTAGCTTGTACTTATGTCCATATCACATTGAAACACTGGGTTCTTATCTAATCATCAAAGTTAGGCAACCCTGAACCTGGTCTAGATGATATGGACCAGTTGGAATGTCAGGTTCTGTAAGCTTGGATGTACAGTTGTCTTGATCTGACCATTGACCTCAGAAGTTGGATGCACAATAAGGATGGTGCAACACTACCAGATTTGTTTCTTAAATGAGCTTGTTAACTATTACATTGCAGCAAGCACATTTTTCTCAGTCATAGATTGAAATAAAATATTCCACCGATGTTATTCTCTCTCTCAGGGTTAAGTGTTTTCCAACTTGAGAAGAACAAAGATTGGTCCAAAAGTAAAGCCTGTCCTGTGACCAGACATCTGCATAAAAGATAGTGTGTAATTTTTAATTAGGTCTCAAGTGTTTTGTATTTTATGACTAAGATGGCAGCTATCCACTTGACTAAAATAATAGATAAATAAATGAAAACTTTTGGGAGCAATTGACAACAAACTGGAGAGTGAGGACTTCTGGCGACAGGATTATGTTAATGGTCACAGTTGGGATTGGGGACCAGTGATAAATTAGGAACAAACTGTTATCGAGGTACTTCTAATGCCACCTGTTAGACAGGCACGTTGTGATGCTGAGATAGGGAGAAAGAGTTGTGGGGAAATGCTGATATTAGTTGGAAATATCAGAAATTGTCCCTAAGTGTCAGCTACGTACCTAGATTGTGCAAGTGAATCCTTGAAATAAACATTTAAATATACTGGAAACAGGGTTTGAGTTTTCATGCTCACTTTTCGTTTCCTTGAGTGTGCAGTCAGTTTTTACAGTATAAACAAGAATAAAAATTCAATGTGGAGTTTTCATGTGCTAAGTCGACGGAAAAGCTGGAGAAAAACCCAATTCTATACTTACATCTTTAACTATAACAGATTTAATAATAGAAACACTAAAAGCAAACACAAAAATCTCTGTATTCCAAATCTGTTTCTCAACATAGTCTCTTTCCTACTCACCCATCATATTCCACCTTTTAAAGGACATGCCTCCTTGTCTTTTTTTTTTGTTTTTTTTTTTACTGTGTTGAGAGTTGCTTGTTTCACATCATGGGAGAACTGCTGTCATCTGAGTGTTTCATGGGCTTGAACATAAGCACCCTTTGTTGTTCTGTGAGAATTAAGAAACTACTTTAAATATACATACCCCTTGAGCAGTCAAATGACTGTCCTAATATGCAGGCACTTCAATAGGTCACCTGAAGACTACACTTTCACAACAGTGATTCTTTCACAGTTGAACTGCAATGAGAGCATCAGCCTGGCAGCTGTTGTACTAAGGCAGGGCATGCCATTTTTTCATTTCTCTCTAAGAGTGCCATTAACTCTACAAACTTATCTCTTTACTATGTTTATATCAAATACAGCCTTTCCATAGGCATTTACTAACATTCTGTAAATGTTTGTCTCACTTAATTCTTCAAAAAGCATATTCAGTGATAGCTCTTTGCTGTTTATGTGTGTTCAGAAGAGTATCCATTTTGAAAGAAGATTATGGGTAGGAAATAAGTTTTTTCCCTGATCTTAATTTTTTTGCCCCCTTTGAATATATTTCAGAGGCTATTAGAAAAAATTATTCAGTTGCAGGATTTTTTGGTAAATTTATTTTGCATATTCATTCTTTTGATTGTATAGATATGAATTTGAAATATATATTTAACATGTGAATATTTTTCTTCCTCTTCTAGAAAATATTTTTTGTAAGAGTTGACTTTTTTCACAAAGCATTACTGAGAAACTATTACTTTCAATAAAATGTCCACTTAAACTTTCTCAGTCATTTCAATGGGTCTTTTTTTTTTATTCAGGTGATATTGAAAAAGAAATTTGTTCTCGTGACCTACATTTTCTTTTTGTCAATTTCTTAGTTTTATATTGAATATATACTAATTTACTTTATAATGTTTGGAAATATTACTTTGCTGCTCTCATAATCTTTGAGTATAGTTTAGAATGTTGAAAGGGCTCAGATACATAGGAATGTTTTAGATAAATGTTCAATCAGAAAAAAAATTTTTTTTTTTTTTTTTTTTTAAGCATTTTCTGTAGTTGCTACTCAACTTCAGCAGATATACCAATATCAAACAATAGTTTTAACTGATTATTTTGAAGTCTTTTTTCTTTCGTTTTTTTTTTTTATTCTCCATCCCCTCTTTGTTCTTGTCACTTTTTATCACAGCTCTCCAGATTCACTTTGCTTATTTTTGTAGTAGAAGAATGTCCTATACGATAAAAAGCAATAATAAAAAGCGATATATTAAAAACCAAAAAACTTGTCCAAAATGGATGAATTTGTCAATGTGGCAACAATTTCAAACTATTTGTCATTCTGTCTAATATCTGAATAGGCTGAGTACAAAACATGGTCCCTATTATTCATCTTGCTTCTTGGTAGCAAAGATTCTTGTCTGCCATATGCTCTCTATTGGCTTTTCCTTTACTCTTTTATTCTTTCCTCTTTGATGCACCTCCCCTGCCCACACTTTCCAAAAACAATTGAGAGAAAAACACCACACCACTGCCAACCTTTTCAGTCATATTACCAACCAAATGCTTTCCAAACAACAATGGCTGACTCTCAGAGCATTGGCCCTATCACACAGTTAATCATTGCTTCATCTCTACTGGCTACAAGTAGAAATGATGATCAATAATGTTACGCCTGTCTACTGCTATGCTGCACATCTATTCATCCATTCCAGTAATTGGTAACAAACTGCCTTTGTTACTACACTGGCTTCTTCTGGCTAGAGAAGTAGCCATGATATTTTTTTTATTATTAACCAGTGTTTGTTTTTCTCTCTAACAAAATTTACTCTTATCTTTATATTCTTACAGCTTCTTTTAACACCAATATTATTTTTTACTTTGAAAATCAATGATGTTTTAATTTCTTTAAAACAGCCTAAGTTGTATTTCAAAATTATTTTTAATTTTATTTTTGCTTTCTCTTGTTAGATTTTATAAATTATTAAAAGGAATATGATTTTACAAAACAATTTCGTTTGACTGCTGTATTTTAAGAAATTATTTTTTATATAAATACATTATCATTTATTCTGTTTCTGATGTTATTAGCAAGGATATAGGGATGAAACCATTATACTTTTATATCTTAGAAATTTTATCTTAAAATTCTCTTGCTCCACGTTTTTAAACTTAAAGCTTTGATTAAAGTTATAAAAGCCGACATCTTAAAAAGCAATTCCTAACAAAAAAAAAAGAGGGTGTAACATAAATATATACATATATATATTTTTTGTTATCCCCTTTTTTCATTTTTTTGTATTATAATTTGCCTTTTAACATGTCTGCTTCTGTTACTCTGAAAAAAAATTAAACATTTTTTTTTAGACCTAAAACACCATATTTGCTGGTACCAAGAATAAGTGAGTGAATATGCTTTTTTATTTCAGAATTATCACAAAATATACATAAGTCTTCAATTGTATTGGCTCTGTAAATATTGCCTTTTGGTAGTAGACCCATCAACCAAACATTTTGTTGAGAAAAACTTAGGTGGTATATAATTATGCGGAGCATCTAACCATAGAGTAATGTTTAGCAGACCATTACTCTGTAGGTTGTTCAATCGTCACCAGATGGTTACCTCGTACCAAACTAATATCTATATTTACTATCTGTAATGTTATATATGGTGTTAATAAGTAGACAGGGAATATGTGTAAATGGTTGAATAGAGAGAGTCCTGTCAGAAATGGTCTTTCTTGAAAATGTATAAAATCTTATACTTGATGACATATCTAATGTCTCTTTTCTACTACTGAATGCTTTATTCTATGTCTTTGTCTTTCAGGGCTGTGTAAAAGTGTGGGATATTAGCCAATCGGGAAATAAAAATCCAATCTCACAACTGGACTGCCTGGTAAGATTTGTTTTACCTTTACTTTCAAAATTTGTGGGATCAAACCATAATAATATAGGGGGTGCTGAAAAGCTTGATATACTTCCCAAGTATTTCAATAATCAAGCATGATAAGGAAGTGGCTCAGGTTGATTACTTTTCAGTACCAGAGTAATTAATATTCAGTTTTTATGAGAAGGGAAAGAGGACAAATGGAGTATATTAAACTCTTTGGTTTATTTCTTTGTTTTACTTGCTTGTAATTAATTCAAATTTAGTTTAATGATTTATTACTTAAGTTACCAGGTTAATAAATATGACAGCTTAAAGATAGGCCCAACTTTGGGAATCAGATGGCTTTTATTGCTGATATATAATTGCTTTATTCTATTGTAAAACCATTATGGCTTTTTGCTTTAACAATTGGTCACTGTTAAAACGTTTTAATAGGGAAATTTAAAGTATAAGCATAGTCTTTTTAGAGATTATAATGAAATCTGCTTAGCATTTATTGCCTGGTAGTTTGTTTTTTTTTTAACTTGCTGTTACAACATTGACATGAAATTATTGAGGGAATAGGCTGAAATAAAAAATACCTAACACTAGTAAGAAGTACAGCTTTTCCCATGAAGTAGTAACTGTATGCACTATTTTTCATAACGCCTCTTAGTTTCTGGAATACTCCTTTCTGAATTGGCCAGTTCTAATTCTGTTCTAGTCAGCTATGTATAATATTATTGAAATAGGTCGAGTTTTTGCAATGGTTCCCGCAAAAAATGATGAATGTATCTTCCGCTTTGGATCTGTGCACCCTATCACAATTAGGGTGTCTGTTTGGGAGCCATTATGTATCTTTACACTACACTACACTCGTACAAAATTTTACCTGCATCTCATTAGTTTATTTCTGCCTAATATATTCTCTTATAAATAAAATTCTTCCTTTACTATTTGTTGTTTGTTCATGTTTCAAATACCTTTTTTCTCTTATTTATAATCTTTTTCTTTCTTTTTTTCCAAAGCAACGAGACAATTATATTAGATCAATAAAACTCCTCCAAGATGGTCGGACACTTATAGTCGGTGGTGAAGCTAGTACATTATCGATATGGGATCTGGCAGCAGTGAGTTTCTTTTGTTTTTTTTTCCCCCCAGTGTTGTTTTTAGTTGTTTGTTTTGTTTTGTTTTTTTTACACATTTCTCTATTTACTTTCAAACTTTATTTCTATAACTTTACATTCCAACCTAATAAAATTATTTTTTCTTTTAAATTGTGAAAAAAATTGCATTTAATGTCAGTTGCAGCCAGCTAACAAACACTATTTTATGGAATTATGCTATAACTCTGCTGCCAAGGTATAGAGCACTATTCCTGTCTGTCTAGCTCTGACTAAATTTATAAGTGTATAATTTCAAGTGTATGAAAATCTTCTTGATTTAGCACAGTCATGCACTTTCTGATACACATTGTTTGTTTTTTTTTGTTTTTTTCTTGTTTTTTTTCTCCCCACTCTCTCTCTCCCTCCTGGGATTGAGTTTACCATCAATGCGACTTGGCTGTACCATCTCATGATTTGTTTTTTCCACCTCTGTGATTTTTGGTTGGTGTGTATATGCTAACCGCCCAAGATTTGGTATCTGGGGTCCACCGAGAGGGAATGAATACATTTGACACCAGAGGCTTTGTTAGTTGCCTGATGATAGCACATTTTCTTTGCTTGAAACTCAGTTATGGTTGGTTTGCAAACACCATTTTCATGCAATAATATATATAATATAATATTTTTAAATTTTCAATGAAAATTTATTTCCTTCCATTAAAAGATCATTTGTCTGAAATGTGACTTAATGTTATTTTTTTTCAGTTTTATTATTGATAGCCCAATTGTTTCTATGTAGCTTTGAATTCCCTGAAAGATGTTACTTTTTTTTTTTTTTTTTTTTTTCCTCTTAATACTTAACCAAGCAATAACTTCAAATATCTTTGTAAAAAAAATTACTTCATATTATACTGGAAGAAAGTTGAACTCTTACTGAAATTGTTTCCTGTCAATATTTATATAATAATTAAAAAGTGTTTTGCAGTATGTATTTTTGAAGCTATAATATGCCTCACCCTCCATATTAGAAATGTACTATGTAATAAATACATGAAAAAACTTATTTTGAATTGGACAAAAAAGAGAACATGAATGAAATCTATATTGTTTTTCTGATTATTTTTCTTGCAGCCAACGCCCAGAATCAAGGCTGAGTTGACATCCAGTGCACCAGCTTGTTATGCTTTGGCTATCAGTCCTGACTCCAAAGTCTGCTTTAGTTGTTGCAGTGATGGTAATATTGCAGTCTGGGATCTCCATAACCAGACACTTGTCAGGTCAGTCAGTTTTTTTTTCTCTCTTTCTCTCTTCACAATTTTGCAAAAACTCTGAAATATTTTGTGAATGTATTGTTTTGATTTATATTGATACCTAAACTTAGTTTGGCATGATGCTCCAAAAACCCCCTAAATTAGCAAAAGACTATTTTTCAAATCTCTTTTGAACTACAACTGTTAACCATTTATCCATTTTTGCTTACCTAACTCTAATTACTTTACATTGCAATCAATTCAATTGTAGTGATAGTCATAAGTTGACAAAGATGATTTTGCTAAATTTAATGTTGGTCAAGTGTTTAAAAATATTAGTCACTGAATAATCAGTACTTGAATCTTTTTTTTCCTGGTTATCATTTTGTTGGTAATAGAAAAAAAAAAGTATTATGATAGCAATAAGATCAGCATAAAGAATATCAATTAGTCTTACTAAAAGATTCGTCATTAATTCTGTGGAGAAGAAAGAGAAAACCAACTTCTTTTACCTCAAAAGAGAATTGTTTCTTTGTGCTATATGTCAGGAAGAAAAAAAAATATCTTAAGATTAGGTCAACTTTAGTAGACCTCAAAGTAAGGTAAGTTTGCACTTCCCAACAAGTCTTGACCAAACAATACTTTTCTTACCCCAAATAAATGATGTCTACTTTAGATTATTAAAAAAAAATTTTTTTTTTCCCCACTTCTTTGTGGGTGAAGAGTTTTGTTGTAAATTTTTTTAACTTTTTTTTATTTTAATGTCCCTGGTATCTTCTGGTGTGGAACTTGCAAGACTGATTTTTGGCCCTAGGAATTTACGACAATTTCCAATCTACATGGTGTGATGGATAAATTATCGTCTAAATTATGCAAAAATGAAAATAACACTGACATTTCATTTTAACAGATATATAATACTAAAAAGTAAATTTATTTAATAAAATCGCCATTGGCTTCATCCACGCCCTCCAGGCGATTTTGGAATCTCCTGCATCTCTTCTGAACAATCTCCTTGTTTAAGTTGATAAATACTGCCATAATCCTTGCCTTCAAGTTTTGTTGGGGGTCTTGGTCTCTCTCTCTCTCTCTCAACTGTGCTCCATACAATAATCATTTGGTTGCAGTCTGGAGAGTTAAGTGGCCAGATGTAAGGGGTGGTGTTGCAGAAATTGTCTTCCAACCATGACTGGAATCTCCTGTTGGAGATTCATGATGCAGAGATCTGTTGCCAGACATAGGGTCTTCCAGCAGCCACTCTCTTGACCCAGGGCAGCACTACCTCCTCAAGGCACTTGATGTAGGCCTTCATGTTGAGTCTGAGGCTCTGTGGGAAGATGAATAGAGATATAACATCTCCATCACTCGTGATAACTCTAACCACCATGATGTTAACAGGATATATCATTCAACTCTTTCTGAATCCTCTGCACTGACCTCAGATTGACACCCAGACAATGTGAAATGCCAAGCAGTACAGCATGCCATTTCCAAATTTCTGGAGTGAATTACGACATGGTGCTTTTTTCCCCTACTATACTGTGCACTTGACAAAATCAAAAACAAATCATGTGCATGCATGAAATTTTAAAAATATAGAGTTGTGACAATTTACCCATCGCACCCAGTATATTATATACTAATGATGATAAAATGGTCTGAATAGTTGCAATGAGAAGCAATTGAAATTGCAATAAAATACAAGTCCAAAACGAATGTTTGACAATGCTTCATTGACTAATATTCAAGATAATACAAGAGGGTTCTAAAAAGTTCTCCGCTTCTCTTCCCTTGTTAGACAAGAAATTTTCAGCACTCTTTTGATATCGCTACTCAGTGATATTCATTCATGGAAAAAGCACATTTTCTTTCTCTCACACCAAAAAAGGTTTATGCTTATTTTTGTTTACAATTTCAATGCTTTGAGCGACCCTCTAGTTAAAAAATAGAAACCAATTATTGAGACCAAAGTTTGTTTTTTTTTTTTTGTTTTTTTTTTTACATGAACAAGTGTCATGAGTAGTGTTGTGCTCCTTCAGAATTTCCTCTGTCTAGTGCTGAAATTTAGATGAAACTATGAAAATTGAGAAATATTTATACAAAACACATTTTTTAAAAATTGGATTAGTGTTAATCAAAGTATAATTTGGATTTTAATAAAAAATTTGATGTTTTCAGGCAATTCCAAGGTCATACGGATGGAGCAAGCTGTATTGATATTTCCCCTGATGGTACAAAATTGTGGACTGGTGGATTGGATAACACAGTCAGATCTTGGGATCTCAGAGAGGTTAGCTTCAGTTTTGATTTTTTGATAATTCTTTTTGCTTACTCCGCAAATTACCTTCTAATAAATTGACTATATGAGGAAAAATGTAACTGTTTAATAAAATTTAATTGCTTTTAGTTTAAATTGTCCTCATTTTTCTTTTTGATATTGATAATTGTAAAGGTTACAGACAACCCTGTTCATAAAGTTATGTAAAAATAGAGAAAATTTAATTACAGGACATACTTAAAACTCCTTCCAATTATTGTTATTTATGGTGCTGCTGAAAAGTTCTCAACTGACCAGGTCCTGGGTATGACGATAAATTGCATCCAGTAGCAAGGCCTCTGATTGGGACGTTGTGAAGAGCATGGAACCACTTCTTAATTGCTGTTGTTCCCAGGTCCACCCTGACTTGGGGTGGCAGCATTTGTTAGGGTCCCAGCTATAGTTACCACCCCACCCCAAACTGGGATCAAAACACTATGAAAGTATAAAAATAGACTTTATTAGTAAAAATTCCAGAAATACATTTTTGAAGAAAAAATATTACCAGCAATACATTTTTTGAAGGAAAAAGTACATGTCAGCAATACATCTGTCTCTCAACAAAACTCACTTTACAAAATTATGTCAATGAAACCTGATCTAAAAACTTATTTCTTACAAAGAATATATATTCTATTCATAAAAATCTATTGTAAGAATCTTGCTGGCATTAAATAATCCATTGAGGTTGATATGCTGTAAAACAAACCAAACTCAACTGACCAGATTATTTTAAATTTCCTTTTAGCTGGTCTAAGAACTTTTCATCAATTTATAATGGTCACTAATGTTGGGTGGGAGGTTGCACAAAATTTTCTTGTAATAGAACATAATTTTTTTTTTTTTTGTAAATTTTTATTTTGTAACAGGCATACATTAATTTGTCCTTAGAGTTTTAGAAAAATATAAAACTAAGTATATTTAATATTTTCAGGGGCGGCAACTCCAACAACATGACTTTACGTCACAAATTTTCTCCCTTGGCTATTGTCCCACTGGTGAATGGTTAGCCGTAGGGTAAGTATTCACGTCTTTTTTTACTTTTTTTTCTCTTGTTCGTCAAATATAAAGTATTTTATCTTTTGGAAAAATTGTTTTTAATAATTACTTGTTTACTAATGCAAGCCTGTCTTTTTTTTTCTCCAGGATGGAGAGCAGTAATGTTGAAGTGCTCCATCACACAAAAGCTGACAAATATCAGTTACATTTGCACGAGAGTTGTGTCCTTTCCCTTAAATTTGCTTATTGTGGCAAATGGTTTGTCAGTACTGGTAAAGACAATCTGCTGAATGCCTGGAGAACTCCATTTGGAGCAAGCATATTCCAGGTAAGAAATAACTACCATCTAACCTTTTTTGGTGGTAGGGGTGGATACTGTTTATAAATAAAAGATATTCGTTTTTGATATTGCTAATTTAAAATCTAAATATTAAATGTGTAAAATTACAGTTAAAATAATGTCAGTGAAGAAAATGTAACACCAGAAATGCTGTTTGGTTTAATGATAAAGACATTCAAATTTTTTTTTTTTCTATTCTCTCTCTCTCTCTCTCTCACATTTTCAAATATTAACTTTTATTTTTCTTCTTTTTCAGTCGAAGGAATCCTCATCAGTTCTCAGTTGTGATATCTCTACAGATGATAAATACATCGTCACAGGTTCCGGGGACAAAAAAGCAACACTGTATGAAGTGATGTTCTAAAAAGGACTTTGTTAGTTTCTTTTTGTTCTACTGAATCTGTCAGACATTTCTTGGAAATGGGGTGTTTTTTTTTTTTCTTTTTTTTCCCCCCTCTCTGGGAATTGGAACATTTTGAATCCTCCCAAAAAAAAAAAATCCAACCAGGAAGGTATTTGTTTGACTTGACTCACTTCTAAACTTTTCAACTAGTCCCCCTGGCTCCTAAATTTTCAGAGCCTTCTCAAATAGGTGACTGACTGATAAGATTTTTTTTTTTTTTTTTTTTTTGTTGGGTGGAAGGAAAGACTCGTTGCTCATGTAGGCATAATCTGAGTCTAAATCATGAAAAAAATTGAAGAGAAAGTGAAAATAAATGAAAAAATATTTTTTTTTATGGTAAGGTTACAAGTGTTGAAGAGAATGCTAATGGAATTGAAACGTTTGTGTTTGAAAGTCTATCAAGTTAGATAACTGAGTATTGAAGAAATGACCTTTGTGCTTGTAATGAACTGAAAACTTGAGGATCAGGGTAAACTCTCAAATTGATAAAAGTATTTTTCTTCAAAATAGTAAATTTTTAAATTTTTTTTTTAATAATATGGTATACAGTGAAAGATTTTAAAGTGTGTATGTATGTATGTATGTATGTACACACACATATATATATATATATATATATATATATATATACACACACACACACACACACATGGTCTATTTCAAGGGTTAAAAATACTTGAAATTAGATTTTCTCCTATTAAGAGGGAAAGAAACATTGAGAGTGGAATTTCTTGGACTGTTATAATTGAATCTGGTCAAAAAGATGACAATATAAATAAAAAAATCAACAAGAAAAAAAGAAAAAAAATAACCAACTACTCTCTTAGTTTTGCCCATTGAAATAGGTTTCACTCACTGAAAGCAAGTTGTACGGTAACTCTTCCTGACTATCATCATTTAAAAAAAGAAAATGAATTTGGCAGTGAAATGTAAAGAAAATAAGTAACTGACTTCATTTAAAAAAAAAGTTTACAGTAATTTTATTTTTAATCCCTTACTCCCCTCCCCACTCCCAGCCATTCTTCATTTTTCTCACATTGTCATTTTCTTCATTTTTTTTATTACCTTGTCACATTAAAGGTAAATGGAGAGAAATATCTATGTAAAAAAAAAGAAAAAAACATGAAGAAAATCTCCACTCCCAAGACTTTTTCAGGCAGCATAATAGAATTGGGAGACCCAATGATAAAACATTGGTGCCGCACATATACACACACACACACACACACACACACACACACATATAGACACTCACCAAAACAATAAAATGTATATAATTCTTCAAACACATTATTCATTACACATAAGTATATAAAAAGAAAATGCATTTTTCATTTCCAAGTTTTTTTTTGTTTTTTTCTTTTAAGCTGCTTGGTTGCTATCATCATTTTAATTTCTCCTCTTCTCTCTCATCTATCTACAAATATACTTAGCACAACCTTTAAGCTGAGGAGCCAATTTCTCATTGTATTCCATGTTTCTGTTACACAAAAATGGAGGTAAAGGTATGCTGGACTCATCTACTTACAAAAATGGTTGCAAATATGTTTATTGTGGCGGGGGAGTGTCTTTTACCGCCATCCTGATTTTTGCAGAACAGTCATTACCCACCCACCCCAACACACACACACATACACGTTTCACTCTCTTCCAATTGTAGAATTTTATGGATGCAATAATTGTTCTAGACAGTCTTTTATTTTTTTGTTTTTCCACCACAACTCTAAACTGTAATTGTCTGTGTTATTTACATAGGTATTGCAAGTAATTTTCCAAAAAGAGAATTTTCTTTGCAGAGATTGGTTTCAGCAAATTATATTTTTTATTATATAAAATTCTTGCCCTACTACAGATATTCATAAAAAAAAAAACAGGAAGTAGAGGAGGAAAGCAATCCTGTCGAGAGCAAGACGATGCAAAGCCTTTAGCACCCACTGCCCTGCCCTCTACACCTTTTTATTGTTTGGCCAGTTGGCTCTAGCATTCAAAACCTATTAAAAAATCAGATGTCATTGGTGGCCTGCTTATTGGCTGGAGGAGTTGCATATTTCCCACTAACTCCAGTGGTCTGTGTTCAAACCCAGATAAAAGTTGTGATTTTCGAAAGTTTTTTTTAAGGCAGGCTGGCTTTCCTCATCTGGGAGATTCGTATAATTCATCGATGCCTACTTGACCTTGAGTTGTAAACTAAATTAAACCTAGGAAACACTGCAGCAGGGAGGAGAAAAATGCCATGGGTCATTTTCTATGACTTTAGTTGACCAACTAAGTAAAGTTTTTTGCTATTTAAAATTTTTAATTGGAAAATATTTCGATGCAGGAGAAATTTTATTTTATTTTTTAATCACTGATACATTTACTTAAAACTCGAAAAGGACAGGTGTAATGATAGTTTCATGGTTTGTCTTTATTAATCCAGACGTGCTGTTGAGATTGTAAGACTTGTCTCCTTGTAAAATCTAATGGAATTAGTTTGTAGTTCATAAAATCTTATAGAAGTGTTTTTCTACCTCCTTCCAACCATATGCTTTCATACATACACAAAAAATACATTTGAGGAAAATTTCTTAGAGTAATTTCTCAGGGACAAGCAATGAAATTTAAAGAAGATTACTTCTATCTTTAAATATATATATATATATATATATATATATATATATAGGCTATGGATTACATCTGTTTTCATTTAACTGAAAAATATAATTTCCATGGATGTTGAAAGATGGATGAAAAATCAGGAGTGGGTGTCTGGATACTACATAAGCTTTGTGATCAACATCTTAAACCTGTCAAAGTTCTTATCTGCTTTTTCTTATATTTAAGAATCTACTTTCAGAAAGCCAGAAATAACTGCAGAGTTTTAGCAGCTCTTGTTCCTGCCCAGCTTATATTTGTTTGTTTTTTATTAGGTTTCAGTAATAGTAAGATGGGTGACATTTTAAGTTTTTCGAATGTCTATGTTAAAAAAAAAAAGATTAAAAATAGATTGCTGTCAAGTTATCTCCCTTGCGGTAACTCTTCAGTAAATAACTTCGTTTTATTTTTATTTTTTATGATGTTAAGAGTAGCAAATTAAATGTATTTAAAAAAAAACGGTTGACAAACTAAAGAAAGGAAAGGTGGGGAATCAGGTGAAAAAGCACTTTTTTCATAAATATCTACTTATTTGGAAGAAAAATGTTGATCCTTCTCTTCATTAATGTTGAGGAAAAAAATTTTCTTTGTTTTCTCCTCTTTCATAGGGCTGGTTGGGTAGGGTGGGGGCTATTCTGTACTTTTCAGTCATCTACCTCTACTGAATGAAGTGGAATTTTTTTTTCAATAAAAAGAGTGAAAGGAATAAACTTCTCTTCCTGAAGGACCAAAATTTTGTTCCCCTTGCCCCCAAATATGTTTTGTAATGCATAATATTATTTTGTATGTGTGAGTGTCCTTTTTTATTTCCCTCTTCACATTTTTCTTGTACTGGAATTTACTTTTTTTTAGGGGTCATTTCTTATCAACTTTGACTCTCCTGAAAACAAGCACAAACCAAGAAGCACATTTTTGGGAATGTGCCATATTTGTATATTGAGAAACAATGACAAAGATATCTACTTTTTTTTTCTCTCTCCAATTACATGTGTTATTAAAAGGGAAAAATATAACCAAGGAAAGAAAAAAAACATCAACAAAAGAACTCTGGCAGCCAAAGAAAAGAAAACTTTAAAAATTATATATAACAAAGACTGAAAAAATAAAAAACACCATTTCTGGTTTGTACATAAGGGGTATTCACATATATAAAAATGTTGCATTCACAAATCACCTATTTCTGCTGACTTGTTTGTTTTTCTTTTATATTCTTTCTTACTGGAAAGAAAAATTGGTTTCAAACTACAATCAAAGAAAATTGTTACACAAAAAAGTATGATAGTGAGTATAAATATTTGGTAGGGAAATTCATTGTGTTTTTTTCTGTTTTGTTTTTAATGTTTGAATATTACCATTTCTCATATTTTTTTCTCTCTCACACATTTGTAGAAAACAAAATGATATATTGAAAAAAAATATTATTTAACAGCTAAAACTTCAACCTATCTCAGAAGTAAAAAGACAAAAAAATCAGCACTTGAACAATAATCCACACCTGCTCTTGAAGAGACAAGTGGGTGGGAAGCACTTATTTAAAGTCTTTTGTAACTTTCTTATTTGAGGAGGTTAATTTTGGGCTGTTAATTGGAAATCTGTTTCATGTGGTTTCACAGTTTTTTTTTGTTTTGTTTTTTTTTTTTTTAAATTAAGGTTATCTAAATTCCTAAAAGGTTTTTTTCATATTTTGGTAATATTTGAACATTAATTTTGTTTCTGCCTTTCCCTTCCTCTTCTCTTCCACTTCGTGTTTGTATTACATCTCATCGTTTTCCTTTTCACTCAATTCAGAAAAAAAAAAAGAAAAGTAGTAGATAAACTTTTGATTCTATCATCTACAAAAAAAAATCACGTGGGTAATTTTTTCAAAAGTTAACATATGTAAATATTTATATATATAAAATGTTAAAAAACTGATTGTGTGACTTTCCCTTTCTCTTTTTTATTTTTCTTTAATTTTTTTTTTTTTTTTTTTTTTTTTTTCAATTATCTTTGATTTTTGTTTCTAGCAATGCACAATTTCACTTACTATTTTGCCCTAAATTCATATAAAGCCAATACCAGAAATGCTTTTGGACAAATCTTTTCTGGAAAAAAAAATTACTTCTACAAAAAGAAACTTCATCAAGCAGTGCTTGAACTTGCAATCTGAACTGCAGCCCTAATACCTTTTCTATATGACTAATTTGAGTTTTTGTTCATGATATATTGCTTGTATCTACATCATGTTAAAACACTGGTTTCCATACAATCAATGAAGTCAAACAACATTGAATCTGGTCTGTACCTAAATTGGTGACCACTTGGTATTCCCAAATGATGTAACGGCTTGAATTGTTAATCGGTGAACCTAGTTCCTATTTTAGTCTGGTTTGTTATCCTCACTTATGCGCAAATACCCTTTGGAAAGGTATGAATGTACCTCTTCTCCTTCCGAGAATGGGTTGGTAAAACTTGTATCACTAAATCATCTCAAAAAAAATTCTTACAATTTAAATATTTTTTGGATTTAAATAACCTGCAAAGAATTAAGCTGTTCAAAAAAAGAAAAGAAACAAACTAATCAATCTTTCAATATACATACAATTATAAGATTACATCAGAGATTGATCCTGCAATCTAAGCTACAGCTTGAACACCTTTTCTATGAGAAATTTGAATTTCCTTTGCCAACTTCTTTTATCCTTAAAATATTCTTTGCATCACAATATAGATAAAACTATAATTTTTATATTAATATTTGATATTTTTTTTAAATTGCTGTTACATAGCTAAAAAAAAGTTTATGTAAATTGATGGTTGAATATTTTTATTTACTCGAAAAAAAACATTGTATGTACATTGAAAGAATTGAATTATGGTAAAATAAAACTTTCTTTTTCTGTTTCATATGTGCTGTCATTTCAAACATGAACACTTTTTGGAAATTTTCTTGGGAAGTGTTTGGGCAAACTGCTTTTCTATTTCATCTGATCCATTCAACATCCTCAGGTGTGAAGCTGTTAAAAAAAAAATTAAAAAGATAGTGTGTGTCTTTTACCAGAAAACAAAATGCCAACTGATCAAATTAATCCATTCATAGATGTAACAGGATTCCATTTTTTTTTTTTTTAAAGCAGTTTTCCTGTTCTATTCATACTAAAAGGGCCAATGTCGTTTTGACTAATGCAATGTTTTCTTAAATTTCATTTTTCAGCTGTGAGACAGATCAATTATTTGGAGATTATCTTTAAGTGATAGGATGTTCAATAATCTCCAAAATGGAAATAAAACAAAATGGAAAAGCTTTTCTACTACATATTTCTCTGCCTTACAGTAGAATTTCCATGAAAGACAAATCAAATACATAAGTGATGAAAAAGTGTTGGAATATGAGAAAAGGCATTAAAAATGTGATGTAGCAGGAGACTTGTTTAACATGGTGAAGTCAGTAAAAACTGATGAATTTCAAATTGTGTCCACTCCAAGTAGATCACTTTTTCTCCCTGCCATTAATTCAACGTATTCCACAAATCAACAACACATACTATTGTTCTCATCTTGGTTGATATAGGTGTTATAATAGAGACAACTTTTCAACCAAGTACCCTCATCCTGTGAAATCAATTATTGTTCTTTCATGTTGGAATTTGATACTCTCACTACCAAGTCCAAGGATCAAACTCATGACCACTAGATGATACCAAGTTCGAAATAATTTCAAGATTATTGAAAATTACTCGTCTCAGAAATAAATACAAACACATACTATGATAGGCAGAACGTGAAGTAAAATAACTTTTACACACCAGCTTAGAGGAGTTATCTAATTTGCTATTCAGTCTAATCGCAATTTCTTTTTGGGAAGAGGATTGATCACACAGTATCTTATTTTCTGTCCTCTTTGTATTGTGTAAAGGGCCAGTTGGTGTCAGGCTTCAATTTTTTTTTTATATTTGTTTATTGGGTGGTCACACACATATGCACCAAACGTGTGTGCATATATATATATATATATATATATATACTATATCTGGTTTTGCTTGTGTGTGTGTATGTATGTATGTATGTGTGTGTATATATATATATATATATATATATATATATGTCTGTGTTTCCATTCTAATGAACCCTACTCCTCCGAAACCTTTGGTCCGTTTTTAACCAAAATTGGGTCACATGTCAATCATGACATGAACTTTTGATGTTCGCAAAAATTTTTCAAATTGATTTACAGGGTACAGCAGAAATCACCAAAATGCTTAGAATTTACAAACTCTTTTCCACCAAGACGCCTTATGCAATTCAACTAAAATTGGCTTACTTGTAGATCAATGTCCGAACCGCTGGTGTGCACAAAAACATTTTCGAATCAATATACAGGGTTTGTAAAAAAAAAAATCAACGACAAACAATTTTGGGTGGTCTTTTGCAGACTTTCATGCATTTCTACAAGATGCTTCATTCAAACTCAACCAAAATCGAGTCACTGGTAGATCAAGGTCTGATGCTTTGATATGCAAACAAAAATTTCCAATGATACAATGAGTACGGCAAAAATTTAAAAAATATATTGTCTTTTTGCGATTATTTCTTCGAAACGCTTAGTTTTTGTATTCCAACAAAAATCGTGTCTTTTTTTGTAACTTCTACATTATCATAGGATGTGTGTTCTGGTGCAGTGGATATTGTTTAGGAATGACAAATCAGGGTGCCAAGTTCCGATTCCAGTTGAATCGCACAAATACCCTTGGTAAAGGTATTAATCCGTCCCTTCCCGCCAGTTATGGGTTAAATAATAGAACAGATTAGGTTCTATAGCTGACTGGTTGTCTACCGTAGAAAGCAATGGTAACCTACTGCGGGATAATCTTTTGCTCCGTCAGTCATGTCTCTTTCTAGACATGATCGCCCAAAGCGTGTATCACGTATGGCACTTAACTGACTGACATTATCATATGCCATAACGATTTCGCGTTTTCTGCAAGGCGCCAACTCTTCTGACATTGCAGGGACAATGCACCCAATTCTGCGTCACAACGTCATCGCATCACATTACAGGCTCCCGTAACGCCCGCTCCCCATTCTTCCAATTGTACATACATCATTCATGTTTATAAGCAAAATTGACCAAGCATGGATGCGTTTTACAAATGCAACCAAAACCAATACCTCGTTTTTTTAAATTACGCGTCACGGCAACCTCATACTGGAGCTTTTTGAATAAGCACTTAATGTTACAATTTCAACGTAACCACTAAAAAACCCCGAGCAAAGCCAGGCTATACAACTAGTATGGTTATATATTTATGTGGGTGTGTGGGTACCTATATACATATATAATGGTTATATATGTGCGTATAATGAATTTGGTCTTACCTATGTCCAATATGTAGCGTTTACAGACGTTTTTCAAACATGGCTCTAAAATTAACGGATATTGACACGTCGCTAAAAACGAGTTAAAAAAAAATTGTGTGCGTACGTATATGTGTAGTGTGTATATGTTGGTTCATATGTGGGTATCTGCATATGTGTGTCTGTCTATTTTTTCCCCGTTTCATATTTAAATAACTTTTAATCTAAATCGAATGCTTTGTTAAACTTAGAATTTAAAATTCGTAGTCTCTAGCACCAGTTTGTAATATATATTTAAAATGAATTTCAATTTTTATTGTAAAATGAAATTAATAGTCGATTAGTACTACCGATCTCTATTTTAATCACATATTAACATTAATGCCCAATAAATTATTTTTGCGATTTGTTCTTATGTTCCTAAAATTAGAAATTACTTGTATTTTGATTGGGCACCACAGACTATGTAACAACGTCTTCCCGATTAAAGGGATTTGGCTTGATTTTAACCTTTTAAAACTCTTCAAATGAAATCAGCACCATCACTTGGTAAAACACAAAAAGTATCGAGACAAAATAGCTACTTTTGTAGTCATATCATAACATATTTGTTATATGTACATACATTTATTTAAAATTTATATCTATAGTTGTGTGTGTGTATATATATATAATATATATATATATATATATCTTTGGTAATGTGTTGGCTGACAGGGTCTTAAGGTTTTACATTATGACGTCAACTCTATTTAAATCCATTTGTTTTTCTGTGGGTACAAATCTCTTTTTGTATATATATATATATATATATATATATATATATATATATATATATATATATATTAATGCATATTTGGGTAGCTATCTTTCATTTAAACATGTTTCGTTAAAAACGACCAACAATGAAGTTTTTATTAATTTTTTTATTTAATTTTCCAGTATTCTAACATGTTTCTCTTTTGCTGGAGATAAAGAATTTAAAAATGTTCCATAACTTCCGACGTTCTAAGTGCTTTTATTTAATAATCTTTTAATTGCTATTATAAATAATTTATATTAAGAACATTTTAAACTGAAGAAAAAATTTCGATCAATAATGAAATTTTAAAATTGTTTTAATTTTATTCTTTTTTAATTATTATTCATAAAATTTCAATGTTTTAAAAAATTCTACAACCTTGTCGGGGTTAGGTTATTAAATTATCAAGTGAAGACTATTTATAAATCCAAAATTAAAGTCTAATAGAAATCGTTGAGCCATCGTATTTTTTAAATGATTTTTAATTTTCCTTTTTTTTTCTTTTTTTTTTTTTTGTGCATTATATTTTCTGCCTTACATTAAAAAGTCATGTGTTTCAGAGTTTCTTTCCTTTACAGAAATGTCAACCATACTTAGCTGTCATCATTCACATAGCACATCAATCACTCATTCCCTAAGTGATTAAGAAATAGTTTTATTTTAAATTTCATGCTATAAGCAAGTAATACTTGAGTAAATCAGATTAATTTAACTTTAAATTTGCTAATTTTAAAAAAATAGTGTCTTAGATGTATATTATTTTTGCAAAATTTTTAAAACCGAGAATTAAATTTTGTTTACAAATGTGTCGATCACTCAAAAATGGCCGAAAACCTGAAAAATGTTTTTAAAATCTGAAAATTTTAGATTCCACTCAGTATAATTTCCGTTTGAAATACACCATAGAGTATTTTGTTTACTGGAAATAGTAAATTTAATCATTTAACTTTCAGTTAAAGCTTCAAGAAAACGTTTTTATTTTTTTTTAAATTTAGGTATCGAAAATGAGTGGAGGTACTCGCTGTATAAACGAAATGAAAAAACACCATTTTTTTTTTTTTTTTTTAAGCAAATTGTGACGGGATGAGAAATTGGTCGTTTACAACACTGTTCAGCGGAAAAGATCCTGGGGTAAGTGACATGACCCAACTTTAGCCCCCCCCACCCCAACAGGTCTTCATTTTCAGTTTTTGATCCAGCCAGCTGGTCGTAGATTGACTCTGTCACGGTTTTCTCCCTTGTCCCACGTTGTGTTGATTAATCACAAGGCAGTCACGTGAGTTTTTCACTAACTGTCTCTCTGCCGAACTAAGCCAAGCCGGGAAGTGTACACACAATTGAGTAATAAAAGAAAGAAATATAACACCAAGGAAAATAAGTGGACCGACGGCTGAAAAGTGTTGTAAAATAACATCTTTATATACGGATTATACACAATAGTCTCTTGGTCTAAACAGCACCAAATATGCCACCACCCGGAAAAATAAGTGGAATATACACAATATGCTCTTCGGGATAATTTCCCATCCCTGCTTCTAGCGGAACGGACGTTTCTTAGGTAGATCGAATTATTCTCCTAAGCAATAACAAGGAATCTGGCTAGCCGCAGCTCGCTGCTTGGAACAGAAGTCTAAGTTCGTTATATAAGTCTAGTCAACTTGTTGCTTGTTTTCCGGAATGTTACGGAAATTGCCGAAGTGCTGGGTTATTCTCTTTCAGTTAGCAAATTCAGACTTGTCTAAAAATTCTCTTCTTGTCTGTCTCTTAACTCTGGTTGGTTGATTGTCGACAGGCTTCTCTGCGGTCGGCACCCAACGGCATGGCAATCAACTCTCTGTCTCTTTACTTCTTCGGTTGGGAACTGTCTTTGGTCATTACGTTTCTGGACCGGGAAATCGAACTCTCTGCCACTCGAGCTGCAATTCTGAAAAATTCTGTAAATTCTGTTCTGTCTTTAACACTGGTTAGCCGGCATCAGGCCTCTTCTGTCGATCTCTGTCATTCCGACTTCAACTTCTCTGTCGCTCTCTGCAACTCAAAACTTTAACTGCAAAATCTCTTGTCTGTCTTTATCTCTGGTTGGCCGGCAGGTTCTGCAGTTGGCGCCCAACAACATGGCGCCTATCTTCGTCGTTACATTTTTGGGACTTTCTCCTAGCCAACTTCGGACTCTCCTCCGATCCAACTCCAACTGATTTTGGTCCCTCGGAATCCTGTATTTATGCACATGACATGGTGTGGGGCCGACGGTCGCTGGGTGTCTAATCCCCCGTCTCGGCAACCAATAAAATCCTGAGGTTAGCTGCTACTCGTTGTTGCCTGTGGTTTAACCAATGGGATTAGTCTTCTTTCCATGACGTCAATTGTTAGTCGTCTCCCGCTTTCGGAGCTTGGTCACCGGACCAATGGAATCTCTCTCGATCTTATGACGTTATCTCCCCATACCCCTTTTCTGGGCTGGACGTAACTGAATTTTCTTTCTTAAAATTTTCCGTTCTCACGAAACAATTTCGGGGATTTTTTTTTCTTAAAACAATAGGCATTAACCTTTTTGAACTCTCTTCGCCCAAAACAAGTTGACAAGGGTCCATTGACATCGTTACCCAAATAATAATTTCTACGCACCTGTTTTTAATAGCCATTCCCTGAGTCACCTATATTTTCAAGTGACAAGAATGCCTTATCAGTTTTACCCTGATGTCAGTGAAAATACCTTTTCTCTAAATTACTTGACTCAGAATCAAAACATCTGTTATCTTTAATTCTTTCACGAGAGTCATGCCAGCCAGACAGTCGGACCCAAAAATGAAATTTCCCTTTCCTTTACCAAGAAACAATAACAAATAAATTTATCTTTCCTTTATGTTTAGAATGACCGTCAGCTTTCTTTGGGGTGACTGAAACCGATATCTATTGTTTCTGTGGCTTGAAAACAGATCCATTTCTCTTTTCTTTCTCTTCTTTCCGGGTTTACAATAATAGAGAAATACCAGATGTTATTTTTCGTCCCTGCTATCTTTTTAAAGATAAAGATTTTCCAGCTACAGTTAATAATTAGTTAATAAAATTAATCACCTCTGTTTTCCTTTGCTGATATTCGGAGGATAAGGAAAATTTCTCTTAGTATGTTCTCTTATGATCTATAATAGCAATTTGAAGATTTTGGTTATTAATTAATTAATAAAATTAATTATCGCCGTTCTAAAATATTGCCATACTCAGAAAGTCATGCTGTGCATCTGATAAAATTGAAAAGCAATACTGTATTATGAGTTTCTTCCAACTAATCAGTCAATTGATTTTGAAAAGTAATGCTCGCAATTGGATGAATTAAAGACAGCAATTCAAGAAAAAGGACCAGAATTGGCAATCTGAAAATGTGTTGTTTTCCATCAGGATAATGCTAGACGATATGTTTCTTTGATGACTTGGCAAAAATTGTTACTGCTTGGCTGGGATCTGTTAGTTCACCAGACAATGTTTCTTCGGATTTGCATTCATTCAAAAATTGCAGTTTATTTTGCAAAATAATTTCAATGATAAAAATATTAATTCTTTGAGTGACATAAGAAAACATTTCGATGAGTTCTTTGCCGAGAAACCAGCAACATTCTGGGAACCTAGAATCTAAAAATGGAGAAAGGTTTTACGACAACATGGTCCATATTTAGTTGAATAGATATTTAATGTCATAATTTTATTTTGTGTTTTAATTTCCCTTGAAATTCGGCAGGAACATTACGGACAACCCAATATATTTATTAGATTTTTTCTTAACCCTCTAGGGCCATTCGTATCATATTTGATACAGTATTTCCCTATAAGGAAACATTTGGTATTTCCCTATAAGGAAACATTTGGTATTCATTGACTGAGCAGTCAGTACTGCTTTCATTTGAAATTTATAAAATATTTCTCTTAAAAAATTTTTCAGGAAAATATTTCTTTCAAGGCTTGTTTTCATACTGTATCAAATATGATACGAATGGTCCTAGAGGGTTAATCCTCAACTTTAAATTTCTATCCTTTCTGGCTTACGGTCACATCTCACTGAAACCCCGATTTCCGTAAGCAACGTCAAGCCTGGTCAGTGCCTAAATGGGTGACCGCTTGAGAATAACAGGTGCTGTAAGCCTAGGTGCGAAATGAATAATGGCTAGGAATTGTTAATTGGTGAGCCGAGTTCAAATTCTAGTTGGGTTCGTTATATTCACTTCCGCACAGATGTCCTTGGGAAAAGGTATATATATATATCCACATCTCCCTCCAACTGTGGTTAATTAGGCGTAAGACTGTTGTAATCTCAAAAAAAAAAAAATGCGTACAAAATATTTAGATTCCGGCATTTCATAACCCATAGAGATTGATATACCGTTGCACACAAAAAAAAAAAACTTTTATTTTGCACCTACAATGTTACAGTACAAAGCTAGTAAATATTTCTTATCAACGAATTACCCCTGAATTCTTACCAACTACGATGAATGGTTGCACTCGCAAAGAGGTTCCTTACTTTGAGCTCTTATTGGTACTGAAGTTCACTCTCGACTATTTAGTTTTTGCTCATAATTAAATTAAGCCAGTAAACAGTTGCATTAAAAAGTGTTTAATACATTTAGAAGCGGAAATAAGTAATTTCTAAATGAAATATATATATATATATATATATATATATATATATATATATGTATAATTTAGTTTTTGGTCATAATTAAATTAGACCAGTACACAATTGTATTAAAAAGTGTCCAATGCAATTATATTGTAGAAGTTTTGAATATTTTTCATTTGTACACAAGTTATTTCGCAACCCAGGTTTTTACCTTTCGGTGGTATTGTGGGATAGGAAATTGAGAATTAAAATCAACTTTCTTTTTCACTTTTACAAAAATTGCATACCCGCAAAGTGGATTCAAACGACTAAAAACATTTTGGAAAAAGCCAAACCATGGCAAATTTCACAAGTCAGTAATGAAAAAGCCAAATTCTGGACCCTGATTGGATACGAAATAGAGAAATGAACAATGACGTCAGCCAAACGTTTTTTTTTAAGTCCTAAAGAAGAAAATGCCCTCTGGAGCCGGTCACATGACTGAATTCCACTACTTAACCACGTCCGTGACCCGGTCAATCCAGTCAGATGGGAGCAGCGAGAGAGACACAACTAAAATGTAACTTCAACTTCAAGTCGACTCGGACATAAGGTTACATCGCACCTTGTTCTCTTTCTCCTTCTTTCTCGTGTACTGATTCATTTTACTGCTTCTTCTCCATCCAAAGACATTTCTGTGCTTATACATACATATGTACGCATAAACTCTTTTCAACAAATTACTACTACGAACATTTGTACGAACTCTTGATACCCTTAACTTTCTCATAGAACTTTTAACGACTACCTATTCTTGTTATTCATTTCTTTTAATAAATTCATATTTTAACGTGAAAAATGTATATTTTTATTCTTATACTATTCCACACAATTCCACAGATTCCAACCTGGCAACAACCAACCTTCTGATGATGATGATAATTCTGGACAAAACTTGTAAGCTGTAAGGAGTTCGGTTATGTATGACACAAAGCCGAATCAAAGAAACATTAACCTACGGCTACAGTATCAGGCGAGTTTACCTTTTTTAAAAAAAATTGCTCACGTAACGGATCTCTTATGAACGCGCAATTGTCAAAATTAGAAGTTACCTATGGTCTTAGAACACTTTCATTCATGATTGTATGATCTTAGTAAGATAAATATATTCTTCATTACTCGACGACATAATTATTGCAAAAAAAAAAATTATAATAAATAAGGCACTGTTAAAGAGCAAACACGCGGCAAGATCTTTCATAACTGGTATTAAAGAGAATGAACTGAGTAGATACTTCCTCGCTATTGTCTCTCTCTGACAGGAGGGATATATATATATATATATTATATATATATATATATGAAATGAAGTGTAATACAATGTTGCAATTCAAGTCTCATAGCATTTTCAAAAGGAATCACCAACTCAAACAAAAAGCTTTTTACATAGAACGTAAAATGAAGGAGAGGTAATATAAAGACTAAAATTAACCCGATTTAATATTATAAATTATAATAAAAATAAATAAATAAAAATAGAAAAAATAAAAATTAAGCTATATATATATAAGAAATCATATTACCCATCCTTCATTTTACTTTCTATGAAAAAACTCTTTTTAGTTTGAGTTTGTGATTTCATTTAAAAATGCCATGATTTGAATTGTAACATTGTAACTTACTAATTACACTTTATTTCCGTTCAAATTTGAATTCTAGTCTTTAGCGTCATTTTTCATTGGCTTAACTTTTGCTAAGATTTTATTTTCGTTTTTTTTTTACTTTCCACTTCCTTTGTCTTGTAAATTTTTCTTACATTTCTCTTCTTTTGCCTTTTTCTCTCTATTTTAGCATCTCTGCTTTTTTCTTTTTGACTTTCTTTTCTCTTTCTTTTCATTTCTTCATTTGTTCTTTTCTTTTTTCTTTTTCTTCTTTCTCTATTAAACCTTTAACCTTGTACGTAAATTTTCCAAAAACGGAAATTAAAGTTGATGCTTCATAAAATAAATTTTGAATAAAGTGTTTATTACCAAAATTACTAACTACCTGATGAGACAGTTTTTTTTAATGTCGAAACAGAATGTACAATTTTGTAATAGTTGTTCTTAATTTTAAAGTTTAATAAATGTGTGTGTGTGTAACACGCACAATTAATACACAACGATCTTTATTATAGTAGAGTAGATAATTGATAAATTACAGGTTTATAAAAATTGACATAAAAATCCATTGTCACTGCTATTAATGGTCACTGTCCCTAAAAATGGGACGATGTGCAATAATAAGTACGCCTCAGCGTTAGATAACGAGTTGAGTTAAGTTAACGAGGTGAGTCTCGTTGACCATTACTACCGTATAGTAAATTCAATTCTTAGTGAATGCCCCCATCCAAAATTCAGATATCAACCTAAGAAGAGATGAGTTGATTGATTTTGTAAAAACTCAGTCAGTCAGTTAAGAGTCATACGTGATACACGCTTGGGCGATCATGTCTCGAAAAAGACATGACTGACTGGGCAGAATATTATCCCGCAGTAGGTTGCCATTGCTTTCTGCGGTAGACTGGTTGCCGACCAAGGCTATAGAACCCAATCTGTCCTGTTATTTAACCCATAACTGGAAGGAATAGTAGGATTAATACCTTTCCCAAGGGTATTTGCGCGTAAGTGAATGCAATGAATTCAGCTGGAATTCGAGCTCGGCTCCCCGATTTCGCGTTCCGAGCCGATATCCACTGCACCACAACGCACCAACTTAAATTATGTGGAGGAAGATTTTTTTCACTCGACAAGAAATGTCGAAGAAATCAAAGTAACTATAAATGTTGCGAATTAAACATGTAAATCACCCATGGGAGAAAATAGTATTAAGTTGAGATGTAACCGGGTGGAAACACTTGGTTCGGCGTTTTTACGGTATAAAAATGCTTAATGGTGATTTGAAACAGGAAATAATGGTGATTAAACTGAGAAAGCTCAAACGAAATTATATGTCGAGGGAAAGAAGGAAGGAAGGCTCTGGGCAGATTTGAACCTGAAATAAACCAGGTAAAATTCATCAAGACTAGACCACGCCACCAATTGACCCTCGACTCAGTATGAATGTCATGGGTAAACTGTGGGCCACATGCGACGTGATCGGCTTTTTGAATGGCACGCCTAATTTCATGATGAAAATAACATTTATTAAAATGTTGTTTTCTTTCATTCTCACTTCTTGTCCATGCACACATTCTCAGGTATAAGCACATACATTAACAATGATTAGGTACAATATTTCCTGAATTTCGTAATTTTTTATTGAAGGTGAGGTTGTCAGCATTTTAAACTATTAGCAATTTTTACTAAGGAAGATCATACGTGTAAGCATCTTTTTGCTTTAGAAACAGGAAACGTCACTGATAATTATTTTTTCTCTAGATAATAAATATACTTCTTTTACAAATATTACTTTTATACTCAAATGAATAAATTGAAAATAAATCACACGTAGCAGTGTATGTTAATCAGTTCATCAGTGATAATTTATATCACTGATAAATATACCAAAACTTTACGTTTATTTTAATTATAGAAAAAATCTTTCTACAAAGAATAAAAATTGACTTTACTCCATTTCTGAGGCAGATGCACACGGTCATTTGTTGGAAAAATGTCTGCCATATCTTCAATGAAAAATAACTTTTTTTAGTAGTGCGTTCCGCCTTATGATGGACTGTACCACTGTTCGGGAAAAAAAAGGTTGCCTATGCCTGATTTATGTCCTTCTGGAACTTCCCAAATTCTAAAACGGAATTCTCGCTATGCTTATTTAAAATATTATCAAATACATTACAGCTTCAGTGAGCGTGGCCAATGACAACAAAGTGTTAAGTAGTCCAAGTGACAAGGATTCTATTTTATTAAACCTTAGTAGCAACCTCAAAAAGTTCAAGGCACAAGTAACCAGATGTACGAGAATTTTTAGTCGCATGCATGTTACGGGGCGGGAATAGCCTTAATGAGAGTCCATTAATAAAATGAACAAGTATGTGTGTGTTTGTTTGTGTGTGGATAGTTCTTAGCAAATTGTTAGAAGTTGTTCAGTGTTTTGTACTTTTGAATAAATATATTTGATTTATTTATTCGTGTTTGATCTGTGGTATTGTCTGGGCAAAGATAAAGTTGGAAGACTTGGAATTTGGGGACTTAATAGTTACATTAAATCTAAATACCCACCGACTGGTATCTATCTTGTGGCACGTCTCATACTTGTTTGTGATGAAGTGTCATTGTTTCTGACGATGAGTTTGATGCAATCTTCGTTACTTTTTTTACATTTATGTGCGTTGTGGTGCAATGGATATCGGCTCGGAACAGGACATCGGGGAGCCGAGTTCGAATTTCAAGTTGAATTCCTTGCATTCACTTACGCGCAAATACCCTTGGGAAAGGTATTAATCCGTCTCTTTCCTCCAGTTGTGGGTTAAATAACAGGACATATTGGGTTCTATAGCTTTGGCTGGCAATCAGTCTTTTGTCCAGTCTGTCATGTCTCTTTAGAGACATGATCGCCCAAGTATGTATCACGTATGGCACTTAACTGACTGACAGTATATTTTTTTGATGAACTGGTGAAATGATTTTATACAAAAAAAGTTGGTCCTGATTTAAATTTAAACATTGTGCCTTCAATGAGATTAATGCAAGTCTTGCAATTATGATGGCCACACTTTTTGACAGCTGGTGTTGGGTTTGTGGAGGGTATTTTGACACTGAAGTTTTTGGAGGAATTTTGGTTGTCTTTTGCCTTTGATTATTTTATTTTATATGTTTCGAGTTTTTTTTTTGTTTGTTTTTTTTTTCATTCTTGGGACTTGTCTTAATAGTTGGATGTTATTGTGAATAATTAATGTCTGTTTCTGTATTTCTTATATAGCTACATACTACTCGTACGCACATACGCGCGGCTGGGCGCGTACACACGTCCTCACACATACATGCGCACGCACACACACAATGAAAGAAGAAAAGATCAACCTTGCACCAATGAAAAAGGCATAAATTGTTTTTCAACACAATATAAACGATAAACGAAATAAAGAAAAAGTCAATTGCTGATATCCGCTGACAAGTGGACGGAGAGAATGCTGGAGGGTTCGTCTACGAAACTCTAGAGTCAAAATACTGAAATGAGCTAAGTGACACATTTTATCTTTCTATTAATCTTATATATATATATATATATATATATATATGTGTGTGTGTGTGTGTGTGTGTGTACACGCGCATTTATCTCACCGAACACATAGGCTATCTAGACAAAAACAGTCAACGGTCCAATTTGTAACCACATATATGCATACACCCAGAGAGTTCGCGTGATTCACTTTCTTCAACAACCGACTGTGATTTCATGTTCAATAAAAATAACATATTTTACACCGTCTTCAAAGACGAAAATATTGTATCATTTTCTTTTAAATAATTAATTCACCTGTTACTGAAACCACAATTTTGTCTTCTCGTTCTTTTTTGTACATTCATTCATTTCACCCTTTTGTCTTCACTCAATTATAAGACGGTTAATTTGTTGTTGGAAGACAATTTATCTGGGATCAGAATTTAAGTGATTGCAAACTCCACCACTTAGCGGTCAGCTTCAAAAGAAACACCGAGCGGTCTGCGTATGTTTTGGCAATCACAATTATGAAAAATTTCTCTTGAGAAGTAGGCGTCGCTTTCATGTGAGGCGTACATTGAATATTCATAACGTGATTCAGCTTTAAAAGAGAACGCTGAACCTGGAGGAGTAGTTTTTTCACTGCGACGATAGAAAACAGATCTTGCGAATCTCGCAGTGACGTGGTGAACGAAGCCTGCATCTTGTATAACGACTGTCGCGTTTTCTTTTCTTTTTTTCCAACAAAAAATAAAAATAAAATAACAATATAACGTAATAAAAGTTCTACGACGGATAGGAAAACCGTTTTTGTAAATCTTAGCAACTTCAGCATACAATTTTTCTTTTTGCTTATTTGCAGACAAATGGAGAAAGATATTTCTGTAACTCTCAGTCTCAGATCAACAATCCCGAGAAGAAAGGGAAATATATATGAAGGAGAAATAACCAACAAAGTTCAATAATGAAAGTTGGAAGCACATATAAGAATATTCAGGAGACTCAAGAAGACACTTGCCACTGGGAGATTTTTTCGAACAGAGTTGATTTCCATGAAGGACCCAACTTCTAGCACGGCCATCCACTCCAGTTAATATAACTCTATATTATTGTTAATCAGTAAAAATTTTGGCTGAGACATCAGTTCTCAAGAAATTTACTCAACTTAAACATTTCTCTTTGTGAATCTTACTTAAAGTAGGTAGCTTGGTAAATTGGTAGTTTATTAATGATTTTTTTGCAAATGTTCTTAACATTATGCGTATTTTATCTTTCTCTTTCTAGGTACCTCCATTAATTTGCTAAAAATTAGAATAACATGATGAAAAAATGCTCCATCTTTAATAAAAACAATTTTTTATCTTTAAAATCTTTGTTACTAATAAGAAGAAAGACAAATATTTTTTATTATTAAATTATATTTTAATCCTTTTTAGAAAGTTGTAAATTTTGCTCTTCTTGCATCAGCGGAGAGTTTGTGAAGTGGGGTAAAAATAAATTTTAGTATCTTTTTGCGATGTAAAATACATTCATTTGAAAATTCTTGCAAAAATAAAATAAATGACAGATTTCAATGAAACTTTCAGGATTTATTCACAAATGAATGGAATTATTTTAGAATTATTTTATTTTTAGAAAAATAAACTTGGTAAAAAACTTTTATGTCTATTACCCGTACTTATTTAATTTTATGAAATTTTGAGAAATTACTTTTTTATATACCAATGTTTATATTTAATAACATGCAGAACGTCTTGGAGAACTTAAATCAGCAATTTCTTTCTTTCGTTCTTTTTTCTTTCCTTTTTTTTTGTAAAACAGGACCCCAGTTACCGAAAATCTACTCTAAATCGCAAAAAAAATAAAAAATAAATAAATAAATAAAATTAAAACTAAAACATTATTTAATTTAAAAGATTTTTAACTCCTAATTTACTATGAACTTGTCGAGCTCTCTACGATACCCTCGTATCACCTATATTTTATAGAAAGTTCGAGAAGGAAAATTAAAAAATAAAGCAAACCATCTTTTTTTTGTAACCAAACTTTTCATTGGTTCGTTCTGCATCAGCAGCAGCATTTTGCCTCTCTTTCGAAAAAGCGGGAATCTTCCCGCTCTTCAAGCTTCAGTTGGAAAGAAGATTTTGGAGCTACCAGGCCTATTGTTTCCAGCTCACTTATCTTTTAAGGCATATATATTTTAGCCTACTCGTTAAAAAGAAAACCACTTTTCTTTTAAGGCATATATATTTTCGCCTACTTGTAAAAAAGAAAATAAGCCGGATTCATTATTTTTTTACCTGCCTGAGAAACTAAATTAAATATTCAAACTGTGCAATAACAACCTTTTGCATCCAATATTTTTCTCCTGGTAAATAATTATATTACTTCAACTTATCGACTTAAACGCAAGTATTTTTTAACATTCTTTCACACACATCTTGCTTGCTGTTTATTCTTCCAACTCATGATTTTGTGTTATTTCAATTATTTGGACATACAGTCTATTATTCCAACTCATCATTTTGAACTATTTCAATTATTTGGACATAACAGACTATTTTCCAACTCATCACTTGAAACTGGAACAAATTACAAACTATTTTACCAACTCCTCATCTTTGAACTGTTTAAATTATTTTCTTAAACACATACAAAAAAGTGTTTCATACATCTCCAGTTAATTATTAAAAGGGTATAAATAAGTTCTCTCCCTTTAACCGATTATTGTTATAATTAAAATATTGTCTACCTATGTCTTGTTTGTTCACTTTTTGGTACACATTGAATTGAGAAGCTAACATTATTACATAACAAATAAAAAAAAGTAGTTAGGCCGCTACAAACTCGATTGACTTAAGAAATTTTTTTTCGATGAATAATGAATCTTAAATGATATGCATTGTAGTGCAGTGGATATCGGCTCGGAACGAAAAATCGGGGAGGCGAGTTCGAATTCCAGTTGAATTCTTTGCATTCGCTTACGTGCAAATAACCTTGAGAGATGTATTAATCCGTCTCTTCCCTCCAGTTATGGGTTGAATAACAGGACAGATTGGCTGGCAACCAGTCTACCGCAGAAAGTAATGGCAACCTACTGCGGGATAATCTTCTGTCCAGTCAGTCATATCTCGAAAGAGACATGATCGACATTTTAAATAAACACCTACCTCCGTGTTAAAATATGTATTTCTGTGATATTTCAAACTGAAAGTAAGTAATATTTGTTTCAAATCAGATTAATTAAGCTTTAAATAAGCTAATATTCCTTAAATAAAGTTTCAGAAAAGAATATTTTATTTTATAAAGATTGATTTCTAATAAAAAGAATTATATTATTGTGACAGATGAGTAAAAATGGCTAAAATCAGCGATTAAAAATTTTTTTTCCAGGCAAGTTAAATAACTTTTGCTTAAATTTAATCTATTAGCTTGAAATGAAAACTAAAATATAACTTTCCCGAAAGATTTTTCTTTCCTAAAAATTCATTTAAAACCATAGATATCGCGTTTTCTTTGGCGGTATCTAGTCTACATTCAAACTTCATCCGGAAGCAAAGCCTCTGATCGGGAGGTTATGAGGAACGTGGAACCACTCCTTAATTGCTGTTGTTCTCAGGTCCACCCTGGCCCGGGGATTGTTGCAACTGTTAGGGTCCCAACTATGGGCAAATAGTTAACCCCCAAACAGACTTTGTGGTGAATACGGAATTAAAAGTAACTCTATTCATTTCACCTTTACAAATTTAACAATCCCGTGTGAAATCTTAATTATGACAAATAAGAGAAAAGATTGGCCCATACTGAAGAAAAAGACGAAGCCAAAATTTTGCGATCCGATGTTAAATTAACTTTCTAAACAATAAAAGGAAGCGATTTACAAAACTGAGAGAAAAGTTAACAATCCAAATGTGAAAAAGTCTTTAGCTATAAAAAGAAAGAAAGAAAATCGAATCAGACAGATGGAAGCGAAATTAGACACCACCAAGATGTGACAAAAGAAACTTCAAGCCACTGACCCGGACATAAAGTCCCGACACACATTCGTTCTCCTTCTCCTTCTCGTGTGCAATTTTCCTTTATCTTTTCTTCTTTGATCTCACCATTATCGGCGTCAACAAAGAAGACAACAACAACAACAAGGTAGTTCAACTGACTCCTAAAAACTAACCTCGATAAGTAAAATCCTCCTTTATTGATTTACCTTCCTTTTTATTTTCTCACCGGCCATAAAAAGGAAAGGAACAGACTTCATTACTATTCTGTTAATCTTTGCATGCACACAACTGGAACTGCTGCCTACAACTACAAGCTCTGGATTCACTTAACTACATACTACATTTTCTCTTTGAACATTTAACTCCTACAAATGGATGTTATTCTGTCCTGTTAATAAAATTCTACTTTAACATACAAACGATATACTTTTATTCTTCCAACCTTCAACCTTCTGATAATTTTAAGTTGTAGAGAGTGTCGGTTATGTTTGTGAATTGGCTTTGTACCAGACATGACTGACCGTTCTTGCTTCAACTTTAAAACATATGAAAGTATAAAAATAGACTTTTATAGTAGACATTTTAGCAATACATTTTCGAAGAAAAAAAAATACATACCAGCAAAACTCTCGAGAAAAAAACCCTCTTTACCAGAATACGTCTGTAGGAATGAACCAAAATGACCTCAGGTCAGATACTACTACCATGCAGAGAATACATTGTTTCTTTTACCCTCTCTGTCTCTAAATAACTCCCAAGAACTAAGATACCCAAATCTATTCCCTTTTCTTTCTCTGCTACTATTTCTCTTTCCCCTACTCTCTCTATCTCCCTGACCCATGCTTGACCTAAAGGATTGGCCAGTCCCTCTCTGGCTTCTAAGCAGGCAACATGTGTTCTGTTGCTACCAGACACTTAACACGAAAGTATGTAAAAATAAGAAAATAAAATATTCCTCTCAACGCTAATATTTGTATCCACTTCTTTGTCAATTATACCCACAAAGATACCAAATATTACACGTCAATGAAATCTGATTTTCTACAATGAATACATAACACGAATCTATTGTAAAATCTTATCGACATTTAATAACAAACTGAAGTTGATATGCCGTAAAGTCAAACCAGGTTCTTTAAATATTTTTATACTAGTCAATCGTTGTTCCTTACTTATTACGTTTTTAATTATTTCGAATATTTTTGTGACATTCTTAAAGCCAGTATATTTTCGTATTCATATTTGCCACAGTTTTCAATATCTTTTTCAATATCTGTTCTGTGGCTTTTGTTCAACATTTTTTTACACTCCTGCTTTTCTTTATTATGTTGTTCTAAAGCTGCAAATTATTATTTCTGAAATTATTCTTTGCATTGCTTTTTTTGTTTGCTAGAAAATATTTTATGCTTATCTACTCTTCTGTAGAAAAGAGACGCCCACAAAAAGTTATAAACGAGATTCAAACAACACGGTAGAAAAGAGATGCCGACACCACAAAAATGGTATAAAAGTGAATCCCACTGAACATTAGAAAAGAGATCTCTACAAACCACATGAAAGAGGTTTCCCCAAAACAGGACAAAAGAGAGAGACCCACAAAACAGTAAAAAAAAAAAAAAGAAAAAAAAGTGGCCCAAACATAACGGTACAAAAAGAGACCCCACAAAATGTTTTTTACATTATATTTTGTTCATATATTTGTGAACACAATCTTAACAACACAGGATACGCAGATGATTCTTTGTTGATGGCAAACGCAGGAAAAAATTTGCACGGAACCCTATAACAACATAGCAAAGGAAAGCAGGAAGAAATGACTTATCATCCACTGTAAGAAGATAAGATGGATGGCCATTCTTAAAAAGGAGAGTCCAAGGTTAAAGCTACGAATCGGAGAGGTCAGTAAAAAGATGTCAAAATAAAGCACATACAGGGGATGGACAAAATAACTGAAACACCTTGAAATTTTAAGCAAATTTATTTCTATATGTCGTAAGACCGCTTTGGCAGTAATTGCAGCTTGATTTCTGCGTGTAATAGACTCGTACAAAGTTTGAATTGTTTTCAAGGGAATTATTATCCACTTTGCAACTGAAACAGTCTCCAATTCTTTCAATGATGATGGTGAAGAATATCGACTTCTCACTTGTTTTTCGAAAATGAACCGTAAATGTTCAATGATGTTGAGATCTGGGAACTGCGGTGGCCAGATTATGTTTTACTTCCCTGAAATGTTCCTCGTGCCATCAGTTGGCTAACAATAATTGTAAGAAAATAGAATATAGGATCCTTGGCAAGAGAAATACACCAAGTTGTAAGCTACGAACTAGAGGTATCAGAATTACGCAAGCACAGAAATTTGACTTGTGTGACAGTACACAAACTTTTTTTAATCGAATTCATCCCAACCAAGGTTGTTAAGCCACTAAGATACAAGGGATTGCTGGGCGTGGAATAATTAGAAAACAGTAAATATTACTACGGAGCAACAATAGAGATTTGAAAATTAAATTTCACTAGAAACCATGGAATCGGAAGAGAGTGTAGGGGATAAGAAATTAATTAAAATCAACCTTCTTCTTTACTTTTACAAAATTCACAATGACGTGTGAAATCCTGGTTTTCCCAAATAGAAAAAGGGTTGACCACATACTTAACGAAAAAGTCGAAACCAGATTTCGCAAGTAGGTGTTAAAATGATTTTTGACCAATGGGAGCGACTACCGCAGAAAGCAATGGCAACCTACTGCGGGATAATCATCTGCCCAGTCAGTCATGTCTCTTTCGAGACATGATCGCCCAAGCGTGTATCACGTATGGCACTTAACTGACTGAATGCGATTGGTGGGCTTGAGGTATTGTGGGCCATAATATGAAAGTCATTAGTTTCCGAAATTTCTTTTTATTTCATCTCTCCTCGTTTTTGTTTGCTAAAAGACTGCGTTAACGGTGCTTTCAGTCCGGTAAGTGACTAACTGGGTTTGGATTCCTACGGCTCCGAAATTTCCTGTTCAGATTACATTTTTTTTTTTATTTTGTCTAATAAACATTTAGTAAAAGTTTGTTTGATAAAAAAGAAGAAAAAATTTAATGTATATTTTTGCGTAATATAAGGGAGATAACTCTTTTAAAATATCCACATTTTTTTACAACAAAAAATATTGTATAAAATTAAATATTTTGTTTTGCTTTGTTTTTATACGTATATGCAAGTAAATTTCTTTATGTCATTATTTCAATAAGTATATCTACGTAAATTTAATTTTTTTTTTCAGGGGTAATTCAATTGAAATTTCGCTAACAGAATAAATTTTATTTTGTTGAGATTTGTAAGGGAAATAATTTTGTTACAATAATGAAGAGTGGGTTCCCTTGCAATACTCTTTTCTCTCTCTTTCTCTCTTTCTATAATAATATGAGTAATTGTTAATAGAAGTATATTCCACAGTTAGATATTTACTTTAAAAAGTGTTCAATACAAAGTAGAGCATAAATATATGGTAATTATTATTATTATTATTATTATTATTGCATACTGTAACTTGATAGCTATAAAGTTTCAGTGTTAAAACACCATCATCAGGCAATTCAAATATTTTGTTTTTCTGAGTGCTTTCAGTTATACTTTTAGCCATTTTTGAGAAGAAATGGTTTTTATGCGTAACATGTAAAATAACATAAATCTTACAAAAATGTATTTTCAGTGTCAGGAAAAGTGTAATTATTTATTTATTTTTACCATCAAGTGAAAAAAAAAAATTTTTGGCCTTAAATCGTTTTTTAACAAGGTTCAAAAGTTCAAGAATAGTGTTCATGGCAGTTTGAAAATATCAAAGAATTGCCATTAAGTGCCTTCCTTAAGTGAAAAAGTGGGACGTTTTTAATTTTATGAGAAAAGGAATCAGTAATCTTTAACTTTTATGTGTGAAAAGAACTGTTCTTTCCCTTGACACTTCCCTTCTAGTCTACTAGCGGAAAAGGTAAATAAAGAAAATAAAAGAGTAAGGAAGTTTGGTCAGGAGAAGACCGAGAAGAGGAGAGAGGCAGATAATAGTAGCAGACTTCTTTTTGGAGTGGAATGCAGTAGTTTGGCTGAGAGGTCAAGGGTAGCTGGTAAGAATAAACTTAATGGTAGCCAAATTTAAATTCTAACCAATATAAAAAAATAGGCTAAACATGTAATGGTTAAATTGAAATAGTTATATATATATATATATATACAGACATACATACATATATATATATATATATATATATGTTCCATTCAAAATGACAGACAAGGTGTGATGGTCAAGATTTTTATATCATTTTTCATGTGATCTTAGGATTTCTTTCTTTTGAGGGCATAAATTATATACAAATTGTCAAAATGTTTTGTTTATAAATACATATATATAGTCATCTGCAGATCATCCTTTTTCACTCTATCACAGCTCATCAGTACAGTTAGACATAAGATTGTTTCTAGCTAGGTTTGAAAGCCAACCGAATTGACATTAGTCAGCTATTCTATCTCTAAGGTGCTCAGTAGAGGAAGGTGGATTTCAGTTTGTTATATACACAATGTGAATACACACTATATATATATATATATATATATATATATATATATATATTCTCCTTCTGTTACACTCAAGAAGAGATAGACAATAACAAGGCAGCTTTTGCTCAGTTCATTCTCTTTACTACCAGTTATTATACTTTACTACTAGTTATGAAAGCTCTTGCCACATGAGTGCTTTTTAACAGTGTCCTATTATTTAATTCTTTTGCAATAATTATGTCATCAAATAGTGAAGAATATATATATATATATATATATATATATATATAACATTTCTATTATAATAAGGACCCTTGTGTATTTATTTGTGTGTATATATATATATATATATATATATTTCTGTCATGCTCAGTGGGGATAACCTGTGAGGAAACAACTAATAATCCTCTCAAATATTTTGACATCATTTTTGATGGTAGGGGTACACTTGTATAATAAATAATGTAAATAAACGATCTAATAGTATAAATGGTAGTATAGTGTTGTAGAGCCTAAGGGTTAAAGTGAAAAATTGATTTACCTATGCCAAGAAGATTAATAAAGAATGATAATGATGGGGAAACACACAGGTAATTTTAACACAACTAGATAAGGAACTTATTCCCTTGAAGTGGTGTTAGCAGTTCATTTCAGGAAAATAAATAAATTCTTAGAGTTCATAGTTTTAATATATTGTCAATGGGAAGTATTTTAATTTTAACTTTTTTTATTTTATTTCTCCAATTCATTAGCTCTAATGAATTTATAACTTCGTGTTATGTTTTAAATATCCTCTAATTTATGCTTTATGAATAATTTCTCTGTTCTGTTTGTGTATGTGATTTCATCATTCTTTTAAAAATTCCATAGGATTTAGCTTGAAACGATGTAACCGATGTCAGCATATGTCTGCAATTCACTTCTGGACAAAATTTAAAATTTCTCTTTCTATTGTCTCTCACCTTTCTTCCCTCTATACATTTTCTCACTTTTTTCTTCTTTATTTTCCTCTTCACTTTTTACTCTTTTTGTATCTTTCCTTTTCCTCTTTTTTTCTTTTCCTTTATAGAAGTATAATTCTTTTTTTAAAATGCCAAAAGATTTTAGTCCAGACACCATGTAACTGATATCAATATCTGTCTAAAATTCACTTCCTGCTTCAACTTAAAATTTCTCTCTCTTAGCCATTTTCATTGGCTCTTTCCTCTCAATACTTTCTCATTTTTTCCTCTTTAATTTCTATTTTCTCTGTATGTTTCCCTTTCCTCTTTATTTTCCTTTTCTTGATTTCTCAACTTATTTTCTCATCTTTTCTACCCTCTTTCTTTTTCTCCTCTTTTTTAATATCTTTTTACCTTGTACAAAAAGATTTTCAAAAATAAAAGGAAGAGGTGTATTTTTTTTAATTTTTTCAATAAAACGTTTTTTACCATCATTATTAAACACCTGATGAGACATTGTTCTTTCAATGTCAAAACAAAATCTACAATTTTTGTAGTAGTTTGTACATCTTCTAAAGTAATAATTAGTATATATATATATAGTGTAATTTTTTAATTACAATGATTTATAAAAGCATTATATCACTACAGAAAAATTTTCATGTTTTAGAACAATACTGTTTTTTTTTTCAGGTAGAGAATATGCTAGTAGGTGTGTCAATATTGTTCAATCAAAACGTACTTACCCCTTCTACTACTACCTCTTCAGTTTCTAAATAACCATGAATTCATTGTATATTTTCTAAATAAATCATTTTCCCAATTTATTTTAAACTATCACCTGAAGAAGAACAGTATTGTTCTGAAACATGAAAATTTTTGTGTAGTAATATAATGCTTTTATGAACCATAAACCTGGCTTTAAATAAACTGCAAAGGGTTGATAAGCTGTAGGAAATGAATCAAATTATATTTTTATGTACAAGAAAAGCATAGTTTGGATTTTCTATAGTTTCTGACATTCAGTGGTGATCTTTGAACATATGCTCTGTCGATAAAGAAAGACTACTGTATGCATGTGTGTTGCGGTGCAGTGGATATCAGCTCAGAATGAGAAATCGGGGCGCTGAGTTCAAATTTCAGTTGAATTTGTTGACTTCATTTATGTGCAAATACCCTTGCAAAAGGTCTTAATCTGTCTCTTCTCCATCCAACTATGGGTTAAATAGCAGAACAGATTGGGTTCTATAGCCTTAGATGGTAACCAGTCTACCACAGAAAGTAATGGCAACCTACTGCAGAAAAATCTTCTACCCTGTCAGTCATGTTTCTTTCAAGACATATCATCCAAGCATGTTATCATGTATAGCACTTAACTAACTGACAGTATGCATAAGCGAGAACACTTTCTTTAGCAAAATAAGAGGAGAGGTTTACATGGCTTAATGTTTTTTTGTAAAAAATTATTAGTAGGTGCTAATGACTGAAAATGAGAAAATAGTTATTTATTTTTACTTGAAATGCATGGTGTGGCATTGATGATGGGCAAGATAAAAATCACTATTTCTTTTAAATGGTTGCTATTGTCTTAAAATAATCTTATTGTTTTTTTAGGGGCACTCATGATAGGAAACCTGAGAAAAGATTCTTCATAATGACACAACAAAAATGGACTAATTAAAACTGGTCTGTTTCTAAAATGAAACACTTAATGATCAACCTTTCAGAAAAAAAACATTATATTTTATTTCATTTGTGGCATTATAATCTGTCTGACATCAGAATTTTTAAAAAAATCAAATTGATTTTTGGGTGACAAGTGTCACTGACGTAATAGTGGAAATATGATGTCTACCCTGGTCACTTTGTATTCAAGCTTGGCCCCCTCAGCTGATTGTGGAGTTGATCACTTCAGCCTAAGTCTTGTCTTGCTCTGAGATTGTGTTAATTGATCACAAGACTGGCTTGGTCTGAATGGTTGACTGGAATTGATGACTTGGTTTGGTCTGGTTAGAGTCAAGTCACATAAAAAAATAAATTGGATAAATGAAAAAAATATATTTATATACAATTTCTAGATACAATGTTATTGGTACAATTATTGGATGGCTTCAACAGGCCTACATTCTCCATGCAATAACTATCAACTCTTGCCAATTATGGTGACACAGTGTTTGTAGTCATAGTCTTGAATGAGACTTCTGGAACAAGGCTTTATGTCAGAGCTTTTTTTTTTCAGAGCAGCAAATCACATCAGGTCAGGTAAAGCAATGGTTCTTGTCTCTCCGTTCAGTCCAGTCTCTGCTGTCTCTCTCTCTCCTCTCTCTCTCTCTCTCTCCCTCCCCCTTCAATGTTCTGTTTTTGCTTTTTTTATGAACCCCTGCACATGATGTGCTCTAGGAATGCCAGTGTCACCTAAATAACCAATCAGGGCCCTCCCTGCCAATGTCCAAATATGGTAAATGCCCCCACCCCGGGAATTCATCTTTTTTTGTTCACCTGATCCAACCCGTCTCCTTCTTGCTTTGTGTGTGTACCTCACACCATCACTGCCTGAGGGGGTGTGGAATGTTCTCCACCTTCCTTGAAATTCCACCTGGGCCCTTTTCTCTTTAGTCACCTGATCAAACCCATCCCCAGGGGTTAGGTGTGGTTTAGCCCAAATGGCCACATTTTAATTATCACTCAAAATTCTTTATCGTGCTTTTGTGTGCAGTTGTTTTTACACATGGAATTTTGGAAACATGTCTTTTGGAAACCTGTCTGCTTTTAAAAGTTAATTTTTATAAATTGACTGAATTTGCAGCCAGAGGTCGGTCGTCTTCTCTCTTACTCAATAGTTGCAAAAATATCATCTATTTCTTCCCAGGAGGTCCTTGGAATATGCCATCACTTACTCTCAGTTCTGACCAAAACCAGATGGTCTCTTTGTTTTACCTCTCTGGCAGATGAAAACATTTAATTACTATTGTCTTTATATTTTCCTTTGTCTGTTCATCAGTATATCTTCTATCAAAAATTAATGTTTTACTGTCTTTTAGTTTTTTTTTTTCTTCAATTTAGTAGAAACATTCCAATAGTGTCACAGAAAGTCACATTTAGTCTGGATTTTAGCAATTTTTAAATATTTTTCTTTTGTCTTCATTAAGATAGAACCTGCAAAAACCTAAAAACTATGGTGTCTTGCTAAGGCACATATTTATTTAAAGAAGTTTGTTTCTGCATCACCTTGGTTCTACCAATTTCTCTTGATATTCACTTATTTTATATTTAAACAGTGACATTTAAAACAAATATTTGGCAAATTGGCAATTTTTGACTGACTGTAATTTTTCAACTATGAAAGTTTTCAAAAGTATTTTTTTTTAAATTTTTTGATTTAGATTTGTTCTTGATATTTTTCATCAAATAAGAAACAACCTATTGAAGGGAAAAACGTTTTCCCATATTTCTTCATGGTTTCCCACTGCACAGATAACAACACCTGTATCTATAATTGAATATTGCTGCACACTCAAGGTTTATCTACTCTTTAATGATGTAAGAAGATTTCTTTTTGAAGATTAAATATCGACCATGGAATAAAGATTATAAATTTGATTTCGAAGTGAAGATTTTTGTCAGTTTTTTTTTTATTTTTGCTACTTTCCTGATATTTTCAGATTGAATATATGCAGGGGAAAAAGAAAATTATTTTTTTTTTATTTTCTGAAGGGTAAGAATTTAATTTAGGGTTTAACTGAATACTGAATTTAGTGCTTCTTTTAAAATCAATGCAAGAGGCTTCTCATCAAGAATTACTTTCTGTCTCTTCTCTCTGTCTTTATAGCAATATCATGTTGAAACATCGGTTCTTATCTGTATCTTGGTATTATTTTGAACTATTGTTCTCATCTTGGTTGATACAGATGTTATAACAGACACAATGTTTTGACCAAATACCCACTGGTTATCATCAGGTGTCCACTGGGATGGTGGCATAGTGGATATAGTAGTTGGATATATAGATTTTAGTATCATCTAGAGGTCATGAGTTCAATCCTTCGATCTTATAGTGACACACCAAATCCAACAAGAAAAAACAGTAACTGATTTCACAGGATATATCACAATAATCAACAAGATAATCCATATCAGCCAAACAATGGACACCTGATGATGATTTGGTTGAAACGTTGATACAGGTATGGTTCGAAATAATACCAAGATATTGAAAATTACTCATTTCAGAAATAATAAATACAAATTAGATTCTTATCTAATCACCAGTTAAGCAATGTGGAACCTGGGTAGTACCTAGATGGGTAAGCACTTAGGAATACCAGGTGCTGTAAACTTGGATGTGTGGGTGGGGTAATGGATAATGGTTTGGAATTAGAAATCAGATAACCAAGTTAAAATTTAAATCAGATTCATTATATATTCACAATATGCAAAAAACCTTCAAAAAGAATATGTATCCACCCTTTATCCCCAAGCTATGAGTTAATTAGTTTGACTTGTACAAGTAAATTATTACTATCTTTAAATAAAAAAAATCTACTAATCTAAAAATATTTTCCGGCTTTAATTAACCTACAAAAAATTGATAAGCTGCTAAAAAATGTCAACCAATCAAACTGTCTATATACATAGGAATTATGGAAAGTTCTCAGCCCAACTAGCAAGAATGAGCTAAAGCCAGGAAATAGACATGCCATTCTATACATTCCTTCTGCATTTCAACAAATTTCATGCATGGTTTCTCAAAATTGTTTAGTTACTCCAAAACAAAAGGCAAAAAAAGAAAAAAATTAGGCTGGGTAAGTGTGTTACAGTGGATATCGACTCGGAACGAGAAACCGGGGAGCCAAATTCGAATTCCAGTTGAATTCATTGTATTCACTTACGCGCAAATACCCTTGGGAAAGGTATTAATCCATCTCTTCCTTCCAGTTATGGGTTAAATAACAGGACAGATTGGGTTCTATAGCCTTGGTCGGCAACCAGTCTACCACAGAAAGCAATGGCAACCTACTGCGGGATAATCTTCTACCCAGTCAGTCATGTCTCTTTCAAGACATGATCGCCCAAGCGTGTTTCACGTAAGGCACTTAACTAACTGACTGAAGAGTCTTTAGTTTGGAATGGCAGTTTATCTAGTAGAAGGAAATCTCTGATATAAAAAACCTCTACACCTACTCTGGACAAAATAGGATAGGCTGAACTCTTTGACCTTGGTAGATAATCTTCCTAGAGATGATGTCTCAATAAAAGCACTAAGTTTCCAGTCTCCAAAACTAGTTGGTGTTAGTAAAGGCATATATATATATATATATATATATATAGGGTGTGAGGGGTAAATTGTTTTTGTTTTTGGTTTAGTCTACTGCACAGTATAGTAGAGTGAGTTGGCCACTGTCTGTGAGAAAAAAAAGCACCATGATGAAATTCACATCACCAGGAATTTAGAAACGGCATACTGTACTGCTTGGAATTTATGTCAAAAGCTCCAATACAAACATTTCAGTGTTTTGGTGTCTACCTAAGAACAGTGCAGAGGATTTGGAAAGAGTTAGATGAGTTTAATAGTGATTATGAAGGTATTTTGAGTGATCACTAGTATTAGCAACATTATGCCTCCATTCATCTTCCTAACACTCAACACAGGGAGATCTACATCAAGTGCCTTGAGAAGATAGTGCTGCCCTGAGTCAAAGTGGTGGCTGCTAGAAGACCCTATATCTAGTAACAGGAATCTACATCATGCCACACAAGCAGGAGAACCTAGTCATGGCTGTCAGACAATCTCTGTGACTATATCATCACTTACATCTGGTCACCTAACTCTCCAGATTGCAACCTCTTCAATTATTATGTGTGGGACACAGTTGAGTGAGAGAATAACAAAACCTCCTTGTAACACCAAAAATGAACTGAAGGCAAGGATTATGGTAGCATTTATTAAATTAAACAAAAAGATCTTACAGAAGAGATGCAAAAAATACCAAAGTCATCTAGAGGCCATGGTTGAAGTCAATGATGATTTTATTGAATAAATATTCTCTTTAGTATTTCAAAATATTTTTGTAATTTTGGTAAACATATCTGTTAAAATGAGATGTCTGTATTATTTTCATTTTTGCATCATTTAGACAACAATTCATCAAACTCACCCTTTGTGTGTGTGTATGTGCATATATATATATATATATATATATATATAGTCATCTGCAGACAGATCTGTTTTGCTGTATCACAGCTCATCAATATGGTTAGACTCCGATTGCTTTTAACCCAGGATTGAAACTCGACCAAATTGGCGTCAGTCGGCAATTCTACCTCTGAAAAAAAGGCAGACTTTTTTAGCGTGTATACTATCATTATACCCGCTCATATATATATAAATATATGTATATGTAAGTATATCATCAAAGATTTGAACACATTTTTCATTACATAGTTTTTTTTTTATTCTACCATGAGGAAACCAGAGAAAGCCGACACTCTCAGCAAAACATATCATTTATAAATTTTCACTTTTGTCTCATGTTCTTCACTTATGTTTCAGATACTATCATACATCCAATACACACATTTTTTAAAAATTTGATATATAATTTGTTGTGGAATTCAAACTCAGCTACCTGATTTCTCGTTCTGAGCTGATATCCACTGCACCATAACGCACATATATATATTATATAAACTTGCATTAGGTAATTCAGAACAAATTATAATTAAATAAAAAACGGTACTTATTAGAAAATATCAGCATTTTTTTTTATACATGCCCAACTTAAAACAATAAAACCTTTATTCAATAAAACTTCTATTAGCCTTGAAGACAGCCTCATCATATCTTCTGAATCAATGTCTTGTCTAATTTGGGAAGTTCTTCCTGTTAGGCATCATGACCCCAATGCTGGCCAGCAATCTCTTCTTGATATTGTGAAATCAAAGGTTAGTTTCCTTCTAAGCAACATCCCAGACAAATTCTGCAGCTAAAAAAGTTGGTCCACTATATCATGCTAGACAATTTTTCTCACCAGAATCTATCGTTGACATTTATAAGTCTCTCGCTTGTCCTTGCTTTTAATATTGCCATTACATCTTTGGTCTTGTGCTCTCTTTATATATTTAGAGATTCTTGATAACATTCAATTGATTGAGTCCAAAGTTATATAAAGAAAGAGGAAGAAAGAAAAGAAAAGACAGTAAGATAAGAGAGATGGAACTGACATAAAGATAAGTTATTATATTCTTAGGCCCCTGTTAGAATACGCATACACTTCCATGAATAATATGTTACCACAAACATCATACCACATGTGCTCATAATTATATGGTTCTCCCCATTTTATTTTGTGTTAATCTCTTGCATTCGTATTTGCCTGTATTCATTCATATTTGTTGTAAATTGTTATTTCGACTGAGTTGGGTATCTAAATATGTTTTGAAATTCACGTCATAGGACACTATTATTCATACTCATATATATTTTTTTATAAAACTTTGTTGCTTATTAAAATTTTATATCAAAAATCATTTTGACTTGTCATTCATCCTTTGAATTCTGTGTTGATATTGAAGCAGACCTGGGAAGATTACAGTTCGATTATATCAATCAAACATTGATCTCATTTTCTTATTTTTGTTTATCATCATCCATTTGTCATGATCTAGAAAAGATAACCTGTATCTATCGATAGATGTGGAAAGGTAAATATTCCTGAATCAACGTATCAATCATCTTAATGGTTATCATCGAGGCAGGCATATGACAATATATATAAAATAACATTTCCACTAAAATTAAATGGAAATTGTAAAAAGAGCACGACCACACAGCAGCAATAGCTGAAACTGTAAATTATGTTTAGAGAAGAAACTAGCAATAATCAGCTTCAGAACTCAAAGTAAAATATTAAAGAATATTCTCAATTTATTTCCAGTTTAAAAACAAGGCAATTGTAAAAGTTTTTCTTTGCCTTGCTGAAATGACTTCTGGATTTATAACCATTTAATTGTTAGTAACTGTTGAGTTTTCTTCTCTCTCTCTCTCGCTCTCTCTATATATATATATATATATACACACACACACACACACACACACACATATATATATATATATTATTTGGGTAGGGTTATGGTAAATGGCTGCACAAAGTGAAATTGCCAAGCTACATTAAAATTCTGGCTAATGCTCTTTTGTCCATTCCATGTTAATGGCCTCAGAAAAAAAAAAAAAAACATTACTCCATTTTCTTTGTCTTATGTGTTAAATAGTCAAGTAGATTGGGATCTCTTGCCTTGCTTGACATGGTTGAGAAGTACGTCTCTGAATTCAAAATCAACTTGAAAGAGGATGGACTTTGTTGACTGAGAAACCCTCACGGCTGCTACAACTGCAGTATATGAGCTGCTCTGTTGGCTTGTATAAGTCATGATCTCAAATGAATGATATAATCTTTAGAATTGCATGTGTATAAATTTTATGAAATGTTTATTTAACTCCAGATTTGTAGGTTAAGATAATTTTAAAATGTAAGACATATGGTCCAGTAGATAAAAGTGTTGGTTGATACAGTGACTTGACCCAAAGAGTTTTGAGTTCAATATCTGACAACAGTAGTGGCAAACAAAAACTTATAAATAAAGTGTTTGGTATCAAAATTCCAGTCACCTGAAAAAGGTCAGAGTGTACAATGGTCGAAAAGTCATGAATATGACCATAAAGATAAGGTTAAAAGTATGAACAATGTAAATATCAAAAATATTTCTTTTTAATGCACTATTATGATTTTTTTAAGTGTAGCTTAGATGTAGCATAAGGCTGAAAGTGTGGGGCACCCAGTGAGGATTCAACTCACTACTCACTATTCAGTTGTAATTGATCAAGCGAAACAAGTTAGTTATCCAATACACAATGTCAAAGTTCCCCCAAAACATGATGCACTATGTTTAGTTTCCTTTATCAATATATTATGCAGACTAATTACATTTATGATCAGCTCATGGAACAGCTAAAGTATGGATGACCAAAACTAACAAAACCTGATATCACCCATAGTGATAAATATGTATTCCCATCCTCAAATTGCCATCATATGAGAGGAAACATTTTAGCCTTTCATCTTCAAAAGTCGACTTTATTGATTACCAATATCAATAAAGACAAAAGCAATCATTTTTGGTTTCTTCTTTCTAGAACTAATATTGATTACCAACAATTACTTCATCTGACAGGAAAGTTTATTTATGTTTTAATGGAATTCTCAAATATATATTTTATCATTTAATTACTCTTTCTATTTTTGATGCTTTGATTATAAAGTCTTTGTTGGTCAGGTTAGTGCATTTGGTTAGCCATTATTTGTTAACAACACAAGATTATTGAAATGTAGTGTTTCATAGCACCAATGACACTTCATCTCATTTTTTATTATGACTAGTAGTTTTATCTTCATTGTTTTTACCACATGATTTCAGTCAATGTGTTCTTCAGCCTTCCTTAAATGTATAATGCTTGAGTAAATTTTGAAAGTATATATATATATATATATATTATAAGGAAGTGAAAGAACAGAAAGAGAAAAAACATACTGTGTAACACATTTGCCCAAGGCTGCTCATCTAATTGTGATGCTCATTCTCGTCGACGATCGTGACGATCCCAGTTGTGACACTGCCACCCAGCTGGCCAGTTGGTTTGGTTACTGTTGCTGGTTGTGACGATCTTGTTCAATGATGTCGTCACAAAAGCTGGTTTTCAAGACGTCTCTTGCAACAACGCGCCACTGTCCCACGTTGTGAATTGATCCCAGAGGTTGCGTCATGCAATTTTAGTAGTCACCTTTTTGAGCCAGTCCGGACACTGGTGCACACTTGTAGTTAAAAAAAAATACAGCACAAAAAAAAATTAATAAAATAAATGAACAAGGTCGAACATGTCTGGAGAGTTATGAAGAATGTCTTTATATAAAAAAAAAAGCAATGTTTTTCTTTTCAAGAGCAGATAATACAGTTGTCGGAATGCCGGTTTACAATGGAGAGAGAGAGAGAGAGAGAGAGAGAGAACTTGTTTTTAAAATCTCAGAGTTTCCAATCTTCAAAATATTATTCAAAATAAGAATGTCTTTTCTAAGTTTCATTAAAGTAACAGAACTCTTCAAATCTTGTTAAGATCTTTTCACGTATTCATTAAATTTTTGTTAAAGTCTTTTCACATATTCTCTATAATCAGGGCTGTCAATTCTCTATGCAACTTCTAAAATAACAGAGTCCTTTCGGGTTCTTATTGAAGTTTAACGGAGTTAACCGAAATAGAGCGAACAAGGAATCAGAATTTTCGATTCTCCCATGATTTAAAAAAAAACAATAACGTTCTTTCAGGATTCCTATCAAAGGTGCATTATTCAACATTAACTCTTTAAGTTAATCAGTGGCAGGCTTCATTCAATATTAACTCTTTAGCCATAAGTTTTATAGAAGGTGACCAGCCATGGGTCATGGTTCCTCAGTTGGGAACCTTTTCCCACAGTTGTTACATTTAAACTGATAGCTACTCAGCTAACTTAAAAAAAATGATTTTTCTTGCCGAGTCTGGATTTTTATAACCTTTTTCAATCCTCTCGGGGGATCTAGCTGACTCGAAGCCTTTGGCCAATGAAATCATTTTCCGCCCACTCGATCTGCGGAAGGGGTTAGCTCAACGAATGAGATATCTCCAGCTCACATTTTTCCAATTTCCCACAGACTTCTGTTCTCAGGAAATATCTGTTGAGGGACTTTAACTCTGCCTGACCCCATCAAATAACCCTGACATTTTATTATGACTGCAACCATTTCGTCAATTTTCCAACCTAGCCCAAAACAATCCATATTGTATATGAAAAAGAAAAGAAAACTATAATGAAAAAGAAAGAAAATTACATTTCTCTCTTTCCCTCAAATTGTCAGCTAATTTTTCTATTCCCCGGACTTTTACAAGTATATGATAGTATTAAAATAGTTTTTTTACATAAGCTCACATCGCGAATTACAATAAAGCACACCCAATAATACTACTAATATTAATTCCTCTCTCTCTGCTGTATTATACCAACAAAAGAAAGTATCCCCGCGGGAGATAGTATCACAACTGTTCATGCATTTTCTTTTCATAAAAAGTGCTCAATACAGAGTATTACTCAATCAAAAGTGAAATTGAGTAATACTGACACACCCACAATCATATTGTTTAACTTCATCCAACCACCACTTTACTGATTTACTTATTCATTAGTTTATTCCTTAGCTTTTTTCAATATCTTTCATTTTTTTCTACTTTATGTGTGTAATTTTTTAAAATTTTTAATATATGTGTATTTCAATATATGTGTGTGTATATGTGCGTGTGTGTATTTGCTAATTTTATTTATTTTTTGTTATTTTTCAACATCTTCATCACAAATATAAGTGACTTCTCTTTTAATCTATGATGAATAAATAATCATAGATAAAAATAAATTATACATTTAATATATGAAAAAAATGGTACACCAGATTTATAATTTATAATGGCCTTAAGCAACACTAGTATCAAAAATAAAAATTAAAATCAAAAAACGATCAGTTCATAATATGCACCTGATGACTGCATAATGCATGAAACTCCAAGTTGTACTTTAAACATAGGATAATATGTATATTTATTGTAATATATTTCTGTGACCAACAGAAATATGATTGACATCAAAAGCAGGATCAACAGAAGTGTGGTTGATGTCAAAGGCAGAAAATATAAAAAAGCGACAGAAGTGTGATTACATCAAAGGCAGTCAGCTTCAAAGGTAATAGTTGACAAAAATGATTGACAAAATTAATAAGATCTTCCTTTTCAGTCAGAACATGTTATATATATATATATATATATATAGATAGATAGATAGAGAGAGAGAGAGAGATAGTGTTGGGGCGCTCTCCAACTTGGTTCTACTAATGGACTATTCCAATCACTACATAAAGTGGTAGTGGAAAGACCTAGGGAAGTAATCAAGTAACCAGTCTCGATAACAAGTCAGTCGAGTATTTCTGGTAGTGAACCGGAAGTGTGCTATTCTCAGACTCTGCGTCTTACGACGATACGTGTTACTAAACCCTTGTTCCTGTATACTACTAATACTCTGTTGTAAATACTATTTTCCGGTAATATATTCCATTTACTATATTTTCATTGTTTATAATTATTTACTCAACCATTTCTGTTACGTACAACATAACCAGATAGATAGATAGATAGATAGATAGATAGATAGATAGATAACAGCACTCACTAGAATTTTCAACACACTTAAGACTGGTCACTGTTAATATCAGATAAAAAAGTTTCAAGTTTAGGGAAGAGTAGAGATATCTGCTTTCTACTTGGTGCTCTTGCATTCTAGCAGAGAACCATCAATGCCTGTTGCTAAGCCATCCCATATAGGATAAGGATTAATGTACTGTGTGTTGGGATACATTTTTTCTTTCACTTTGATTAATATTTTTAGACATTTATGCTATGGTAGCCCTTCTGTTGGTTTGTGCTTGTCAGAAAAGTCTCTGTTCATTTCTTGTATTGATTAAATTTGGCAACATCATATATAGTTGGGTATGTGACTCAACAAGGGTGTTTGATGACCACTGTTCTTGTTCTGTATTGAGCCATGGTTGTATTATGCTATTAGTTATCACAGCCTTATTGTGATCAATATACGAAATTTGGGCTGTTTTTGCTTCTTGATTAAAACCAAATGAGCTGCCTTTTCATCAAGAGAAATAGTTTTCTTTGTATTAATGTATGGTCGGTATTGACTATATTTATTGTTTATTATAGAGAAAACTTATCAGTTACTTGTCAGGTGCTGGATTTGATGATAAACTGCATCTGGCAGCAAGGCTTCTGATTGAGAGGAGCATGGAACCACTTCTTAAGTACCCTGACCTGGAGTGGTAGCACCTGTTAGGGTCCCAGCTATGGTCAAATAGTTAACCCCCAAACTGGGGTCAAAACATTGTGAAAGTATAAAAATAGACTTTTTAAGGAAAAATCCAGAAATACGTTTTTGAAAAAAAATATTACCAGCAATAATTTTTTGAAGAAAAAATATTGCCAACAATAAAATTTTGAAGGAATAAAAATAATAGCAGCAATATATTTTTGGAAAAATATAGATACCAGCAATATATCTGACTCTCAACGAAATCTTCTTTACAAAAATGTGTCAATGAAATCTGATCTACAAAGTTATTCCTTATAAAGAACACATATTCTAATCTTACAAATCTATTGTAAAAATCTTGTCAGCATTAAACAATCTATTGAGGTTGATATGCTGTAAAATAAACCAAACCAACTACTTTTTCTGTCTTTTTCCTTCACTGAAGGAAAAAGACAGAAGTGAGAAAGAAATACTTCCAATCTTTTTGCTTGTTACTATCTTTCAGTTTCAGGCTATGTGAACACCAAGGTTGTCTTCTGTCTCTACACCCTTTAGCTTCTTCCTTGAATGCATCATGAGGAATGTCCGTGGACACCAGGACACAATCAGTATCAGAAGTCAGAACATCACAAACCTTCACTTTGATCATCTAGCTAGCAATGAAGAGTGAAGAAACTGGATGAAACATCCTCCAGATATACCATGCAGATTAATGCAAAAACAAAAAAATAATTCCCCAAAATCAAGCTCATGATGAACAATAAGAAAGTGCTTTCAAGCAAGATAAAAGTCAGCAGCTTGTTTGAAATAATTTCAAGAGCACAAACAATGGCAACAGCAACATGCCCATCTAGAAAGATAAAAACACAATCTGCCTTCTCAATTTTTCAGCATTAGTCCACCTCTTCTTCCCCAGCTATGAACTAACTAGCAGTATAGCCCGGCGTTGCTCGGGTGTAATGAAAGCTTTAAAACTAATCCATGGTCCTGTAGCTCAGACTCTTTGGACGTTGGCACCAAAGACTAAAAAGCCATAGTTGTTTTCAGTTAAAGTAAAACCGTAGACTGCAAGAAAAATGAATGGATGTAAGTGAAATTTTGATTTCCTGGTATCGATATCAATTAAGTTTTTTCGTCGTAAACTGAATTTTGAAGGCTAAATAAGTCCTGGTATCATGGCTGAGACTAAGAACTACAATTATACCTACTTAGAGCCAAACCCGAAGCAAAAACTAAAGTAAAAGGGCTGAAAAAATACAGATATACAGGCAGATAAACGCACACACACCCACACAATCATCTTGCCTTTTATATATATATATATATATATATATATATTAATTAATATTATTTAATATTATTAATTTTCTGCACTATTGTAAGAACTGCAACCTTGAAACTTCTGAATATTGTTTCTTATGTCTTTGTCTATGAGTGAATCAAATATGATTAAAATCGGACCACTCCTTCTATAACCCAATTGTTTCGATTATCAATTTTCGATATTTATCGGGGGTATCTCAACACAAAACCTAGCTAAGAACACTCGCAGATGCTTATAGTACAACTGTGTAAATTTTCAAGAAAATTGGTTCAGCCGTTTCGGTGTCTATAGGTAATGGAGACACACACACAGAGACAAAGTTCCATTTATAAATAAGTTTAGATTAATTGGACATGTATCAGTAAAATTAAGATTAATTGGACATGTATCAGTAAAATGGATGTGCGTTGTGGTGCATTGGATATCGGCTCGGAACAAGAAATCGGGGAGCCGAGTTCGAATTCCAGCCGAATTCATTGCATTCACTTACGTGCAAATACCCTTGGGAAAGGTATTAATCCATCTCTTCCTTCCAGTTATGGGTTAAATAACAGAACAGATTGGGTTCTATAGCCTTGGTCAGCAACAAGTCTACCGCAGAAAGCAATGGCAACCTACTGCGGGATAATTTTCTGCCCAGTCAGTCATGTCTCTTTTGAGACATGATCACCCAAGCGTGTATCACGTATGGCACTTAACTGACTGATCAGCAAATATCTTCAAAAACTTCTTACAATCTCAAAATATTTTCTGGCTTTAGATAATCTGTAAAAGGTTAATAGGCCATAAAAAATGAATCAATCTAGATTCAGTCTTTCTCAATCTTTCTGTACACTTGTGAATCTTGAACACTAACAACAGAATTAAAAACAAAGAATCCAATTATAGGAAAAGACATGCTACAGAAGCATCTTCAGCATATTTTATGCAAGATCCCATCTATTAAGAAACAGGCCTATTGAATATCTTAATACTGCCATCAAGAAAAGAAGGTTGAAATGGTATTTACATGTCCTAAGAAGCTAAGAGCCAACACTCTTTTCCTTACACCCTAGAAGTTTCCACCTTGAGCAAATAATGAAGAGGCAGACAGAGAAAAAACTGGCCAGACTATGGCACTGAGAAGGCGGAAAGATCTTTTACTGGACCTGAGATACTGGCATATGACTGAGACATATAGAGGGAGTTGGTTAGCAGATCAAATGTGCAGTGACCCTGTAAAGGCACCTATTTATGAGAATGATGGTGATGATGGTAAGAAATATCAACTTCAATGCTTTCTCTATTATTTGGTAATGGTAAGGAAATATTCAGTATTCATTGACCGAACAGCCAGTGGTATTTCAATTGAAATTCATAAAATCTTTCTATTAAAACACATTTTCGTGAAAATATTTTTCATGTCCAGTAACTGTTACTGCTTTTTCTAGTATTAAAGTTGTGTGGTGGGGGGGACTTTTTCCTAACATCTTGTTTGAAGTCATGTGGAATGCCACCATCATGATTATGTCATTATTTCCTCTTTGATTTACATGTTATATCCATTTGGGATGTTACTGCTGTTGAAAGTGCTGAAGTAATGTAGTTACTGTTACTTTGTTTCTGCTTCTGTTGCACCAGATTACAAGGTTTGAAGAAGGATGGTCCTCACTAAGACTTACAGGTTTCATTCCCTCCTAGCCATTTTTAACAATTGACTTGATGAAATGATTGTATGTAGTTGACTGTTTATATAATTCTGAACAAGTTTGGTGCCATGCATGACATTGCAATCCAATGAGGTTATTCAAAAACATGACTTGATTTTCTTAAGTTGTTGTTTTGGTTTTGTGACAATTTGTGGTATTGAGTAAAACTACCTCTGGAGCAGCCAGTTATATGTCCCATTTTCTTATTTCCTGTACTAACCTCAGTTATTGAAGTGTTGCAAAATTCTGACCAAAACTTTGTGCAATTACAAAATGCTTTTAAATTTCATTTCTTTTTCTCAAAAAAAAAAAATCATTTTCTGTATTTAGTACTAGAAATAGCAGATGGATTTTCCATCTTTGCCACCTACTTAAAAACACTCCCATTCTTGTGGGCAGGTGGATAGATGTGAATGTATACTGAAAATAATTAGCCTGGTAACCCACTAGACGGAAGGAAAAACCATGTTTAGCCCAATTAGGAATTGATGATAATAGCTGAAGAGGTCTGCCATATTGAAATATGTGTGAGGAAGAAGGGAGGAGACATGACCGACCAAGTCAGCAGATGAAGGCAAATTAAATGGATGGGATTTGGGTTTAGGAAACTTACAATGAAATGTCACAGTTGTACTTTTGGCAAATATTTTAGAAGGCGGGGGAAGATTTTTCTTTTTAAATTATTGAAGTTTTCCTTTTTATTTTTTACTTCTCAAAAGTAAATTGAAAAGAACAATGTGTGTTGGAAAATGTCTATCAAAATCTGAATGTTCCAGAAGTTAATGTTTCAAAAAGTTCTTTAAGGTTTTATGATGAAGTATTATCATTATTCCATTCTTTTTTAAAAGTATTTATTTCAAGCAAAGGATGTTTTAAATTTTCAAGCAATTCATCCTGAGCAAGGCAATAATGCCACTAAGACACAAGGAGCTAGTGAAAGTGAAAGAGAAGGAAAAGACTTACAGAGAAAATGCAAACAAAATCCTAAACAGTCAACAAGGAATAAAACTCTGCTTCAGAAGTTTACCTGTGTTATCAAAAAAAGATAGGTTTAATTTTGAAGATATTTTAGAAGTACAAAATAACTAAAAAGTGATTATCTTTCTGTGTCCAAAATATAATCTTGTAGTTAAAAATAGTTTACAACTTAACTAGATTATGACACTTTATCTCCAACTTTCATTACCATAAGCTATAATTTTATTACTTCAGATGATCACTTCTGTTTAGCCTGACTACACGATTATATTGTTTACTCAAACAACATTACTATTATTACTGCTACTATAAAATGAATCCTTCTTCTATGTGCTCTGTCCTTCCATGACGTAGGCGGTCATGGCTTTCCACATCTCCCTATCCCTTGTGGCTCTTAGCACGCTTTCTCCTGTTACACCACACAACCCTCATTCCATCATCCACCTACTCAGGCCCTTCAAATATGTTATCCGCTGATTTCCCCTGTCCCTTTTTCCTGCTATCTGGTCTGTTAGTATCAAGTTCTCCTCCTTCCTCATTGCATGTCCCAGGAATTTTAGCTGTCTCTTTCTGATGCTCAGTATTAATTTCCTTTTTGTTTCCATCCTTTCCAAAACCTCATCATTGCTCACATGCTCGCTGCAATGTTTATCAGCCCCAGCTGATCCACCATATCTTAACATGCTTGAACACACTGACTCCACCTGCCATGCCCTATCTTTACAAAAGTCAGATCAGACCAAAATTATTGCTGCCATATATGGGTTACATCTCCCCAATCATTACTTTTCAGCCTTGATAGAGTTCAAAAGTATTCATGTAGCCTTGAGGGTGAAAAATTTTTTTCCAACCAACTACTACTTTCCCCACAGATGAAACATCCCAAGCCTATTACTATTCTATTACTATTTCAATGTTTTGATGAACTTCGTTCCTTAGTTTCACCAGGTCTGATTTTTACCGCTAAGACCCACCACACCATATACATGGGGTTAATCTATGCACATTCCCTTTAGATTCCATTGGTAAGAATGAAGTTGCATCTTGCCAGATTCTTCCCAAGAGCTACTGCTTTGTGAAACAGACTCCCAAGTGGAGGATCCTCTGATCCTTTCAAGTCTGGAGTCAACTATTATCTCTCATACATATCCTCATAATTCACAGTTCTTACATCCATAAACTCAATAACCGTCTACTTTGAGTGGCTTTTGGGATTTTTATTAGTTGAACAATTGAATAAAATGAAAAAGTTCTATTTTTTAATAAGTTCAAAAATACAGAAAAAAAATATAACTGATAAAAAATTGTTGTAGAATGGCTGACACCCCTGCAGTACTCTTAATGATGGAATGGCTTATACTCTATATAAGTAAAGGGTAGTAGCATTTGAGGCATAATATTTGAGTGTCAATTTGAGTAATATTCAAGCTGATTACTTTGGCAACTATTGTGATCTAAACCTCTCATCTCTGTGTTGTAAGTTTCTGTCTTCTTGTAACTATTGTAATGTTTTGTGTATATCCATTTAGCACTGGATATTGTGCTGAATAATACTGTGTATTGTATCCACCTCGGAGATACAACAGAAATATATGTAAAACACTACCCTGGGAAGCATACAAGATGACAGAAAATATGTCTGTTATATGAAATGGCCAAAGCAGATTGACTAGTGAAATGGTGGGTGTAGTTACATCTGATTAGTGCATTCAGTAGTGCTGCTTGATACTGATAGATATGATACTGACAATGCTGACTAACTTTGCTGAATTTTGTTCTGAAGCTCATGTGCTCAAATGTAGTGGTAGTTTGCTTTTAATAGCTCACCAGAATCCAAGTCATGGCCATTTCAAAAAAAGAAAAAAATTGAATTTTTATACCTTTTATTTCAGTAAATCTATCTTACATGAGAGCTACTCTACACTTTGTAACTAAAAATAAAATAATGGTTCAATGATTGACAAATTTTTACTGTGCAAGCCTATTTCTTATTCTCTCTTATCCACTTACTTACTGCTGTTATATTTTATGTTATTTGATGAGTATGTTATATATATATATATACTAAAAAAAGAAAAAAACATGCTTTTTCCTTTTAAGATGTAAGTGATCATCACACTCCACATATTGTACTTTATTATCAGTGAATTATACATTTATGGAAAAGTTAATGAAGTGGTTTTTTGTTAGCCACAATCAACACATATTTCTGATGTTGATCATTGCATCACAGACAACCAAAATACAGCTATCAACACAATTAGCATTTACCATTCTATTGAAATTTTTATTAGTGTAATCACGTAGAAAATGTTTTCTATTGTGATTTTTTGTTTTATGTTCAGCTGTACCATTTACTTGCTTTTTATATGCACTAATGTTTTCTGGTTTTTGTAACCCTAAAAGGTTACTGCATGAGTAATCAACAAAACAGAGGTTGGGATTAGTAGTATATCAACAAGTATAAGACTCGCACGCCGCATGAAGTAGACACACTGCTAGTTAACTGCTAGTCAGTACAATCACTCTACTTTAATCCAATAGTGCACATGTATTTAGGAGGATAGGAACATACATTCCTGTATATAAATAGCTATACAGGCACTGCTCTAACTAGAGTGTTTTTGTAATGGTTCATAATCTACTGATAGCTTGTTTTAAACATTGCATATTTAAATACACAGAAAAACATTTTTCAGAAATGTTTTGCTGAAATGTGACTAATATGCTTTTTTTTATTAATCATTTAACCCCCAAGCAAGGGGAGATCACCACTAGTGCACAGGGGGTTACAGTGAGAGAAAAGATTGGAAATGAGGTATTCAAGAAAAGATAAAAGATGAACGGGATTCAAGAAGACAGATGTCAATTGATGTTGCATTTACATTTTTAAAGACTGTAGCCATCAGGGAAGCAAGTAAATGGAAGGGAGTTCCACAGACAGGAAGAGTGAGAGAAGAAATTATTGGAGTAGAAAAAGTGGTCACATTTAACTATTTTGACAGTAAAAAGGTGGGACCTAAATGCCAATCTAGCAGTACACTTAAATTCATGTGGACAGAACACCAGGAAAAAAAAGTCTTCAAAGCAGTTGCTATGAAAATATTTGTAGAAAAGACAGAAGGAAGCCACATCACATTGGTGAGAAAGTGACTGAAGTCAAGATGCCTGGTCAGGACTGATTACATTGCAGATCCGTCTTTGGATTTTGTCAAGAACCTCGAAAGAAATAGCAGAAGCACCAGATTAGATATGGCAACAGTGTTTTTGCTCTCAAGGAGATTTGCATCAGCCATACTGATGAACAACAGGAAAGTTCCTCTGTGGTGGTTAAAGGGGAGCAATTTTTTTCTGGTGGCATTAAAATTTATCAGCCATTCCCTGTAAGCAGAATGAATTTGCAGTTCTTGTAAAGAAAAACATTTAAAATTTATATTAAGATTTGGTCAAATTAACTAATAAGATTCAAGCTATAGCATTATTAGAATATATTCTGTTAATTAATCTGTTTCAGAGAGAATTATTATTAAGATATGATATCCCTGATGAGTGGAAACCAAATTTAAATAGAATTTAATTAACATATAATGTGTAGGGAAAAATAAAATTTACATAGCATTTAAAACAGATAACAAATTATTAGTTAGTAAAGTTTCAGCTTTTATGCATGTATAGTTATTAAGTTGTTAGAAATTTTATACTCTTTAAGTAAGGCACATTCATATAGAGGTGAGCATTTTTTGTTAAATATTTGCACACATTTTATGTTTACTATGATGTTCATGCTCCAGGTATAAATAAGACAACATATCAAAAACTGCTGCACAAGCCATAATCATTGATGGAACCTCTGGGGTGTGGTGAAAGGGCCACACTTTACACACTTTCCTTCCAAGCATTGCTATGACAATGAAAGCAAGCAAGGATGTTATAACTTACAGTACATGTGCAACAGGCATTAAGCAACTTTACTTCATTATCATAGCAACAATCACAATATTTTTTTAACTAGACATTGCATCTAATAAAAACTTCATAGCAAACGATATCTTCACCCATATCAAATAAGGAATTTAAACCATATAAAGAAATCATCATTATATTTTAAAAAACATTCATTATGAAACAATTTTATCTTATCAAAAGAGACATTCAGAAAATCTACAGAAGACTTCATCACATCAAATGAATCCTTTATAATATCAAAGATGTCACAACATCTAAGGAATAGAATTCAGCAAACGATTACATAACCAAAATTACTTCATTATATCAAATGAAAATGTCACAGAATCCAAAATCTTTACTTAACAAACAGCGATAACACGATCTTTACAGAAAACTTCAACTCCTCAAAGAAAAACTTCACCATACCTAAAACAGTCGTCAGAGAGTCAAAATAATATCTAATATTTTCATCATAAACAAAAATGTCATTATATAGATATAAAAGTTGTTACAGTACCTTAAGAAGCCTTTATCCTTTCTAAAGAAGTCTTTATAAACTCTGAAGTAGATGTCATATATAAGGCTTTCAAAATCTGGATGGGATGTTTCATTACTGTTATGGTGCCCTCCTACAAGGAATGGAACTCTTCCTCTTGTTATATATAGTTACCTGCATGACTTCCAGAGCAGCCAAGGCACCTCCTATTAAATTCAACCCCTGGCCAAAAATGGACCTCTCTTGGTCTAGAATTCATGTTGATTTCATGTGACCTCTAGAAGGATATTACTATCTCATTGTAGTTGACAGTTTCTCAAAGTGGCTTGAAGTATACAGATGTAAGAACCCAACTGCAGAAATTGTTATAAAATTTCTTCATGAGCTGTTTCGCTAGATTCGAAGTAGTAGACACCTTAGTATCTGATGATGGAGCTCAGTTTACACCTGCAGAATTTAGAGAATTCTGTGAAATTTATCAGATTAATTATATCACCACAGCAAATTAGTGATGAAGATCTACAACAATTGCCATCAACTCAACTCTGCTTACTCAACACTGCTAAACTCATTTCTGTGACAACTCAACTCCAAAACAATTTATCACCAACCTACTTAGCACAAGGACAACTCAATACTGACATTGAATTCATAGCTTCAGACTGGTGTTGGCTGTCATAGTGGGCACATCTCTTAGATCAGCTTTGAGTAATAGAGATTTTCAAAGTTTGAGAAACTGTCAACTACAATGAGATAGTAATATCCTTCTAGAGGTCACACGAAATCAACATGAATTCTAGACCAATAAGATAGGTCCATTTTTGGCCAGAGGTTGAATTTCATCGGAGGTGCCTTGGCTGCTCTGGAAGTCATGCAGGTAACTATATATAACAAGAGGAAGAGTCCATTCCTTGTAGGAGGCACCATAACATTCTTAGTGACTTATTAATTACAACAGCCTATTTGGTTGACTGGTGTGTTTCATTTTCAAGATCATGCAAAAAACCATGCTGAAGCAGCAAACAGAAGACTGTCCATGGCGCACTTTCACAATATGGAGATTCATCACAAGGCTGGAAAGAAAACCAAGATGCATTTTTCATGAAATTAATTGGAAGTCATTCCTCCTCCTTCTCCTAAATTGAAGAAGTATATGAAGAAAGATGAAAGAATTTTTCTTCTTTTTCAACAATGATTTCCAACTGAATATTTGAGAGGAATCGCATAGATTTTTCAATAAATTTTCAATTAAAAATAAAGTCATTTATTAAAAAAACATTTCTTAATAAATGACTTGTATTTGTTTTTAAACAGTTGCTGAAAAATTCTATAGTTTGCATGTCATTGAATTGTTTCTGCACTGAGTACTCTGGTGGTGAATTGTCCTAGAGTTGTCATGGAGATTAGTTGTCTGAAGTTGACTCAGCTGCTTTGAGTTGGCAGTGTTGTGTCAGCCTGCACCCCTTCAAAATATCTAATGAAGCCTTTAAAGTATCTATAGAAGCCTTCATAAACTGCAAGAAAAGATTTCACAGCTAAAGAAGACCTCGTCACATGAAATGAAGAGATAATATTTAATGAAGACTTCAAACTCTCAAATGACGATTTTATAGTATCTAAGGAGACTTCATTGTATCCAAAATTACTTTTATGATATCAAAAGAATACTTCATAATATATAGAACATTTTTTGTTTTTAACCATGTAGTAATTAATTTCCTTTAGAAGTTTGAGTGAAACCAATGACATAAATACAACTCTCATTTTAAAAAAAATGATTGTAGAGTGTATAACAGGAAAATAATGGATAAAGAGAAGTAATCTTTAAAAAATGCATATCAAAATAAAGAATAGGGAATTTGCAGTGTTTATTTCTCAGACATTTCATCCATACAGACACTTCATCATCAGCAGCAGCACTTTATTTGTTGTCAAAAGACTTAGAAATTATTTAACTTTTAGGAGTGTCACTAATTGCTTGGTCAGTCAATACTAAATACTTGATTTTAACCCAGGCAGTCAATCTGGTACCAAATGCATTTAGTGCACAAAAAAGAAGGAAAAAAATAGCATTTTTGAGTGCTGAGTTTCCTTTTGGGTGGGGTAGATTGTTGCCATAAAGAAACGTGACAGGCTTTATATGAAGCCTAAGTGGAAGGAGAACAGAATACGCCAAGAAATCATCTACACAAAGGTGTTACAAAGTGCTTTACATTTTTGTTAATATTTAAATTTTTCAAACAAAACACACGTATACATCAATGTAAGAATAAAGGAAACGAGTTAAACACACTATTTGCACAGATGCATTTTGCATTATAAGATATTCCGATTAAATAATTCTTTTTTTCTATTTCATTCTACAGACATTTTAATCATATCTACACACAGCTTCAATGTTCCCACAAAGTACTTGTGTGTGTGTGTGTGTGTATATATATATATATATATATATATATATATATATATATATATATATAATGAATTAGAACATTGTAACTATTGCCATATGATACATCATATGCTAAAAGTCTGCCTCCTTCTACCGACCACCCATAACTCAGAGGTAGAATCGCCAACTGATGCCAATTCAGTCAGGTTTTAATTCTGAGTAAAAGTAATCAGATGTCTAACGATATTGATGAGCTGTGATACAGTGAAACAGACCTGTCTGCGGATGATTATTTACGCTCTCACATCCTGATTGGGCACTCTGGAAGAATGGTAGACTTTGAAAAAACAGTAGTTACTCTAACACTTACACATCACTCATTCAGTAATGAATTAGAGCACTCTGGCTATTGGCATATGATACAGCATACGCTAAAAGTCTGCCTCCTTCTACTGAGTGCCCAGAGCTCAGAGGTAGAATTGCTGACTGACACCAATTCGGTCAGGTTTCAATTTTGGGTAAAAGCGATCGGATGTCTAACCATACTGATGAGCTGTGATACAGCAAAACAGATCTGTCTGCGAATATCTATCTATCTATCTATCTATCTATCTATATATATTCATTGTTTCAATTCTGGGTAAAAACAATCGGATGTTTAACCATACTTATGAGCTGTTATACAGCAAAACAAATCTGTCTGCAGATGACTATATATATATATTTAGTGTATCGAGGCAGCAAATAATTTTCTAAACATATACTGTTAAATATAAGAGACAATGAATGTCTATTATGTTTAATAATGAGCCATTCTAAACGTCGTATTTTGGCTTTAATTTCAGTTGAAAATAAAGACAAAAATTCTCCAACATTTGGATAATTTTTTATTAATTTGCTTCTAAGCTCTCGGCTCACATGAGCCATCGTCAGAGAGGTTATTTAGACGATAATACAATAACATCCACCATCACCAACGATTTTATTTTGTGTTGACATAAAACTCCGCTAGACAACGGCAATAGTTACCAAAAATAACAAATGCAGTACAGATATTGGTTTTACTACAATCATGCTCTCCTGTAGACTTACATGTCATCTTTCTGATCAGAGTACAATTAAACAACATTTCTCTGGAAAACATAAACATGTAGGTAATATCAGACAGATTTTGGTCAACAATACAGTAAACCTTACTCATACACATAGTAAGAGGAACCTTCAGATATTGGAGGCCATGTACATCAAATCTAAACAACCAACAATTAATAAAATCACCTTTAAATCTGGACATAACACGTTACATTGCATTTGAATATATGGTTTTGTTGTCATTTCACACTATCATGCGATGTGACATCATAGAACTGCATTGCAAATTTGAGAACTGCGTTTGTTATTTTTGGTAACTATTGCCATTGTCTAGCGGAGTTTTATGTCAACACAAAATAAAATCGTTGGTGATGGTGGATGTTATTGTATTATCGTCTAAATAACCTCTCTGACGATGGCTCATGTGAGCCGAAAGCTTAGAAACAAATTAATAAAAAATTATCCAAATGTTGGAGAATTTTTGTCTTTATTTTCAACTGAAATTAAAGCCAAAATACGACGTTTAGAACGGCTCATTATTAAACATAATAGACATTCATTGTCTCTTATATTTAACAGTATATGTTTAGAAAATATATATGTATATATATATATTGATTGTTTAATTACTTAGTTTCTGGTTATAATAAGATTATTTTGCACATGTGTATTAAAAAGTGTTCAATACAATTATATTGTAGAACTTTTGAATATTTTCCATTTGTCAACAAGTTATTACGCGACCTAAGTTTCTACCATGAGTGGTGTTTTCAGGTGATTGGCTGAAGACACCACTCATGGTAGAAACCTAGGTTGCATAATAACTCATTTACAAATGGAAATATATATATATATATATATATATATATATATATATATATTTGTTTGTTTTTAATTGATACTTGTATTTCAGTAGATATTCTGTTTTTAATCAAACAGTATATTTATATATTTATTTCTACCGGCCTGATTATTTACAATAAATTTTGTTATGAAAATGTGTGTCATCCAGCAGGATTCAAACCTGTAACCCATATCAACATAGGGAAAGCAACCAATTGATCTGGCATGTCTTAGACCACTCGACTACGAATGACTCCACAGTCTAATCAAGGTCAAATCAAGCCTTATATAACCTAATTTTTGATTCTACATAAATAACCATCTCTACCTTGAAATGTATCATAATGCCAACAAATGCAAACATACAGTGTTACGAAAAGTCCTGAAGATTAACGAAATTGTTTTAACAATTGACATATTGAATTTATTTGTTTGAACATTATTTTTCATTGATACTCATATTGGAGTAGATATTCTGTTTATAATCAAACAGTATATATATTTATTTCTACCAGCCTGATTATTTACAATAAATTTTATTACAAAAATGTGTGTCATTTGGCAGGATTCGAATTAATATTTGGGATTTAGGCTCAACAGATTTTAAAAACATTTACACGGCCTTGTGGGTGATGAATTGTTTTCTATCCTGCAACCCCTTTCCAGCTGATGAAACATCATAAGCTTATTGCTACTCTTTTACTATTTCTATGAAAAATGTTCAGATAAGCACCTATTCTTTAGTTCCACCAGTTGAGACATTTATCGCTAAGACCTACCATGCTGTGTAAGAAGGGGTGAACAATCCTCATTCTCTTCATATTCCATTAGTAAGGACGAAGTAAGTTTGAAATATTGCAAGCCTATATGGTTGCAAAAGAGGGAAGTAAATAGTGAAGCTTATGGAGACTAGATAAAGATTGACCCTAGACTTGAAGAGGTTAAGATTCTATCATTCAGGGAGCAAGTGACAGTCTGTTATACAAAGAAAAAGTTTTGGGGGGGGGGGAAATAGCTGTCTCTGTGGAACTTTCTTATGGGTGGAATATGAAGAAAATTAGAGTGATTCAACCCTGTGGATATAGCATGGCAAGTCTTAGCTGTAAAGGTCTAAACTATTCGAATGAAAGAATAGAAGCTAATCAAAACATTAGTAATTGCGATAGAGTAGTACTAAGCTTGTCATGTTGCATCTGTGGAAAAGAAGTTGAAGGTTGAAAATAAGTCATCACCCACAAGGCCATATAAATGTCCTTTTTTGAGCTGGGAAAGTGACAAGTGGGCTGCCCTGGTCCAGATATGGCAGCAATGTATTAGGTTGTCACACATGAAATGATGAATCTTTTGTTTGGCAGTCTAATAAACTAGCCTTCTTAATATACAAAAAAAAATCTTGACTTATTCCTGACTCTTTTTCTTTCATGACAATTTTTCTTTCAATATATTGTTACTCATAAGTCTAGTGAAAATAAATACAATGAAACAATGTCGAATAATCTTATTGTGTGAGTACAAACTGAGGAAAAGAACCATTTTTGCATTGAATCATTACATGCGATGAGAAATGGATATTCTTTGGCAATAATAGAGAAGTAGGCTAGTGGTTAGATACAAATGAATCACCAAAACAATACCCAAAATTTCTACTGCACCTTAAAAACTGAATGGTTACTGTATGGTGGTTCTTCATAGGGGTTATTCATTATTCATTCTTGTCTCAAGGGAAAACAATAGCAACCTCATATTGTGGAGAAATTGAGTTTATGCATAGAAAAATTAAAAGAAATATCCTAGATTTGTGAATAACCCAATTCCCCATACACACTTCTCAATCAACTGTCTAAAAACTGCATAGTCTGAATTATGACATTTTGTCTCATCCTCCATATTTATCTGATATCTCTTCTACTGATTATCAATTATTTAAGCATTTTGAGCTTTTCATACGCAATAAAACATTCTTCATTAAGGAAGAGCTAATTGAAGCACTTGAACTGTTTATCACATCAAAGGAGGAGAAATTTTTAAAAGATGGGATTAAGAATTTAGAGGTATGCTAGCAGTATAGCCTGGCATTGCTTGGGTGTAATGAAAGCTTTAAAACTAATCCATGGTCCTGGAGCTCAGACTCTTTGGACGTTGGCGCAAAAGATTAAAAAGCAATAGTTGTTTCCAGTTAAAGCAAAACCGTAGACTGAAAGAAAAATTAATGGATGTAAGTTAAATTTTGATTTCCTGGTATCGATATCAAATAAGTTTTTTTCATCATAAACTGAATTTTGAAGGCTAAATAAGTCCTCTGAGTAAATGGTATCATGGCTGAGACTAAGAACTACAATTATACCTACTTAGAGCCAAACCCGAAGCAAAAACTAAAATAAAAGGGCTAAAAAAAATACAAACATACAGGCAGATAAACAGACACACACACACACACACACATCTTGCCTTATATATATATATATATATTATCGATTTTCTGCACTATTGTAAGAACTGCAACCTTGACACTTCTGAATATCATTTCTTATGTCTTTGTCTATGAGTGTATCAAATTTGATTAAAATCGGACCACTCCTTCTATAACCCGATTTTTTCGATTATCGATTTTCGATATTTATTGGGGGTACCTCAACACAAAACCTAGCTAAGAACATTCGCAGACGCTTATAGTACAACTGTGTAAATTTTCAAGAAAATCAGTTCAGCCATTTCAGAGTCTATAGGTAATGGGCACACACACACACACACACACACACACACACACACACACACACACACAGTTCCATTTATAAATAAGTTTAGATTAGATTACAGAACAGACATTCATCAACTTGATGCCTATTTCAACTTAATAAATTAGTCATTTAACATTTCAGAAGTGTTTTATTTTTTCTTATAAAGTGTGTCATTTCATGTGTGACAACCTAATACCATTTTTGGTCTGATTTGACTCTTGTAAAGATAAAGATACTTTCTGGATCAGTAGAATGATCCAACCATTTTCCGAGCAAATTTACTTATCAATTGCATATGCAAATTCCACATAAAGTCTGGAATGAACTTTCCTACCAATAGATATTCAAAGCAAAGAGCTTCATTGAGAGAGTAACCATTTATATTGATATGGTGTAATGATTGTGAGCTTGTTTTGCTAGAAAAATTATAACTGAGTAATGAATTTGATCCACATACTTTTGGTCTTGTATCATAGCAAAGCTACACTTAGGAAATGACCATCTTGACTGATGAAAATCCATAGTCTAGTTATAGTTAACAATTTACTCTCATGGTGTGATGAAATAAATCTTCATTGGTTACCCTGCACTTATGACCTTGTACCTGACCAAGCTAAATTTTATATTTATCTTGTTTGCTAACAGGCTCTGAAGCCTAAGTGAATTTAAGCCACTGATTCCTTTTATTAGTGTTATATATATATATATCTCCATGTTACATGTATACATATATTTCCATGTTATATAATTAATCATCCAATTGTTTATTCTTTACAGATATATATATATATTATATATATAAAGAATAAACAATTAGACAATTAATTATATAATATGGAGATACAATTTTTGCATTATTCAGACTATTGTACATTTTGGCTGTTGTACGCTCTGGCCTTCTTCAGGTGCTAAGAATTTCAAACAATTACTGGGGTATATGAACTCCATTCCTTGTGTAGTCATGAGCTATTTGTGAGTTACCTGTTCACCACTGCTGTAGCCTGGCATTGAACTCACAACTCTTTGGGTCAAGTCACAGGAACTAACCAACTTCTATATCCACTTGACTGACTCCTTCTGCTATTTGCTAATTGCAATATGAACTCTGGTAAAAAAAGGTTACTGAACATCAAGTCCCAAAAATTCAGTTCTTCTTATCCTTAAGATATAAACTGACTCCTTCTGCTATTTGCTAATTGCAATATGAACTCTGGTAAAAAAGGTTACTGAACATCAAGTCCCAAAAATTCAGTTCTTCTTATCCTTAAGATATAAACGATATATCCACAAGTGGATATATCGTTTATATCTTAAGGATATATCGTTTATATCTTAAGGATAAGAAGAACTGAATTTTTGGGACTTGATGTTCAGTGACCTTTTTTTACCAGAGTTCATATTGCAATTTTTTTATGTTAATGGTTTTCTCTAGTATTTTTTACCGGAGCTCATATTGCAATTTTTGACACTAATGATTTTCTCTGGCACTCTGTATTACAGGTTCCCATATTGTGTTCATCTCTACACTTGGTTGGATGAGGAGATTTTTGAAACCTAGCATATGTGCTGATTCCTTAAGTTCAGGTAGTTGCCAGTGGCGTTCTCTATCTATTATTTCAACTTCATCCCATGGGGGTGGTGATTCCTTTTCTATCTCCATATACTGTAAAAACTACCCCATCTCAGAAATATAGACAAATACTAATGGAGATACAAGTTGCCAAATATCACCAGCGAAAATCCAAGAGATTTTTATACTTAATCTGGTACCTTTACTAATGTTACCCCGATACAAGGCCTAACAGCCACTCGATGTAGACGGGTTACAGAATAAGGTTATTGTAAGAATAGGAGCTAAGAAGTGAAATTTATGAAGATATGTAGGAAAGATAACTGTTAAATCTAGATTTGAATAGGTTAAGATTGTAGTGATTGGTAAAGCACCCTCACTGGATTGTGTTCCACAAAGAAGCTGTTGCACTGGAACTTTCTTCTTATTGATGAAATACAAAGAAAATGAGGGTGGTTTACACCAGTGTATGTGGTATAGTAGCTCTTAGCTGTGAGGGTTAGGGTTTTGCCTTCTATCAAGACTGGAAAGTGGAAACTGGACAGCTCCTGCACAGATATGGCTAAAGTAATCTGTTTTTGGTTGGATATGGCTCTTGTAATGGTTAAGCATAGCAGAAGGAGTCAGTCATTTACTGGAGTGATACAAGGAACTAATCATTTTCCCAGCATCTTTAACAATGAATCATATATATGAGTTCCACTTGAAATCTAGAGTGAACTTGAGTCCCAATGTTGTATTACAGTCGCTGGAAAACAATGATCATCTTGACAGACAACAAGGAACATGTCTATATAAAAATATAATCTTATATTTTTATACTTTGTCAATGACAGTTTTGTGGAGGAGGAGGGTAGCCGGAGAGAGATCGTGTACATGCAGGAGATGTTGGGGAATTGCTAACCTGTTTCTGCCCCTTCAATCAGTGGCGATTTCTCATCTCTTTCTGTCTTCTTCAGCCAACAAGGATCTCTCATCTCTCTCTCCATCTTCTGTCTCTTCGGCCAGAAACCCCAGACTTATATAACCCCAAAATTCCCATGCATTTTTGCTTTTTTGGGTTGTTGCATAATTGAAGTCATCTATGTCCAGATACATCTGTTAATCATCTTCACCAGCTATCACCTTTCAAGCCATTTGTCACCCGTGTTTTCTGCTTTTTATGTTGCACCTTGCAGCCACCATTCATGGTCAGATATTTTTGTCAATTATATTTTTGCTGGTCAAGGTAATATATTACACCAATAAGCATTTAAGGTAGAGACTGTAAGGTAACACAGTCACTATACGACATTGATTTCTGCGTCAAAATTGTCATATATATTAAGTGGACACTAAGGTCAACACCAATTGGCAACAGTCTGCTTCATGCTGAAATGCAATTTTCAGATGAGTTTGTGTTGTTTTGGTTTGACAATTTATAAACAGTTAAGCCAACACATAATACATTCAGTCTGTTTCATTCAGGCATGAAACAGACTGTCCATACTCAGTGTTGACCTCAATGTTCACTTTTATAGTTACCTACACTTTTACCCATAAATACAGCATAAATTGCTTTGAAAAAACTTTGTCAAATTTTAAACAATTTTAGTTGTCAATATAAAGATAGATTTTTTGGTGGTTTCAACAGGTTTTATTAAAGTTATTGAATTTATTATAAAAACTGCAGTCTGAATTTATGTAAAATGAGAAAATCACTTTTAACTTCAATAACAAGGAAATAAAATCATCATCAATTGATCAACATCTACAACAAAACAAATAATAAACATAAATAAGTTTTTGAAGCATTTGTATTTCAATGTAATCATCGTTCTTCTCAATAACAGCCAACAATATTTTAACCATTGATTTTGTTAAATCTTTTTACTTCAGCAAATCCAATTTCCAACAGGGTGGTTTTAATTGCTTTCCATAGGTCTGCTTTACTGTCGTGCTGCTTGCCACTTTCATATAATTTCATCTTCCCAATTGAACATAGATTTTTATTCAGACTTTGTATCATTCACAGAAAGTTTTGTCCATGAAATCTGTGTGCAGACAGTTTGCTGAAAGACAGTTTGTTGATAGACAGTTTGCCGATAGACAATTCACATACAGGGCAATTGGTTGATGCTTTAAGAATAAAGGATATGCCTACATTGTTGACGAAACTAAAAAATCTAAAAGTTTCTGGAGGTGTGAACAATGAAAACTATACAACACTGTAATTCTGCTAATTACATCAATGAAGTCATTAGCAGAATGCCTTTGGAGCACTCACATCTACCAACACCTGAACATTTCACCGACAGTTTATAAAAAGAAAGAAAGAGGAGAGCTTGAACTTGAAAAGACTGAAAGTGTTGACTCATTGTCTGTCAGCAAACTGATTCGCTACCATGAAATCACTATAGTTAAGCACTACTCAGTTCAACTACTTGATCAACTTTGAATGGGCTAATGATGGTTTGGTCAACAATTCCAGCCCATATCATCAGACTGCCATCTCCTTGCTGCTTTCTTTTAGCCACAGTCACATCTGTATCAAATAGAATCCAAACTTTTGCCCATCTATCAGTTCCATCAAGTGTTACCTGAGATTTCTCCTTGAAAATTATTTTAGAAAAGTCAGTTTTCATGTATTTCTTGGCCTAATTTTGACACTTTAAATTATTTGCTTTACTGAGGGGAGTTTGCCGAGGAGATTTCTTGATCCATCCCAATTTGCAAAGTATTCTAGACCTTTTATCCTTTTCAACTCATTCAACTCCAGCCTGTTCAAAAATCTGAGCACTGATCAAAAGTGGTTGTTTCACTAGAACTTACTTTAGGTTATATTCCCATCAAGGAGACAAGTTCTTATAGCCTTTTCTTTTGCTTCTATTTCTCAATATATATATTTTAACAGCCCTCTTTATCATTCAATGATCTCTGCAAATTTCATTTGATATTTCTAACACTTTATTTTTTTTTTTCAGCTTTTGTAAGATCTTTTCCATTATCCATGTTTCAACATATGGAAAAAAGAAAAAACATGTTTCTTATTAAATTTCAGGAGCCTTAACTTTATTTTGCCTGACTTCAGAGTGCAATTTTTATATTAAATCCAATAATTTTAAGAAAATATCTTGAAATTGTCTAAAAATTCAACTCAAGGTTTGTTTTGGTGTTTAAATTGGTCATTTAAGATTTGATAAAATTTTTCTAAAGCCAATCAAAGTTATTGAGGTTTAAGTCATTTGTATAATAACTTTGAACAGACTGTATATTTTCATATACATATTTAATCTGAAGAGAGATGGTCATACTACTTTTTATTCAGGCATCTCAGAACATCTTCTCCAGGAATTTTTTTTTTATCAAAAGATAAACTTTCCAACATATTGCCAATTTTATTCTATGGCTTCTTATCACACCCAAGTGAACAAGAAAAACACACAAAATATTTTGATAATATATTTTTAATATTTCCTTTCAATTTAATCATTTGGATTTACATAGTTTGTCTGTTGAAGAAATAAATAGAAAGAAATCTTTGCCTAAAAGCAAAATACAAATTTAATCTTTATGACATTTTTTTGCTGATAGCATTGTTACTATCTTGGTTTATCAGCTTGGAATGAGAAATTGGAGATCTGAGTTCACATTCCAGTCTGGTCCATTATATTCACTTACGTGTGAATATAATTAGGCAAGTTATGAATCAGTCTCAACCCAACAATGGGTTAAAGAGTAAGAGTTGTATCTGGAATAATTATTATTCACAATGAATTATTAATGCAATATCCATCCACAAAAAATTGTTCTCATAGTCCAAAATATGTTTTGGCATTAAATAAATCACAAAGGGTTGGTAAGCTGTAAAAAACAAATCACCCAATACTATTTCAGTTACAACTGTTTGTGCAATTTTGCTGATAACTTTGTAACTATCTCAGATGCAATTGTTACTGCAATTTTGTTGATAATATTATAACTATCTCAAATGTAACTGTTACTGTAATTTTGCTGATAGCATTTTTATTAGTTCATTTACAATTGTTACTGCAAATCTAATAACATTGTTACTTACACATATTACTGTGATTTTGCTGTCATTATTATTTCAGTTACACTTGTGATCTTGATAGGAGTTTTATCTTTTCAATATTTTTTAAAGTCATTTCTGTTTTTTTTATCCCAGTGTTTCAAACAGTTTGTTCTTCCATTTCCTTCAATGAACAAAATTTAATCTGTAATTTTAAGAAATCATTCTAATTCTTTCCTTTTTCTTTTTAATACACTATTTTGGTTGATCCACTCTGCAGCCTGCTTCATGTTTACAATCCATCTTAATAGGGTAGTTGTTTCTTTTCTGCTGTTGTAAACCAAATCCACCATTTTCTTATAAGTTGGTTGCCTAGAGAAGACCAGAGAATAGACCAGTCAAAACACTGTTTACAATAAAAGCAACAAAAGCAATAAGTGGTCTGAAAAGTGACCAGTGGGGTGGAGTAACACCAAATTACCCACCTAATGAGTTTGTGTAATGAATTTTTTTTTTCTGCCTGAATCTATCTTGCACATATACAAATCAACCATCCGTCCGTGCATAGAATACTGCTGTCATATATGGTCAGGTGCCTCTGCTGTTCATCTCGGTGTTCTCGACAGGCTCCAAAGGAGAATCTGTAATGTGATAGGTCCCAACTTGGTAGCTTGACTATTCTACAAATATTTTCATGGCTTCTGCTCTGACAAACTTAAGTCACTGGTGACCCCACCACAAGAAATTACTCATACTACCAGACTGGCAACAAGGTCCCACCCTTTTACATTTAAATCAACCAAATGCAGCTGACAATTCTATGCCAGCAGCTCTCTTTTCTCACACTTCCTGCCTGTGGAACTCCCTTTCATATACTTGCTTTCCTGTCAGCTATGACCTCCAGGAATTTAAATGCAATGTCAATACCCATATCTTATCCACCTGACTCCAGTTCTTTCTACATCACCCTGTGTATCTTGTTCTTTTCCTTTCTCTCTACCTTCACAACTGTCTTCACACCTGTGCTCCCATTATTCTCTTGTCCTTTCTCTGACACCTTATTAACTGGTCCATCTTTCTCTTCACCCTCCTTCTGTTTAAACTTTTACTTTTATGCAGCCCCCTGCGCATCAGTGAGAAATTTAGAGAAATTTGAAATGAGTTTCATATTTCAGTTATGACCTAATGGGAATCACTTAACTGTGACTCTCAAGATGCCTGCTAGATGGTGTTCTATTCCATCCTATAAAAGAAAAGACATAAACTCTCTTTCCATCTCTTTCTGTTCTGAGATATAGTAGCAACAACACATAACTTGGCAGAGATGCATTTTCCCAGTAATCCAACAGCCTAATTTCACAAAACCACATTCCCATCAATTCTCTCTCTCTCTCTCTCTCTCTCTCTCTATATATATATATATATATATATATATATATATATATTGCTCCTGGTACTCTACCCTTATTTCTCATTCTCTCTCTTTATATATATATATATATATATATATATATATATATATGTTAAAAGAATTACATTTGTCTTATATATATATATATATATATATATATATATATATATATGAATGTAAATGCAAATGTGTCATTATATTCATTTCAAAAAACCGTCCGAGTACATACGCGGTAGGAAAAAAATGGTAATAAAAAAGAACGAGCTAAGCACTTAAACATCAGTTAAAGTACGTAGCCCAAAGAAAAAATCCAAGACGAGTGACCTAAAACCTAAAACAAAAATTGCTCAATATGCAAGTAGAGCAAACAAAGTAAATAGCTAACCTAGAGAGCCAACGAACCTACCAAGGTTTCACTAAATTGGATCTTCAGGGAAAGTTGGCTCTTTCCCTGAAGATCCAATTTGGTGAAACCTTGGTAGGTAAGTTGGCTCTCTAAGTTAGCTATTTACTATATATATATATATATATTATTTTTCTGGTTTTATTATTAAAATTTACATTTTTATATTTCACATACCACAAAATGTATTATCTCCCCTAGACCATTTTGTGTACTGAATTATTTTGAGAGTTGTTGACTTCATTTTTTGTATTTTTTCATTGCAGTTATTCTCTCTCGTTTTAATAATCATCTGCCAGTCACTGAGATGATGTCAGTATTGCCTTTGTGGTCTCCAACTGCTATTTCTAGTTTCCTTTTTGTAAATTCCCTGTGCATCTGTAAAAAATAATGTTTCTCTCTTTTGAGATCTATGTTGTTCTTGATATATATTGGAAAGAATATATAAATTTTTATATATATAGAACAATTTTAGGAAAAAAACTAAAGGAAGCTACAAAACCTACAAAATGTAGTGAAGGAAAGCAAGAAGAAAAGACTAAACATAATCTACAAGAAGATAGGATGCAGAATCATTGGCAAAAATATGAGCCCAAAATTACATAGTTCGTCCATAAATCTAAATATCTGAGAAGTGCTTTAACAGAGAACAGAATGTGTGACACAGAGATCTGAAGACATATTGGGATGGCCAAAGACACATTCCAAAAGCTAAGCAGAGTATTAACAGATAGGAAAATTTTATTGGAAATAAAGAGTACTGAACTGTTATGTGATATCTATCTTCTTGTATAGCAGAGAATGCTGGAGAATCTCCCCAAAAAAGAAGGGAATCAAAGCAACAGAAATGTGGCTATACAGAAGGATGCTGAGGAGACCATGAGCTGAACATCTGAGCAATGACAAGGTTTTGGAGGGAATGGAAACAAAAAGGAAACTTACACTTAACATGTCGATCTAGTGCAGTGAATATTGGCTCAGAACGATAAATTGGAGAGCAGAGTTTGAATTCTAGTTAAATTTATTGCATTCACTTCTGCACAAATACCCTTGGGAAAGCTATTAATCCATCTCTTCTTCCTCTAGTTATGGATTGAATAGCAGGATAGATTGGGTTATATAGACTTGGTTTGCAAAGCAGAAAGAAATGGCAACCTACTGTGGGAAAATCTTCTGCCTAGTCAGTCATAGATTGAAAAAGACATGATTTCCCAAACGTGTATCCCACATGGCACTTAACTGATTGACTGATACATAAAATCAGGAAGAAGCAATTGAAATTCCTGGGACACATGATGAGGAAGGAAACATTGGAATATCTGATACACATAGAATGGAAAGAGGGACAAGGGAAAGCAATGTGTGACATACTTTATGGGCTTGAGCCAAAAGATGGCAGTACAGGGTTTGGGAGAAATAACAAAAAGACAAAACTTACAAAGAGCTAGAAGGGACAGGAAGATATCGGGTGGGTGGGTCATGATCACCTATGTCCTGAAAAGACATGGTAAATAAAAGAGGACAAAGTGGGAAAAGTTTTTGTTTGATGCATTTTGTCCTTTAGGGGATACTGAAAATTAATCTTATTTCTTCTTCATTTTTTAAAATATGTTTTGGTGATATAATCTAACCAATTCCATTTAATTTCTTATTATTTATGTTTTCATCACTTATGTTATTAAATCTCCTGAAACATATATCTAAAAAACAATTTAGATTAAGAATTCTCAAGGTCCACTCTCCTTCATGTGTAGTCGCATCATTGTAAACAACTCTTTAGTTTGATGAAGTCCTAAAGAGTGAAACATGTCATAAAACCTTTTTCCACTTTGTCATCTTACCATTATCAGCTTTGCACTGCCTGCTGTATAACATGAATAAAGCACTCAGTGAGGATTTAACTCACAAGCAATCATGTATGAGAGCAGCTCAATAATAACTGCTCAGTATTTGACATAGTGGAAAGTATATATTGATAACAATAAACAAATTACTAAATAACCTTCAACTTCTATTGCTGTAGTTTGGAACAAAATCATAATAAAAGAAAAGTTACAAGTTAAGCAATAAAAATAGTTTAAATGGAACTTCATGTGTGTGTGTGTGTGTGTGTGTGTGTATATCCGTTACCTATAGACTCCGAAATGGCTGAACCGATTTTCTTGAAAATTTACACAGTTGTACTATAAGCGTCTGCAAGTGTTCTTAGCTAGGTTTTGCATTGAGGGACCCCCGATAAATATCGAAAATCAATAATCGAAAAAATCGGGTTATAGAAGGAGTGGTCCGATTTTAATCAAATTTGATACACTCATAGACAAAGAAAAAAGAAGCAATATTCAGAAATGTCAAGGTTGCAGTTCTTACAATAGTGCAGAAAATCGATAATATATATATAAAAGGCAAGATGTTTGTGTGTGTGTCTGTTTATCTGCCTGTATGTCCTTTATACAAATCCACAATTTTTATCCGATTCTCACCAAACTTCACACAAATATTTTTTAGGCCGAGTTTGAGCTCCAGGACCAGGGATTAGTTTTACAGCTTTCATTACACCTGAGCAATGCCAGGCTATACTGCTAGTTAACAATAAAGAAAGAAAAAGTCAGATTATAAAAAATATTTTTAAATAAAACATGGAATACACCCATGATGCATAAGAATATGTATTTTTTTCTCTCTCTTCATTTTTCAACTGCTGAAGAAGGCAAACATCCTGGAGAGTTCTCTAAAACATGTTGCCACCAACAGATAAGCAAAATGTCTGTATTTCTGTATACATATGCTCTTTAAAATATACAATCATTTCTCTGAAATGTATACTACAGGATTTTTTTCATTTTTGTTAATGCTTATGTCGTGCTGTCTCATATATAATTTTGTTTCTAATATTAGAATCCTGTTGTGGTTTGATGATGCCCTCAAAAATACATATAAAAATAATACCCCAAAACTACATATAAAAATAATACCCCAAAAATACATAAATTACATTCAGACATGGTAAGTGCATCATCTGAGTACCCACAACAATAACTTTGATGTGTGCATGTCAGTCAGTCAGTTAAGTGCTATACACGATACATGCTTGAGCAATCATGTCTCAAAAGAGACATGACTGACTGGATAGGAGATTGCCTAGGAGATTCCTTGATCAATCCCAATTTGCAAATTATTCTATACCTTTTATCATTCTTGACTCCTTCAATAGGTTGCCATTACTTTCTGTGGTAGACTGGTTGCCAAGCAAAGCTATAGAACTCAATCTGTCCCGTTATTTAACCCGTAGCTGGAGAAAAGACACAGATTAATACCTTTTCCAAGGTTATTTGTGCATAAGTAAATGCAACAAATTCAACTGGAATTTGATCCCGGCTCTTTGATTTCTTGTTCCAAGCTGATGAACAAAGTAAATTTTATGAAATATTCTCTGTTTTGTAAAGAGACAAAGTGACTACTTCAAAGGCATTAGGTACATTTGACTGACAATTTCTTTGTTTGTGAATAAGGAGGCTACTGAAATGGTTAATATTTTATTATTTCTTCTGTATTTTTTTTTTTTCCTAATGATCTCCTCTGGCCTCATTCAAAAACATCCAGTTTTGACATAAAGTTTTGGTCAATTCTGTTTGCTGAACCTGCCTGCAAAATTATTCATCAGCTTCTCCAAACATGTAAATGAATCCACAAGCATTATTGAACGACTCTTTTCAACTGTTAGCTTATGATTGATTTTATACAGTTTCTTTTTTTTATATGTTCTGGAAGAAGCCATTTCATTAAAGATAAATGTTAGCTGATTGGGAATTTACACAATGTTTAACTGTTTGCCCGAGGAAAATTCTCATTAAGTGAAAAATAGATTTTGCATTCATCAAACGCAGAATATTGGGATTAAGTTTGTGGCCCTCTGTTTAACACTTTTACTGAGGAAGTCACACTGTCCTAGAAGTATTGGGTTGTTCGGAAAGTTCATGCCAATTTTTAAGGGAAATTAAAACTACACAAAATTATGCCATTAATTATTTATTCAACTAAATATAAACTTTTTTGTTGCACAACTTTTCTCCAGTTTTTCTTCAACTTAGATTCCATCTTCCCAGAATTTTGGTGGTTTTTCAGCAAAGATCTTTTTCAGGTGGTTTTTATGTCTTCCAAAGAATTAAAATTTTTACCTTTGAGATTATTTTGCAAGGGCCTGGATAAATGCAAATTTGAAGGCATAATGCCTGGTAAATATAGCAGGTGGGGTAACACATTCCAGCCAAACTGAAACAATTTTTACTGGGTCGCAAAAAAAACATGAGGTCTGGTATTATCCTAATGGAAAGTAACATCTTTCATGTTTTTTAGTTTTGGACGTTTTTCTTGAATTGCTTCGTTTAATTCAGTCAGTTGCAAGTAGTACTTTTCAGAATTGATTGACTGGTTACTTGGCTGAAGCTCATCGTACAGAATTCCTTTCCAGTACCACCACATGCACAGCATGACTTTCTTGGAGTGAAGACCACCTGCTTTTAGGGTGATGAAAGTTGGTTCATGTCACTTATTACAGGATCTTTTTCACTGAGCATTGTTGTAAACAATCCATTTCTCATCACCCATCACAATTTGCTTTAAATAGGGTGCATTTTCATTGTGTTTATATGACAAATCATAGAGGGAAATATGATTTAGAAGATTCTTTTAATTCAGATCATATATATTTAAACATCATAGTGATTTGAGTACCCAAATTTCATTAAGTGCTCATGGATGGTGAATTTTGATAAGTTTCATGTTTCTGCCAATTCTCACATTATGTAATGTGGGTTGTTCTCAATCAGTATCTTGATTTGGTTGTCTACCTATATACAGAAATGTTCCTATCCTCTTAAATGCATGAAAACTATCGGAGTAGAGTGATTACACTGTGTAGCATTTCCCTAGCAGTGTATTTATTTCATGCAGCATGCAAGTCTTGTACTTATTGGTATACTATTATTCCCAACCTCCATTTTGGTGATTACTCAACCTTTTAGGCTTACAACAAGAAAGCTACAATCAGCAACTCTACACTTAGTGAACCACTTCTGCACAATTAAGCACCTTTACCATATACAGTATATATCTTTTTTGTTGTTTGTGAGGTATTTTTGCCTTTATGGTAATAAAAAAAAAACATCAAGTGTCTAAAATGCACCATATATACTTTCATTTCATAGGGATACAAAATTGATACAGATTAAGTCATTTTAAACTTTTTTCTCAAAAGATAGTTTGACATGTGCTATAATTGAAAATATAAGCATATTATATCTGTCAATAAATTTAATGTGTTCAAATGTGCTGGAAAATGAATGACTAAAAATCTGCATGAACTTTCTGGAAAACCCAATATAATCAACATTTAATGATTTCTTTCTAAATTTAATTATCTGTCTAGCTAAATCAGAAATAATAGAGAGCACCTTGCAATTAGTCTGACCCATTGCTCTGTGACTGCAGGAATATATATATATATATATATATATATATATATATATATATAGTTAAACAGTACATTATAATTTTCACTGGCTTTAATCATTTGAGAAATCATTTGGAAAATATCTATCTTCTGGCAGTAAGTGACCTTGTATACTTCCCCACCGGAGAGATGCCATCTTAAGATTGAACGTATCTTTACCAATCAACCCACGAAAGATTTCATGGTAAACAAAGTTCAGTTTAACCTTTATATAGTCATCATCCAGATTTTATCAAATGATTAATATCTACTCATTGCACCAAAATGTAAACAAGCTCAATCAAAGACAACATTACAAAATTATATGGAAATTTACAAAACTGGCATTAGCCAATAATTTGAATTTTTATTTGTTTAACATTATTATTTTTAATGGATACTCATATTTGAGTGGAAAGTCTGTTTTATTTTATATATATATATATATATATATATATATATATATATATGTGTGTGTGTGTGTGTGTGTGTCAGTGTGTGCACACACACACACACACACACACACACACACACACACACACACACACACACATATATATATATATATATAGTCACTGGAAATTATAATGTACTGTTTGACTATATTTCTTTTTTTTATATAATTATTTCACCCCAAGCAAGGCAGAACTGCTACTCGTGCACAGGGGGTTACATAAGAGGTGAGTAATGAGAAAGAGGAACAAGTTACAGGGAGGTTTCAGAGAATGGGTAAAAGAAGGATGAGAACACTGGTGTAAAGAGAGCTGTATGAGTGTAGAGTGGCAAAGGAGAATATTGTAGAGTGGCAAAGGTTGTCAGTGAAAGAATGCAAATAAGAGATGACAACTGACATTGCATTTAAATTTGCTTGATTGTTCACAAAGCCAGTTTGGGTTGAAGGTCACCAAAAATTTGTTGCATTGATGATCCAGACAGAGCTGGGAGCCACAATAAATAAGGAAATCTTTGTAAAATTAACAACAAGCAGCTTATATACATACGTCCTGTTCAGTGCAGTATTTGATTAGAGTTTATTACTCTTGCATGCAGACAACTATAATTCAAACCCACATCTTCTACAGGATCTAACACTATCTAAATTGGTTAGTAGGGCACCAGGCTGAAATATGAGTTTCTTCTAAGGCAGGCAGTCATGTGACAACATGGCTCTTATGTTAACTTGCTCTGTACCAGTTCAACTCTATGGTACTCAACTCTACTCTCTGCTTATATTGAGTCTCGCATTTAGCAGGGATGGTTGTGACACTTTGGTTACACTTAGCATTTTCAGATGACCAATAAGGGATTCTCCTTTTGGTCACCTGATCAACCTCGTCTCCCTCTTTCCTGTGAGAGTGTGTCCCACTATTGTTTGAGAAACATTTCTCCTAAAACTGTGGTGCTTTTTCATTGGCCATCTGATCAACCCTGTCTCTTTCTGTCCTGTGTAAATATCTTCCACCACTGCCTGAGGAATGTGTTTTACCCCAACGGTTAAATTTTAATTATTGTTCTTTTCACTTTTTTGCTTTTGGTGTGTGTGATTGTTTTGCATCTGTGTTTTTATCATTTCAGTCACTATAAAAAATTCTCTAGCTTTGATAAAAAAAAAGATCATAGGCTCCTCCTTTAATTCTCAGCATGGTGAAATTCCACAAGGAACCAGGTTTGAAAACCACCATATTCTTCAGCTCTCACCTCTTGGGACTTTCTAATCTTCAAAAATCAATACCACGTGAAAGGATTTGAAGAAGTCAAGGAAATTAAAGAGAATGCAACAGGGCAACTGCTTACTCTCTCCCCAAAAAAGTTCCAGGAATGCATCTGTGGTATGGATTATCTCTACTGAATTCTGTATTTAAATAAGTTCAGCTCATACACACTCTATTCTAAATTGAATAAAGTTTCAGGTAAGTTATACCTGCATTTGTCTTTACATTACAGGATCTATCAATGGAAACATAACTGGATAAATAGTGTTGTTTTAGGAGATTAAATGCTGAGTTGATATGTATTGTAGTTTTATTTTTATAGCACCAACCGTTAAACATTTTATAGCACCAAACCCTACATTTTTTGATCAGACCTTAGATATAAACTCTATATATCAGACTAATTATAACTAAGTGAATGACAAAATGGAAAATACTATATAATGCATTTCATCCTTTAAAAGAACTTCAGACTAAAATAAATTCTTAATATATATAAAGGAGGGGAGTTGAAAATGTGGGATAATTAAAAACAATATCGATTAAAAGCAAAAGCATTGGGAAACTGAATGAATTCTGTTAAGCTCTATGTCTAGACAAATTGCATATCAGAAATTTAAAATTCAAATTACCCATTGTAAAAAATGTAACATTATTTTATTTTTTAAAACAGGATAAATTAGTAGAATGTGCTTCAAGCTGGTTCACAAAGTTAACAGGTTCTGAAAAAGATAGAAAATAATGAAAATTTGCATTTAATCTGCCTTCGTCTTTTGTGGGGGATGAAGAACAGGATTTGATCTGAATTTATAAAAACAAACAACAAAAGATGTCAAAGTGACTAATTAGAATGATGAATATCTCCACTTTAAATTATATGAGCCGTTTATACAAGTTAGGTCATTATAAATGTGACTATTAATAAAGTGAACCTAGAAATATAATCAAGTTTCTATACAGAGGATGTAGTCTCTATATAGGGGATCAAGTCTTTATGTAAAGGATCAATGCTGTTCAGGTGATCAGGAACAATGATAATTTCTTTTTAATTACTCAATCCTTTTTAACATTGATTCATAGCATTTAAGAAAAATAACATCCCTGATTTTATTATTTATTAATCTTTAATTAACTTATCTTTCATTCTAATTTAATTTCCTTTTCATTGCAGTTATAATGAAAAGCAATTGAAATCTAGATCAGAAAATAATAAAATTCAAGATAATTTTAACATTGATACTATTTTTATGAACAACATGGGATTTTTTAATGAGTATTTAGGTTGCCTGATTTTTTTTTAATCATTTCACCCCAAGCAAGGTAGCACTGCCACTGATGCGCAAAGGGCTACATAAAAGTAAAAGTTTAGACAGAAGGAGAGTGAAGAGAAAGATGAACCAGTTACAGGGGTATCAGAGAAAGGGCAAGAGAAGAATAGGAACACAGGTGTGAAGACATTTGCGAAGGTAAAGTGAAAGGAAAAGAACATTATATACGGGATGATATAGAAAGAACTGGAGTCAAGTGGATAAGAGATGGGTATTGACATTGCACAGGTGAAAATTGCAAGGAAAGAAGCTGCTAGAGTAGAATTGTCAGCTGCATTTGGTAGATCTAACTGTAAATGGGTGGGACCCAGTTGCCAGTCTGATTGTAGAGTAAATTCATGTGGCAGGGGCACCAGTGACTTAAGTTTGTCAGAGCAGAAGCCATTGAAATATTTGTAGAATAGACAGAGGGAAACCACATCCCACCAGTGAGAAAGTGACTGGAGTCAAGCAACCAAGTTGGTACCTATCACATTACTGATTCTCTTTTGGAGCCTGTCAAGAACACTGAGATCAACAGTGGGTGCACCTGACCATATATGACAGCAGTATTCCATGCACGGACGAATGGTTGATTTGTATATATGCAAGATGGATTCAGGAGGAAAAAACATCCAAGTTGGGACCTTTCACATTGCAGAAGAATTAATTCTGAAGTTACTTAAATCTTTTATGCTTGGCTCTAATAAATAGAAAATAAAGTAATTTCAATATAAACAAAAATAGTATGATTGGAATTCTTACAATATGGAAAATATTGTAATGAACACTTCACTACATAAACTGAATATTACTTGTTATCCAATACTGTAAAAACAAATGTCTGAGTACTTGAATCAAGTTTTTCATTGTGTTATTAACAAATAACTATACTTACTAAATAGCTTGATTGCCAACCATTTATAAACATTTGATTTCAGCCAGACAGAGTGGCAGGTAGTGACATCTCAAGTAGTGAGCATAATTTTTATTCACCTATTCAACATAGGTCATTGTATCCTTTGACTTTTTTCAGGTGACCCACTGGACAATAGCCTAGTGGATTAAAGCATTGACATAGTAATTGTGAGTTCAATCCCTAAACTGGGTACTCAGAGTGAACAATAACTGAACAGTACTAAATAAGATAAAGTATCTCTAGATATAGAAATCAGAATGAGAACAATCTAACTTTATAGATTTAAGAAAGTATTTAGTATAAAATTTCCTGGTAGTTAGACAGTATCAAGTCCTAATTCATGAAACATGACATATGAAAACTTTTTTTCCAATTTGTCATATAAATATATGTGAAAACTCCACATGCTGAATTCATTTATTTTAAAAGTCTTCTAGCATTTGGACACTACAACCTATTACCATCTTTGCATGGTCTACTGCATAGCATAAATAGAGCACTCAGTGAGGATTGAATTCACAAGCAATAATCTATGAGGGTAGCTCACCAATCACTACTAATAACAACAAATAAATAACTAAATAACCCCCAACCTCTATTATGAGACTGTTTTGGTCTGGAACCAAAATGATTAATAACAAAAGCATTCAATGACTGAAAACATCCACCAAGGCAATACCGACATCATCTCAGTGATTAGCAAGAGATGATTATTAAAATGAGAATAACTGCAATGAACTTGACTGCTTTCAAGAATGAAAATAAAAAATTCACTTGAATGCTCTCAAAATTAAATGCACACTTAAAATGAACCCTGAAAGGTACAAAAAATAGTAATAAAAAAATGGAAAAATAAACCAGAAACTTTATCCCATACTGATTGAACCTTAAATCTAATCAGTTTGTGCCAGTCATGAAGCCAATCATCCCTGAAAGTTTCATCTGAATCTATCCAGCAGGTCTTTAGATATCTTGTCCATGGACGGATAAATGCACCGGATTCGAATGAAACTTTATATATATACAAAAAAGTTATTTAGTGATTGTTTGTTTGTTTATCTGTCTGTTTAATTAAAAATTAGGCTGCAAAAATTGTAGAAGAGTTTGTTTTTACTTTTTAATATCTCAAAGTTGTATTTTACTTTTTTATGTATTTTATCTTTTCTTCTCTTTTTCTTTTTTTTTTTTTTTGCTTTTGGATAATAAATATTCAATCTATATTATAATAATAAAGCAATCTAGGGGAGGTATTTCAGTATTTGGCATGTGAAAGGAACTAAAAATAATAGTAAAAAAAAAAACAGAAAAATAACCCAGAATCTTTATCCTGTACCGGATCAAACTCAAAATCTAATTAGTTTATGCCACTCATGATGCCAATCTTTCCTGAAATCATCCAGCAGCTCTTGCAATATATCTTGTCCACAGACAGACAGACAGACAAATGTGATTGAAAACAATACATCTGTCTTAAGGCAGAGATAATAGAAGAAAAACTAAAAGTTAAACAATAAAAAATACGTTAAAATACAAATAAGAATGATAATTAACAATAAAGAAAGAAAAACAATGATCTATCAGAGCAGATTGACAGAAGACCAGGGGATACAACAGTCAAAATTTTATGATGACAACAATAACAACAAGGAGAAGAGTTTAATCTTATTATAAATAATAACTCCTTACCACAGAAATTCCAATAGAAATAATGGTAAGCCTTCATTTAAGAAATTCAGGTACTTCAAATTTTTTTCTTTTTTGCTTCTTTGAACAATCTTATATTCTTGGGTAGATTTTCATGTATAAGAATAAACTTTCAAAAATAATCAATAATCTTGGTATTTTCTTTTTCAAACATTTCCGCAACTTTTGCCATGCATGAATGTAACGTTAAATTAGGAGCTGATAGATATTTTACCTTTTCAAAGATCTGTGCCAGGCTGAAGTATTTTATTTCATGGGATTTTTCGCATACCAACAAGCCACTTGAGTAGGCAGGTCTTGTTTATGGAATGGCTAACACCCTTCTTGGATGCATACAAATAAATAATTTGTAGATAAGAAGCAGACCATGTAAATCTCTTTGAAAAGAAAATCTAAACAAAATAACCTAGCCAGCTATTTTTTACCTGGTCAACTTTCATTTCAAATGTCAGCTTAGATAATTCCAGGAGAAAAATGAATTATCTGCAAAATAAAAGCTGGCATTCTTCTTCTATGGGCCATGTCCTTTCAGGACCTTGACAATCATGACTCACCACAACTTCCTGTCCTTTTTAGCTCTTAATAGATTTCGTCTTTCTGTTATCTCTCCGAAACCTTGTTCCACCATCCATTTACTCAAGCTCTCTAGGTAGGTTATGCATTGTTTTTTTTTTATTCCTTTTATTTTTCTTTTTTTTTAATTGTTTCACCCCAAGCAAGGTGGTAACACTACTGATGTGCAGGGGTTTACATATGAGCAAAAAGATTAGATAGAAGGAGAGTAAAGAGAAAGACAAACCAGTTATAAAGGAACAAAAGAAGGATGGGAATACAGGTGTGATGACAGTTGTAAAGGTAGAGAGAAAGTAAAAGATATACGGGGTGATGTAGAAAAGAACTAGAGTCAAGTGGTTTAAGAGATGGGTATTGACATTGCATTTAAATTCCAGGAGGTTGTAGCTGTCAGGAAAGCAAGAGTATGGAAGCAAGTTCCACAGGCGGGAAGTGCAAGAAAAGAAGCTGCTGGAGTAGAACTGTCATCTGCATTTGGTTGATCTAACTGTGAATGGGTGGGACCCAGTTGCCAGTCTGGTTGTACAAGTAAACACCTGTTGCAGGGACATCAGTGACTTAAGTTCATCAGAGCAGAAGCTATGCAAATATTTATAGAACAGACAGAAGGAAGCTACATCCCATCAGTGAGAAAGAGGCTGGAGTTGAGCAACCAAGTTGGTACCTATCACATTACTGATTCTCTTTTGGAGCCTGTCAAGAACACTGAGATCAACAGTGGGTGCACCTGACCATATATGACAGCAGTATTCCATGCACGGACGGATGGTTGATTTGTATATATGCAAGATGAATTCAGGAAGAAAAAACATCCTGGCCCAACCTTCCTTCCTTCCACTTGTATTCAATATGAGTATCAAATTTTCCAAGCCTTGTTTCTTTATTTTGTGCTCTAGAAATTTAAACTCTCTATGATGTTAAGCATAAATATCCTTTTTGTTTCCATAAGTATCCTTTTTGTTTTCATTGTCTTTAAAACTTTATAACTGCTCACATGTTCGGGCCATGACATTGCCAGCATCCCTCTGTAGAATGACATTTCTGTTTAAGTATCTTTATCTGTAAAGAGGTTGTCCAGTATTCACCGACTTCAGTGCTCATTTCTTTGTTTCTAGTGCAATTATTTTTTACTTAATATTTTGCTTAGCTTTTGGGAAGCATTTTTGCTATCCCAATGTGCTTACAAATTTTGATGTCGCACGTTCCTTTCTCTGTTAAAAGACTTTCCAGATATTTAAATTGTATTCATTTGATTTTAGTATCTTCAATTTGTAATTTGCATGTTGAGCTGTTCCTTTTGCTGACAATCTTTCATTTTGCCTTCATGCAATTGATGTTTAATCCTTTCTTTCTTGCTTTCCTTTATTATCTTCTGTTTATTGTAGTTTCCTTTCTGTGTCTGCTATTCTGCTCTGGAGTAAATTATACACCCCCATAGCATAAATGAATTATACACCCCTGTAGCAGAAATGAATTATACACCCCTGTAGCATAAATGAATTATACACCCCCATAGCATAAATGAATTATACACCCCCATAGCATAAATGAAATATACACCCCTGTAGCATAAATGAATTATACACTCCTGTAGCATAAATGAATTATACACCCCCATAGCATAAATGAAATATACACCCCTGTAGCAGAAATGAATTATACACCCCTGTAGCAGAAATGAATTATACACCCCTGTAGCAGAAATGAATTATACACCCCCATAGCATAAATGAACTAGGCTAGATGCCTTAAATGTCTCCAGATTTAGACTTACTCTGGAGACAGTCAAGAGTATTTCTAACAGATTTCATGGTGAGTAGCCTAAGCAAGACTTAATATTATAACTGCTAGAAAATGAGCTATAAAAGAGTTGGTGAGAATATCAAAACTCATACTAAATTATAACAAGTAGGAAAATTTATATATTTTTGCTTCATCACACATGATAACAGCAATGGCAAAAATTTTGAACCATATTGTTTAATTTTTTCTCTTTGGTATGTGTAAAAAAAGACATAATATTTATTTCATATTTGAAGAATATATATCTCAGTTTCTGAAAATACATCAACATCAGCAGTCGTTGGAACTCCAACAAAAGTGAACTGAAATAATTCAGAAAAAATTCCACAAGTTTTTTTAACTCTCAACATGGTGACAAATTCCAAATATGAATTCTCATACAATTCAGATGATGGAATTACACTTTTCTGCTTATTTTAGAAGATACAATCAAATTTTCAGAGAATAATGCAAACACTGGAAAGACAAGAACAAGACTTTTTTTGAGAAAGTTAGCACTGGTAGAACATGTAAAATGTTGTAATTTTGTACTACTGAAAAAACAGGAGATATTTGTTTGGAAGAAATAATAAATATTCTGACTAAAAGTTTTAGCGAGAAATGCTCATTATTCTATACTCGTTGAAAATGTATGAATCTGATGAAAAAAGAAGACAAAGATTCTGTCACATATGCTGGAATCATTAACAAGGAGTATAAAAGATTCAGATTAAACCAACTGACTCCAGATACTTTTAAAGGATTAATTTCAGTTTAAGTGTTAATGGCAAAAAAAAAGGCACAGAAATGAGAGTGAGAATTCTATTCTAACAAAACTTGAGAAAAATAACAAACTTATACTACAGAAAACATCAGACAAATATCAGAGAATCCTAAATATCAGATATGATGCTGATGAAATTGAGGAAAAAGAATGTACATAAATACAAGGGAAAGAAAATATGGAAAAAGTAAAATTTATCCAAGTTTCAAATGTGGAAGGTTACATCTTGAAGATAACTGTCCCTTTAAGAATTCAAAATGCCATGAGTGTGATAAAGTTGGACATAAAAAGTTACACTGCAAGAGTAAAGCAAGAAAATTTCTCACAGAAAAAAAATTTCACACAATGCTGTGACAGTAAAAATAATCACAGGCAGTCAAAGAAAATTTGTGTATGTGAAAATTAATAATGTGGATGTCAAAACTTTACTATACATTGGATGTAATATCACAGTAATCAGTGAAGCCATTTGGAAAGCAAATGGCAAACGTATACTAAAAAGGACTTTGAAAGTTGTGAATAATGTGTCGGGTGAGTAATGATGTTTTTATTAGTGAAATGATTTGTAATGTCTCATCCCATAACAAGTGTGTAAAAGATAAAGTTTATGTGTTAAAAAATACGAGAAACTTATTCAATATTGAATGGATGGAATTATCTGAGCTTTGTGACTTACCTATAAATATTTATTGCAAAAATGTAATTGGACAAGTGATCAAAGAGAGTGAAAATTCAAAGGAATAACTGAAAAGATGTTTTCCTGATGTTCTCTCGGATGTGTTAGGTCAGTGTTCTAAATTCAAAGCAAAATTTCAAGTGAAAAAAGGGTTGATGTCAGGGCTCAAACCAAAACGTAGTGTACCATTTGCAGCATTGGATTAAGTTAACAAAGAATTAGACAGACTTGAAATGTAATTGAAAAGATTAAGCATTCAAAATCGACTGCATCAGCAGTGAAGTAGGAAGCTCAAGCATGTTTACTAAATTGGCCTTTCACCAAATATAACCAAACTCCCCACAATTTACTCCAGATCAGAAGGTTGAAAGAATATGTTTTGTTTGTATGTTTAAACATAAATTTATTTACAGAACAGAATAACATCAATTTGTAGGAAGTGAAATTAGCTGTGTAAATGTTCAAAGAGAAAGTGTACTATGGAAATAAATGAATCCAGAGTTTGTAGCTGTAGTGAAATATATGTATATGGACAAAGATTAACTGGTTAGTAATAAAGTCTGTGTTACTTTTTTTTTCATGGCTGGTGAGAAAGTGAAAAGGAAAGAAAAGCAATAAAGGGAATTGTACTTATCAAAGTTGAAGTGTCTTAGTGTTGCTGTTGTCATCTTCTTTGTTGATGGTGAGAATGGTGAGGATGAAGAAGAAGAGATAAAGGAAAATTGCACGCAAGAAGGAAAGGGAGAATGAATGTATATCAATAAGACATGTCCATTTCAGCAGCTTGAAATTTTTCCCTTACATTGTGGCAGTGTCTTATTTGATCTCCGCTTCCATCTGACTGATTTCACTTTCTTTCTCTCTCTCTCTCTCTCTCTCTCTATATATATATATATATATATATATCATAGAATGTTTTTTCACACAGGCTTGTTAACTTCTCTCAGTTTTGTAAATCCCTAATTTTTATTGATTAGAAAATAAGTAACACCTAATCACAAAATTTGGCTTTGTTCTTTTCCTTCAGCATGGGTCATTCCTTTTTCCTATTGGTCAAAATTAGATTTCACACTGGATTGCAAAATTTGTAAACAGTGAAGGGAAGAGAGTTAATTTTAATTCTGTATTTACCACATATGTAAATAAAAACAATGATAGAATCAATGTTTGTGCTAATTTTTTTAAGGGTTAAACAAGTTTTCATAACCACATAACTAGCCGTTACCAAGTCAAGAGAAAATGTTTGCAAAGTTAAATGGTGGAAAAATGCTTTTAAACTGAATCTTTCCGAACCGAATTTATAAATACAGAAGAAGAAAGGAAGTTGGTTGAACTTATAAAATCCTTTGTGCATATTTATAGTTGTTAACTCAGAGCATTCTTTTTATACTAGTATGACATACAAAAAACTATATATGCACATGTCCCATATAGAGAATAATATATTATGTATATCTACATAGAAAGGTAGTGTGTAAGGAGAAACAAACATAACATATAATATGAAGATACTCCTGTGTTTGAAGAAGACATGTTTAACACTCCAGATTCAAATGAGCTGGATTCATCTATGTCCCAGTCAAAGATATCTTCTACAAATGAGAAACAGCAAGTTTTGCATTTTCCCAAATTGAGGACTGTGATCTGGAGTTTCATTCTATATCTGAGAAAAATATATCCCGAAAGAAAAACAGCACCATGGACTCATTAGTTTCTTCCTGGATAATGTGGATCCTGGGCTAAAGAAAACAGCCTTTCAGTTAGGCTGCTGTAAAAAGAACTAAATTTGACTGCCACCTTTGTCACTTTATGGATTGACGGCTCTAAGTAGTTGTCATGTGAATTACATGACTTATCTTTGCCAAAGGGAGATAAGTGCTTTCTGTATCCCACTCATTCATAGGAAAAAATGTTTTTCTCTTCCATGACAGTGCAAAGCTACAGCAAGAATAACACCAGAAACAATTTGGAACTCAGTTGGTCTGTTCTTATCCCACTCATCATATTCAGCTGATTGTGCACTAACCAATTAATACCTTTTTTTAGTATTTGTCTATATTTCTGAGATGAGGTAGTATTTACAGTATTCGGACTATTGTCCTCATCTTTGTTGCCATTTGTATGTTGTTTTGGCCATTGTACGCTTTGGCTCTCTTCAGGTGCTAGGAATTTCAAACCAAACCCTTTATTACAATCACTGGGGTATATAAAAATACTAGAGAAAACCATTGACATAAAAAATTGCAATATGAACTCTGGTATAAAAGGGTCACTAGGTTTATAAGTCCTAAAAATTCAGTTGTTCTTGTCCAGTGGATATAGACAATGGTTAGTTCCTGTGACTTGATCCAAGGAGTTGTGAGTTCAATACCAGGCTACAGCAGTGACTTAGAGAGAGGAAGATAACTCTTGACTACTAAAAGGAGCACTATGCAAGGAATGAGAATGATATACCCCAGTGATTGTAATAAAGGGTTCGGTTCAAAATTCCTAGCACCTGAAGAAGACCAGAGCGCACAATGGTCGAAATAGTTCAAATAATGTAAATACCTTTTTTTAATTATTGCAAAGCACTTTTGTAGAGAAGAAATTCTCTAATGAAAACCAGTTTCAAAAGTTCATTAAAAACTTTTTCACATAAAAAAATAAAACTGTGTAAATTTCCTAAAAGAAGCATTGAAGATTACCCATTGCAAATAATGATGGATATATAATTCAGTAAAATATATTCATGGTTTATTCTTTGAAGAATCAGTCAGTTAGTTGAGTGCCATACATGATACATGCTTGGGCGATCATGTCTCATAAGCGATATGACTGACTTGGCAGGAGATTTTCCCACAGTAGATTGACATTGCTTGCCAAGGCTATAGAACCCAATCTCTCCTGTTATTTAACCTATAGCTGGAAGGAGAAGAAACAGATTAATGCTTTTCCCGAGGCTATTTGCACATAAGTAAATGCAACAAATTTGACTGGAATTTGAACTCGGCTCTCGGATTTCTTATTCCAAGACAATATCGACTGCACCATAATACACATACAATATACTGAAGGGAAAAAGACCTGTACACATTCAAAAACTCTGACACAACTATTGAACAGGTGTAGAGGCTCATCCCTTGTTTCCTGTTTAGGATGCGGTTTCCGGTTTTCTCTTTTTCAATCTTTTCGCTCTTTTCTTTTTTTTTTTTTTAATTGGAGTAGATAGACTAAACTATTGCCCGGTTCACACTCCACCCACATCTATTGAACAGGTGTAGAGGCTCATCCCTTGTTTCCTGTTTAGGATGCGGTTTCCGGTTTTCTCTTTTTCAATCTTTTCGCTCTTTTCTTTTTTTTTTTTAATTGGAGTAGATAGACTAAACTATCGCCCGGTTCACACTCCACTCACGTCTATTGAACAGGTGTAGAGGCTCATCCCTTGTTCCTTGTTTAGGATGTGGTTTCTGGCTTTCTCTTTTTCAATCTTTTCGCTCTTTTCTTTTTTTTTTTTTAATTGGAGTAGATAGACTAAACTATTGCCCAGTTCACACTCCACCCACGTCTATTGAACAGGTGAAGAGGCTCATCCCTTGTTCCCTGTTTAGGATGTGGTTTCCGGCTTTCTCTTTTCCAATCTTTTCGCGATTATGTAGCCCCCTGCACATCAGTGGCATTACCGCCTTGCTTGGGGTGATACGATTAAAAAAAAAAAAAAAAAAAAATTCTACTATTATTACTATTTTATATATAATCATTATCAATATCTTTTTTTAGATATTACATGTTCAAATGTTGGTTGGAAAAAGCATTATGATTCTGGCAATGTAGGGAGCAGTCTACAGAAGCCGTTCACAGAATTCAGGCAACTGAAAGAAATGAACAAATATTTAACTAATATCATACCACCCACAAATAGAGTTTTACGTGAAATGTATGAAATAAAGTCTAAAACTGGATGACGATTCAGTAAATCAGTTAATTGCCATGTGTGATACACATTTGGCCAACAATGTCTCTTTCAATCCATAGCTGACTGAGCAGAAAATTTTCCTGCAGCAGGTTGCCATTTCTTTTTGTGGCCAACTAGTAGTTAATCACGGCTATAGAACCTCATCTATCATGATATTTAATCCATAGCTGGAGGGAAAAGATGGATTAATATCTTTTCTAAGGGTATTTGCAAATATGTGAATGCAATGAATTCAACTAGGGTCTGAACTCTGATGACAATTACTTGTCAATTATGATGCTTTAAAATGTAAAATAGATAAGAACCCACCCACCAGCATTCAAGAATGTTCAGGAGAGCTATGATCATTTACAGAATATTATATAATCATGTCTTGTAATTGTATAAATGTATAGATTAAAAACAAAAATTCCTTTCATCCTACTGAAAAACCTTGCCATGTAAATTCTTTGATTAAAATAGTACCAAGTGGGCAAAAAATATATTTATAAAATGGGAGTTAAAATAAAAAATAGAACTGCTAACTTATTCAATAGGCAGCATAAGGAAAGCTTGTAATTTCATAATTTAGAGAAAAATCCTTGAGAGGCAGCATAAGTTCTTTATATTCTAATATCTATTTTTGAAACCATCAGTTTCAGTATCTACAAAGCAGGGTTTTTTTAAATAAAAATTTTTCTATCATCTTGAGAATCAAATGAGAACACTCGAAACTACGTTTCTCAGATTAATTATCACAGATTTCTCAAGATTACATTGCAAATGAACCCAGGTGAATTGAAATTTTGAATGAAATTCTATCGATTATGCACATTTAATATATCTTCCATAAAGGTGGAACAACTAAACATAACATTTGTTGGTCTGAATATTGTTAATTTCTGGCTTGCATTAAAATTGAATATGAGGAGGTGATGAAAAGTTTTTTGCTCAAGCCCACTTCTGAAAATCAGTATTCTGATGTTTGGCCTTTAAAAAGCTGGTTTTTGTAAAGTTGGTCAAACCAAGAATTCTCAGCACCTCATTCCTAAAATATGTGAAGCAGTTTATGTCAATACCTTAAATATCAGACTTTAGTGATCTTTTGAAGTTCCATGGTGATGTTATTTACAATTCTGAGAAGAATCTTTGCTATTCTAAGAATTATGGAAACTATAAAACTTTTCTTCTGTTACTCTCTGGCCTTCTGTCTAAGACTAGAGTGTAGTATCTGTATTCTTTGTAAATAGTGTAAATAAAATTCAAACTAGTTAAAATGAGGATTACATTTTACTTTGTTTTTTATTGGTACTTTCCTTTTATTGTTTCAGTATAAAATCACCCAAAAAATTCTTATGCAAAATTCAGCAAAAAAAAAAAAAATTCTAACTAATCAGTTTTGCTGTGCTTAACATCTCCCTTTTGTCATGAAGCCTGGGACTTATTGAGTGATGTGTTAAAATAGATATCAAACAACTCTGAATTGCCTATCTGTATCTGTTTCTGTTGTATGCCAATCTGACCTATAGTTGTATTATCAACAACTTGTATGTTTGGACATGATCTACACATGAACCTTCATAAAACTGTTCAATTGATTTTGATGAAGGCAAACTATTCATTTGCTGATATTTTTAACTTAGTCTTATTCTATCTTCTGCATTCCTATTAGAAAAGGCAACATTTAACAATTATTTCCTTAGTGGTCACTGCATTCAAACACTAAGTTTACAAGCATACATGCTAAACCCATAGCAAAGAAAAAATGTTCAAAAACATTTTCTCTGTGAATATTGACTAAAGTCACAAGTTTAATATAAACTTAGAACAGAAATTGCGATATTCATGTCAAACATGAAGCGGATAAGTGCTATAGGTTTTAATGTAATGGAGTTGAAAATTTTCAAAGAAATTGAATGTAATATTTTCAAATGGAATAAATTTAAATATAAGGAGGGATTTTACATATATATTTATCATATATGCGTCCATATCAGAACATTGCCAGTGTGGATATGTAGTAGGATTAGAGGCTCATCCCTTGTTCCCTGTTTAGGATGTGGTTTCCGGCTTTCTCTTTTCCAATCTTTTTGCTCTTTTCTTTTTTTTTTTTCAATTGGAGTAGATAGACTAAACTATCACCCGGTTCACACTCCACCCACGTCTATTGAACAGGTTAAGAGGCTCATCCCTTGTTCCCTGATTAGGATGTGGTTTCCGGTTTTCTCTTTTCCAATCTTTTCACTTTTCTTCTTCTTATTTTTTCAATTGGAGTAGATAGACTAAACTATTGCCCGGTTCACACTCCACCCACGTCTATTGAACAGGTTAAGAGGCTCATCCCTTGTTCCCTGTTTAGGATGTGGTTGCCGGCTTTCTCTTTTCCAATCTTTTCGCTCTTTTCTTTTTTTTTTCAATTGGAGTAGATAGACTAAACTATCGCCCGGTTCACATACCACCCACGTCTATTGAACAGGTGTAGAGGCTCATCCCTTGTTCTCTGATTTGGATGTGGTTTCCGGCTTTCTCTTTTCCAATCTTTTCACTCTTTTTTTTTTTTTTCAATTGGAGTAGATAGATTTATCTATCGCCCGGTTCACACTCCACCCACGTCTATTGAACAGGTTAAGAGGCTCATCCCTTGTTCCCTGTTTAGGATGTGGTTTCCGGCTTTCTCTCTTCTAATCTTTTCACTCTTACGTATCCCCCGGCACATCAGTGGCGTTACTGCCTTGCTTGGGGTGATATGATTAAAAAAAACAAAAAAACTTTCAGAATAAAATGAAGTGACTCAAGAGTTTGAAATAAATAATATATTTTTATTTATTTTCTTTAGAGTAATGAGGGAGCCCTTTAGTGTTCAGCATAGCAAAAAGCTGATATTGATAGCAGTTTGGAGAAATGTTCATTTGAGATTGTTATGAAGTCAGACCAAGATAGGGATAGTATAATGGGAGAAATTAAGTTAGCATCAATTTACTGTGTTCTTTTCAGTCTTGAAACAGGGTAGAAATGTCAGTAGTAGATGACCTTGACTGTTTATTCATGCATCATGTATGGCTAAGTTCTTTTGTTCCCTCCTGTCCTGCCATCATTCTGGTCCCCTCTGCTGGTTGTCCTTGAGGTGTCAGATTTTATATCCTTTTCACCAGGCTTGAGAATTTAGCACAAATAGCTAAAAGTCTTTATGTCAATTTTTTTCATTAGGCAAATTATTTTTTCTGGCATTCTTTTCTTTTTCATTTTTTCTATAACAAAAATTATGCATGACTATTTTGGTATTTTTTAATCACAAATAAGTAGGTTTGGCTCCTGCAAATTTCTGGTCTTTTGGCCAAGTTTACGCTTTTCTTCTTTCTCTTTTTGAGGGTTACTTTCTCATAGGTTGAAAAGTGTAGTCAGAAATGTTTAGTAAGTTAGAGAAAGAAGGAAATAAAGATTTTAAAGAAAAGAGCAAATGCCTAATTTTAATTTTAATTCTTTTCATTTTTCTTTACATATTTTAATTTTATATTTTTCAGAACTCACTACATATTTTTATGTAATTAATAACAATACAGAGACAGGCAGACAGACAGACAGACAGACAGACACAGAGAAAAATATACTTGTGCACCACATATAGCTGGGAAGGGAGGAAAAACATTGTTAGAAAATCCATATGTGCATAATACACCACGTGGATGGATTTGGAGTTTAGCAGCTAGCCCACTTAGGGAAATAAATTACCCCAGATGTGACTGTTACATATAAATAATATTGGCACATTTGAGCTGAACTTGAATTACATTTTAACAGTATATTCTGCTTAAAATAAGCACAATATTCTTTATTACTGAGAATTTCCTTGTGTTACAATTTATACAAAATTGAAATATAAAAACAAAATGAAGCAATAATATATAATAGTACTATATAACACATTTTGTACTTAATAAATTCTTGAATGAAAAGAGCTAAAGAAGAAGAGAGAGCTGAGCTAATGTCCTTTCTTTTATAGTCCTGGGCAGAACTTCTTCTTCTATGTGCCCTGTCCCCTCAGGATGTAGGTGATCATGGCCTTCCACGTTTCCCTATCCCTGGTGGCTCTGAGCACGCCTTCTGTTACACCATGCAATCCTCGTTCCGTCATCCACCTGATTAGGTCCTTCAGATATGTTATCCATTGCTTTCCTCTGTCTCTTTTTCCCTCTATCTGGCCTGTTAGTATCAGATTCTCCAAGCCCTCTTTCCTCATTGTGTGTCCCAGGAACTTCGGCTGTCTCTTTCTGATGCTCAGTATTAATTTCCTTTTTGTTCCATTATTTCCAAGAAATCATCATTGCTCACATGCTTGATCCATGATATTTGCAGCATCCTTCTGTAGAACCACATTTCAGTTGCTTCAAATGTGGAAATAATCCTACATATAGATTTGATTTTTATTGAAATAACAGCTTTTTTTCTTTGTATGAAAACAGGGAAAAATATGATTTATGACATGAAGAAGCAGACATGTTGAAAAGGACTAGAAAAGAAAAGGTAGTGTAAATCCTCTTAAATGTTCATCTTTTCAAGTAACACTTATCAAAGAGGATCAGTGACAGATTTAAAAGATCAACATTTATCAACATTTCTGAGATGAGGTGTTGTAATTATTTACACTAATTACATTTTTCAGACTGTTTTTCTCATCTTTGTTGCCATATTCACGACATTTCGGTTGTTGTACACGCCAACCATCGTTGGTGAATGAAATAAAGGATTCAGTTCGAAATTCCAATTACCTGAAGAGTATACAATAGCCAAAACATTGTGAATATGACAACAAAGATGAGGGCAGCAGTTCAAACATTAATAAAGTGTAAATAAAAGATCAAACCAATAAAAATAAGGATTACTTTTAGAACATTTTGTTTTTATTGGTAAATTAATTTTATTGCTTAATCTTTCAGATTTATCAACAATCCTCTATGATAAGCGGTCAGCTTTTCAACATGAACTTAAGAGGATTTACACCCACTTCTTATTTTCAATAGTAATTTTCAACGTGCCTCCCTTATTTCATGTTATTTTTAAGCTTTATACCACTAAAAATTGTTTTAAATAAGAATTGGGGCTTATGGCCATATCATGGAAAAACTGTACAATCATGGAAGCTGATGTCAAACATCTATATGAATGACCATTTGGGAACATAAGATGCTGTAAGCTTAGATGTGCAGATGGTGTAATGGATAACCACTTAAAATTGGAAATTGGTGACCTGAGATCTAATTCTAATCATGTTCGTTATATTTGTATACATGTATAAACCATTGGGAATGGTATAAATCCACCCACTTTTTACTAATTAACCCACTGCTATGGGTTAATTAGTAAAATATGTATCAGTAAATAATTATTTCTAAAAAGAGTCTTACAATCTAAAATTATTTTCTGGCTTTGAATAAACGGCAAAAGTTTGATGGACCATAAAAAATCACTCAATTAAATGAGAATTATCTATCCCTTCCCAAGTTTTCCATCTAAACAAAGTGATGACCTTACATTTTAAATATGAATGAACTGAAAATATTGCCATTGTCTCATTTTGTTTACATCAAGATTATTCTCATAGACCTATGTCTTGCCCAAATGCCAAAAGATTTGGGAAAAGGAGTTTACTTGATGGGATGCCAACTGAAAGACAGAAATGGTAATGAAACCAAATTTCTTTTTTGTTATCAAATCAATTAGTAGCTAGTTCACATGCTATGGGAAACTTGTGAGTATTTGACGTACAGATTTGTGCCTGTGGGATGGACGATGTGTCTTCATTTATTACAGAATTATTCACTCATAAAAGTCACTGTTGGAAATTTACTTTTTCTTTTCCTGATCTTCCACTCAGAATTGGCATGTGTCAAACCAGAAGTGAAACAAGATGGAGACAGGGGGTACGCAGTTGCCTCTGGGTACAGCTGTAAAAGGGTGCAAGTTTTTGTCTGGTGAGAAAAGTTAATTTATAATTTAATGTAGTCATGTCTTGCAGCCATATCACATTGAAACACTGTTTCTTATATGATCACCAAAGTTAAACAACATTGTGTATGGCCAGTACCTAGATGGGTAACTGCTTGGAAATAGCAGGTGTTGTAAACATGGATGTGTGGGTGGTGTAATGAAAAATGGTTCAAAATTGTTTGTCAGAGAGTCAAGTTCCAAATTCTGTTGAGTTCATTATATTCACTTATGCACAAATACCCTTGGGAAAAATATGAATTCACTTCTATCCTCCAGTTATGGGTCAATTAGTAAGACTTGTACCACTAATCCATTATTATCTAAAAATTTTTTTTACAAGCAAAAAACATTTTCTGGCTTTAAAAGGGTTGATAAGTTATAAAAAATGAATAAATCAACCACTGAAAATTAATACCAGTGTAGGAAAATAATAAAAGTAAATCTCGCATTTTGTCATTTTGTTTCATCAATCATGGGTGCTACCACAAATGAATAACTTTCCAAGTGATTTCCAGAACTCTAAATTATAGCATTTATTTACTCTAGGTGTTACATTTAATAAATTTGGTTCTACAGAAGGATACTGAGAATTCCATGCATAGAGCAATTTGGAAAGAGGAAATCTGAAAAAAAAAATGGCAACAAAAAGAAAGCTTATGCTCATAACCAGGAAGAGAGAGCTGAAATTCTTTGTACACATAATGAGAAAGTAGGGCTTGGAAAACCTAATCCCCCCAGGGTGTATTAAGAGTACAAGAGATAGGGAAAGGCAGCAAGCCACATATTTGTTGAGCTTGTATGAATGGATTGCAGAACAGGTGGTGAGAGCCTCAGCAAAAGTAGAAAAAGACTACTAAGGGTCACACGGAATAGGAAGTTTTTGAGAGCCCTGATTGTCCATGTCCTTAAGGGATGTAGAACAATGAAGAAGCTGTTACATTAAAAAATATAGTCCTGGGCATAATGGTAAACTCCATCCAGCAGCAAGGCCTCTGATCAGGAGACTGGAGGCTTTGATGAGTGTGAAACTACCTATTAAATGTTGTGGTTTTCTTTTATACACTTTAATAGTAAAAATACTGCCAATACATTTTTATATTTTTCTTTTTAATCATTTCACTCCAAGCAAGGTAGTACTGCCACTGATGCACAGGGGGCCACATAAGAGAGTAAAAGTTTAGGCAGGAAAAGAATGAAGAGAATGACGAACCAGTTACAGGGAGTGTTAGAGAAAGGGCAAGAGAAGGATTTGAGTACAGGAGTGAAAACAGATGCAAAGGTAGAGAGAAAGGAAAAGAACAAGATAAACAGGGGGATGTAGAAAGGACTGGAGTCAAGTAGATAAGAGATGGGAATTGACATTGCATTTAAGTTCCTAGAGGTTGTATCTGTCAGGAAAGCAAGTATGTGGAAGGGAGTTTCACAGGCGGGAAGTGTGAGAAAAGAAGTTGCTGGAGTAGATTGTCACCTGCATTTGGTTGATTTAACTGCAAATGGGTGGGACCTTGTTACCAGTCTGGTTGCACAAGTATATATAAAAATTTACCAACAATACATTTTATCTCTAATTGAAGGTATACAATTGCGTTCAAGATATATTTAGGTGAAGCCATGAGATTGTGTTTAGATTTTGGCATTGGATGGCCCATAGGGGTTGCTAAACAAAATCAACCAACCAAACAAGTAACATGTTGGTTAAAACATATCTGGCTTATCAGTAGTTGAGAGTTCAATCCTTGGGTCTGGTATTGCTGAATAGTCAGATACTCTGGTTCATGATAGAAATAGACAAGCAATAATTAATAAAACAAATAAGCGTTAACTAATAAGTATTATTTGTAGTTGATAGTCATATTTGAGTAGATGCTACATTTATTTATTAAACAGTATTTATTTTCATCTACTGGCCTGAATATTCAAGAAATCTATTAGAAAAATAATCAGTCCAATAGACAAAAATAAATACTGTTTAATAAATGAATGAAGCATCTGCATTCCTTAGTTCCATTAGTTCAGACTTTTGCAGCTAGGCCCCACCATACCATGTACACAGGAATGCATCATTTAAATTTTGGTAAGGAAGCTTTAATCAGAGATCTTCTTGAGAAACATTACTTTGTAGTACAGACTACTGACAGGATACCTTCTTGAGTACAACAATTTAATGCCCAAGAGCCACTCAAGGTAGGGTTTTGATGAATGAGGTTGTTATATAAATGTAAAAGTATGAGGTAAGTGCAGGTTTTGAGGATATGTAGGATATATGTTTTTGAGGGTGAGCTGCTCCCTCAGTCAATGGGTTAGAGTAACCCTGATGATCTAGAATTACAGTCATAAAAAGTCATGCACACCTTGAGTGGTGTTATGAGAAGGCCACCCCATGAGGGATCAAATAATACCCTGTAGTCTTCAGTGATGAGAGTAGATTCTGCATCCAGGCAAGTGTGGATCATTTACATGTGCAACATAGGTCTAAAAAAATGACTTCCTTCAGTTTATATTCAGTCATGTCATCCAAGTCCAGACTTTAGCATTAAGTTATCTCATACTTAATGGTGTTTGAGTAAAATCAGAACCTTTTACAAACCAACAAGGATGGGTTGAAAATTCTTTTTATTCTATAAACATTATTAAGTCATACCAGGATATTTCAACTCTGGATTATTTTTTAAGGTTAGATAAAAAATAATTAAGTTAAAACTTTATATAGTTAATACATCGTGGAAGAGAAATAACAGTTTGTTATCCAACGGGGTATAATCACAGGCAGGATGAGCCCCACAATCTTTGTAGACAGTCATCCTTGAGCTAGTATCTTGAACAAATTACTCATTTCTAAAGAAAAGAATGAACTTTTATCTATTAATCTGACAGTTTTTGTATTGTGCCCAAATATGGCAACAGTAAGGCAACATGTTTTGGCTTTTGTAAAGCTAAAGTATAGTACAAGATATTTACTGGAGTGATAAGCAGAACCAACTATTTTTCCTGCATCTTTAATAATGCATCATATGTATGTGTTCTACTTGGGGTCTGAGTTGAATTTGAGGATTAATAGTTGCTCAAGGCATGAGGCATCCCTGATAGAATAACCATTCATAGTAATTGGTGGTAGTTCAGAGTTCAATCGGTGATGATAGAATGTAACTAGTTTGGTTTTTGAGGCACCGAATGTAACCAGCCATCTTTTTTCTTCCCTGAGATGTTAGAACTAGATCAAAGAAGAGATCAGCTACCAATATATGGTCAACAAGAAATTTGGAGCCACACCCATATACCATTGTATCATCAGCATAAATATTCACAAATGATTGGAGTATACTTTTAGGCAGATCATTTATGTAAAGTAAAAAGAGTGTTGGCACGAGAAACAATCCCTGGGGAATGCCTGTGTTGATTGCTATGACTTTTGAGGACTGGTTATTAACAATTACTTTCAAGGATTTACTTTTTAGGAAGGACTTTATAATTGGGAAGATACCAAGTAATTCCATAGCTAGAGAGATTGAGCAGAAGTCCTTTGTTCCACACCTTGTTAAAGGTCTATGTAATATCTAAATCTATGCTCCTTCACATGTATTTGCTGTCTAGTGTCTCACCGATTCGGAGTAATAGTAGATAGGATATCAGCAGTAGGTCGGGCCAATTGAAACCTGTACTGCTTGTCCCTCAAGAAGTTGTTCATTGTTAAGCCCCTAAATAAGTTCTTGTTGATTATAGCCTCAAAAAGCTTGCTAATGACACTGAGAAGACTGATGGATCTATACTGAGAGGGGGATGAGCAGTTGCCCAAATTCCATAGCTAGAGATACATACTTGACATCTTCTACACACTTAGGAAGGATTTTTCCTTGAAGCAGTGATTAAAGAATTTTAAGATCAGAAATTGTTCTGGGTGGATATTCTAAAGAATTCTGTCTGAACAAATGGTTTTCTTAGGGTCAAATCTTTTGATAAAACTTCTCAGGCTTTAATAAAAATACTACAGAAATTGTGCTCAAAGAAATGGAGAAGTTTAGAAGGGGATGTCCAATGTCTTCTAATGTTGACTTAGAGGCAAATATTGAGGTGAAGATCTTTTCCTTATCTTTCAAGGATGACATGACCTCAGGGCTAATTATATTAGTGGTAACAACTGCTTTGCCTCTATACATAATTTGGATGGTGATCTTCTTCAACTCTCGGGATCCATTTGCTCATTTTCAATTTTGACCTGGACTGCTTTTGCATAATTAGACTTTGCATTTTCTTGTAGTGTTGAGAGTGGTTCAGAATGCAGTAAGAATCAAACTACATGCCTCCTTGTGATAGATAATGGGGTAGTGGTGACAATGAGCTATGGATGCAGTGCAGTCAGCTTAAAACTGTCCAAGTCCGTCTTCATGTAACCAAAAATAATTCTATCGAATGGCAAATCAAGAGATACCTTGATAAAAGATGCCTTTATAAGTCTTGAGACTTCCAGCACTGTATTAAGAAATACTACAGAAATTTTGCTCAGTGTGATGGGGGAAGTTGTGAAGGGAATGTCAACATTGAGTTAGAGGCAAAAGTTGAGGTGAAGAGCTTTGTCTAAACTGACAAGGAAGATATAAACTCAGGGCCATTTATAATTGTGGGCACAGCCGCTTTGCTTCTATTTAATATTTTATTTGTGATCTTACAATTCTTAGATCCAATTTGTTTGTTTTTAAACTTTTTCTTGACTGCTTGTGCATAGATATACTTTGCATTTTCCAGAAATTTCTTGTGGCAATTGCAAGAGGTTTTGAATGCAGAAGAGTCAAATTAGACATGAAAAGTTTCATTTGTCACGGGCTAAGATTGATAATAATTCAATCATTTACTGTACATTTCAGTGATTTTTGTTCATCCAATACAAGATTCATGAGTTGCACAAGATTATTGAATAAAGTTGTTTGAATATTTGCAATGTAAATAGAACAATAGAGTAACACATAAGTGTATAACAAATGTTGTTACCACTTTTAACCCTCTAGGGCCATTCGTATCATATTTGATACAGTATTTCCCTATAAGGAAACATTTGGTATTTCCCTATAAGGAAACATTTGATATTCATTGACTGAGCAGTCAGTACTGCTTTCATTTGAAATTTATAAAATATTTCTCTTAAAAAATTTTTCAGGAAAATATTTCTTTCAAGGCTTGTTTTCATACTGTATCAAATATGATACGAATGGCCCTAGAGGGTTAATAGACAAAGGAAAAAAATTTCAACACAAGAAAAATTTTTTCATGTATATAGAACAATATAATTGTTTTTTTAATCATTTCACCCCAAGCAAGACAGTACTGCCACTTGTGTGCAGGGGGCTACATAAGAGGAGAGTGAAGGGTTACATAGGAGGAGAGCAAAGAGAAAGAGGAACTGGTTACAGAGGGTGTCAGAGAATGGTCAAGAGAAGTATAAGAACACTGGTGTGAAGAGAGTTGTGGGAGAGTAAAGTGAAAAAGGGAGAAGAACAAGATACAGTGGGTGTTTGGGAAAGAATAAGAGAAAGATGGGAGTCAAAGGGATAATAGATGACAATTGATGTTGCATTTAAACTCTTTGAGGTTGTAGCTACCAGGGAAGCAACTATATGGAAGAGAGTTTCACAGGTGGGAACTGTGAGAAAAGAAGCTAAAGAGTAGAAGTAGCAGTTGCATTTGGTTGTTTTGACTGGAAAAGAGTGAGTCCTTATTGCCAGTCTGGTTGCTTGAGGAAATTCTTGGGGGGGGGGGCACCAGGGAGCTAATCTCGTTGGAGCAGAAGCTATGAAAATATTTGTAGAAGAGACAGAAGAAAGCCACATCCTGTCAGTGAAAAAGTGACTGGAGTCGAGCTGCCAGGTCAGGATCAATTACATTGCAGATTCTTCTCTGAATCCTGCCAAGAACTCTGGGATGAACAGCAGGGGCACCCGACCAGATATGACAACAGTATTCAATGCATGGGCAAATGGTTGATTTGCATATATGTAAGATGGATTCAGGCAAGAAAAACTTCCTGGCCTGACACAGTGACCTAACCTCCCTTACAGTAGATTTAGCTATTGATTCAATGTAGATGTACTACTTGAGGTCTGCTCAAGAAGAGAGAAAAGATATACTCGTGAGTACACAGATATAGGAAAATATGCATCTGCTTAGCATTCATGTGTATATGGGAATGTGCCACCAGAATAGCAAAAGAGAAGGTCTATAATCCTTTCTTTTTATACTGATTACCACACTACCTAGTGAAATTTAAGTGACATATTATAGCAAATGAGGTGGGTAATCCAACAAATGTATGTTTTTCAAAGTACAAACTTTTCTTTCGTTCAAATATCAGCCAGTAAGATTTTTTAAATTTTTTTTTTTATAATCGTATTGCTCCAAGCAAGGCATTTTACTGCAACTTTTTTGCAGGGGGTTACATAAGAGGAAAGTTATGAGGAAGAGTGACAGGTTACAGGGGTATCAGGAAGTGGGTAAGAGAAAGATGAGAATACTGATGAGAGTGGAGTGGATGGAGAAAGGAGCATGAGGGAGATGATGCAAGTTAGTGAGATAGAAGATGACTATTGACTTTACATTTAAATTCTTGACGATTGTAGCTGTTAGGGAAGCAAGTAAACGGAAGGGAATTCCACAGGCGGGTAGTGCGAGAAAAGAAGCTGCTAGAGTTAAGTGCCATGTATGATACACGCTTAGGCGATCATGTCTCTTTTGATTCATGACTGACTAGACAGAAGATTCCACAGTAGTTTGCCATTTCTTTCTGTGGTAGACTGATTGCCAACCAATTGCAGTTCAACTTTTTTATTTAGAGTGGTAACTTCATGATCAAATTGCTAGAATGCTCAACAGCTGGATTGGTAGGGATGCGTTAGCAGTAAAATATAGGTATGGTATGAACACATTTGTACAGATTTCAGCTTAAAATAGTAGTTGGTTTTGGATTCAATTCTTTGTCTGGATTGAAAGAAAAACTTATTTCAAGGAGAATCAGTTTTATCTAAAGGAGAAATATTCAAAGCAAAGGTCAATGCTTACAGGATAAAAAGAAAAAAGTGAATGCATATTATATGGCAGAAAATCTGACAGCCAAAATAAACCTGAAGCTGTTTACACTTTTAAATTCTGGCATCCATACTGTAGTTTATTCATTATTTATTTTATTTTTGGCAAATTACCGATAGACAGACACTTCAGCTAAATAATCAGAAAAATGAATTTGATAGTGAAGCCTTTTGAAGCTTTTGAGTGGTTACTTTTCCTGTTCTGAAGGGGTATTAAATTTGGTATATCTGATCACTTGAAGAAATATTTCTTCAGCAATACTTTAAGAGCTGAAATAAATTATCTTTTAATTTCATCTTAAATTATTTATATGATTCAAAAATGACTTGTCATTTGCATTGATTTGACTTCAAAGATTTTGTTCTCTAATAGAAAATTTCTGAAAAGGAGAACTTCATTTCAACTGATGAGGAACACTAGAAAAACATCTTTAAATTAATATATCAGTAAAGCATCAATATGGTTAGAAAAAAACCATCTTAAGGTTAATTTTTTGCATTGAAAAAATCCTCAATAAATGTTGTGACTAGAAGAACTTTCAATTATCAAAAGGCAATTTGTATTCGTCATCTTTTTTTTCCATACTAACCCTGTCTTGTAGTGAAGAAGAGGCTGTTTAATTTCTATCCATCTTGTAATTAAAAAAAAGTAAGCACCCAAACAGGATAATTATTTGTATGTATGTAGAGAAATGTAATGGTTATGAATGCAGAAAATGGAATTTGTAAACTGAGTTCAAAGCAGTTCAGCAAATTTTCTTTTAATTAATCACCCAATACAAGGCTGAAGAGTTGCTCAAGGTAGATGATTTCTGAATGAAACAAGAAAAGCAGGTAAGATGTGTAGGTCATGAGAATATGTAGGAAAGATAATAGTTAATGTGAAACTTGAAGACGTTAAGATTTTAGCATTTGAGGAAGCACACCCCCTGGAGTCTGTTCTACAAAGAAGCGGTTCTTGAAAAGAATTGATACTTCATTTTTCCTAATGGAATATGGATGATTTGTCCCAGTGTAAATGCTGTGGTCTTTGCTGTAAAGGTCTGAACTAATGGAACTAATGAATGTAGCTTGTCAAAACATTTGCCATGGAAATGCTGATAAAATAGCACTTGTCTGTGGAGAAAGGGGATGTAAAGTGGAAAATAATTCATCAACTACAAGGCTGCATAACTGCTTTTAAAATCTATTAAAACTGGTAAATGATGATTGGATAGATCCAGATCAGATCAGATATGACAGCAATACTCCATTTTTATGTTCACTTTTATACAAATGCCCTTGAGGAGGGCAAAAAATCTGTCTCTTTACTCTACCCCTCAAGTGTTTGCTAAATAGTAGAGTAGACTGGACTCTCTAGGCTTGGGTTAAGAGGAGAACTGAATTCCAGCTCTTTCAGAAGGCAATGGAAAACCACTACTAGATTTTCAAAGAAGACAGAGCAAATCACAATTAATAAAAGAATCTGTGGAATGTCATCTTCATCTATTTCTTTAATGAACATTAAAAATTGCTACCTCTTGTCAAGGATGTCAATGGGTGTAACAATTTTCTATAGTTATTTCAGCTTAAACAGTAGTTATATATATATGAGAGGGGTTTGACCTCAGTACTCACATGCTCCCTTTCTTCTTTTTCAATGGTCATGACATACTTGGGACAAGATATTTTTACCAAAATATATTACAATGGACAAGGTAGATCCATGCTTTTCTTTTAGTTCTGGATTGGATACTTAAACCAAACACTTCCCAATTGCTATGAACTGGTGTTCCCTAATGGAAATTAACATCAACCCAGATCTCTAGTGGAACATACAACCCACTGCTAAGTATGCAGGAAAAATTATCAGTTCCCTGTACTCCTATTAATCTCTACAAGAGTCAGATCAGGCCAAAAATAGAGTACTGCTACCATATATAGGTTGGAGATACTGAGTCTTCACTTTTCAGTTTCGATAGTCCAAAAGTGTCTCTGTGTCCTTGTGGATTATGAATTATTTTCCACCTTACAACCACTTTTCTCACAGACAAAATGTTGCAAGCCTCTCTCTGCTCTATCACTATTTCCATGAAAAGTGTTCAAACAAACTACATTCCTTAGCTGCACTAGTTCTCTTCACAGTTAAGACCCATCATGTCATGCACATTGTAGCAAACCATCCTCATTGCCTTTATATTCTATTAGTGAGATATAAGTTCCACTCGAGCAACTTCTGACAAACTGTTTCTCTCTTGAACCAACTCCATGAGAATTCTTTCTCAATCACTACAATCTTAACCTGTTCATGTCTAGGGTTTTTTGGCTGACAAGTGGAGTAATCCAACATATTCCTATTAATGAGAGTGGAGATGAGTATCATAACATACATTAATTCTTGATGCTTTTCAGTGATATAACTCCAGTTGATCTAAGTGGGAGTAGCATTTCTTCAAATCATTTTTGTTGAAGGAAGTTCAAATTAGAAATTTCTCTTTCAGAGTAGATAGACTAAACTATCACCCAGTTCACACTCCACCCACATCTATTGAACAGGTGAAGAGGCTCATCCCTTGTTCCCTGTTTAGGATGTGGTCTCCAGCTATCTCTTTTCCAATCTTTTCACTCTTTTCTTTTTTTTCAATTGGAGTAGATAGACTAAACTATTGCCCAGTTCACACTCCACCCACGTCTATTGAACAGGTGAAGAGGCTCATCCCTTGTTCCTTGTTTAGGATGTGGTCTCCAGCTTTCTCTTTTCCAATCTTTTCATTCTTTTCTTTTTTTTTCAATTGGAGTAGATAGACTAAACTATTGCCCAGTTCACACTCCACCCACGTCTATTGAACAGGAGAAGAGGCTCATCCCTTGTTCCTTGTTTAGGATGTGGTCTCCGGCTTTCTCTTTTCCAATCTTTTCACTCCTACGTAGTCCCCTGTGCTTCAGTGGTGTTACCACCTTGCTCGGGGTGATATGATTAAAAAAAAATCCTTTCATATACACAATATTCAACTTGTTTGATGAAGATTGAATCTTGGTATATTTAGTGGCGGTTTCGTTCTGACCAGCTTTTTGGTACATTTTATAAACAGTTGATGACCATTAATGATAAGACACATTCTGGTGAAATTTAAAATATGCAGGCTGCATGTTTAAATTACACAACTTATTTAAAATTTTAAAAGATATTTTTTTTTATCCATTTACTTCTAGATCTGCATGAAAGATTTAAAACCAACCAGCAAACTAATTACTCTGTCTTATTTGCTTCTATTTGTCAATGAGATAAATCTTTGATCCACTTTCATTATGTAAGATGATATTGAAAGACTTTCTAGATTCACTGCATACACCCTTAGCTACATATTCCATTAACAAATTGAATTTAACAAAAAACAAAGTTTTCTAATGACAATAGCACTCATAATAAATTGGTGCTTTCTTGTTATTTGGTTGTGCTGTAAGCAGTATTTAATATAGATATATAAATTAAATCTGAACTCAGAACAACAATAAAAGTACTAAACTTTATTCAACTAAAACAGAACTCAGCTACAAATAAAAATAGAAAAATATTAGTTAAATAATGAGTTTGGCAGAGTCTATTCTCATATAGTGGGTGTGTAGAACAATACTACACAGTGTTTGTATTTTCTTAAAATAATTTCAATGGTTTCATGGCTAAAAAGTTATTTATAAAAATGTACCTAAATTATTGGTCATAACTTGTCATACTTATCCCATGATCTCATATTAAGTTTTATTACAAGTCACAGTAGTTTCGTCTTTTGTTTTTTTAAAGGAATATTTTCATTGTATTTTAATAGTAAATCACACAGAAAAACTATGGAAGCAATACATCAAAATGCCTAACATAACCAAGCAGGTGCAAATCATTTTCATTTGGAGGTTTTCAGCATCTATTTTTTAAATGGATTTTTAATCCAACATTTTTTTCTTATCACTATAAACAATATTTCTAGTGGGCACACACAATTGATTTTTTTTCCCCAATCAGTGAAGTTAATATCAAGAAATCCTACTAAAGAAAAAAATGCCACCCAAGAGGAATAGAACCTGCATTCCTTTTCCATCAGGAGAAACCACTCCTATAGCCAAAGTGTCTTGATATGGTAGAGCTTAATTTACTGTTTAAGAAAAAAATATTAACTCAAAATCTCAGTCATCTCACTGAAAACAATGATTATAGTACTAAGATATAATGTTAAAAAAAACAAATTACTGTGTTTATATTTCAGATATGAAATATAGATTTGTAGAAGACATAGAGCTTTGCCATATCAAGATGGTCTCCTGTGACCTAATTGGTAATGAATTAATGTAACATAAGCAACATAGGTGTAAGTAAATATAACAGAGGCTCAACACATTTTGTAAGTTTGTTTATGAGAGGATGTGCATTGTAGTGCAATGGATATCAGCTTGGAATGACAAATCAGAAAGCCGAGTTTGAATTCCACTTAAATTCCTTGCATTCACTTATGCACAAATACTCTTGGAAAAGGTATTAATTCATCTCTTTCCTTCAGTTATGGGTTAAATAGAATAGATTGGGTTCTATAGCCTTGGATGGTAATCAGTCTACCACAGAAAGCAATGGCAACCTACTATGAAAAAATCTGTCTAGTCAGTCATGTCTCTTTCGAGACATGACCACCCAAGCGTGTATCATGTATGGCAATTAACTGACTGACTGTTTATGAGAGACAGGATCACCAACTTCAGATGCCTTTGGTTTTAGCAATTTTTCAGTATTAGGTAGAGAGTAAGAGAAAGTTAAAGGCAAGTGCAGATATTCAGTATCTATTTTAATAGAAAATCAGGTCATAACTGTCGAAGGCTCAAATGCCAGTGTGGTTGCATAGCTTTAACTTTCTAAGTCTACATTCATTTTGTTTGTCATCATAAAAAGAAGCTTTTATCATCTTTCTTTTACTTGTACTGTGATCTTTTGTTGGCTGTCTTCATTATTCAAGTTAATTAACCCCTTCTCTTGTTCCCAAAACACCTAATTCACACTTTCATGTTCAATGCAATAATTTTGTTGGTTGATTCACCTAAACTCTGTCAGAACAATAAATATGTGCCCAAGCATTCAGAAATTGTCAAAATGTAAAGCCAAAGAAGTCTATTGGTATATATGTTTAATTTTTAAAAATTAATTTTTTTTTCTTGCATAAAGCGTTGCATAAATATACTTGTGTCAGTTAAGATTTCAGTTAGCTGTAGATAATTGTTTATAGTCTAGTTGTTCTGGCAGCAATGGCTGATTTTAATTTTCCTTTGAAGATGTAGAGATCCGAATCCATTTCAGGATAGATTTTTCGACTGTTTGTCCCACCCCAACCACCACCATTACCACCCCCCTCTCTCTCTCCTGTATGTATATTTATTGGATATATTATCTTATGGTCAATGAAGCTACTCACTGATTGAATTAACAACAACTGATTAAAAAGTGAAATGGAATTCCCCATGATAAAATTTAAGTTTCACTCAACTCAGTTAATATTCTGATGGCAGCAGATTTTATCTCTTGGAAGCTTGATTGACTTTGTTTCTGAATGTTTAATTTTCAAAACTTAAAATTTTTTTCTAGCATAAAGTGTTGGATAAATTTAAAATATACTTGTATCAGTTAAGATTTCAGTTAGCTCTAGATAATTGTTTGTAGTCATTCTGGTAGCAATGGCTAATTTTTTTTATTTTCCTTAGAATTTTCAAGGAAAAGTATCTTAAAATTCACTTGTAGTGACTATTAAGGGATCTCCTGACATTAACTAAGTTAATACTTGGTAAGATGTTTTTTTTCCTTAATTATTATTTTTTTAATTGGAATAAATAGATCCTACTATTGCCCAGTTCATAATCCTCCCTCTTCTTTTGAACAGGAGTAGAGGCTCATCCCTTGTTTCCTGTTTAGGAAGGGGTTCTCCATTTCTTTCCTATTCTCAGGTTTTAATAGTAGTGTTGTCGCAAGCTTTTTGTGTGTGTGGATGGTGGCAACATCTGTTCATTCTGAGGATACCAGTTGGCAGTTTCCTGGTGGTGCTTCTGACTGGCAATTAGGGGCCCCAAACTTTTGCATAGTGTCTTGAGAGGCTGCTCTGTTCAACAGCTGAATATTATTGGGGTTTCTTGTAGTGCCATGTTGATCATAGATGAGTGTCCTGCAAGTGCCCTGTTGGAGCAACCCCTGAAACCATATTATGTTGCAGCCTGCACCAGTTTCTTCCTACACATGTTCATTTTGAAGACAGCTGATACATTCTACTTTTTTAAGCCTCTCCTTACTAAAAAATCTCTAATTATGACAACACACAAGGTAAGAAATACAATTTAACTAGCTAAACAAAAATATAAACAACCTATTAAAATCTCTTTCTCAAACATCTGTCGTATCTGTGCAAATTTTGCAGTGTTGAATCCTTCCTCCACATAAACTCACCTGGCATCTTGACTCTCTGTAAAACTGACCTTGATCCTTCCTATCCTTCACTCTGATTTTATATCTCTGGTTGCCTTCCTCTTTTTAGGAAGGACACTATTTATTTTGTAAAAAATTACAAATTTGTGTGGCACAAAGCCGAAAAGGGAAGGGGGTAAAGGTTGGTACTCACTGAACTATCCTATACCTGGCTAAACATTATCACGACCCATTCACTCATTACAATTTGCACAAATCACCACAAGAACCCATCCATCAACTCACTCCTTCATACACAGTAAGGCTTACAAAGGGACACCTAAAAAGTGGGGAAATAACCCATGACAATAAAAATGTATTTATGTACAATATAAAATAAATATACAATATAATATATCATGTACAATAATATAAAATATTTAATGAAAAATGAAATGATGGGAGGGAATGAACCCAAAAATAAACTGAAAGTACAACAAATTTAGGAAGGACTCCAATGTCCATATGCAGCACACTTGGCATTCATCTCCTACTAGTGAGGGTGATTTCTCTTGAATCTCCAGATCATTCCTACATGTGTCTCCATCTCTCTCTACTCAACTCAGTTAGCCATCTTTTTTTCTCTACTGCTTCCTTTTGCTTTTCTGACTAGAATAGCAACTCGAACAATGTAGATAAGGCCTTTTCCTCTCATCCATTTGCTTATACTATGTTTGTTTGGAGACCTTAATGCTTACCCACCAAGTGGCTGGAAAACTCTGTCACAGATCTTGCTGGTGTCCACGCTGGCCTCTTCAATCACTCAATCCTTCACTAAAATTGGTAGATTTCACCATGCATTTTTCCAAAAACCCAAATGGGCCTGATTCACTACTAGATCTCTGTTCCACTTCTGTATTGACTCTTGCCATGTCATGCCCTGTTGCCCTCTTGGCAACTCTGATCATGCTGTGGTTTCCCGTATCATCTCTTCCCTCCCCATCCCCACCCCCAGGAACCTCCAACCAGTAGAATATCTTACTGCTACCAAAGAGCAGACTGGGCATTGTTCCATGATGTTCTGTGTTATGTCCCTTGTGTAACCATATTTCCAGATGGCTGATATTAATATTTTTTAATAATTTTAAAGATAAGAAGAGATTTCTCTAAAATTGGAAAATACAATTATATTTGTCGGAAAAGTAACTGAAGTGATACACAATTGAAAACTCAATTCTGTCCAAAGAGTAAATGAATTGATTAAATTTGAGTGAAGTATTTTAGTCATAATATTGTCCATTCGGCTTTGTAAAAGTGTGACCCTAAAATTGGACTGTGAGAATTTCCTGTTTTGTGCCTACTGGACTGTTGGAAATGGATGAGCAATTGATAATAAAGAGTAGAGTACACTCCCCACTCATTAGTGAAGGGCCCAGAGACTCAGTCAAAATGGATAACTGATATTGTTTTCATTTTGAGCTGTAAATTATATTGAAGGAAAATTGAACCCCATGACTAGCTTTACTACCTAGTTTTGTGCTTGTTTAATAAAACCAGGGTGCAAAAGATAAATTAGTTGGGGCCCATGATTAAAATGAGACAATGAAAATAATTGGGACCAGTGATAAGACAGTTGAACTGAGAATGACATGCTGCTAAAAGACAATTGAGTAGGTAAACCATATATTGTTACTGAATGTATTTTAAAATAGCACTTAGCTGTTGAGTGTCAGCATCTGCTTGACTTGCTTATTATATCTGTATATAATTGATATATAAATATTAATAACAAAAACTACACCCTGTGGTGTTTACGAGTGTTCAACTGAATTTTATTCCATACTGCAGATTGCTTAAAATCCAGTCTTAACAAAGTATATTTCGACTCCCTGAATTATAAATTTGTATTATGTTGGTGTCTATGGCATTGGGGATCTACTGATTATACTCTACATTGCAGATCATGTACATCCAGTCTTAACAATAAATAGCACCCTCTTGAAAAACCATTGTCCAGGGCCCAATCTAGCCATATGATAATAGGCAATCCTAATTTAGCTGGTTTGAGATCAAAACAAACACAACATGGGCAGACTGGATTTTAGGAGTCAGAAAGGATTGGTCAGGCCATACCTGGAGTACCAGGTTATATTTGGATCCAAGGTCTTCTCTTGGGTTAAAGCTAGCATCAATGCTTTCATCCCAGCTAGGAATTTCTTAAACCCTATTCACCCCGTTGGTTCTCCTCTGCTTGCTCAACTGCTATTTTTCACAGGAATCACTTCTTCTAACTTTATTAGAGCCACACATCTGACCATAATAGGTACCTTTTTGCCTCTGCTCATAATTAGTGCAAGAGGATTCTAAATGATGCTAAGCTGTAGTTTGCTGACAGAATAAAGCAGCATATAGCATTTTGTAAGTTTGTCTCCAAAGACTGCTGGCAGCTCTGTAAAAATGTGTTAAACAACAGTAAACTCTCAATTCCACTTTTAATCAATAAATCTGAGGCCCTAACATCTTCAGCAGACAATGCTGAGTGCTTTGTTCACAGTTCTCTACCTACTCAACATTTGGTTTGTTTGGGGTATTCACACCTGACTTTCCACCTAGAACTGAGGCTCAACTGAGTGATGTTTACATTACTCCCTTGCTAGTCTCTAACATAATTTCAAATTTTAACCCACATAAGTTGAGCAGAGGTAATGGAATTCCAATCATCATCCTGAAGAAATGTGTCCCTGAATCCTCCTCTGCCCTCTCCAAACTCTACAACTACTGCCTTTCTGCTTCTTGCTTTCCTGCCTGATGGAATTTTTCCTCTGTGGTTCCTGTATTTAAGAACTCTGGAGAATCCTCAGACCCCACTAATTATTGTCTTATCAGCCACTAACCAATTTTTAGCAAAGTGTTCAAGGCTATTATCAATGCTGAAGTGGTTCAAAATTTCACAGCCCTACCTCTTCCCTGATAAACAGTACAGTTTCCGATTCATCAGGCTTACTGCTGATATGCTAACGGCCATCACAGAGTAGATGTAACAGGCTCTCAATAAGAATGACGAAACTCAAGCTGTTTAAGAAAGGAAATTATTGACTATATATATATATATATATATATATATATATATATAGTGAATAAATAATTTTCTTAATTTATTAACTTTCTAGACAAAAAATTATACCCAATATAAAATACATAAGATTCTTGTTAATTATATATATATATATATGTTCACATGATTGTTATAACCATCTGTGTATGTATGAAATATATGTATTATCGATGTGTGTGTGTGCATATTATATATATACATATATATATATATACAATATGCACACACACACACTGATAATACATATATTTCATACATACGCAGATGATTATAACAATCATGTGAACATGCATAATATAATATATATTATATGTTCTAAAAATAATATTTTTTATATTACAGGGCATAATGAAGATAAAATTTAAAACAGAAAACAACCGGTTTCGCTCCTGCTCGTCAAAGTTTTAATTGGGAGAACTTGCTGTAAAATGTATGATGTGTGAAAAATGAAATGGTCCATGATGTGAACAGGGGAATGGACTGCTAGAGACTGATCACAGCAAGGCCCTGCAAACACTCTCACTGTTTACACAGCAAGGTTCAGCAACACCTAATGTAAACAGACTCAAGCAGCTTCAAATGAAAAAGTGAGTGCAAGTTGGCCAATATGGAAAACCAATCCACATTAAACTCCATGGCACATTTTCAATTTTTTATTATTGTTTCCTCATTTTTATTATTATTTCTCTGTAATATAAAAAAATATTAATTTTAGAACAATACTCAAGCTCTGTACCACAAAAAAAATCTGTTTAAATATTTAAAGTTAAGGTACAGCTCTAATTTAATGAGGAAATTAAATAAAATATTACAGATTAGAGCACAATTAAGAACTTTGAGAAATAATACTTTTTTTTATGAAAATGTATGTTGCACCAGGTTTGTCCCTCTTTTATTTAATTTAGAATAAGGAGAGCCAAACTGAATTCTAGTTGGAAAATAGAAAATATTGTTATATAAGATTTTCCACATCTTTCAGCTAGGATTGAAGTGCTTCATGTAAAGTATAATGAGTTATGGTATGAATGCATCCACACACTTTCATTTTTTCATCTATTAAGGTTCTCTCATTACATAGGATTTGTTCATGAGAGGGATTGTCAGATTTAGCTACTAAGTTAAAAAATAAACTGACATTTTTTAAGACACAAGAGATATGGTTACATGGTAGAACTGAATATGAAGGATATTATTTTCAATTACTTCTATCAGTTATCTGAGCTAGAATCTGCTGTTCTTGCTCATGGCTTAAATTTTTGTATTCCATCTCCCATTCTGAGGATACCAGTTGGCAGTTTCCTGGTGGTGCTTCTGACTGGCAATTAGGAGCCCAAACTTTTGCATAGTGCCTTGAGAGGCTGCTCTGTTCAACAGCTGAATATTATTGGGGCTTTGTAGCTATGTTGATCATAGATGAGGGTTCCTGCAAGTGCCCCTGTTGGGCAACCCTGAAACCATATTATAGTAAGTCTGCACCAGTTTCTTCCTACACATGTTGCATTTGAAGACCGACTGATACTACTTTTAAGCTCTCTCCTTACTAAAAATTTAATTATGACAACACACAAGGTAAGAAATACAATTTAACTGGCTAAACAAAATAACTTAAACCTGTTAAAATCTCTTTCTCAAACATCTGTCGACTGTGCCAAATTTTGCAGTGTTGAATCCTTCCTCCACATAAACTCACCTGGCATCTTAGCTCTCTGTAAAACTGACCTTGATCCTTCTATCCCTTCCTCTGATTTTTATATCTGGTTACCTTCCTTTTTAGGAAGGACACTATTTACTTTGTAAAAAATTACAAATTTAGTGGGCACAAAAGCCGAAAGGGAAGGGGTAAAGGTTGGTACTCACTGAACTATCCTATACCTAGCTAAACATTATCACGACCCATCTCACTCATTACAATTTGCACAATCACCACAAGAACCCATCCATCAACTCCTACCTCCTTCATACAATTCACAATGCAAGAAACTTACAAGGGACACCTAAAAAGTGGGGAAATAACCCATGACAATAAAAATGTATTTATAACAATATAAAATAAATGTACAATATAATATATCATGTACAATAATATAAAATATTTAATGAAAAATGAAATGATGGGAGGGGAATGAACCCAAAATAAACTGAAAGTACAACAAATTTAGGAAGGACTCCAATGTCCATATGCATGCACTTGGCATTCATCTCCTTAGTGAGGGTGATTTCTCTTGAATCTCCAGATCATTCCTACATGTGTTTCCACTTCTACTCAGCCTGCTAGCCATCTTTTTTTTTCTCTACTGCTTCCTTGCTTTTCTGGACTAGACAGCAACTCAGCTAGGTCAGGATAGTGCTCTCCCTTTCCTCTCATCCATTTGCTTATATATTTGTTTTAGGAGACCTTAATGCCCACCACACCAAGTGGTTGGAAAACTCTGTCACAGATCTTGCTGGTGTCCATACCTTTAACTCTTCAATCACTAATCCCTTACACAAGTGGTAGATTTCACCATGCATTTTTCCAAAAACCCAAATGGGCCTGATTCACTACTAGATCTCTGTTTCACTTCTATCGTGACTCTTGCCATGTCATGCATAAGTTTGCCCTCTTGGCAACTCTGATCATGCTGTGGTTTCCATTAATATCTTCCACTCCCCATCCCCCAGGAACCTCCAACCAGTAGAATATCTTACTGCTACCAAAGAGCAGACTGGGCATTGTTCCATGATGTTCTGTGTTATGTCCCTTGTGTAACCATATTTCCAGATGTTGATATTAATATTTTTTAATAATTTTAAAGATAAGAAGAGATTTAAAATTGGAAAATACAATTATATTTGTCGGGAAAAGTAACTGAAGTGATACAATTAGAAAACTCAATTCTGTCAAAAAGAGTAAATGAATTGATTAAATTTGAGTAAAATTATTTTAGTCATAATATTGTCATTCGGCTTTGCAAAGTGTGACCCTAAAATTGGACTGTGAGAATTTCCTGTTTTGTGCTACTGGATCATATTGGAAATGGATGAGCAATTGATAATAAAGAGTGAGTACACTCCCCACTCATTAGTGAAGGGGGTCGAGAGGACTCAGTCAAAATGGATAACTGATATTATTACTTTGAGCTGGTAAGAGTTATACATTGAAGGAAAATTGAACCCCCATGACTAGTTTTTACTACCCTGGTTTTGTGCTTGTTTAATAAAACCAGGGTGCAAGATGAAATTAGTTTAAAACGTGATTAAATGAGACAATAGAAAATAATTGGGACTCAGTGATAAGACAGTTGAACTGAGAAATGACATACTGCTAAAAGACAATTGAGTAAATCCCGCTTCCTATAATATTGTTACTGAATGTATTTTTGAAATACTTGCCAACTGTTGAGTGTCATCAGCTTTGACTTGCTTATTATATCTGTGTATATAATTGATATATAAATATATATAAAAACTACACCTGTGGTGTTGCAGTGTTCAACTGATTTTATTCCATACTGCAGATTGTTTAAATCCAGTCTTAACAATATACTGAATTCCTGAATTATAAATTAAATATATTTGTGAGGTCATGGCATTTGTGATCTACTGATTATACTCTGTACTTCAGATCATGCATCCAGTCTGCACAATATACTTGCCTCTGTGGCCAGGGGCTAATCTAGCCATATGATAATAGGTAACTTAATTTAGCTGGTTTGAGATCAAAACAAACACAACATGGGCAGACTGGTTAGGAGCTAAAGATTGTCAGGCCATACCTGGAGTACCAGGTTATATTTGGATCCAAGGTCTTCTCTTGGGTTAAAGCTAGCATCAATGCTTTCATCCCAGCTAGGAATTTCTTAAACCCTATTCACCCCGTTGGTTCTCCTCTGCTTGCTCAACTGCTATTTTTCACAGGAATCACTTCTTCTAACTTTATTAGAGCCACACATCTGACCATAATAGGTACCTTTTTGCCTCTGCTCATAATTAGTGCAAGAGGATTCTAAATGATGCTAAGCTGTAGTTTGCTGACAGAATAAAGCAGCATATAGCATTTTGTAAGTTTGTCTCCAAAGACTGCTGGCAGCTCTGTAAAAATGTGTTAAACAACAGTAAACTCTCAATTCCACTTTTAATCAATAAATCTGAGGCCCTAACATCTTCAGCAGACAATGCTGAGTGCTTTGTTCACAGTTCTCTACCTACTCAACATTTGGTTTGTTTGGGGTATTCACACCTGACTTTCCACCTAGAACTGAGGCTCAACTGAGTGATGTTTACATTACTCCCTTGCTAGTCTCTAACATAATTTCAAATTTTAACCCACATAAGTTGAGCAGAGGTAATGGAATTCCAATCATCATCCTGAAGAAATGTGTCCCTGAATCCTCCTCTGCCCTCTCCAAACTCTACAACTACTGCCTTTCTGCTTCTTGCTTTCCTGCCTGATGGAATTTTTCCTCTGTGGTTCCTGTATTTAAGAACTCTGGAGAATCCTCAGACCCCACTAATTATTGTCTTATCAGCCACTAACCAATTTTTAGCAAAGTGTTCAAGGCTATTATCAATGCTGAAGTGGTTCAAAATTTCACAGCCCTACCTCTTCCCTGATAAACAGTACAGTTTCCGATTCATCAGGCTTACTGCTGATATGCTAACGGCCATCACAGAGTAGATGTAACAGGCTCTCAATAAGAATGACGAAACTCAAGCTGTTTAAGAAAGGAAATTATTGACTATATATATATATATATATATATATATATATATATAGTGAATAAATAATTTTCTTAATTTATTAACTTTCTAGACAAAAAATTATACCCAATATAAAATACATAAGATTCTTGTAATTATATATATATATATATGTTCACATGATTGTTATAACCATCTGTGTATGTATGAAATATATGTATTATCGATGTGTGTGTGTGCATATTATATATATACATATATATATATATACAATATGCACACACACACACTGATAATACATATATTTCATACATACGCAGATGATTATAACAATCATGTGAACATGCATAATATATATATATTATATGTTCTAAAAATAATATTTTTTATATTACAGGGCATAATGAAGATAAAATTTAAAACAGAAAACAACCGGTTTCGCTCCTGCTCGTCAAAGTTTTAATTGGGAGAACTTGCTGTAAAATGTATGATGTGTGAAAAATGAAATGGTCCATGATGTGAACAGGGGAATGGACTGCTAGAGACTGATCACAGCAAGGCCCTGCAAACACTCTCACTGTTTACACAGCAAGGTTCAGCAACACCTAATGTAAACAGACTCAAGCAGCTTCAAATGAAAAAGTGAGTGCAAGTTGGCCAATATGGAAAACCAATCCACATTAAACTCCATGGCACATTTTCAATTTTTTATTATTGTTTCCTCATTTTTATTATTATTTCTCTGTAATATAAAAAAATATTAATTTTAGAACAATACTCAAGCTCTGTACCACAAAAAAAATCTGTTTAAATATTTAAAGTTAAGGTACAGCTCTAATTTAATGAGGAAATTAAATAAAATATTACAGATTAGAGCACAATTAAGAACTTTGAGAAATAATACTTTTTTTTATGAAAATGTATGTTGCACCAGGTTTGTCCCTCTTTTATTTAATTTAGAATAAGGAGAGCCAAACTGAATTCTAGTTGGAAAATAGAAAATATTGTTATATAAGATTTTCCACATCTTTCAGCTAGGATTGAAGTGCTTCATGTAAAGTATAATGAGTTATGGTATGAATGCATCCACACACTTTCATTTTTTCATCTATTAAGGTTCTCTCATTACATAGGATTTGTTCATGAGAGGGATTGTCAGATTTAGCTACTAAGTTAAAAAATAAACTGACATTTTTTAAGACACAAGAGATATGGTTACATGGTAGAACTGAATATGAAGGATATTATTTTCAATTACTTCTATCAGTTATCTGAGCTAGAATCTGCTGTTCTTGCTCATGGCTTAAATTTTTGTATTCCATCTCCCATGCCTGATAAAGAAAAGATCTTTTCCAAGTTTTCACAACTTGCAAAACTTGTCCTTTTTTCTTTGGATGTTTTTGGTAACCTTAGAGCCAAACTAAATAATTATGCCCACTTGTTTTCTAGTAATTCTGTTGCTACTTCTGAGTCAAATTGGAGAATTGAGCACAGGCGTATTATCAGATCTTTAAAAGAAAACTGTGATTTGGTGATTTTTAGACCTGATAAAGGGGCTGGTGTAGTCATAATGGATTACACCAACTATGTTAATAAGATGTTAAATATTTTAACTGATACATCAACATTTATAAAATTAGGCCCTGTTCAAAAATGTGATGCAATCACTTCAATAGAAATAGAATTCCAGAAAAAAACTATTGAAGTGGGTTAAAAGTAGGATTCTTTCTCCAAAAATTTCTGATGAAATTAGACCTTCTGGCTCAATCAGATTCCACCTTTATAGTCTTCCAAAAATACATAAAGAAGTGGTAATGTTAAAACCCATATTATCAATGATAGGGCCATCACAAAGTAAGGTGGCTAAATGGCTTGCTAAATTGCAACAACCTGTTTTGTAGCACTACTGCTCATTTACCATAAAGGATTCAATTTCCTTTGTTAAACTTATCAAAGGTTGTCCTTCTTCTGGCAAGTTTATGTGTTCATATGATGTACGCTCCTTATTCACGTGTGTTCCCCTCATGGAGACAATATTTGCAGTGATTTTCTTTATCGCAGTTATTTGTCTTCTTCAGAAGTTCCTGAAGCAATTTTCATGGAATTAATGAAGTTTGCCACTTCATCTGTTAAATTAGTTTGGACAAAATGATGTACCATCAGATTGAAAGTGTAGCCATGGGCTCACCTTTGGGTCCTGCATTGGCTAATATTCTTATTGGGTTTTATAAGAAACTATTTAACGATCCATTTTGTCCCACTTTGTATCAATGCTATGTTGATGATACATTTCGCTTATTTAATAATAAAGCAGAGGCTGATCAATTTCTCTCCTCCTTTAATAATCTCCATCCTTCTTTGAGGTTTACTATTGAGAAAGAGGTTAATTCTAAACTTGCATTCTTGATGTATCATAAAGCAACATCTCTTTGGACTTCAGTATATAGAAAGTCTACTTTTTCAGGTTTATACATGCATTGGGATTCTTTTTGCCCTACAAAGCACAAAATAAAAACTTTAATGCTTAGGGCATTGATGATCTGTTCTAAAGAGTTCATTGATAGTGAAATTAATTTTATAAAGAGAACTTTATGTGATATCCACCCACTGCTGGCAATTCAATGATTCATAACAAGATTGCTGACTTCAGAAAGATTAAACCAGTAGGTATTGCTAAATGTCCAGTGTATTTAAGACTTCTTTGGATTGAAGAGAATGGTGAAAACCTAACTAGGCAAATTTTTTCTGATGTGTAAAACTGTTAATTTTTTGGCTGAGATGCAGGTTACTAGATCTGTCTTGGCTTAAAGTCGTAAGGACATTCTGCCCCCTCATCAAATAAATTTGGTAATTTACAAATATAATTGCAGCTGTGGTGTCAGTTACATAGGTAGAACCACTCAATGGCTCGACAATAGAATGAAACAGCATGTTTTACTGAAAATCAGGAATCATACTGGCAAGAAAATGAACCTCTCCGTAACACTTATTGTTTCTCAATTTGTAAACATCTAATAAAAAATAGAAAGTTTAATGTGGATTGGTTTTTCGTATTAGCCAATTCACATTTACTTTTTATTTGAAAGTGCTGGAGTCTGTTTACATCATGTCTTGCAGATCCTTGTTGTGTAAACAGTGAGAGTGTTTGCTGGGCCTTACTGTGATCAGTCTCTAGCAATTCATTCTCCCGTTCCCATCATGGACCATTTCATTTCTCACGCCTCTTACATTTTACAGTAAGTTCTCCCAATTAAAAACTTTGATGAGCAGGAGTAAATCTGGTTGTTCTCTGTTTTAAATTTTATCCTCATTATGCCCTGTAATATAAAAAATATTACTTTTAGAACAATACTCATGTTCTGTACCACAAAAAATCTGTTTAAATATATATATATATATATGCACACAATGTACAGATATATGCAGTGCTTGATAGGCAGTTGAGATCAAATTATATTTAAAAGAAAACACAACTTATTCAATGAAAGGAATCAGTATAATTTATAAAAAAATAGATAGACATAAGTAGAAGTTATAAAAAAGGAAAAATTGTTTTTAAGTAATGCCAACACTAAGCATTGAACACAGCCTCAGTGCAGAATCTAAAATGGCTGCCTGCTCAGATCAGGTGTTTGGCCATCCCATGCATCATGATGACATTCAGAGTTCTTTGAAGATAATGCTTCATGTGTTGTAATCAACCTGCTGAAAGGGACACAGTTTTGAAATTATTGGTCAGTCATGGTGTGTGACACACAAGCTATAGGGGAGAGCAGAGCTCTGTTGAGTGATGTGCCCCAACACTCTTGATCCAAGCCTTGAACACCATGACTAGTACTACACTGTATTCAGTGACATTCTTCTTCTTTTATGTGCCATGACTCTTCAGGATATAGTCAATCATGGCTCTCCACATTTTCCTGTCTCTTGTAGCTCTTAATATATTTTATCTTGTTATTTCTCCCAATCCAACAATTTTTTTATTTTATTCCTTGATGAAATGTGGTTGAGTCTTATATATGTGAGTCTTATGTGCCATCAAATACGGTGTTTGGTATTGCCCATCTCCTCTCCAAGTAAAATAAAACAGATATTATTGTGTTCTATGGTACGAGTAACAGGTGTGGGTTACCCCCACATAGCTTTGCCAGTTTTACAAAGAAGTCATTAGAGAGTGCTGTTAAGCAGATATAAAGACAGGACACTTTCTGTCTTTCTTTCATCACTTTTTTCCTTTTAGAATACAAAAAAAAAAACAAAAAAAAAACTAACTAGGGGATCCTGAGCATGAGTATACTTTTCTTTTTGAGTCAGTCATATGTGATGCACACTTTGTGCAATTGTGTCTCAAAAGAGACATGACTGACTGGGCAGAAAATTATCCAGCAGTAGGTTGCCATTGCTTTCTATAGTAGACTAGTTGCCAACCAAGGCTATAGAACCCAATCTGTCCTATTATTTAACCCATAACTGGAGGGAAGAGATAGATTAATACCTTTCCCAAGGGTTTTTGTGCATAAGTGAATGCAAAGAATTCAACTGGAATTTGAACTTGGCACTGGACTTTATTCATATACACCCACATAATTTCTAAAATGTCTTTTTTCTTTTGCATGCAGACTTGTGTATTTTCTCTCTTTTTACTCGGTTGTATAAAAAAATACAAAATATCACCTTGAAGTTCATTCCATTTTCTCACACTTGTCATTCACTTGTGCAAAATATTGTTGCCACTGCTTTTAGTCTATCTAAGTAGTAGTGCTGCAACATTATGGTGACTGTTGATATCATCAGAAAAAATCACTGAGCTGACTCAGATCTTGTCCACAAAGTTGTTCACAAAGAAGGGAGATATAATTTCATGCCTTACTGAAGTGAGAAACATGAACTTATCTCTATTTTCTGCACTGCAAAATATTATGTCACATTGCATGTCTGAAAATGCTAGATTTCATTAAGAAAATATTCTTCCATCTTTTCCTCTTCCTTTAAAAGTGTGTATATGTGCGTGCATGCATGTGTATATGTACACACATGTATGTCCGTGTGAGCCTAGGAGAGCCTAACTGCAAAGTGGTGAAATTCAAAGATGTAGAAGTTTTACAGTTCTGTGTCTTTGCCATATGGAAGCCTCTAATAAATAATCAATTAGTGTCTAAGAAAATTACGAAATGGCTTCACCATTGGAATTCTGCCAATTAATGAACACACCCAAACATTCATGAATATTTGTGGTAATGCATATATATGAACATATTTGCAAGAATATGTAGGAGGTTTTTTTGAGATATACTTAGATGTGTGTGTGTGTGTGTGTGTGTGTGAAAGTCCCCTTGCTGGTAAGTCATCAAATTATTCCTTTTTTACAATCTTAGATTACTCTGTTAAACATTAAACACTTTTATTATTTTTATCTTATAATCTTCTTGATTTGTAATTTTTTGTGATATATCTCAATTATTTGTATTTTTCACATTCTTAGATCACAAAGATAAAAAATAATAAAAGTGCTCAATGTTTGACAGAGTAATCTTAAATAGTAAAAAATGAATAATTTGGTAACTTACTAGCAAATAGCCTTTTACACACACACACACACATACACACACACACACACACATAAAATATAATTTAAAAATGTTATATTTATAGGCCAGATTGCTCAGTACCAAAGTTAGAGCATGTGTCAATATAAGAGTGAACACTGAGTGGCGATAGTCTGTTATATATGTAAACACAATCTTCAGGCATGACAATTATATTTAAGCATGTAACCTGTATCTATCTCTATTCTAGTCAAGTCAGTCAATCTCCATTTGCACAAAATCAGCCCATCTATCTCCATTTATGCCAAGTGAGCCCATCTTTCCCATTCATGCCAAGTGAACCCATGTATCCCATTTACACCAAATGAACCCATCTATCACATTCATGCCAAGTGAACCCATCTGCCCCATTCACGCCAAGTGAACACGTCTATCCCCATTCACACCAAATGAACCCATCTATCCCTATTCCCACCAAGTGAACCCATCTATCCTATTCCGTACACCAAGTGAGCCTACTCATCCTGCCATTTACCACGTGAACCCATCTATCCTATTCACACCAAGAAAGCCCATCTATCCTATTTATACCACGTGAACCCATCTATCCTATTCACACCAAGTGAGCCCATCTATCCCATTCCCACCAAGTGAACCCATCTGGTCCTATTCACACCAAGGTTCTATCCATCCCATTCCCACCCAAGTGAACCCATCTATCCTATTCACACCAAGTGAGCCCATCTATCCCATTCACACCAAGTGAACCCATCTATCCATCTACACCAAGGAGCCCACTATCCCATTTATACCACAAAACCCATCTATCCTATTCACACCAAGTGAGCCCATCTATCCCATTCCCACCAAGTGAACCCTATCTATCCTATTCACACCAAGTGAGCCCATCTATCCCATTCACACCAAGTGAACCCATCTATCCTATTCACACCAAGGAGCCCCATCATCCTTGCATTTTTATACCACGTGAACCCATCTATCCTATTCACACCAAGAGCCCATCTATCCCATTCCACCAAGTGAACCCATCTATCCTATTCACACCAAGTGAGCCCATCTATCCCATTCCCACCAAGTGAACCCATCTATCCTATTCAGCCACCAAGTGAGCGCATCTATCCCATTCCCACCAAGTGAACCCATCTATCCTATTCACACCAAGTGAGCCCATCTATCCCATTCCCACCAAGTGAACCCATCTATCCTATTCACACCAAGAGCCCATCTATCCCATTCCCACCAAGTGAACCCATCTATCCTATTCACACCAAGTGAGCCCATCTATCCCATTCCCACCAAGTGAACCCATCTATCCTATTCACACCAAGTGAGCCCATCTATCCCATTTATACCACGTGAACCCATCTATCCCGTCCACACCAAGTGAGCCCATCTATCCCATTCCCACCAAGTGAACCCATCTATCCTATTCACACCAAGTGAGCCCATCTATCCCATTCCCACCAAGAACTACCTATCCTATCTGCCACCATTTTTGTTTCCATCTATCCATTCACACCAAGTGAACCCATCTATCCTATTCACACCAAGTGAGCCCATCTATCCCATTTATACCACGTGAACCCATCTATCCCACCACACCAAGTGAGCCCATCATCCCATCTCACCAAGAACCCATCTATCCTATTCACACCAAGTCAGCCCATCTATCCCATTCCCACCAAGTGAACCCATCTATCCTATTCACACCAAGTGAGCCCATCTATCCCATTTATACCACGTGAACCCATCTATCCTATTCACACCAAGTGAGCCCATCTATCCCATTCCCACCAAGCAACCCATCTATCCTATTCACACCAAGTGAGCCCATCTATCCCATTCCCACCAAGTGAACCCATCTATCCTATTCACACCAAGTGAGCCCATCTATCCCATTCCCACCAAGTGAACCCATCTATCCTATTCACACCAAGTGAGCCCATCTATCCTATCTACACCAAGCAACCCATCTATCCTATTCACACCAAGTGAGCCCATCTATCCCATTCCCACCATGAACCCATCTGTCCCATTCCACCAAGTCAGCCCATCTATCCCATTCCCACCAAAGTGAACCATCATTATCCTATTCACAATTCAAGTGAGCCCATCTATCCCATTTATACCACGAACCCATCTATCCTATTCACACCAAGTGAGCCCATCTATCCCATTCCCACCAAGTGAACCCATCTATCCTATTCACCAAGTGAGCCCATCTATCCCATTTATACCAAGTGAACCCATCTATCCTATTCACACCAAGTGAGCGCATCTATCCCATTCCCACCAAGTGAACCCATCTATCCTATTCACCAAGAGCCCATCTATCCCATTCCCACCAAGTGAACCCATCTATCCTATTCACACCAAGTGAGCCCATCTATCCCATTCCCACCAAGTGAACCCATCTATCCATTCACTAAGTGAGCCCATCTATCCCATTTATACCACGTGAACCATCTATCCTATTCACACCAAGTGAGCCCATCTATCCCATTCCCAACAAGTGTGAACCCATCTGTCCTATTCACACCAAGTGAGCCATCTATCACATTCCCACCAAGTGGAACCCATCTGTCTATTCCACCAGTGAGCCATCTGTCCCATTCCTGAGTGAACCCATCCTCCAGCCCCACCAAGTGAGCCCATCTGCTCATTCCCACCAGGTGAACCCATCTGTCTATTCACACCAAGTGGGCCATCTATCCCATTTGTACCACGTGGACATCTGTCTCTTCACCACAGAGTGAGCCCATCTGTCCCATTCCCACCAAGTGAACCCATCTATCCTGTTCACCAAGTGAACCCATCTATCCCATTCACCTGGGTGAACCCATCTGTCCTATTCACACCAAGTGAGCCCATCTGTCATTCCCACCAAGTGAACCCATCCTCCTATTCCACCAAGTCAGCCCATCCTATCCCATTCCCACCAAGTGAACCATCTGTCCTGTTCACACCAAGTGAGCCCATCTATCATTTATACCACGTGAACCCATCTATCCTATTCACCAAGTGAGCCCACATCTGTCCCATTCCCACCAAGTGAACCCATCTATCCTATTCACCAAGTGGGCCCATCCTCCCATTCACACCAAGGTGAACCCATCTATCCTATTCACACCAAGTGAGCCCATCTATCCCATTCCCACCAAGTGGAACCCATCTATCCTATTCACCAAGTGAGCCCATCTATCCCATTCACCTGCAGTGAACCCATCTATCCTATTCACACCAAGTGAGCCCATCTATCCCATTCCCACCAGTGAACCCATCTATCCTATTCACACCAAGTGAGCCCATCTATCCATTCCTGATGAACCCATCTATCCTATTCACATTAGGTCATTTACATCTGTCCATTTATACACGTGAACCCATCTATCCTGTTCACCAAGTGAGCCCATCCATCCCATTCCCTGGGTGAACCCATCTATCTATTCACCAAGTGAGCCCATCTATCCCATTCACACCAAGTGGACAATCTGTCTGTTCACACCAGGTGAGCCCCATCTGTCCCATTCCCACCAAGTGAACCCATCTGTCCTATTCACACCAAGTGAGCCCATCCTATCCCATTCTATGAAGTGAACCCATCTGTCCTATTCACACACAAGTGAGCCCCATCTATCATTCCACCAAGTGAACCCATCTATCCTATTCACACCAGGTCAGCCCATCTATCCCATTCCCACCAAGTGAACCCATCTGTCCTATTCACACCAAGTGAGCCCATCTGTCCCATTTTATGCCACGTGAACCCATCTATCCTGTTCACCAAGTGAGCCTGTCATTCCCACCAAGTAAACCCATCTATCCTATTCACACCAAGTGAGCCCATCTATCCCATTCACACCAAGTGAACCCATCTATCCTATTCACACCAAGTGAGCCCATCTATCCCATTCACACCAAGTGAACCCATCTATCCTATTCACACCAAGTGAGCCCATCTATCCCATTCCCACCAAGTGAACCCATCTATCCCATTCCCACCAAGTGAGCCCATCTATCCCATTCCCACCAAGTGAACCCATCTATCCTATTCACACCAAGTGAGCCCATCTATCCCATTTATACCACGTGAACCCATCTATCCTATTCACACCAAGTGAGCCCATCTATCCCATTCCCACCAAGTGAACCCATCTATCCTATTCACACCAAGTGAGCCCATCTATCCCATTCCCACCAAGTGAACCCATCTATCCTATTCACACCAAGTGAACCCATCTATCCCATTCCCACCAAGTGAACCCATCTATCCCATTCCCACCAAGTGAGCCCATCTATCCCATTCCCACCAAGTGAACCCATCTATCCTATTCACACCAAGTGAGCCCATCTATCCCATTTATACCACGTGAACCCATCTATCCTATTCACACCAAGTGAGCCCATCTATCCCATTCCCACCAAGTGAACCCATCTATCCTATTCACACCAAGTGAGCCCATCTATCCCATTCACACCAAGTGAACCCATCTATCCTATTCACACCAAGTGAGCCCATCTCTCCCATTCCCACCAGAGTGAACCCACATCCTATCCTATTCACTGAAGTGAGCCCCATCTATCCATTCCCACCAAGTGAACCCATCTGTCCCATTTCCACCAGGTGAACCCCATCTATCCCATTCCCACCAAGTGGACCCATCTGTCCTGTTCACCAAGTGAGCCCATCTGTCCCATTTGTCCTTTCCATGAACCCATCTATCCTATTCACCTGCAGTGGGCCATCTGTCCCATTCCCACTGGGTGAACTTATCTGTCTGTTCACCAAGTGAGCCCATCTGTCATTTGTACCATGCAGACCCATCTATCCTACTGTTCACACCAAGTGAGCCCATCTATCCCATTCCCCACCAAGTGAACCATCTGTCCTATTCCTGGGTGAACCCATCTGTCCCATTCCCTGGAAGTGAACCATCTGTCTGTTCACACCAAGTGAGCCCCATCTGTCCCATTCCTGGGCTGGAACCCATCTATCCTATTCACAGAGTGAGCCCATCTGTCCCATTCTGCCTGGGTGAACACATCTATCCTATTCACACCAAGTGTGAGCCCATCTATCCCATTCACCAAGTGAACCCATCTATCCTGTTGCTGGGTAGGGCACCCATCTGTCATTCCTGGTGAACCCATCTCTGTCCCATTCCCACCAAGTGAGGCCATCTGTCCCATTCCTGAGTGAACCCATCTATCCTATTCACCAAGTGAGCCCATCTATCCCATTTATACCACGTGAACCCATCTATCCTATTCACCAAGTGAGAGCCCATCTACCTCATTCCTGGTGAACCCACATCTGTCCTGTTCACCAAGTGAGCCATCTGTCATTCCCACCAAGTGAACCCATCTGTCTATTCACCAAAGTGGAGCCCATCTATCCCATTCCCACCAAGTGAACCCATCTGTCATTCCCACTGGGCGGGCCCATCTGTCCCATTTCCTGAAGTGAACCCATCTATCCTATTCACACCAAGTGAGCACGCTCTATCATTTATACACGTGAACCCATCTATCCTATTTTTCGGTGAGCCTATCTGTCCCATTCCTGGTGGAACCCATCTGTCCTGTTCACACCAGGTGAGCCCCACATCTGTCCGTTACACCAAGTGAACCCATCTGTCCTATTCACACCAAGTGAGCCATCTATCCCATTCCCACCAGGTGAACCCATCTATCCTATTCACACCAAGTGAGCCCATCTATCCCATTCTGCACCAAGTGAACCCATCTGTCCTATTCACCAAGTGAGCCCATCTGTCCATTTATACACGTGAACCCATCCTCCTATTCACCAAGTGAGCCATCTATCCCATTCCCACCAAGTGAACCCATCTGTCCTATTCCACCAAGTGAGCCCATCTATCCCATTCACACCAAGTGAACCCATCTGTCCTATTCACACCAAGTGAGCCCATCTATCCCAGCCCACCAAGTGAACCCATCTATCCTATTCACACCAAGTGAACCCATCTATCCCATTTACACCAAGTGAACCCATCTATCCTATTCACACCAAGTGAACCTATCTCTCTTTATCATTATTATTAGTAGTAGTAGTATCAAGATTTTGTACCTAAACTGAAACTCCAATAATCAAATTTTAAATAAAATATCCATATGAGCCTTTTAAACAAATATTCAAAAATATTTTATGCCAGTGAAATTTTCAAAATTTTTTCTCTCCTCACCTGTGAAACATTTAAATAAGGTGACAGAAGGAAACAGGGGTACAATTCCACAAGAATAGTTGTTACTCTGAATGTTGAATTTGCAAAGACAGTCAAAACCTTATGAGAATATGTTTATGCATTTGTGTGTGTGTGTGTGTGTGTGTGTGTGTGTGTCACAAATATAGTTTATCTCAAAAATGTATTCTTATAAAAGATATTTACTTAGCACAATCACTGTTACAAGCAGGGGTTGTGCATGGATCTTGTCTCCCTCTTCTGAATCTATTTAAATGAATGACAAAAAAAAAATGATGAAAAGGAGAGATAACCACAACATAATGCACATACACACATGTACATGGGCAGTTGCATGCATGTGGACACACACACACACACACACACACACACACACACACACACATATATATATATATATATATATATATATATATATATGTATTTCATACTATATTTTACATTTATTCTGGCATTTTCCTATATCCAAATTTCATTGATTATTCAAAGATATTTATTATAGTCACAAATATTTATTTTTATTATATTTATTTTTAATTCTATTGGTGACTAAATTTTATAAAAATTATTCAAACTAACCATATTGTTTCTTGGTATATAGGTTTTCATGGTTATGATTTTTCCTTAATCTTTCAATGAATGAAATGTTGGTAAAAGAATAAAAAATATAATCCAACTGTTTTTTGTACATTCCATCTTCTTGCACTTTGTTCAAATATTTTACACTGGTCATTTTATTATATATATATAACTGGTCTAATTTAATTATGACCAAAAACTAACTATATATATTCAACCGTGTTACTAAGGAGAGCCTTTTCAGTATCCTATCCAAGATTGGCTTCCCACCCGAGCTGCAAAGTTTGATTGCAATATGTGGAGTACTGTGCAGTTCATCATGGGAAGGGATTTATTTGCATATGAGATCAGATGGCAGGCTTTTCAGTCTTGCCCATCTCAGAGCCAAGACTAAGGTACGAAAAGGTCCTTATCAGAGATGTGTTGTTTGCTGATGATATGACATTAGCATCCTACACCCAGCGTGAATTTCAAACATTGATAGATCATTTTTCTCAGGTATGCAGAGACTTTGTGCTGACCATTAGCTTGAAAAAAAACAAGCGTCCTGGGTCAAGGTACTGCGGCACCATCAATCATCACTATTAATGACTATGAGCTGGATGTGGTCTATCAGTTTACCTATCTTGGCTCTACCATCACTGACAACCTCTTTCTGGATATAGAGCTTGGGAATTGGGAAGGCCGCCACAACCCTTGTGCGCCTGACAACACATGTTTGGATGAACTCCAAACTGACAGTGAAGACAAAGATGGCAGTGTACAATGCCTGTGTCATCAGTACACTGCTATATGACAGTGAGACATGGACTTGCGCGGGTCTGCCTACCATGTTCACACTCCTTAAACAGTACAGACTCTGCTGGCTAGGCCATGTCCACCGCATGCCAGATGGCAGCATTCCAGAAGACACCCTGTATAGAGAACTGGCCTCTGGAAGAATATCCACCGGGTGGCCACAGCTGCGGTATCGTGACATCATAAAAGGTGTTATGAAAGCTGTGGGTATCAACATGGAGTCATGAGAAAGCATAGCAGTCAACCGAGCCAAATGGAGAGAAACCTTGAACCAACAACTCAAATCAAGGGAGGAGCAACTGACACAAGTTGCCGTTGAGAGGTGGGTTCACAGAAAGCAAAATGACTGCTCTGACAGACCAGAAACAAAGCATAAATGCAGTCTCGGCGACAGAGACTATCACTCCCACATTGGCCTCTACAGGCACAGACACCAATGCTCCAGCCAAGCAGAAAACTTGGATGCAACCCATGGTCAACCCTGAACGACAGAGGTCTACTACTATTACTATATATATAAACTCATTTTCAAATGAATACACAAAAACAGATTTAAAATTCCATAACAAAATGGAATTTACCCTTGAAAGTTTTATTTGGTCAAGAACTGACATATGAATTTACTGAAATTCATAATTGTCTAAAATGCTTAATTATTAATTTTAATTGGGATCATTAATTTTAATTAATATATATATATATATATATATGAAGATGTTCGTCCCTGACAGGCGAGACTTACCAGAAACAGTCAGAAATGCAGTGGATAGCCAACAATGATATTAATGTTTTCACTGTGCCCTGAATGTGCTTCACAGTGCTATATATATATTTACAATTTATTTATATTTTTTTATGAAGGATAAATATATCATGTAAATTGTAAGTAGTGCGTAAAATTAAGTGTGGGTAAGTGGATATATATGTATATGTATTTGCTTCTGTATATATGCGTGTATGTTTATATATATATATATATATATATATATATATATATGTATGAGTGCATTTGTTTTTTTTATGTACATGTAGTTGTATATACATGCATTTACATAGTTATTTATAACTATGTAAGTAAGTGTGCAAGTAAAGATTTATATGCAAATAAGTATATAATTTAAAATTGCACTCCAATGTTTTCATATAATACTCATGTAATTCCCCATTAAAGACTTTATATTTATAGCATTATTAATTTATTTTTATTACTTAAATTCTTTATTATTATTATTTTTATCATCATTATTATTACTGTTAATATAAATATGTACTTTTAAGTATTATTATTATTATCAAAAATAATAATAATAATAATATTCAGCAACAGCAGCAACAAAAAAATTAAACATCAAAATAAAAACAAGGCAGTCACGCAGACGTGAAGATCCACCTTGGAAAAGAAAAATCGAAAAAGAAATCGAACAACTAAGAAGTGAACTGTCAGTAATGGATGAACTGAGTAGAGGAATAAATGTAAGAACTAGGAAAAGAAGAAGAGCCGAAAAAAAATATAACATCAGGAATGAAAATGACGTCTTATCAAATAAAGAAAAAATAAAGCAAAAAATCCAACTGAAGGCTCAAAGAATAAGACGCTATGAAAAAAGAGCAAAATTTTACAGACAAAACAAGATCTTTCAGACTGATACAAAGAGATTTTACAGGGAAATAGGTAAAAAAAGAATTGAAGTGACAGTACCCCCCAGAATGGAAGAAGTCACACAGTTCTGGGAAAAGATATGGGCTTGCCCTAAAGAACCTAGCAAGGAAGTACATTGGATTACGCAGGAGATAGAACGAATGAAGAATAAACCCGAACAGACATGGTCTGGAATTACAGAAGATGATATTAAATTTGCACTAAAAAAAGCACACAATTGGAAAACTCCAGGTATAGATAAAATTCCTAACTTTTGGCTATATTATTTAAATGCAGCACATAAAAAATTAGCCAAAGAACTCCAAGAAATGGTTGACGATCCCACTAAAATTCCTGCATGGATGACAAAAGGAATTACATTTCTTCTACCCAAGAATGGTGACACAAACAACCCGAAAAACTACAGACCAATTACATGTCTTCCGACAACATATAAACTACTAACATCTATTTTAACAAAACAAACATATTTATTCTTAGAAAGAAATGACATGATACCGCTTGAACAAAAAGGGTGCAAACGTGGCTGTTATGGCTGTAAAGACCAATTGCTAATTAACAAAATGATCCTGGAAAACTGCTACAAGACAAAGAAAAATCTTAGTACTGCCTGGATAGACTACCGAAAGGCATTCGATAGTGTGCCACATGAATGGATTTTAAAGACTTTAAATATATACAAGATATCGCCCGTCATCATCAATTTCATCAAACAGTGCATGTCTATATGGAAAACAACCCTTTACCTCAATCATATAAATGGAACCGATAAGTCTGATGAAATAAACATCAAAAGAGGTATATTTCAAGGTGATTCTTTATCTCCCTTACTATTCTGCATATCATTAATAGCACTAACCAGTCAACTTAATAAGACAGAATGTGGTTATAAAATAGGCCAAAAGAAAATAAGCCATCTATTTTACATGGATGACTTAAAGTTATATGCTAAGAATGATAATGAGCTGGAAGGTCTTCTGCAAACTGTAAAATGCTTCAGCGAAGGCATTGGAATGAAATTTAATTTGAATAAATGTGCTAAAGCTACAGTTTTACGTGGATCAATACAAGAAACATCCTCAATTAGCCTAGACCCTGCTGTAACAATAAAAGAATTGAAACCAGAAGAAGCTTATAAATACCTAGGTGTAAATGAGAGCGAAAACATTCACCATAAAAAAATGAAAGAAATAGTGCGTAAAGAGTACTATAGAAGGCTACGAATGATATTAAAAACTGAATTAAATTCACAGAATAGAGTTATGGCCATTAATAGCCTTGCAATCCCAGTTGTCCAATATAGCTTCAACATCTTAAACTGGACTCTAAACGACATCAGGCGAATGGATGTTAAAACAAGAAAGCTTCTTTCTAAGCATAGGATGCATCACCCAAAGGCTGATGTAGACCGTCTATACATACCCCGTAAAGAAGGTGGAAGGGGTCTTATTCAGCTGGAATTGTCATACAAGACAACAACTATTGGCTTACTAACATACATAGAAACAACAAAGGATTGGATGATACAATTAGTAAGGCAACATGAAGAAAGAAAGAAAAAATATTCAATAATAAAAGAAGGCAGTAAATACAAACAAGAATTACAGTTAGTAGATTCTGTAGAAAAGCAAAACAGTAGCCAAGAACCAACTATTGCGGCAAAAAATATGAAAATGAAAGCCAAAGATAAAGCTCTTGAAAAGATGAAACAGCGCTGGCAAGACAAACCTCTGCATGGCCAATATCCAGTACGTGCCAATAAATCCAATGTTGACAAAGTTAATACTCATCGATGGTTACGTGCATCTGGATTAAAGTCTGAAACTGAAGGATTTATACTTGCAGCACAAGACCAAAGTCTTTTCACGAGAAACTTTCAGGCAAATATTATGCATAATAATATGGATCCAAAATGCAGGTTTTGTGATAAACACCAAGAAACAATAGACCACCTAATCTCAGGCTGTTCTGTGCTTGCCCCAAACGAATATAAAAATCGCCACGATAGAGTTGGGCAATATTTACATTGGGCAATGTGCAAACATTACGGAAAAGCTGTAAACAAACACTGGTATGAACATCATCCAGCACCGGTTACAGAAATAGAAGATGTAACCATTCTATGGGATTACACCATCTACACAGACAGAAAAATTGAAGCAAACAGGCCAGACATTATTGTTAAAAACCAGAAGGAGAAAACTTGTCTATTAATTGATATGGCTTGTCCAGCGGATTGTAACATAGCAATCAAGGAATTTGAAAAACTGTCAAAATATAAAGACCTGGAAATTGAAATAGAAAAAATGTGGAAATTGAAAACAAGAGTTGTGCCAGTGATAGTAGGTGCACTTGGAATGATAAAAAATGGAACAAAACAACACATTGAAAGAATCCCTGGAAACCCCAGCTTAAGAGATATACAAAAAATTGTATTATTAAGTACAGCCCACACACTAAGGAAAACGTTATCTATGTAATGCTGAGGATGATAGGGAGGATAGAAAAACATGAAATGGAGTCATAACAACACGCCACTACCTGCCTTAGGTCTCCCCGCAGACTTGGTTGGTAGTGAGACCAATGCAGAAATCGAAATATGATGAAAAATGACATAATAATAATAATAATAGTTCTTTGTTATTATTTTTATCATCTTTGACATTGTTACCTGACAGTAATATTATTGTCATGAAACCAAAATGATTATATTTATAAGATGAAAATATATTGTTGTTGTCGAAAATATGATAAAAATCTAACAATTTAATTCTTTTAGTTATAATACGGGGGGGGGGGTGCTAAATTTACTATCTTGTATTTGAAAAGATTCAACTTAAAGTTCAATCTAAGGTCATGTCTGGGATGGAAATGCAACATTCTAAATATGACTTGGCATTTATAAGTTAACATTGTATATTTGACTTCCTCTCTCATTGATAAAAATGTTTTCCTTCTCCTCCTTCTCTCTACTATCCTTTTTGTCTGGATAAATCTCTAACCCATTCATTTTTGTAAAAATTTTGGTCTGAGGAGTTGAATATTAAAAAAAAAAATAATGAAATAAATTATCACTGACGGATTTGTAAATTTGTTTAATTTATTTTCATATATATATATATATATATAGTTAGCTAGTTTTTGGTCATAATTAAATTAAACCAGTACACAGTTGTATTAAAAAGTGTTCAATACAATTATATTGTTGAACTTTTGTATATTTTGCATTTGGAAATGAGTTATGATCCTAGTAAGTATTTATGGGTATGATTACATATAAACATGAATGAAAGTGTTCTAAGATCCTTAAATAACTCCTACCTAATTTTCAAAATTTATTTGTTGTTTGAAAATTGCAGTCACACATTCATAAAAAAATCCCTGTTCAAGCATTTGAAAAATGGTAAAATCAGTTATTGTAAATTTCCTGAAGAGATCAAAAGATTGATACCTAGGTTGCAGAAATTATTTATTTCCAAATAAAAAACATATATATATATACTGATGAGCTGTGATACAGCAAAACAGGCTTGTATGTGGATAACTAATATATATATATATATATATATATATATATATATATATATATAAATGTAAACTTATCGCTATACTCGTTTAAAAAAACCCTCTGAGTACATATGCGGAAGGAAAAAATGATATAAAAAAGAACAAGCTAAGCACTTGAACATCAGTCAAAGTACGTAGTCCAAAGAAAAAAACCCAAGACAAGTAACCTAAAACAAAAAACGCTCAATACGCAAGTAGAGCAAACAAAGTAAATATTTGAACTTCCCTGAAGATTCAATTAGGTGAAACCTTGGTAGGTTCGTTGGATCTCTAGGTTAGATATTTACTATATATATATATATATATATATATACATATATATATATATATATATCGGCTGAACTGATTTTCTTGAAAATTTACACAGTTGTACTATAAGTGTCTGCAAGTGTTCTTAGTTAGATTTTGTGTCAAGGTAACCCCGATAAATATCGAAAATCGATAATCGAAAAAATTGGGCTATAGAAGGAGTGGTCCGATTTTAATCAAATTTGATACACTTATAGACAAAGACATAAGAAACGATATTCAGAAGTTTCAAGGCTGCAGTTCTTACAATAGTGCAGAAAATCGATAATATATATATATAAAAGGCAAAATGTTTGTGTGCGTGTCTGTTTATCTGTCTTTATACAAATCCACATTTTTTATCCGATTCTCACCAAACTTCACACAAATATTCTTTAGGCTGAGTCTGAGCCCCAGGACCATGGATTAGTTTTAAAGCTTTCATTACACCCGAGCAACGCCGGGCTATACTGCTAGTATGCAAAGTTAAGATATGTTTATTATTGATATTAGGTTGATTTTTTTTTCTCTTTTTGCGTGTGTTTGTGTGTACATGTCAAACGTTGGAGTTATTTTTACTTATCATCATTTCCTTGTCTACATAGACCCTCTTCCCATAACTAAATGTAATGGATAAGAGAGATTTCATATTTTTTTATTCAGTTTTACTAGTGTCATACAGTTTTCTTTTATGAAGAATCATCAAAAAAGCTTGTCACATTAAATAAAACAAGCATAAATGACTCCTACCCAAAAAAGGTCAAAACATAGAAGCAACCTACCTTTACTTCTAAATGTTTGTTTGTTTTTGAGGCTTAACGACCTATCAATCCTTATGGGATCATTTTAAGTTCATAACCAATGATTTTTGGGTAAGGTTATTTTATTTTTACAACATTTTTCTTTTTCACGATTCATTGGGATTTGTTTTTTAAGAGCAGGGTTCCCAAGTCCTACACTTGTTATTTAACCCATAACTGGAGGGAATGGATGGATTAATACCTTTCCCAAGGGTACCAGTGCTTAAGTGAATGCAGGGTATTCAACTGGAATTCGAACTCGGCTCACCGATTTCTCTTTCTGAGCCGAATCCACTGCACCACAACGCACATCCATCACTATACACTTACAGCACCTGGTATTCCCAAGCGGTCACCCATCTAAGTACTGACCAGGCTCAGCGTTGCTTAACTTCGATGATCAAGCGAGAACTGATGTATTCAACGTGACAGGCTGTAAGCCTTTACTTGTAAATACAAAGAACAAAATAATCCAGAAATGTAATCAAAACCATCAAAGGCTAGAGCAGAAATATAACTTCAGCATATCCAATGATACTACACTACTTTGACTAAAAGTTCGTCACACACACACACACACACACACATACACACACACACACACTTATTTATTTGGGTATTTAGGCAGCAAATTCTCTTTTAGGTATGTCAGAAGAAATAAATTGCGAACATTATGTCTGCTTATTTTTAATAAAATCCATTCATACTGACGGTTAATCTTTCATGTATTATAATTGAAAGATGCAAGAAGTACACTGTAACTTTTCTAGTTGACTTTATTGTTTATTTTTCAATGTTTCCAAGTACTTTCAATCTTCTTCTGAAATCATCTTCAGAGGTGTAAGTTGTGGTAACCAAAAATAACCATAAAACTGTGTTCCTTAAAATTACTAAAAATCTTTCTTTTTGCTTCAAAAGTAATGATTGACAGTTATGCTTAGCGTTCATTAGAACTTGAAAATTATCCACTATGAAATTTTTTTCTATGTTGTAATGTCATGGTCATGCATGTGTTAAAGCATGAAGAAACTGTCCTTTTTATAACTTTTTAGAACATTACTACAGTATTCATAGCTGATTCTATTAATTGACGACTTAAGTTTTTAATGAATATTGCCTTGAAGATCTGTAGTTAGCATTTGTTGTTTTCATGGTGTAGGATAGTTGTGTTGTCGATCATTATTTTTTATATTGTGAATGTAGACAGGAATGTTGTTGTAGATGTCTTGAAATGGATGAATGTTCAGACATGTATAATATATGTCTTGTTAATGTAGTTGTTGTAAATCCAAATTATATATTTGTTTTTTGTCAGAGATACATTCTTCCAAGAGACATTTGAATTGATATATAATGTTGGTTTTACATAATATATCAGTTGGTAGGGAGGAGTTATTATGGATAATTAAATTAATAGTATTGTATTTTTATATATTGTTATTAATTTTTTATTAGGATCCATAGGAAATATATTAGTACAAATTAGATTTTTAATAATTTTTTCATTCTGTTTGTAATTATTGTGCATCTGGTTGTAATATAAGAGTTTGATATATTTACAGTCCTTTGTAGAAGTACCATATTCTATTTGATATGAGTTGAGGTTTTTGATATATTTGTTCATCTACAATGTGCTTTGGTAAGTCATGATTAATGAGAATCTGCTTAATATTTTTTAGTTCAGTGTAAAAGTTTTTTTTATAGAGGAGTTAATTTGTGCTCATATAATTAAATCATGTATAAGTGCTATTTTATAGTAATTAAGACATTCATTCTTATAGCTGAGAGTGCAAGAGGTTTTTGCTGGTCGATTTTTTTATATGGGGACGTAGTAAATGTGTTATTGTTTGTGTCTATTGAAATATCAAGGAAAGGGATTTTGTTTTCTTTGTTAAGTTTCTAGGTGAATTTGAGAACAGAGTTTTTAAAGTTTTTTTTTTTAGTTCTATTATTTCTTCTATGCTTTTAACTAATATAAGAATATCATCTACATATCGTAGGTAGATAGAGGGTATTTTAGGGGTGCTAAATATATTATTTTCTAAGTTGGCCATGTAGAATTTGGGTTATATATATACATATATATATTAATTAGTTAGTTTTTGGTCACGATTAAATTAGACCAGTACACAGATGTATTAAAAAGTTACAATTATATTGTAGAACTTTTGACCCTGATATAACTTGGAACATAGTAAAAATAGCCAAACCATACAACAATGGTAATGTATGCAGACTGTGCCAGGAGGAAAAATTAGCTATTATGTTGTTACCAGAGAGAAAAAAAATTAATAAATGAAAGATTAAAAATTATGTCCAAATTTAATCATGCCCATAAATACTTACTAGGATCATACAAACATGGATGAAAATGTTCTACGATCCTTAAACAACTCCACCTTAATTTTGAAAATTTTTCAATTGTTTGAAAATTCCGGTTATTGTTCATAAAAGTCCCTGTACAAGCATTTGAACAATGGTCAGATCACCTGAAGATGCCAAAAAGTTGAAACCTAGGTTGTAGAAAGAACACATTTCCAAATAAATATATATATATATATATATATATATATTTAAAATGACTGTTTTTTAAAGCCATAATATATATATTATATATTATATGGTTGGGTTGCAATGTTTGAATATTTGTTGATATGTTTATTTAACATTCTTTCACAATGCACCACCTTATTTTCTATTCTTCCAGACATAATTTGGTTGACTTTGGGGAACTCCACCCATTATTTCTTTTTTGAACATAGATAGAGATACGCCTTAATTAACATAATCAACAAATCCTGCAGTATTCTATAGAACATGAATTAGAAAGTAATTCAAAGTTTACTTTAGTATAAACAAATTTTTAATTGATATAATTTATTTTTTTATTCTATTTTTTGAACTTCAGACAAGCTCTGAATAAAATACAGTACATCCTTGATTATATGTGCCTCATTTTGCTGGACTCTTCTGATTTAACTGAATTATCTGAACATGAAAAAGATAGAAAAACTGAAATCATGTAACTGTTTTTCTTAATCATTCTAATGGTTCATTTGGCTCATTGCATTGTACTAGACATTGTTTATAAAGCTACCATTTATCCTTGCTTTGAGTATTGTTTCCACATCTGGTCTTATGCTCCTGCTGTATATTCAGAGGTTCTTGATAAAAGCCAAAAAAGAATAAGCAATCATTATTATTGGTCCTGACAAAGCATCTCAGCTTCAGTCAGTTTCCCAATACCATAATGTAGTTTCCCTGTGCCTATAAACACTTCCATGGTAATTTGCTATTTCCTATGGTACCTAAACTTTATGAATTTAAGTGCAGTACTAGATTGGATGTGCGTTGTGGTGCAGTGGATATCAGCTCGGAACGAGAAATTGGGGAGCCGAGTTCGAATTCCAGTTGAATTCAATGCATTCACTTACGCACAAATACCCTTGGGAAAGGTATTAATCCATCTCTTCCTTCCAGTTATGGGTTAAATAACAGAACAGATTAGGTTCTATAGCCTTGGCTGGCAACCAGTCTACTGCAGAAAGCAATGGCAACCTACTGCGGGATAATGTTCTGCCCAGTCAGTCATGTCTCTTTCGAGACATGATCACTCAAAGCGTGTTTCACATATGGCACTTAACTAACTGACTGACTAGATTGGATGTGCATTGTGGTGCAATGGATATCGACTTCAGAATGACAAATCGGGGAACCGAGTTCAAATTCCAGTTGAATTCCTTGCATTCACTTACGCACAAATACTATTGGGAAAGGTATTAATCCGTCTCTTCCCTCCAGTTATGGGTTAAATAATAGGACAGATTGGGTTCTATAGCCTTGACTGGCAACCAGTCTACCGCAGAAAGCATTGGCAACCTACTGTGGTATAATGTTCTGCCCAGTCAGTCATGTCTCTTTTGAGACATGATCACTCAAAGCGTGTATCACGTATGGTACTCAACTGACTGACTGAACTGACTAGATTGGCAACAAGGCCTCATTAATTGATAGTTGAATCATCTAGATCTGACCATAAGTTCTATGCTGACTGTTTCTTCTCTCATAATTCTCACTTGCAGAACTTTCTTCTGGCTTCATGCTGTCCAATCAACTTTGATCTTCAAAAATTTAAATTTGATGTCAATTGCTATCTACTGTCTTGATTACTCTGCTATTTGTTTCACCCCCTAAAATTTTTCTTCTTCTTCTACACTCAGTAACCTCCTTGTGCCTTAGTGGCGTTAATGTCTTCCATAGAGTGAGATGATTTTAAAAAAATCTTTCTAATATTTTGTCTAAGACAAGCATTTTGAGAATTTCAAAAATCATGCTCAATCTTCAAAACTTCAATTTCAAATATTTGACTCTGTTTGACAAATTGCACTTTCAAACAGAAAAGTGACCCTTACAAATACATTTATTTTAATCCAACTTCAGGTGTTAGCTACAAAAAAAACTTGAGGCCAACTGGAAAGAGACAAAAATTGATGCATTTTCACATTAAATACAAATTGGACCAAATCATTCAAAAAAATGTTTGAAAATGTTATTTGATGATACAAATGTTAAATATTTTTCATAAAATGATCTTTTTCTTCATTTTTCTCCAATAATTTTTATTCAAATATCTAGAATTTGGAATTATATAAACATATTTTTTAACCTCAGTTCCAAGGCATCTGGATAATTGACAAAATGCTACAATAAAGTGAGCAGTAAGTCCATCTTTCTTCCCATCATGCTCTAGTAGCAAATATAAAGTGTAAATACAATATGAAGCTTATTTAAAATGGTATTTCTTCTTTTTATAAGTTTGCTATTGAATTTTCTAGAATTTGGAATTATCCAAACATATTTTTCTAACCTCAGTCCCAAGGCAACCAGATAACTGAATTAATAAAAACAAAAAAGAGATTTAGAATCAGTAAGCAATATTCTAAACTTCTACCTTGATGTCATGCCTAACTCATGTCTATACTGTCAACTGTATACAACTCCTTTCTCAGTCCAATGATTAGAAATGGCTTCAAGCAAATGAATCCGGTAGGTCTTAGAGAGGACCATACTTTTTTGGGTACAGATCAATTCAATGTGACCAAATGAGAATTTGGACAGCTTAGTGCAAAAAAGTATAACTTTTTATATCCAATTAAAAGCAATTTATTAAGGTTTAAAATCTTAATTAGTGAATATTTTTCTTTAAATAAGACATTTGAAAAGGTATTGAACCAGTTTTTGGTTTTAATTATTTTCAATAATGTAAATTGACATATAAAAATAATTCAATAAAACAAACTTGTTTTCAATTATTTTCTCATAAAATAAATAAAAAATGCAAATCAAAATGAAGTGGTCTTTTGTTTTTAGTTATTTTAATAAAGTAAATCATAATGCTAATTTAGTTTTTAAAAAAGTAAATTAACATTCTAAAATATTTTTATAAAAAATAATTTACGATTTATTTCATAAAAAATAATTAAAAACTGGTTTAAATTTTACATAATGCTTGTTTAAATGCCTTATTTGAAGAAAATAGTCACTTGTTAAGGTTTTAGTCCTTAATAAATTACTTTTATTCTGTTATAAAAAAAAAGTCATTCCAGTATTGTTCCAGTTCTCAGTCAGCAGTGTTGAGTTTTCCTTTCCTGTACTTTTTAACCTTGTGGACTGGTGCTACAGAATCACAAAAAGAAATTGTACAAAATAACAGAATCGCTATCACTTGATGACTACCAGCAGCAGCAACAACTAAAACAGGACAGATTGGTTTCTATAGCCTTGGCTGGTAACCAGTCTACTGCAGAAAGCAATGGCAACCTACTGCGGGATAATCTTCTGCCCAGTCAGTCATGTTTCTTTTGAGACATGATTGCCCAAAGCATGTATCATGTATGGCACTTAACTGACTATTCAACTGAGAACACAAGGTCTGTGTATAGTGTCCTTTTATAGTTTCAGTAAAACAAAATTTATAATAGTGAAATAATACCAGACGACCTATGCAAGTTGATATTTATAGCACTGCTGAAGAAACCAGGTGCAAACGAGTGTGAACTACACAGCTTAATGAGTCACATTACAAAACTGATTGTCAGAATCCTGATGAATAGAGCGAGAAGCAGAATCAGGCCAGAGATAGGACAGGAACAGTGCGGGTTCATCAAAGACACTGGAACAAGGAATGCCATATTTATGATTAGGATGCTATTCTAAAGAGCAATACAAATGAAGAAAGACTTATACCTATGTTTTATTGATGATGCGAAGGCATTCGAAAAGATACGACACAAAGAATTGATGGAAATGCTCGGCAGCCTCAACATTTTTGGGAAAGACATCAGAGTAATCAAGAATCTCTACTGGCAGCAAACTGCCTGCATACAGACAGGTAATGATTTCATAGAAAGGAGCATATGGCAAGGATGTGTCTTTTCAGCGGAGCTATTCAACTTGTACAGCAAGAATATTTTGAGGGCCCTAGATGACAAGCCTGGATTTGTTATTGGGGGCTATTTGGAGGCCATATTACCACTTGAACAACATATAGTATGCAGATGATACAGTGCTGATTGCAGACATGGAAAGGAAACTACAAGACCTCCTACAGAAGGTATCAGTGGAGAGTGACAAAAAAGGACTACAAATAAACTTTAAGAAAACAGAATGCATGGTCATCAGCAAAAGATGCAACCCAAAATGCCAAATACAGGTGGGGGATATCAGAATCAAGCAAGTACAAAAATTTAAATACCTAGGAAGTGTTCTAACAGGAGATGGAAAGTGCGATACAGAGATCCGAAGGCAAATTGGTATGACAAAGGACACGTTCCAGAAGCTGAGTAAAGTACTAACACACAGGAAAATTTCATTAGAAACAAAGAAAAGAGTGCTGGATTGTGATGTCAGTTTTTCAATACGGAAGTTAATGCTGGACAATATCATAAAAATTGGGACAAAACTTGAAGCAGTGGAAATCTGGTTCTACAGAAGATATCGTGGACTGAGCATGCAAGCAACGATGAGGTGTTGGAAAGAATGGCAACAAAAAGGAAATTAATACTGAGCATCAGGAAGAGACAATTGAAGTTCCTGGAACATGTAATAAGGAAGGAGAGCTTGAAAAATCTGATACTGACAGGCCAGATAGAAGGAAAAAGATACAGAGGAAGGCAGCGGATAACATATTTGCAGGGCCTGATTAGGTGGATGATGGAACGGGGGTTGCAAGGTGTAACAGGAGCAAACATACTAAGAGCCACAAGGGATAGGGAGATGTGGAGAACCATGATCGCCTACGTCCTGAAGAGAAAGAGCACATAGAAGAAGAAGAAATAGCTCTCTCAATAAGGAGAGAATACTCTTGATTATTCATAACAAACAGTTACCAGACTTCAGAAATCTATTTCTTTAAACGTTGAAATTGTTACTTACTGCTTGGTTAATAAAGGTCAAGTATTTCCTTATAAGGAAATGGCTAATATTACCTTTACTGTTACTCAAAGCATTGATTGAACCTGATGAAGACACTGGATACTGTGTAGATCAGTATATAAGGTTGATAATTTCTTATCTGAGAAATTAAAAGATAAATAAATCATATTACATGGAAGCCAGAGAATTAAGCTCTTCTTAGCTTACATCTTGATTCTGATCCTCTTCCACGCCCTCCCTTTCCCTCTCTTTCTATCGCTCTCTCTCCCTCTCATACACATCCACAGTCAAGCACATGCCCACGCACATTTGCACATATATTCTCACACATGTTCACAGAGATGTATGTAGATATGCCCACACACATTTGCACACTGGCAAAGCTGTTTGCACATACACACATTCCCACACATATTTTTAGTGCTTACACAAATGTCCAGACACATATGAACATGCATGCACATTATTTGCAGAAAGATATGCACACATTTGCACCCTTGCAAACATGTTCACAAACATGTATGCACAAGCATGCACATACATACCTCATGGATATTGCACATAGGTATATTGGTACACATAACATTATTCAAATATATGCACACACACACAAACAAGACTATACAAATAATAAATAAATAAAATTGCACCTGGGTATATTGGCACACTTATAGCATTATTATGCACACACACACACACACACACACACACACACACACACACACACACAAGACTACTCAAACAAAAACATAAATAAAATTTCACTTTCAAAATAGTCATAGAGGAGGTAAGTGTTGGAGATTTTCCTCAAAATCTGAATTTTTTCTTCATTTTTTTCTTACAAGTTTGACGTCGACTACATCTTAATCTGCAAGCAATTGGCTGGGTTCTTTTCCATGAACTAAAAGGCCTTTGAGATTTTGCCAAATAGCAAATTACCATTACGTCTCAGCACGTACTAGACATGCATGTACACTTATAACTGCATGTTTACACATGTGCATTTGAATAAATGAAAAACAAAAACACTTACTAAATTTACTTTTTGGCTTTTGTACAACTCCACATATTAAGCCAATATAATCATCAGTATTTCTGTTTTGAAAGATAGTTTACCAATGCTATATATATACTTATCGTTTATGAGTGTATTGTCAGAACATTTGCGTTTTAAATTTGAATCTCACCATGATCCTTTTTGTCAAGGAGACGATTTCTTGATGATATTGATCTCTGTAGAGAATCCTATCCTGCAGCACTGTGCTTGCAAACAATACCATGGGTTTACCCAAACCTTGTTAGCAAAATTGAGTAAACAAAACTGTTCCAAACCCATCAAAGCTAATGCTAACACAAAGTGATAAGTCATTGTGACTGACTGATTCATTGAGTGGTTGATTGTTTTTTATGGCTTATAAACACTTAGTGAATTATTTAATACCAAAACATGTTTTGAATTGAAAAAAATAGTAATTTTTTGTCTATACTTCTGAGATGAGTTAGTATTTACATTATTTACATTATTTACATTGTTTGGACTATTGTTCTCATCTTTATTGCCATGTTTACCACTTTTCAGCTGTTGTACACTCTAGCCTTCTTCAGGTGGTAGGAATTTCAAACCAAACCCTTCGTTTTGATCACTGGGGTATATGCATCCTCATTCATGTGCAATACCATGTTTGGTAGCCATTTAGTTATCTCCCTTTAACTTAACTTTCTAAGTTATTTGTTGTATTTGGTATTGAACTCTTTGGGTTAAGTCACTGGAACTAACCAATGTCTACATTCATGGGCTATATGTCCTTGTGTACACTTTAGTGTATGGATTTCTGGAACTTATAAACCTAAAGTCTCAGTAACCATTTTTTTACCAGAATTCATATTGCAATCTTTGAAACTAATGATTTTTCTCTATCATTTTTTACCAGAGCTGTTATTATAATCTTTTACACATATTACTGGTGTTCATTTTTATGCTTTGCCAGCTTAGATTTTTGTAGCTTAGCATATGCACTGATTCCTTACATAGTTTTTAATGGTGTTCTCTATCAATTATTTCAACTTCAACCCAAGGTAACTCTGCAAGAACATTGCAAGGCTGTAACATGAGGGGAGATAGAAAAATCAGGTGTAGCTAACCACATATGGAAGGAGAAAGGGGGTAATCACCCCTATGGTTCTCACTCCTCCCTTGGTTCTTTCAACAGTAGTAGAGTTTTATCCCTTTTTTCCTGTCTAGGATTGGGTTTCTAGCTCCTTCAAAATCTACTTCAATTCTATACTCCTAATGTCTCCACCCGAACTCTCAAATATTATTTACTAATTACATCTTGTCCTCTTCATGTCGAGAGTTAGTTGTTTTGTTATCTTGCCTTTTCTTTCAACTCCACACAGTTACCTACCTACCTTGAGTGGCTTTTGGGTCTTGTATTGAATGAACATTAGTAAAAAACAAAACAAAAACTCTATAATGTAACTAACTGTGAGAGTATGGAATTATCAAATGAATAAAAAATTTACTACCATTATTTGAAACCTGTTTTATTACCATTATAAATTACTAATGGCTTAGAATTTAATTTCAGAGCAAAGTCTTAACACTGACATGCTACAACTGTTAAGTAGATGAGTGAGTATTTGAGTATTCCTGTTCCATTAACAGCTATAAAATGCTGCTGCATCTATTATCAACATTGACAGTCAAAAATATGGAGTGATGTAAAAGGTGTGTTATAATAAATCTAACACAGTTTTGTGCAAAGGAATGACACCAAACCAATTTTCTGTGAGTATCTTTTAATTTTTCCATTCCCTCATAAAAACCAACCTAGTTTTAATTTGACAAAGGAGATTTAAGGTAATTTTCCTTTTAATTTTGGAAATTAAATGGGTAATGATTGAAGACAGTAAATGACATTGTTGGCAATGACCACAATGATTGTTCTGGAGCAGATAAGATATTTTATCAATATAATGCCACATATAAATAATATATTAGAATGTAACAGAAAACACATTTGTGTAGTGACACAATAAAATGGAATAAAACACATTTTACATCTAGTTAGAGATAGCAAATTAAAGTCAAATTTATGCAATTATTAAAAAACATATCTCTAATTACACACAATTTTTTGTTTAGCTAAGTCTCATAAATGCCGCACTCTACTCAAAATAAATCTTAAATCAAACACAAATATGATAGTGCTGGCCATTATCGACATGACTCTCATTTGACACAGGTGTCTACAACTACATCAACAAATGGTAAGATCAAGTGTTTATTCAAAAAGCTCCAGTATGAGGTTGCTGTGTCACGTAAATCTAAAAAATGCAAAGTAAGTATTGGTCTTTGTTATATTTGTAAAACAGGATTCATGCTTAGTCAAAATAAATGGGAATGATGTATGTACAATTGGAAGAATGGTGGTGGGCATTATGGGAGCTTGTAATGTGATGTGATGACGTTGTGACACAGAAGAAGTGAATTTATTGTCCCTGAAACATTGGAAGGGTTGGCACCTTGTGGAAAATGGGAAATCATAAGATATATATACAAAAATGGCCCAATTTTTGTTGGAATACAACTAAATGTTTTAGAGAAATAAACAATCACAAAAAGCAAAATTTTCCACTAATTTTTGCTGCACCCTGTGTGTCAATTAAAATTTTTGTTCACATATCAAGGCATCAGACCTTGATCTACCAGTGACTCCATTTTGGTTTAGTTTGAGTGAAGCGTCTTGGAGAAATGCATAAAAGTGCACAAAAGATCACCTGAAATTATGTTTTTCATTGATTTTTGATGAACCCTGTAGATTCATTAAAACATTTTTATGTTCACAAAAGTTTGGACCTTGATCTTGGAGAAATGCATAAAAGTGCACAAAAGATCACCTGAAATTATGTTTTTCATTGATTTTTGATGAACCCTGTAGATTCATTAAAACATTTTTATGTTCACAAAAGTTTGGACCTTGATCTTGGAGAAATGCATAAAAGTGCACAAAAGATCACCTGAAATTATGTTTTTCATTGATTTTTGATGAACCCTGTAGATTCATTAAAACATTTTTATGTTCACAAAAGTTTGGACCTTGATCTACAAGTTGCTCAATTTTGGTTGAATTTGCATATGACATCTTGGAGAAGAAGAGTTTGTAAATTCTAAGTGTTTTAATGATTTCTGCTGTACCTTCTGAATCAATTCAAAATTTTTTTGCATGCATCAAAGTATCATGTCATGATTGACAAGTGACCTAATTTTGGTTGAAATCAAACCAAGGGTTTTGGAGGAGTAGGGTTTGATAGAATGGAGACACACAAACAGGCAGACAGATAGACATATTCATTTTTATATCTATAGATAAGAAAAACTAGACAGACAGAGAGAGACAGACAGACAGATACTTGATACACATGCACTAACCAGAGATGATGAGATAGCATGATTGACTGCTCGTCCAACCATTAGGCTGTGAAAATGATGTCTTGTAAACACAGAAAGAAAACAGACTCCTCTATCAACATGACAAGCCCAAACAGATAGCCAACAAGCAGTCAGCCATATTATGTATACACTGTTTCATACTCTCATTTTCAGTACACTTGAACACTACACTGTACAACTTACCAGACACATTTTCATATTTGTAAATGACAATAAATCTTTGGCCATTTCTTTAAACCAATGTCTAAATTATTTTTTAGTCCAACTTCTATCCAAGATCAAAAAAAAATAGTTACATTTTCTATTAAAATTAGAAAGTAAACTTACCTAAGCATTATAAAGTGTGTGTGTGTGTATATATATATATATATATATATATACACACACATAAAGAAATATAGTTTTAAGGTGTGCTATATTTATAGGATAAATTGCTTAATATTAGAGATAGACCATATGTAAATATAAAAGTGAACATTGAAGTCAACACTCAGAGGCAACAGACTGTTTCATGCTTGGCGCAATTATATATATATGATTACTCTAGTTTTGTTCATGTCTCTTAATACTGTTTCACTTTTTCTTATTCTTTCACACTCAGTAGCTCCTTGTGTCTTAGTGGCTTTATTGCCTTACTTGTGAAATGATTAAAAAAATGTAAAATTTAGAAAAGTGTCCTACAATATTTATTTCAATTTATTCACCTCCTCTCCCAAACATTCTGTTGGTAGGGATCAAGAATATGCATTATGGCTATGTCTCCTATATAAATTCATATGTCACTAAAATGTTTTTACATATAAAACATGTTTAAGAGAATTTTTCTTTTCACATTGTCAATTCCTCCATCCTTCATTTTTTTTTCTATTCATAAAAATAAATTCTTATATTTTCTTTTGTTTAAAATTCTCTTGGGGGAAATTTATTTATATCTATGAAAGTGAAAAACTAAAGTAATTATATATGCAATAAATAAAATGTTCAGAGTTAGTTGGCATATTTGCTATAATTTCTTCTCTGTTCCTCACCATTTTCTCTTTGTTTATTGATTGGATGTCTGAAAAATGTCAGAGACTGGATGGGCCAAAATGTTGCAGTAAAAACAAAAGCAACACAGAAAATTAAGTCATTTAGAAAACAATAGTTAACCCATTAATGCCCACTGCTGATGTACTAACAAACATCACTGCATAAATATACCAGGCTCTTGATAAGAACAGTGAAGCTCGAGCTATTGCTCTTGATATCTCAAAAGCTTTTGATGGGGTTTGACATACCAGTCTTCTGCATAAGTTCCAGAGCTATGGTGTTTCTGGACGATAGTTTGATTTAATCCAATTGTTCATATCAAATTGTGAAATGAAGGTTGTCTTGACCTCACTCTCTCAAATGACCTCAAATGGAATGACTACATCAAATCTATAGCTGCATTTACTGCTGGGAAGAATGGGTCACTGTGTTGAGCCAGGAAGATTTTCTCATCAGAATCTATTTTGCACATTTATAAATCTACCATCTGTCCATTCATTGAATACTGTTGCCATATCTGGTCAGGTACAACTGCTATTCATCTTGAGGTTCTCGACAAGATCTAAAGGAGGATCTGCAGTATAATCAGTCCTGATTTGACATCTTGATTTCAGTCACTTTCTCACCAATGTAATGCGGTTTCCCTCTGTCTTTTCTACAAATATTTTCATGGCAAATGCTCTGATGAGGTTTTTTTTCTTGGTTCCGCAACCATATGTATTTAGACATGCTACTAGATTAGTATCTGGGTCCCACTCTTTTACTATCGAAATAGTTAAATGTAACTCTTTCTTCTATTCTTATAATTTCTTTTCTCTCACTTCCCATTTGTGGAATTCCTTTTGTTCGCTTGCTTCCTTGATAGCTACACTCCAAATTTTAAATGCAACATCAATTTCCTCTTCTATCCCCTTGATTCCCATTGATCACTTACCCATTCTTCAAAATACCCTGTACCTTGTTTTTTCTTTCACTGTAACCCCCTGCACACCAGTGGTGGTCCTGCCTTGTTTAGGATGAAATTATTATAAAAAGAAAAAGTAAATTAAAATCTAATTAGAAAGGTATTAATCCATCTCTTTCCTCCAGTTATGGGTTAAATAATAGGTCAGGTTTTATAGCCTTGACTGGCAACCAGTCTACAGTAGAAAGCAATGGCAACCTACTGCAGGATAATCTTCTGCCCAGTCAGTCATGTCTCTTTTGAGACATGATCGCCCAAAGTGTGTATCATGTATGGCACTTAACTGACTGACTCGCTGTTTTCCTCTATCTCTTTTGCCTTTAATATGTTCTTTGAGTCTCAAATTCTCCAAACCTTTTTTCCTTATTATGTGTTCCAATCATTTCTTACTGATTCTAAGTGTCTTTTTTGTTCCCATTGTTCTTAAAACTTCCTTATTACTAATTTGATATGTCTATGGTATTCTCGGTATATTTTTGTAGAACAATATATGTTACCTCAAATCTCTTTTTCATATTTGAGGAAATTGTCCAATATTCTCTACCATCTTGAGGGGATGATAATGCGTTGCAATTCAGCACTCAAAATGTTTCTGTATCTTAATATTTTGCTTAGCTTTTGGATAGCATATTTCATTATTCTTTGGATTTCTGTCATATTTTCTATCATCTAAATGATGAAATGGCAGTGAATGATGTTTGGACAGAAGAACTAATTCATTAGTCTGACTGTAACCTACAAATATGATATCTGCAGAAGCACTAAGTGAGAGGACAATAATAATAAAAAAAACTTCATGGTTTCTCTACTTTACATCAGTGGTGCATTGGAATAGATTCAAAGGAACTAAGATTGATAAAATATGAAGAAAGTTTTTACAGTATTTACATTCAGACTAATGTCCTCATTTTTGCTGTTGTTATCACAAAGCTTCAGCCATTGCACCTTCTTCAGGCATCACTTCAGGTAACCACAAGATAATACTTTCTGAAACAGAAACTATGTTCTAAAATTGGAATGAAAGCAGTGATGGAATCACTGAATCTATCATAAAAATTCAGGATGTTGAATAAATACTAAACACTTTAAATACCTTATTGTATGGGACAGTTTAGTATAGAAGAAAAGGAAATTGAATATAGATCAGTCTGTTGTTTTTAAATAGCCTTATAGTGGGGTATCTTATATATTCTTTTTCCGTTAGTAGTGGGAGTCTGTTCTAGTGAAAGGTAGTTGCAAATTGTTGCAGGTTAACAAAATTTGGCCCACTATAAGTCATAAAATGATTATAAAATCAAGAAAGGCAATTTGAGTAGAAAATAACATTTATATATATACATCAATTAATGTTTTTACAATTAAAGTAATGCTTGAAGGATAGGTTAAAGTGTTCATGGCAAATAATAATGCTGAAAAAGATAATTAATGCTTAGGAATGTGAGAAGCTGAGGTGTGTGAGGAATGTCTTTGAAGTAGGAGCTCCTTAGGTTAGTAAGTACTTTTGAGACAGGGAAGAAGGTAAGAGGCAAGCATAGTAGCCGCTCGACTTAGGTCAAGGGGATTAGTTACACTCTTCTCGTCTGGTCTGTGCCTGTCTGTCTGGAGTCTTGTCTGTATCCGCTTTTTATATCTGCTTTTGGATCAAAAGCAGCTCGTTTTGGGATTTCACACTTGTATTTGATTCTGGGCTTCCCAGTGGCTGGTAAATAAAATTCATGTAGGCTTGCGAAATGGAAATTTGATTAATTTTTATTTTTCAACTGGAGCATTTGCGTGAACTTGGATGCGCAACGGCGACTTTTGTTAATTTTCTTTTTGGTCGGTATAGAGCAAACATCCAGTCCCTCACTTTTGCTTGGTCGGTATCACCACAGCCTCATCAGATCAAGTTTTTATATGGATGACATGCATGGTGCCCAGCCCATTCAGAAATGTCTAAACTGTCAGTTGTATACAAATGTTATACTCCACTACAATTAGATCCCTTTCTAATTCATTCTGCATATTGACTGAATGTGAATGCCATGAAGGCAGGAAACCCAAAAAGTTATTTTCTGTGCACAAGCTCCAAGTATCGTGTTTAATTACCAAAGCAAGCTTCACAATGAAAGTGACACTGGTCAACTGTGAATGTTCATGTTGGAAAAGGAGATGCCCATGGAGCCTGATAGATCCACTAAAAAGCAGACCCCACATAATGGCCATCAGGAGTCACTGACACTCAGACCACCTGCTGGCATGCATGGTGCTGCCATCATTATTGCCATAAACACACCTCAACTGTTACCACACTCAAGCTTGACTAATCACCCAACTTTTCACACCCCAAAATAACACAAACCAACTTTGGTACACCAACATGATTAATAACAACACACACTATGTGGCCAACTATCCAGCTTCAAATCACTGAGATTTATATCATTGCAACATCAAAAATCACCCAGCTAGAAATTGGCAACACCATCACTTTAGCAAACATGATTAACTATAGTGGCCTGCTAAACAAATTTGACACCAGCAATCTCCTGATGTCAGACCATTGCAACACCTCAATGTTGACACTACCCAGCTACACCTAATTCCTCATCACCACTGCCATCACCTCAGCATACCTGACTCACATTTTCTGGCAGTCATTGCTGTGACTTCGTTTTGTAGAAACATAAAGCTACAAGCTACATCTGATTCCTCATTGCCGCCACTGTCACCCCAGCATACCTGACTCTCTACAGAAATTCCCTTGCAGTCATCACCCTGACCCTGTTTTATAGAAACAGTCCTACATGCTACACCTAATTCCTCATCATCTTGGCAACCACCCTACCCTGAATCAGACTGCTACCCTAACCTCAATCAATCTAAATGTGCATCAGATTCAACAAACGACTATATCTTGTAACCAACATTGGTCAAACTAACCTAAGAAATTGGTCAACTCCTGGCGCTACCCTTACACCTAATTACCATCCTGGTGATCAGCAAGCAGAATTGACATTTCACCAATGTTCTAACAACACTGTAAGCTATTTTGTATATTAAACAAATAGATGTTGTCAAAGAATCTAATCCTTGTTATTCCTTTCCTTTCACAAACAAATGCTTATTATAACATATACAACCGTTTTTTTCATATTAATGGTTAAAAATGACTTCAAGCAAGTCCAGGTTGTAGGTCTTAATGAGGACCATCATTCTTCAAACTTTGTGAACTGGTGCTACAGAATCACAAAGAACTGTATGAAATGGCAGAAAGCATATCATTTGAGGACTTTCACCAGCAGAAACAATTAAAATGTCTAGCACATGTAACAAAAGAGAGAATGACATAATCAAGATGTTAATGTTCCACATGATTACAAACAAAAAGTTAGGAAGGAAACCCTTAAAAATAGATAGAATGATAACATTTAGTGAAGGCCCTAAGCTTTTTAACGCATTTAAATGTAAACACTAAGAAATAAAAGTTGACATTCTGAACTTGTTTCATATTCATCTTTTGACCTTACACCTGAATATCTTCAATGAACAACAAAAACAAAAGAATTAGCCTTGATAATCCAAGACATTCATTTTCTCACCAGTAACACAAGTTTCATGTCATGTGTAATCCCTGGGTGTTGATTGAAAACTGAGCCATTGTGCAAGAAGCAGATTTATACTAACACTGAGGAATATATATATATATATATATATATATATATATATATATATATATATATATATTGATTAGCTAGTGTTTGTAATAATTAAACTAGACAAGTACATAGCTGTATTAAAAATGTTCAATACAATTACATTGTAAAACTTTTTGATATTTTTCATTTAGAAACAAGTTATTTCTGCAACTTAGGTTCCAACTTTTGGTATCTTCAGACGATTTACAATAAAAAATTGTAAATCACCTGAAGATACCAAAAGGTTGAAATCTAGGTCGTGGAAATAACTCATTTCTAAATTTAATATATATATATATATATATATATATAATATGCATATTTCTTCTTTGGGTAAGTCTTAAGGGCTGCTGATTCTTAGCACTTTTAAATATTATCCTATGATTATTCCTGATTTGATCTCAAGAATAATTACAGGATTCTATTTAAAAGCACTAAGAATTTGCAGCCCCTAATACTTACCCAAAGAAGAAATTTACATAGAAAATCTTTAGAAAACCCTCTAATATATATATATATATATATATATATATATATAGGATAAATATAAATATTCATTTTGTTATTTAGCTGATTGATGTTATTTTCACCTTCTTGTTTCATAGATGGATCCTTCAGCTATGACTCCATCCATTTGTCAGGAGAATTGTCTTTGTGTGTGTAGACAGAGAAAGAGTGACACCAATGCAAGTCATTCTATTTGCTTTGAAGATATATGTGCAGGCATACACTTTTGTAGCTCTTTTTCTTAAGCAACTGGCTCATTTTGTACTCCTATGGCCAAAACAAAGGAGAAATCCAATGCAGTCAGTAATCAAATAACTAAAGAAAATCTTTAAAAAGTTACTAAATCCTCAAGAGATGAAGTAAAGTTGGTTAATCAAGCATTTCTTTTCTGTATTCAATATTGATTTCTTATCTCTTTACATTTTCCTTTCTGTATATTATAGAAACCAATAAAAACTGAAGTCTTCCCTAGTCAGTACTGCTACATTGCATTAAAAAGGCTCATGTCAGAGGCATTTGCTGATACTTACAGTAATAGCCAAAGAGACTAAGCAGTTTCTGGATAACTTACCATGTAACCATGAAAAGTATTTGAGGCTCTAATCAATGCTGAAGGAGTTAAGCATCTCACCTCTCACAACCTATTTGCTAATAAACACTGTCTTTTGCTTTGCCAGGCCTACCACTGATATGCTAATGGCCATCACTGAATATGCCTAACAGGCTCTTAATAATGGTGAAGTTCAAGCTGTTGCATTAAATATCTCAAAAGTGTTTGACAGTGTTTGGTATGCTAGTCTTCTGTGCAAGCTCCATAGCTATGATATTTCTGCACGATTGTTTGATTTAAACCAATCATTCTTATCAAATCTTGAAATGAAGGTTGTTCTGAACAGGTACGCTTTCAGATACTTTCACTCAATTGCAGGTGTCCCTCAAGCCTCTATTCTATGCTCTTTCTGAGCTTCATCAATGATCTTGATGTAATCAGTTCCCACGTAGGCATCTATGCAGGTGTCACCACCATTTACTCCCGTCTCAAAAGGAAATTTGCCAAGGACAACAAAGTAAGCCTGACTGATGCTCGTGAAACAGACCTCCAATCAGTGGTTAACTGGGGCAGAAAATGGCTTGTAAATTTTAATTAGAGAAACCTTTCTACCAGTCATCAGCATGGTTGATGCAATTCTCTTTGAGATCAACACACTGTGACTCGTTGACCTCACATTTTTCACTGACCTGAAATGGAACAAATATATATCAGATCTATAGCGGCATCTATTGCTAGAAACGTTGGATCCCTGTGTTGAGCCAGAACGTTTTTCTTGTCAGAATTCAACTTGATCATTTATAAATTTACCATTCATCCTTGCATTGAATACTGTTGCCATATCTGATCTTGATGTTCTTGACAAAATCCGAAGAAAGATCTGCAATGTAATCAAAACTGACTTGGCATGTTGTCTTCAGTCACCTTCTCACCAATGTGACGTGGCTTTCTTCTGTCTTTTCTACAAATATTTTCATAGCAACTGTGCTGACAAGCTTTTTTTCCTGGTGCCTGACCATGTGAATTTAAGCAAGTTACTAGACTGGCATCAAAGTCCTACTGTTTTACCATTGAAATAGTTAAATTTAGTTAAAAACTCCACTTTTAATTCAACAGTTGCTTTTCTTGCACTTCCTGCCTGTGGAACTCCCTTTCATTTACTTACTTCTCTGATAGTTACAATCTCCTAAAATTTACAGGCAACGTCAATTGCCATCTTTTATCTTCTTGAATCCAATTTATCTTTTATCCTTTCTTCAATACTCACTGTATCCAGTCTTTTCTCTCCCTGTAACCCTCTATGCACTCATGTGGTCCCACCTTGCTTGGGGTGAAATGATTAAATAAAAAAAAAATGAAAAAAAAAAAGGATTTTTTTTGTGTACTTGCTTACTATCTCACGGTATATTTTATAAGAGAGTTACTTTTGTTGATTTTTGAGGTTTTTCATATGCTGAATCAGATTTATGACAGTCACTGTTCTTGGAAGGTGAAGTTTCTTCCAGTTGTTTTTTTAAAAATGTGGGAGTAACAACAGGATACATGTTTGACTTGACATCCCACTAAAAATAATGTTGAAATGATGATGGATCAAAAAGAATTAATTTAAAAAATACAGGTCTCTTTGTATATCTATGAATGGTGATTTTCTAAGTATAACTTGGATGCAGCACAAGGCTGAAAGTAAGGGACACCCAGTGAGGATCACACTTACTACTCAGTTGTAATGATTCTAGCGAGACAAGCTTGTTAACCATTGCACCACCTCGAGGTGCCCTTGTATATCTATAAATGTGATGTTGTTTTATTCCTCTTTTTATATTCTCTTTCTTCAGATATGCAAATCAACCAATACAAATATATTACTAAAGCTTGTGTTCAATTAGAAATAGGAAATAAACCAAATAATTCTTTTCAGTCTGAGTAACGTAAAGAGAGCTGGAAGAAAGTTCCACAAACAAAAAATATGAAAGAATAAACTGTTAGCAGAGAACTTGTGGTATTTGGATGAAAAATAAGAACCCAGAATGACATGAAAAAGTTGTCAGCCTTTAATGGCTACTCATTAAGTTTAATTTGTAACATATATAAATGCAGGTAGAAAAACAAAATGTTGATAAGATAGCCAGGGTTCTAAAACACTGTGCCCCACCCACAATCAGGGGTGGGGGTGGGAGTAGTATGTGTCAGCCCCATTTTTTCCAATGCTGTACCAGCCACTGTTTCCTCATTTCTGCCTCTCCCCGCTTCTTTCCTCCTACTGCACATGTGACATAGTTCAAACCACCTGTTTTGACCTTCAGTCATTGTCAAATCATGTGATGCTAACTCAAAAAAATCACATAGCCAACCTAATATTTGTTCCAATGTCATACAGTCATATCATAGAACTTTCCTTGGCTAAGCCATACCACTGAATATATTACAATGTATTTTATGATATATGGAAAAATAATTGACAGAAATAAAATGGTGGAGTTGAAAATGATAAATAAATAAATAAATAATAAAAAAAGAAAAATATTAGAAAAACAAAATAATGCATTCCTGTTTTGCCAGATAACTTGTTTCAAATAATTATGGAGAGAAGAATTGTGAATAAAACTGTCATGTACAATGAATATGAAAATGAAATAATTTGTTTGTCTTAAGTGCATAATTTTGCACTTGCTTTATAATATCCGTAAATATCTTTGTGATATCCTTGTGATATCCTTGTGATATCCTCCAATGTGGCAGCAGATGCTAGACAATCTCTGCAAAGATAAAGAAGATACTCAAAGCAACAGAAATGTGGGTAACCATATGTTGAGGGTACCATGGACCGAAAATGTGACCAATGACAAGGTTTTGAAGAGGATGCATAATGAAAAGCAAATTTATACTTAACATCAGTAGCAACAGCTACTTAGCAACAGTTACTTAGTAACAGCTGAGATTTCTGGGACATGTTCAGAAAATCTAATACTCACAGGACAGAAAGATGGAAAGAGAGATCAGGGAATGGAGTGTATAACATACATGATATGCTTGAGCAGGTGGATAGTGGAGTGGGGTTTGGGAGAAATATGAAGAGGAAAATTGTTGAGAGTAACAAGGGATAAAAGGAAGTGGAAGTACCAGGGTAGATTATTCCAGTTCCACATGCCATGCCTCTTCCAGATATCTTAGCATAAGTTATCTTCCTTTTAATTCAATTCTCCAAGATTTGTTCACCTCTGTTGTAGCCATAACTCACAACTCATTGGATCAAGTCAGTGGATTTAATCAACGCTTTTATCCATTAGACTATGTGTCCTTGAGGACATCAATGTATGAATTTTTGGAACTTATAAACCTAATGTCACAGTAGTCATTTTTATCAGAGCATATATTACAATTTGGTGATATATATATATCACCAAATTGCTCATTCAGTAATGATGAATCGCTCATTCAGTAATGAATTAGAGCACTCTGGCTATTGGGCATGTATAATGATAATATACACACTAAAGTGTGTATAATGATAATATACACGCTAAAAAGTCTGCCTTCTTCTACCAAGCACCCATAGTCCAGAGGTAGAATCTCCGACTGATGCCAATTAGGTTGGGTTTCCATCCTGGGTTAAAAGCAATCAGAGTCTAACCATACTGATGAGCTGTGATACAGCGAAACAGATCTGTCTGCGGATGACTATTTACGCACTCACACCCTGATTGAGCATTCTGGAAGAATGGTAGACTTTGAAAAACAGTAGCTACTCTGGCATGTACGCATCGCTCATTCAGTAATGAATTAGAGCACTCTGGCTATTGGGCATGTATAGTGATAATATACACGCTAAAAAGTCTGCCTTTTTCTACTGAACACACATAGCCCAGAGGTAGAATCTTCGACTGACGCCAATTCGGTCGGGTTTCAATCCTGGGTTAAAAGCAATCGGAGTCTAACTGTACTGATGAGCTGTGATACAGTAAAATAGATCTGTCTGCGGATTATATATATATATATATATATATATATATATATATATATATATATATTAGGCCCAGGCAGACGAGCTAAGATTGAAGTGAGAAAGGTACTGGGGAAATCCAAGTCACCCAAATCAAAACATCACAAAAGTGGATAAGCTGTCAATCAATACTGTACAGACAAATAACAACATTATCAAACTGACAAAATCAATGCATTTTGTGATAGACAAAACAGCATATCCAGAAAAACTGGAAGACCTCATTAAAAATGATGGCTATAGTAAAGTAAAGATTGAACAATGAAAACTGTTTCAGGTCCTAATCAGGAACAAGGACCATGTTTCACTTTAAACATACAAACAGTTGTCACAATATATCTGACATATACAGTCTTCCCAAAATTCACAAAGACAGTATTCCACTCAAGTCAATGGTTAACTGCCACGTATCTGTGTGCCACCCTCTAAATCACTTTCTTGTGGAAATAATTAACCCATTAATAATAAAGCCACCATCATATGTCCAAAAATTCACACTCTTTGTGGAAATAATCAAAGATGCTTGTATCAAATCCAACCTGATGGGGAGCCAAGACATTGTAAGTTTGTTTACTAAGGTATCCACAGAGAAGGCACTATCAGTAGTCAGAGACAGATTGGCCTTGGACTCATCCCTAGGAGAATGTATCAGCATACCAATAGATAACCTGATGGGGATGCTGACTTTCTGTACACAAATGCTTTGGAACTGGATCAGATATATATTGGCAGGATGAAGTTTTAGCAATGGGCTCACCATTATCACCAGCAATATCTAATATATACATGGAATAGCTTGAGAAAATGGCATGCTTTCATGTTGGAGGCCATGCTATGCATGAATGAATACTTCTCCAAATATTTGGAGAGAGTTGCTCTGAAACCTACAACCACACCCAATCATGGGTCTGGTGATGATAATGATGAAGATGTTAAGTTATGAAATAAATGCAGTTCAGCTGGTGAGTGTACAAACTTTATAATAATAATAAACACTAAATTTCTAGCTTTGCCTGAATAATGGTAGCATAAAGTCTACAAAGTGCTGGAGTCTACAAACATAAACATGCAATATGTGTATGTTTTGTGTCCATTGTACACAATGGAGTTATTATCTTGCCACAAGGTATCACCACTAGGAAATATAGCATGTAATAAATGGTCTGCAATACTGTAAATAGATGTTACTCTTGTTAAGACAGACACAAATATTGCCGCTGTCTCTAATTGCTTGGTACTTCAGTTTAAAGGCAAACATCATGAATTCAATCAGTGTCATGTCACTTAAGGTTGGGTTATCCAAAACAAAAGCTTAGCATTAAGTGAAGCACAACTTTACACGCTTATATTCAGCAGAGCAAATAAATCACATTCTTGAAGGAACATTGAAACATTCCAATGTAAGCATTATGTAATCCTGCTTTGTCACTTGGGCATTAAAACAATCTGCATAGAAACATTATAAATCTTATCCCAAAAAGCATCTCTCTCACCTTCATTCTCTCTCCTTCATATTCTCTTCTTCTCTCTCTTTGCTTCTCCCAATACTTTATTCTCTCTCCTTCTCTCTTTTTTATTCTCTTGCCTTTATTTGCTCAGCTTCATTCTCTTGCCTTCATTTTCTTTTTTGCAGTTTCTCTTTTTATTTTCTTGCTTTCATTCCTGTGCCTTCATTCTCTCTCTTCTTTAAAAGCAGAGGCTGAATACACAACAGAAAATTTTAAATTAAAAAAAATTTTGGAAACGTTTGCATAATAAATTTCCTAATAAATTCATCTGTACTCAAAATTGAAATTATTTTCTTTTTCACAGTTTATCAACAGTTTATCAGTTATTTAAAGCTGAAGCATATTTTGAATTGTAAGAATAAATCTTTTTTGTGAGTCAACAGTTTATTGAGAACTACAGTGCCTGACTATTTAAACAATATATGGAAGAAGATGAAATCCTTTATTTTCCAAGGCTTTTTATGCCCTAAGTGAATGCCCTCGAAATTAAAAACAATTTTCTTTTCAAACACATGACTTCTTTCTATTATTTTTTATCAGATATTAAAAGTGGATCTAATAAAATAAATAAGAGTTAATATTGAATTTAGAAGTATTGGAAAACCTGACATAATTTTCAGTAAAATAATGTTACCAATGAAAAAAAAATGACAAAAACATTGAAAGTCAGTTTATTCTGAGAGTGACCATCTGAATGGTTCATTAAGCTAACACCTTTCTCAAGACACACAAGAGTTTCAATAAATTGTTTCAACTATTTTCCTCTTGTATAATATATTTATAAATCAAGTAGAAACATGTAAGATGGGACTAGATTATAAAAATCATGAAGAAAATGACACCCAAATCAACCAATTCCAGATCAGCAAAAAATATCACATGAGCATCTTCCCACAATACACTGTTCTGTTTCTTGATTTCATCTGGTATTTTCTGGCTAACATTTGACTATGAGTAGAGATTCTGTTTCTTCTCAAACTTAAACTGTAATAATCTATATTTACAACACCCAACAAGTGTCTCAGAAGGCTACTTATAAAACCAACGCCTCATTGAACTCTCTGGAGAGATGGTTGTCGAGTTGAGAAACATTCCAGAGAAAAAGCATTTCTTTTCACAAACAGAACTAATAAGGGCATAGGTCTTAACCTAATTTGTGTGTATCACAATCCACCACTGAATTAAGTACATTATCAAAGAAAGAGATTATGTTGAAAAATAAATATTTGTTGTACAAAATAAATGAATTTTTTTATCATTACTATACAGACATTTATCTATGGCAGCGAATTTGAAACAATCTCTTTATAGCTAAAGAAGAGACCTGAAGTAACACAAATAAATTTGAGAAATATGAATCCATGTCTTCTTCACCCCCAACTATGGATTAAATAGAATTATATCTGTAAAAATTATTATCTCCAAAAATTGCAATATTCATTTGTGAAAAAAAGAACTTAAATAATTTTTGGCTGTAATACTGCAGATATCATGGACCGAGCATGTGAGCAATGACGAGGTTTTAGAAACGATGGAGATGAAAAGGAAATTAATACTGAGCATCAGGAAAAGACAACTAAAGTTCCTGGGACATGCATTGAGGAAGGAGGGCTTGGAGAACCTGTTACTAACAGGCCAGATAGAGGGTAAAAGTAACAGAGGAAAGCAGCGGATAACATATTTGAAGGACCTGATCAGGTGGATGACGGAACAAGGGTTGCATGGAGCAACAGGAGAAAGCGTGCTAAGAGCCACCAGAGACAGGGAGATGTGAAAAGCTTTGATCACCTATGTCCTGAAAGGACATAGCACATAAAAGAATAAGAATCCACCCTATTGTATCCATTTAGATGTATGTTTATTTATTGCATATTTATTTATTGATCATCTTTTATTGTTTTCTTTTTCTTCAATAATACTACTTTTATATTTATTTTATTATTATTATTAGGAGTAGTAGTAGTAGTAGTAGTCATATCCTCTTTATAGGTATAAATAATATCTTCTGAACTTGCATGTGTTTATTTTTATCATTAGTATTATTCAATTAACTTCATTCTGAATTCTTGCATATATGCTCTTATTCACATACAGATAAGAAAAATGGAAAAGATTTTTCAGCTACATACCTTGTCACTTATAATAGGCATCATTTAAACAGAGTTGGAGACAGACCTCTATTGGAGAAAAAGAATGGAGAATATATATATGTACACACTACAATATACTATCTCCTCTGAAGAAAGATACATGTGATTTTTCTTTATACACACTTCAATACACCAATATTGAAGTGTGGAGATTATATAAATATATATATATAGCATTGTCAGGTCTGTGAACAGTGAGGATAATCTAAAAAAAATCTATTTAATATACAATATTAAGTGATAGATCTGTATAGAGAGCTCAATTAATGTTATCCAGAGCAATATGATATCTATAAAGGAAAACTCAACACATTATAAATTGTAATCCATTTTAATGAACTAAATAGTTTATTTCATCAGACCACATTTTAATTTTAGATTTGTAAATTCTAAAAACAGGAGAGAAATGGTAGATTTTAAAAACAGGAGGAAAATGGTAGATTTTAAAAACAGGAGGGAAATGGTAGATTTTAAAAACAGGAGGGAAATGGTTGATTTTAAAAACAGGAGGGAAATGGTAGATTTTAAAAACAGGAGAGAAATGGTAGAATTTTAAAACAGGAGGGAAATGGTTGATTTTAAAAACAGGAGAGAAATGGTTGATTTTAAAAACAGGAGAGAAATGGTAGATTTTAAAAACAGGAGGGAAATGGTAGATTTTAAAAACAGGAGGAAAATGGTAGATTTTAAAAACAGGAAGGAAATGGTAGATTTTAAAAACAGTAGCTGCTCTATTGCATTTACCCATCATTCTTTAGCAATGAATTGAACACTCTTGGCTACTGGAGTTTGTTTATATTATGTATATAATATGCTAAAGTCTTTTTTTCTCTGATGTGCATTAATAGCATAGTGGTAGAACATCAGACTAATGTCAAATTGGTTGGGTTTCAATCCTGGATGGCAGCAAGCAGATGTCTAGCTGTACTGATTAGCTATGATACAGCAAAACAAGTCTGTATGTGGATGACTATATAAGTATATATTGCATGAATCTGTTTTTATTTTTTCCATAATATTTCAGTGGTTTGTTCAACATTGTAGAAGCAGAATTTTGTTGTTGGTTATGTTCTGGTTTTTGTTATTTGGGCTATGGCTTTTTGTCAAAGCACTTTTCTAAAAGTGTTTTTCTTTAATGTAAAAATGTCCCCAGTTACAAGGCCAACTAGTAATCAACTTTCATTTGAAAAAAAAAAAAGAAATAAAACATGGACTAAATTAAACTTTGGATAATATTTTTAAAGATTGGGTTAGTTTAAAAATATAAATTGATAAATCTGAAATTCATATTCAAATTAGTTTTGTTTTTAAAACTTCAAATTATTTTTAAAAAATGCTTTGCCATATAATCCCTATTGTAGAAAAAAGAATTAAAAATCAAAAAAGTGAATTTAACACAAAATAAAGCAACTTCAAAAGGAGAAAAAACAATTGGTGAGCTAATTTGACAATGTGACCTTTTCAATTTGCACAATATGTCCTTATCTCAGTTTAGGAGAAGGGAAAGAGAGAAAGTTACAGAAGGGCAAAAAATGAGAAAAATTGGAAAGAAAAAGGTAGAGGCAAAAAAAAAAAAAGAAAAGTAAAAGAAATAAAATAATATAGAAAGAGACAGTCTTTCTATTTGTGGGGCCCACAAATTTAATTTTGGGTAAATCAATATTAACTTAAAACATGATTGCCTTTCTATTTCTTCCCTGAGTTCAAACAGGCAGCATTCGCATACATCATTCTATTAATAAAAACAAATAAATAAGGATTAGGAAAAAAAGAAAAATTGTTTTTGAAGCCATAAAAGAGAAAGAGAGAGAAAAAGAAAGAGATAGAAAGTGAGTTAGGGAGAAAAAGTGGAAGAGAAATCAATAGAGGAAGAGAAGAAGCAATTGAGAAATCAATAGAGAAAGAAATAATAAAATGAATAGAGAAAGAGAGAGAGAAAAAGAGATAGTGAGTTAAAGAGAAAAAGTGAAAGAGAAATTAATAGAGGAAAAGATAGAGAAATCAATAGAGAAATCAATATAGAAAGTGATAGAGAAATCAATAGAGAAAGAGAGGGAGAGATAGAGAAATCAATAGAGGAAGAGAAAAAATAGTGAGAAAAAATCCTCTAGAATCACATTATATATAGAAGATAAAACTCCAACCTTGTCTAAAATAAAAGTGGGTGGGGTCATAAAAAAGAGGAAGAGTGAGAAAAAGAGAGAAGGAAGCAGAAAAATCCTTTAGAATTGTATAATGAAAAGAGAATGGCAAAACCATAACCTTGTCCAAGGGTGACATATATATCTTCCCGATCAATAAATTAGGCTGAAATAAAGAGATTTAATAAAATAATAAAAACACAAAAAATCACTGAATATAATCAACAATTCTTCAAACCTGAAGTCACATTTGTTCATTCATAGCTTTTAAGATGAAGAATTTGCAAGTTGAAAGATTTAGCAAAGAAACAAAAGCTAAAATGTGACCCAATTTTGGATTAAAAAAAAATTGAAAAAATAGGTGCTACAATAAAATTTATTAATTTTTTTTTTAATATTTGCTTAACTGGTACAAAGATATGTACATTTTGTCGGAACAGAAATTGATTTATGATTCTGCTAGTTAATTCAATACTTGGTTAGCCTGAGTGTCACACCCTGCCATTACCGCAAATAAACAATGAACGCTGCATGTTTGATTGTGGGGATAAATCTGTAATAGCTTGCCAGTCCCCTGTCCACAAAATGGATGAAAAGACATATGAAAGACACAATTTGGTTTTAGGTAAAAGAAAAAATAAATAATGTTTGCATGTGTTTAACTAACATCTAGTTCAGTGAAATGGAAAACATTGTCAATTTTTAATCTTTTAATTTGTATTCTTTTACTTTTTTAAATTATGGCCAGTAGTGGTCACAATCTTAACAATATAAGATATGCAGATGACACAATGCTGATAGCAGACACAGAAAGAAAGCTACAAGAGCTCCTACAGAATGTAGCAAAAGCAAGTAAGAAAGAACTAAACACAAATGACACGAAAATTGGATGCATGGTCATCAGTAAAAAAAGGAGCCCAAAATGCCAATTACAGGTTGGGGATACTAAAATCAAGCAGGTACAGAAATTAAATTTTTTTTTTTAATCATTTCACCCCAAGCAAGGCATTCCACTGCCACTATTGCACAAGGGGTTACATAGGGGAATGTGATGAGAAAGAGTGGTTAAATATAGGAAATGTCAGAAGGAGGGTGATAGACGGGTAGGGATACCGAGGATGAGGGTTGGGTAGGTGGGAAGAGTGTTTGAGAGAATGGAAGTGAGTTAGTGTGTTAGGAGGTGTCTATTGACCTTACATTTAAACTCCTGGAGATTGTAGCTGTCAGGGAAGCAAGCATGTGGAAGGGAGTTCCACAGGTGGGAAGTACAAGAAAAGAAGCTGTTGGAGTAGAAATTGTGATTACATTTTATTGGTTTCACTGTAAAAGGGTGGAACCTAGTTGCTAATCTAGTATCTTGTGCAAATTCGTACCTAGGGGGCACCAGTGATCTAAGTTCATTAGAGCAGAAGCCATGAAAGTATTTATAGAAGAGGCACAGGGAAGCCACATCACGCCAGTGAGAGAGTGACTGCACCAGTCTGCCAAGTCGGTTTTGATCACATTACAGACTCTCCGTTGTATTTTGTCAAGAACCCCAAGGAGAACAGCAGGGGCACTCAACCAGATGTGGCAGCAGTATTCAATGCATGGGCGGATGGTAGATTTATATATGTACAGGATAGATTCAGATGGAAAAAACTTCCGGGCCCTGCACAGTGAACCGACTTTCATAGCAGCAGATTTAGCAATGGATTCGATTTAGTCATTCCACTTAAGGTCCACTGAGAGTGTGAGGCCAAGGAGGCATAGTGTTTTACTCTCTGGGAGGCAAGCCTGTTCCATGCTAATGGGAGGTAGGTGCGATTGTCTGTGATGGTTAATTGATAGCAGCTTTGTTTTAGAAGCATTAAAATTTACGAGCCATTTCTTACCACAGTCCACTACAGATTGGAGGTCCTTTTCAAGCTCGGCAGCGAGGTTCACTTTGTCACCCACACCAAATTTTTGATCGAGGCAAGAGTAAACTGTGGTGTCATCGGTGTACATACCTACTTGGGATCTTATGGCATTGGGGAGATCATTAATGTAGATCAGAAAGTGTGTAGGACCTAGGATAGAGCCTTGAGGGACACCCGCGTTCGTATGATAGTTCTGGGAGGCATGTCTGTTTAATACCACCTTCATTGTACAGTTAGAGAGGAAAGACTGGATTAAGGTCAAACAAATGTCCAGTTATACCATAGCTCTGCAGTTTGCGTAGAAGGCCAGTATACCAGACTCTGTCGAATGCTTTAGAGCTATACAAGCCAACGGTTCGGGCTTCACCATTCTTGTCGAGAGCCTGGTATATATACTCAGTGATGGTTGTTAGTATATCAGCAGTAGACCTGGTGAAGCGGAAATCATACTGTTTGTCCGAGAGGAGCCTGTGGGCTGTGAGATGCTGAACCACCTCGGTGTTGATAGTGGCTTCGAACACTTTGCCAAAGATCGGCTGATAGGGCATTAATTTTCAGGGTCCAATCTGGGAAGTGTTCTAACAGAGGATAGAAAGTGCGACACTGAGATCTGATGGTGTATTTGCGTGGCTAAGGATGAATTCCAAAAGCTAAGCATATTATTGAAAGACAGGAAAAGAGTACTGGACTGTTATGTGATATCTATCCTCCTATATGGCAGTGAATGCTGGACAATTTTCTCACTTCCTGTCCCTTGATATTCTTAATATATTTTGCTCTGTTATTTCCCCCAAACTCTTTTTTACTATCCATTTATATAAACCTATCAAGTATGTCATGCACTGCTTTCGCCTGTCTCTCATTGCTTCTGTCCACCCTGTGAGTATCAGATTCTTCAAGCCTTTCTTCCTTATTTACATGCCCCAGGAACTTCAGCTGTCTCTTCCTGATGTTAAATATAACTTTCCTTTTCATTCTCTCCAAAACCACACATGTTTGTTCCATGGTATCCTTGTCGTCCTTCTGTAGAATCACATTTCTGTTGCCTCGAGTCTTTCCTTCATCTCTGAGAAAATTGTCCATCATTTGCTACCATATAGTAGGATAGATATCAAATAACAGTCCAGTACTCTTTTCTTTGTTTTCAACAAAATTTTCCTGTTTCTTTGTACTATTTTGAAAATTCAATTTAGAAACTTGGAGTTAGCAGCATACTGGCTGAAAACATCCCAGAAAATGGTAAAAGCCTGATCAAATTTCTGTTCCATTTTAAAAATTCTTATTTTTGTGAGTCTGGATACACAATTATTGCCTATTCAAAAATAAATCACCTTGAATATAAATCTCAGTTCAACTATGAAACTCAACCACTTTTTATCGCGCAAAAAGATTGATAAAATTGTAACAGTGTCAAATTTCACATTAATTTTATCTTTTTACTTATATTTATTTTCAGTTACAGTTTACTATATATATATATATATATATATATATATATATATACTATATATATGTATGTATGTATGTATGTATGTGTGTGTGTGTGCACGGATATCAATAAATATGCATATACATGTAAGTACATGCACATATATATATTTTTTTTTCTGATGTTATACAGTTAATATATAATTACCATGAATAATGTGAGAATGAAAAATTCAAATCTTGGAACAGTCAGTTCATAATATTCACCTGATGATTGCATAGTGCATAAAACTCTGAGTCATGTTATAAATGTTGGATAATATATATATATATATATATATATATATATATTCTTCTACCGGATGCTCGTGGCCTAGGGGTAGAATCGCCGACTGACGCTGATTCAGTCGGGTTTCAATCCTGGGTTAGGAAGTGATCAGAGTTTAACCGTACTGATCAGCTGTGATACAGCAAAACAGATCTGTCTGCGGATGACTATAGTATTTACGCTCTCACACCCTGATGGAGCACTCTGGAAGAATGGGGGACTTTGTAAACAGTAGCTACTCCGGTATATACGCATCGCTCATTCAATAATGAATTAGAGCACTCTAGCTATTGGGCATGTTTATATGTGCTAAAAAGTCTGCCTTCTTCTACCAGACGCTCGTGGCCTAGGGGTAGAATCGCCGACTGACGCCGATTCGGTCAGGTTTCAATCCTGGATTAGGAAGCGATCAGAGTCTAACCGTACTCATGAGCTGTGATACAGTGAAATAGATCTGTCTGCGGATGACTATAGTATATATATATATATATATATATATATATATATATATATATATAATTAATGTGGAGAAGTTTGTCATTTAGCTGAGCAGTGTTATTTCACTCATGCTGCCTTAAAAATTTCATGAAGGCATTATTGTAATTTTATCACTCTTCAAGGTTTTTTGTTTTTTCTACTCAGCTAAATGACAAACTTCTCTACATTAATTCTATTAACACTCTATCCCTATCTTGATATCAAGCACTTTATGACAAAAAATCTGCATGCCTAAAATGCCTTTCTACCAATAAGCTACTTAAAAAAAGCATTAAGCACCATTACAATTTAAACCACACACACACATCCGTGTGTGTTGCTGGCTGAAGACTGCATTCAAGCATGAAACAGACTGTTGCCACTTAGTGTGGATCTTAATGTCCACTTCTATATTTGCATATGCTCTATCTCTGATATTTAGCACTTTTACCTAAAAATATAGCATACCTTAAAACTATATTTGTATCATATATATATATATATATATATATATATATATATATATAAGTAATTCATCAAGCTTTTTTATTCGACCTCAACAGAATGCAGAAAGCACTGGACATGGCTCTGAGAGGCACCATCCTATAAGTAAAGGAACTTGGATGAGTTCCACCACAGAATTTGTGAATGAGTGGTGTGTCATTGAGTTTAATTCACCAGGGCCTGTGGTACAGTTGGTATGACATCAACTTAATAACCTAACTGTCTGGGTTTTGATTCCTGGTAGTAGATGCACACTGCTGAAGAGTCCCAAATATAGGACGAAACGGCCCTCTAGTGCTTTCTGCATTCTGTTGAAGTCGAATAAAAAATCTCGATGAATAACTTAATTATTCAATTCCTCCTACTACTTCAAATATATATATATATATATATATATATATATATATATATATATTTATATAATTTCCCTTCAAGCAAGGCAATTAAACCTACTAACATGCAAGGGGTTACTGAGAGTGAAAGAAAACAAAAAACAATAAAAGAATGGCATTCAAGGTGATATAAAATGTCAATTAACATTGATCTTAAATTTTTGAAGATAATAATTGACAGGAAAGCAGTAAACTAGAAGAGAGTTCATCAATGAGAAGAGCAAAAATAGAAATCCCATATATCTTATGGTGATGAATATAAATTTCAACAGTGTAATGATGAGACAAATCTAGCACACCACTTAAGTTCAAGATACTAACAAGGGAAGTTCATGTGAGCATTTACTGTGAAAAATATTTATAGAAGAGGCAAACAAATGTTACATTACTGCAGTGGGAAAGACACTGAAGTCAAGATGCCAGGTTAAGACCAATAATGTTGCCAAATCTTCTCTGGATTTTGTCAAGAATCACTAGATATGAAACAGAAACACTAGACAAGATGTGACAGCAATATTTGATGCACAGACAAATGGTAGACTTTTAAATGTGCAAGATAGATTCTGGTAAGAAAAATTGTCATAGTGAACTTTCCTAGGAGCAGATCCAGCAATTGATTCAATTTAAAACAAGGTAGATGTAAATGGTAGGAAACTTGGAAAACAGAGGTTTTTGCACAAAGAAACAATGTTGTGAAATTTATCAGATAATAATCTTTAAAACAAATGAAAACCTGTTTTGTTGCAGGAATTTTCCCATTTTCAAATTTTATTAAATACAGTTGAGTTTTGTTTAATGGCATATCAACCTCTGTAGGTTATTTAATACCAAAAAGGTGGGGTTTTAAGGTACTTTTTTTTAAATGTTTGGTTAGAGTGAGAAGGTTCACTTAATCAGATTTAATGAAAATATTTTGTTTTTATTCTTTTTTATTTTAGAAAACTGAAAATGTCTTTTAGTTTTGTAATCAAAAATGTTTTGCTGAGAATAACTATTTTCTTCACAAATGTGTTATGGTAATAATTTTCCTTCACAAATGTATTGTTGGTAATAATTTTCCTTCACAAATGTATTGTTGGTAATAATTTTCTTTCACAAATGTATTGTTGGTAATAATTTTCCTTCACAAATGTATTGTTGGTAATAATTTTCCTTCACAAATGTATTGTTGGTAATAATTTTCCTTCACAAATGTATTGTTGGTAATAATTTTCCTTCACAAATGTATTGTTGGTAATAATTTTCCTTCACAAATGTATTGTTGGTAATAATTTTCCTTCACAAATGTATTGTTGGTAATAATTTTCCTTCACAAATGTATTGTTGGTAATAATTTTCCTTCACAAATGTATTGTTGGTAATAATTTTCCTTCACAAATGTATTGTTGGTAATAATTTTCCTTCACAAATGTATTGTTGGTAATAATTTTCCTTCACAAATATATTGTTGGTAATAATTTTCCTTCACAAATGTATTGTTGGTTGGTAATTTTAATTTTACCAAATGTTCTTGTTGGTAATAATTTTCCTTCAAATGTATTGTTGGTAATAATTTTCCTTCACAAATGTATCGTTGGTAATAATTTTCCTTCACAAATGTATCGTTGGTAATAATTTTCCTTCACAAATGTATCGTTGGTAATAATTTTCCTTCACAAATGTATCGTTGGTAATAATTTTCCTTCACAAATGTATCGTTGGTAATAATTTTCCTTCACAAATGTATTGTTGGTAATAATTTTCCTTCACAAATGTATTGTTGGTAATAATTTTCCTTCACAAATGTATTGTTGGTAATAATTTTCCTTCACAAATGTATTGTTGGTAATAATTTTCCTTCACAAATGTATTGTTGGTAATAATTTTCCTTCACAAATGTATTGTTGGTAATAATTTTCCTTCACAAATGTATTGTTGGTAATAATTTTCCTTCACAAATGTATTGTTGGTAATAATTTTCCTTCACAAATGTATTGTTGGTAATAATTTTCCTTCACAAATGTATCGTTGGTAATAATTTTCCTTCACAAATGTATTGTTGGTAATAATTTTCCTTCACAAATGTATTGTTGGTAATAATTTTCCTTCAAAAATGTATATTTTTCTATAAAAGTCTATTTTTATGTATATACACTCTTGATCAAAAATTTAAGACCACTTAAAAATCTTTAAAAAGAAATTTGTTTTTTAGGGATAGATTTTAAGCTCCTCCCACTTAAGGTTACCAATACTACAATCTAAAAGTTTATGGAAACAAAAAGCTACATTCCAAACATTTTATTTAGAAATTTACATTTTTATAAAATCAGGCGATTTACACATGATCAAAATTATAAGACCAGGGGTATAAATTGTTAGATCTATGGCAATTCCAATGTTTTTAGTTCAGTTAAAGATTAGCAATCACTGCATAAAGGTGTTACCATGCCTAAAGCAAGCAAACTTACCAAAGCTGAGCATTCTCGAATTCTAGAATTCCATAAGCAAGATTTGTCACAGCGGGCAATTGCAGCTAAGGTAAATCACAGTAAAACTGTAAAAAATTTGCAACTTTCAAAGAACAGTAAGAATTATGGAAAATCAAAATCCTCTGATAGGCCCCCAAAAATTTCTCCTGCATTGAGTAGGAGAATAAGACGGGTTGTTATGAAAGACGGGGGACTTTCTTCTAGTCAAATTAAGGCAGTCACAAATGCTGAATGCAGTCCCGTAACCATCAGATGACACTTAAGACAAAAAGGCATGGTAAATAAAAAGCATAAACAAATTCCTCGGCTGCTTCCACGTCACAAGTTGGACCGCTTAAAGTTTGGTCGTGAATACCAAACATGGGACGTTGAGAAGTGGAAGAAAGTCCTGTTTTCTGATGAGAAAAAATTCAATGTCGATGGTCCTGATGGCTTCCAACGATATTTGTATAACAAAAACATGCCTTCTGAAATTTTCTCCGCACGTCATAGTGGTGGAGGGTCCCTAATGGTATGGGGTGCCTTTTCTTACAGAGGGACGATGGAGCTTCAGGTGATGCAGGGTTGTCAGAGAGCGGCTGGTTGTGTTAACATGCTACAAAAAGCGTCTTTGATAACAGAGGGCCATCGTTTGTGTGGGGATGGATGGTTATTCCAACAGGATAATGCTGCAATCCATGCTGCAAGACAGACCTTGACCTTTCTACAAGAAAATGAGGTCCATCTCTTGGGACATCCTGCATGCTCACCGGACTTGAACCCAATTGAAAATGTTTGGGGATGGATGACAAGAGATGTTTATCGAAATAGCAAACAATATTCAACAAAAAATGAACTTTGTAAAGCCATCTTCAGAAGCTGGAGCAACATCCCCTGCACCTTAATGGAAATGCTTATTTCTAGCATGCCCGACAGAATTTTTGAAGTCATCAAAAGCAGTGGAGGTAGACTTCATTATTAAATTTGGTTGTTAAATATTTTCATACACTTTTTGTACAATTTCGTAGAATCTTTGTCTCTGGTTTTATAATTTTGATCATGTGTAAATCGCCTGATTTTATAAAAATGTAAATTTCTAAATAAAATGTTTGGAATGTAGCTTTTTGTTTCCATAACCTTTTAGATTGTAGTATTGGTAACCTTAAGTGGAAGGAGTTTAAAATCTATCTGTCCAAAAAATTTCTTTTTAAAGATTTTTAAGTGATCTTAAATTTTTGATCGGGAGTGTATTTTTATAAAAGTGTATTTTATATTTTCATAGTGTTTTGACCCCAGTTTGAGGGTTAACTATTTGCCCATAGCTGGTACCCTAACAAATGCTACCACTCTGGATCAGGGAGGACCTGGGAACAACAGCAATTAAGAGGTGGTTCCATACTCCTCACAACATCTCAATCAGAGGCCTTGCTGCTGGATAGAGTTTACCGTCATGCTCAGGACCAAAATACATTTGGAACTAATGCTATTTCCATAAGCTACATTAAGACAAAGCAATGTGTTCAATCTGCTTGAAAGTTATAACTGACATTAACATATTTTCCTCATCCTACCTCACCTTAGTTTTGGCACAAGGTTGCAAGTATGGAGCAATCAGTGAAAACTGAACTCACTCCCTATTCAGTAGTAATGATTAAACAGAACACTTCACTAACCCTCATCTTATGGTGAGGTATGTTAACTCTCAGGTTATTAATGCTGTACAAAGCTTTATGATCAAATTCTCTTACTGGGCAGATTAGTTTTATTAGAATGTGCTGTATAAACACAGAAAAAAATGAGAAAAATTTGGGTACAAAAAATTACAAATGATACCAATTCAAAAAGAGCTACACAAAAATACATTTTTCATTTCTCTTTTCCTTCCTCAACTCACAACCAGTAAATAACATCTTGAAAAAGAAAGGGACTTGCAAAATCAACCAGTCAGGAAAAACAATTTTAAGTTACTAACTGCTGACACACACTATAAATGGAAAGCATACAAGATTCCAAGTCTGTTTTCTTTTCTCTTTTGTCTGGCTAGTTGGTCAATAGACAGTATTAAATTGCGTTCTGTCATGAAGAGTGAAATGTACTAAGGTTTCATATCCACATTACTCTATGTCCAGAAGCCTGAAATAAACATACCTTCATTTGCTTTCACATACATTACCCTTTATTAGTAACCTCTTCATTCAGATACTAGCAACATTCACAACCAGTGTTGAGAAAAACCAGTATACATATCAATCACATGTAAACAATTCTGACCTTCTCAGGCCAGACCACTGCAATGAGTACCATGTGTTATGAAAGAATTATGAAAATAAGTTACCACACATAAAAGAAAGAACTCCAATATCGATAGATTAGCTTAATTCAGTAAAAGATTAGGGAAAATGTGTTAAGAAGATTGTATTGCATCAGTCTTCAAAGTAAAGAAAGCTTAATATGTTGTAAATCAACATTCAAATTCTTAGCTCATTACATGGGTGAAAGAGTAAAAAAAAAAGAGAAAGTTATTTATGTCCATTTCTTTTATAGTCCTGAGCAGAACATCTTCAGTGGCATCAAACAAAGTCCATTAGTAGATCAGGTGGGGTAATCTGACACTATAAATTGAGTGATTACAAACCAGGTAAAAAGAGATGTGAAAAAAAAAGAAATAATGAATAAAAAAAATAAAACTGCAAGAAAAAAAAAAGGGAAAGGAGAGAGAGAGAGAGAGAGAGAGAGAGAGAGAGAGACAGTGAACACTTGAAAAAAGTTTAGAAATAAAAGGAAAGAACAAAGAGATGGATTGATAAAATAACTGAGAGGGGAAACAAAGACAAAGAAAGAGTTAATAGAAAATCAATAAATATGAACCAATACTTAATTAAACGTAAATGTTTCTGATTTCCAGCCTCATACAAATCGCTTATTTAATTTCCTTAAAAAATAAGAACCAATATTTAGTTGGCAGTGTATTACTAAGACTAATGAATAATGATAATGAAGGCATTAGCAGTTTCCTTATAAGGAAACATTTGACATTTATTCAGCAAGTAGCTTGTGCTACTTTAGGTTGAAATTTATAAAATCTTTCTCTTAAAACAATTTTTTAGGAAAATAGGTTTATCAAGTCCAGTAGTTGTTATCACTCTTTCCGGTATTGATGGGGGATTTTCTTCTTTGCCTTTTTTTTGTAAGTAGTGTGGAATGTCAGCAACTTGATTATTTCACTATTGTCCCCTCGATTTATATGTGCCATCCATTTTAGCTGTTGCTGCTGTTAAAAGTCCTCAAGTGATGTGTTGTCTGCTATTTGCTACAGTTCTTTTTGATTCTGTAGTGCCAGTTCACAAGGTTTGAAGAAAGATGTTTTTGCCAAAACCTACAGACTTCATTCATTCAAAGCCATTTTTAATCATTGATCATAGAAATTAGTTGTATACAACTGACAGTCAAGATATTTCAATGGGTTTGACACTATGCATGACATCTATATGAAAGACTCGATCTGAATAGGCTATTTAAGAATGACTCACTTTTTCAGGTTAATGTCTTAGTTTTGTAGCAAATTGCAGTGTTGAGCAAAACCACCTCCAGTACAGTATATGCTAATTGGATTAAATCTTCTTTTTCTTCTATGTGCCATGTCTGTTCAGGACATAAGTGATCATGGTCATCCATGTCTTCCTACCTCTAGTAGCTCTTAGCATGCTTTCTTCTGTTACTCCACCCAAACCCCGCTCTGCCATCCACATGCTCAGGCTCGTCAAATATGCTATCCACTGCTTTCTCCTACTTCTCTTTCCCTCTATTTGATCTGTGAGTATCAGATTCTCTAAGTCTTCTTTCCTCATCACATATCCCAGGAAGTCCAGTTGTCTATTCTTGATGCTCAGTATTAATTTCCTTTTCATTTCCATCCTTTCCAAAACCTCATCATTGCTCACATGCTTGATCCATGATATCTGCAGCATCCTTCTGTAGAATCACATTTCAGTTGCTTCAGGTTTTTCCTTAATCTTTGATGATATTGCACAGCATTCACTGCCATATTGAAGAACAGACATTGCATAGCAATCCAGTATTCTCTTCTTTGTTTCTAGCAAAATTTTCCTGTTTTTTAATACTCTGCTTAGCTTCGTCCTTCACCATGCTTAGTGTTGCACTTTCTGTCTTCTGTTAGAACACTTCCCAAGTACTTAAAGTTTTGTACTTGCTTGAGTTTAGTATCCCCAACCTGTAATTAGCATTTTGGGCTCCTCTGTTTGCTGATGACCATACATTCGGTTTTCTTGTAGTTTATTTGTAGTTCTTTCTTTTGACTTTCTTCATCTACCTTTTTCTGGAGGTCTTGTAGCTTTCTTTACAGAATTGAAAGTATACAATAGAATCTTGTAAGATTTAGCTCAGCATTGTTTCATCGACAATCTGGTATCATCAATAGAGCAATTTTATTTGAAAATATGAAAATTGACATGAGTGAAAAAAAGTAGATTTTGTTAAGTGTATAAATGTTTTCCTTTCTTTGTTCATATTTTAAATGTCAAAATACATGTTTTACCAAGATGAACCATTATGACCCACAGTTTTTAAAAATTTACTAAAAATCAGGCATTTATCTAATTTAAATAAATTTTCAGCATTCATTTGTTAATGAAGGGATTTTACATAAAATAGTCTATTTTAGAAAACTTGAATTTTTATTTTTGGTCAGTCACCTTTGATACATCATGAACACTTTGAATTGGACATTGATGAAAAATATTTTGTTAGTAGTCTTATAAGGAAAAACCCCTGAATATATTCCAGCAAAAAAATAAGCAGAATTGATTCAGAACATCTTGAAAATTTGTTCAGAAACCTTAAAAAAATAATTTGATAAAATTCAGAAAATATCTTGTGGAGCATTTGTTCTTGCATAATTTAATAGAACATTATTTTATCCCAGATATGACAGAGAAAAAAAATCTACAATAAATATTTAATTTAAAAATTTTCATATAATTTTTTTGCTGGAATTTTGAAATTCTTTTAAGTGTTTGCAGAATTGATGAATGCCATTTTACTGCTGCCATTTTTGCATCAGAAATATTTTTCAAGGAATTTTATTTTCACTTTGCTTTTTATAACTGTGAGATTAATTTTTGTATGGAAGATCAAATAGCAAATAATTCAACAAGGCCTATAAAATAAGAAATTATTTCTCACTTATTGGTTATATAAGTTTGGGAATAATCTTTTTTTTAAACAGAAATGAAATCAGTTTCTTCAATTTTAGTTTTGGTTTTAAATTTTTAATTAAATTAGCATTTTTAGGTAGTTGTTACAAGAGTAAACATGACTGTTTGCTCCATGTTAACAGAGACAGTATACCTAGCTGTATTCAAATATTTTTCACTATATTTTAAGCGAGATGCAATTAATAATTTTTCCAAAATTCTGTTAATTTAATTTTAATTTTACTAATTTTAGTTGAAATAAATTTACAGAACAAATATCTAATTTTCAAGAGATTTTTAAATTATCTGCAATTTTCTGTCATCATTTTTTGATTAAAATCATGAAACAATCATAAAAGTGACAATGTTTTAAAAATGTCTAAAAAATTTTAAAATATGAAATGTACGCTCTTATCTTGGATGAACTACACTCCTAGGCTGATAAGTTCCATCTACCTAACATATATATATATATATATATATATATTTATCATTCACATACAAGCCTGTTTTGCTGAATCACAGCTAATCAGTGTGGTTAGACATCAACTTGCTACTTGCCGGAATCGGTTCTCGATCAATTTAGTGTCATTTGGAGTCTCTACTCGCTAAGCCATAGATGCATAGAATGAGAGAGAGGAAATTTTGTGTGTTATATATAAGCAGTGTATACACACACCAGTCACTGGAAGAACTCAATTCATTGCTGAAGAGTAATGTGTAAATTGTAGAAGTGGTAACTGTTTTAAAAATTTTCCTCTCCAGAGACCTGAATCGTAATGAGAGTGTAATATATTTGTCTCCACATACAAGCCTGTTTTGCTGTATCACAGCTTATCATTGTGGCTAGACATCTACTTGCTTCTGGTTGGGATTGAAACTCGACTGATTTAGTGTTAGTCAGAGTCTCTACTCCCTAAGCTATAGTCATATAGAATTATGGAGGGGAAATTTTAGCATGTTATATATTAACGGTGTATACACTCGCCAGTCACCGGAAGAATTCAATTTATTGCTGACAAGTAACATGTAAATCATAGAAGTGGTAACTGTTTTTAAAATTTTTCTCTCCAGAGAGCTCAACCGTAATGAGAGCATAATATAGTCATCTGCAGACAGTCCTATTTTACTGTATCACAGGTCATCAGTACGGTTAGACACCCAATTGAATCAAGCCAGAATTGAAACCCAGCTGATTTGATATCAGTTGGGGATCCTACTCCTAAGCTGTAAACACATGGTGGAGGAAGGTAGATTTTAGCATGGTATATGCACAATGTATACAAATGCCAGTATCCAAAAGTGTTCATCCATTGCTGGAAAATGATGTGTAAATAGTGGTGAGTAGCTACTGTTTTTAAAGTCTCCCATTTCCCCAGAGCACTGAATTGACAGGTAAGAGCGTAAATAGTCATCCACAGACAGTCCTGTTTTGTTGTATCACAGCTCATCAGTATGGTCAGACATCTGATTGCTTCCAATCAGGATTGAAACCTGATTGATTTGACATCGGTCAGAGATTCTACCGCTAAGCTGTCAGCACCCAGTGGAAGAAGTCAGATTTTAGTATGTTATATACACAATGTATACAAATGCCATTAGCCAAGAGTATTCAATCCATTGCTGGAGGATGATGTAAAAATATATATATATATATATATATATATATATATTTTATACTAGATATTGCAGCAAACACTTTGCCATCAAATGTACTACTTTAAGAATTAAATAATAGGTTTAGCTTATTATCTATCAAATAAAATCAAACTTTTGTTAAGGAGGCATGTAAATTATTTTAGATGCATTTTAAATAATTTTTGGCCCAAATTTTGGAGCAGCATGTTTGTATTTTTAGGAATTAAATTTTAACTAATTTTCCACTCAGTTGTTATGCTCATCATCTTCACTTGTTTGTACCTCCTCTGACATAACTCTTTCATTAATAATACATAAAATAAAAGCAGGACTTTTTTATGACTCAGCCCATTTTTTGGCATCTTCATAAGAAAGTGCTGCTCAGTCAGGCCATGTGCCATCAATCAGATCAAATAATTATCAAACTGGGCAATGTCTAGTGAATACCATGGGTAGGGTAGGACATTTCATTTAAGTGTTTCTAAATAGGTTTTCATCCATTTTACAACAGGTGGCCTAGCATTGTAATATTGCAAAATCACTTTGTTGTGTCTCTGCTCATATAGCAGCTGTTTTCTCTTTGATGCTCAACTCAAATGCATCAATTGTAGTCAATAGTGATTTCCTGTGATGTTTTCAGTCAGTTTGAGCAGCTCATAAACTACATTCTGCTGATCTCACCAAATGTAGTGCAGAAACTTTGAACCATGGATATTCAGCTTTGCTGCTGATGTTGATGCATGGCCGGGCTTGCCCCACAATCTTCTATGCTTAGGGTTATCATAGTGTATCCACTTTTCAATGTGAGTCATGATCTGGTGCAAAATGCCCTTCCTTTTCTGTCATTGAAACAGCTGTTCACACATGATAAGACACCATTCAATGTCTCTTGGCTTCAACTCATATGGCACTCAATGTCCTTGCTTTTGAAACTGTTGGGATGCTCTCCACCTTTTTATACAGTAATGGACTGTTCTAAGCACTACATAAAGTAGTAGTGATGATACCTTGGGGAGTACCTCGGAAGTCAGTCAAGGAAGTAAGCCGAGTGAACAAGTCAGTCGGGTATTTCCGGTATTGGACTGGAAGTGTTCTATTTGTCAACTCTTATATCTCACGACAATACATTCTACTAAACCCTTGTTCTGTATTTGACTAACCGCATCTTTTGTAAATACTTTTCTTCCTGGTAATACACCTACTTTATACTATTACGTTGTTTGTATTTATTTCACAATATTTTCTGTACATGCAACATAACATGCAACATAACAGAAACTGTTGTGTGATCACCTCTAATGGTTCTGGAAGTTCAGCTTGCACCTGACATGACTCTTCATGAGGTAATGTCTCCAAACTTTTCCAGTGCACCGGACTGTTCTTTATCTTCAATGTCGAAATCATTATTTTTGAAGTGTCTAAACCAATTTCTGCATGTCTTCTCTGACAGAGCATAGTCGCTGTAAGTCTCAACAAGAATTCTGTGTGCTTCAGCTGCAGAATTGTTTTGAATAGGGTAAAGCTGTAAAATTCCCTGCAAATACACTTTCTTTGGCATGAAATTCGACATGTTTAATGCTATGAAAAAACACAGTTATTTACATTTCAGCAAAATAATATGCACTGAATTTCAAGTTTGCTTATAGTAGTTTCTTATAGATACAGTACCATCTGAAATTACATGTATAAAGTTCTGAGAATGCCACATATTGAAAAACAGCAAGAACTTATTCAAAGTCCTAATATTATTTTTAAAAATATCTTTGATGAGTCTCTTTTTAACTTTGAAAGATCTCTTCATTTGACATTTTTTTTCTTTAGTATATAAGTGTATTTATTGCAATATATAATTTGGATACCTAAGAAATAGAATGCAAAAGACATTGCAAATTTTTGCCCCTATCTCCCTCTTGAATGTAGAAGGAAAATATTTTTGGGGTCCTTGCCCATTATATGATGAACTTCCTTCTAGGTAACCATTACATAAACACAGCTGTTCAAAAGACTGGGATACCTGGCTTCCCTGGCTGCTTGGAGCATTCACACATGATTTTAAACTCAATCCTTTCAGCCAAACCAAGTAAAACTGAACTTCATGTAATTTGGCTTGATCTTGTGAATGCATATGAATCAGTTCCTAATAAGCCAATTCGAATGTCCTTTGAATTTTTCATTTTCCCTAGAAAGGTTAGAAAAATCATAATGAAATGTTTCAGAGCAGTGTTTATGTAATTCACTGAGCCCTTGAGGTTAGCATTGTGTTGGGGTGTGTGATTTCATCACTGGAATTCATATTACGGTGTACAGTCAGCACTGCAAAGGGGGTGGAAACAAAGGAACAAATGGTTTATCCTGCTCCAAGAACATTCGTGAATGACATCACCATTCTGGTCCTGTCTAAGATCGATGCCAATGAACTGCTGCAGTGCTACCATAAGTTCTTCATGTGGGTGAGAATAAAGGATAAACCCAAGAAATGTTGGAGCTTATCATTACTCAGAAAGATTCACTTCTGCCAATGTGTTCATTCACTTGTTACAGACATATATGAAAACTGGCACCAAATAGTGAGCAGTAGAAGCAACCCAAAAATCAGAATCCAGCCTATGAACCAAGGAGATTATGGTGGTGACCCAAAACAATTGAGCTGGCCTAGGCAGCACAAGCAACCAGTTTTTCTCGGAAGAGAAAACAAGAGATGGTGATTGAAGAAATCAAGAATTTCAAGGAAGAGCAGTAAACAGCTACTGCTGTTTTTCAGTCCAAACAATGAGCATGGATGAAGCCATCATGGAATATCCCAATTGCAATAGAGTTATTGGCAATGTCATTCCTCCTGCTATCTCTTTCTTACTAAATGTGGAGAATCTTAAGCTGTGAGGTACATTGACACCAATGTATATGTATTATGTCTAAGTGATTGAAATATTTTACATCATGTGCTCTCTGCATGCTCACAATCACTTCAGATGTATATGTGACATCATAACAAAGTGTTGGAAATGGTCATGGACTTAGTACACTGACAAACAGCCTGTAATAGCCAGAGGAGGTTAGATCTGTTTTCACAAGGAAGGTGAAAACCCTGTGTGGAAGACCCAAATAACTTTCAACATGGCACTGCTGAGTGATTGGAGGGTATTAATTGATCTTAGAAAACCTTTTCAGTTTCTAGTACATGCTGTTCAGACAGATGCATGCCTTGACATAGTTCGATTCACAGAGGTGTGTTCTAGTAGAATTGATGGTTCCATGTTAGGAAAACATGGAGAAGGCACACATGCAAAAAGAAAAACTGCTAGCAATCATTGCAATTTGAAAAATCAGGATGGAAAAAAAGTGGACATGTAATTAGCTACCTGTCAATGTCAGGTTCCATAAATTCCTTGGGCAGTCAATCATTTCTTTCCTTTTGAAAGAGGGCATCACTGGCTGGTGTTTGAAGTGTGCTTCACATTGTATCCAGACTACAGCTCAACAGGCATCGAGTTGGATCAAGTTAAGATTAAAAAATAAAAAGTTAACTAAGACTATGCTTGCAACACCATGCTACTTCCGATGTGAAACAGACCCGTTTACCTTCCATTCTACATCATTGATAATCACCACTATGAGTGTGTTGTGTATTAGTTAATGATCAAAAGCAAACACTTTTAGCACCTTGTTAAAAAATCTGACTTGCAGTTGCAAAAAATAGGTTGAGACTGACATATCTATACAAAAAAACCCAATATCCTGCCCAGTGGCAAAAGTTGCTGGCGGCAACATAGCTGGTAATACTGCGATAGCCACTGAAACTGTTACCTCCCCTGTTTGGTAACTGATGTGGGCAGTATACTAAAAGATATTGTCTACACTTTTCAGTTTTTTGAACAAGAGTAGAGGTTTAACCTTTGTTTTTAGTTTAGGATTGGGTTGCTGGTTCCTTTTAAAATCTACTTTCATACTATAATTCTAATGTTTCTGTCTAAACTCTAACATTTTATTTATTGTTTATTTACTTTTTTTCCTCAATAGAATTACACTACTGGCCATAATTATTAGGCCACCCTGGTTTTTTAAAATGATTGATGTATTTCATACTATTTTTAGTGAATAATTCTAAATGAAAATAGAATGTTTTTTGTTATTATTACTTTGCAAAATTTTACAAGGCAAGGAAGCAAAGATGAACTCGTCTGAATCACCCTAAATTTTCTTCATTCTTTCATTCTTTCATTGATGAAACTGCAATATAGGTAAGTATTAAATATTTATAAATTCATTTGATGCACATGTTATTGTGCAATATTAACAAAAGAACCATTCTATCTTAATTTACAATTATTCACTTGGCAATAAATACTAAAAAATAGTATGAAATACATCATTTTTAAAACTTTGGGGTGACCTAATAATTATGGTTGGTAGTGTAGATAGGTTTACTTATTGTCTGATTCACACTCCTATATTATCTTTTGAACAGGAGTAAAGTTTTATCCCTTGTTTCCTGTTTAGTATTAGGTTTTTGGTTCCTTCTAAAGTCTACTTCAACTCTATACTTCTAATATTTCTGCCTAAACTCTGAAATTTTTTCACTATTTTTTCTCCTTCCCCAATAGGAGTATATATGTTTTCTTATTGCTTGGTTCATAATCCTTCCCAGTTTTTGAACAGGAGTAGGGGTTTATTTCTTGTTTCCTGTTGAGGATTGGGTCTCCGGTTTCTTCTAAAGTCTACTTTCACACTATACTTCTAATTTTTCTGACTGAACTCTGAAAAGTTATTCAATAATTAAATCCTGACCTCTTCAAGTCTAGAGTTAGATGCAATCTTTCTTGTATAGCACCAAGAACTACATTCTTCGCTCTTACTTATGCTCATACAACACCACACAGTAACCTGCCTACTTTGAGTGGCTCTTGGGCCTTATATTGGGTGAACATTAGTTAATAAAATAAATGTTTCAAATTTATTCATTGAGTGTATGGTTTTCATTTTTGTGGGTTTTTCCTTTTTTTATTGCCTTCTTCATATTTAGCAGAAACATTAATATTGTTTGCAGAAGTTTCTACATTTTATAAAATTTTGGCAATGTTTAAACTTTGTACATACAAAGAAATGATGTGTCAAAAGAATGGTTATTCCTTTGATACCACAATTACTGTACATTCTCTTGATTTCCTTGCCAATTTTTATTGTTTTAAAAATGTGATGATTAGAATTTTAATAAAACCCAAATATATGAAAGTAAAATTATTTACTTTTTTGTTCTTGAAAATTGACAACAAAAATATTAAACACTATTTTTTTTTCTTTTTATTTATAATGCTAAACAAAAGAACCAGATTTAGGAAAATTTTGAACACTGAACTACTATGTAATATCAGTTTTTCTGTGTCAGTGAATGTTTGATGCTTTTTTCACAGATGAAGAAGACTTGAAGCAACTGAGATATGGTTCTGCAGAAGAATGCCAATTAATTCAATATATAAGTAATGAAGAAGGTTTTTATGAAAAATAGAAAAGGACACTTATACTTAGAATCAGAAAGAGATAGGTGATATTTCTGGAACACATAATTAAGAAAAAAGGCTTGGAGATTTTGACACTCACAGGACATACTGATGACAAGAGAGAGAAGGAAACAGTGAGTAAAAAGACTGAATAAATAGATAGCAGAACAGGGACTGGAAGAGATAGTAAGTGGACAAACATTGCTAAGCAGTACAAAAGACAGGAAGTTGGGGAGAGCCTTGATTGACGAAAGGACATGACACATAAAAGAAGAATGCAATGGACTTGGTTGAAATTTGAACTCAGCTCATCAATTAAACTTTCTACATATATCTTACCTTGAAAATGTAGTCAGACTCAAGAATACCCCAAACCTCAACTGGAACTTGCATATATAATAACTAAAGGTGTTACAAAAATAGCTACTTGCTTGTGCCACACCAGAAAATACCTGACTCCTCCTACCATACTTTGTCTTCACAAAAGCCAGAAAAAAAATTGAGTATTGCTACCATATCTGGACTCAAGCTATCCAATTCTCACTTTTCAGTCTTGAGAGAGTTCAAAGGCATTTAGAGGGCTTTGCCGGATTTAAATCATTTTCCACCCTATAACCCAGTTCACAAACAAAGCATCACAAGCTTATTGCCACTCTGTTGCTACTTCCATAGCAAATGTTCAGATGAGCTACATTCCTTTGTTCCTCCAATTCAGGCCATCACATCTAGGATCTGCCATGTCATATACAAAGGGTCAAATTGTATGAATCCATCTCTTCTCCCCAGCTATGGGTTGAATATTAGGACTTTTATCTAGAAAAATAATTTCTATTGATAAGAAATTTGTAAATTCACTCACAAAAAAGTATTATTCTAAAATCCCAAAATATATTTTGGCTTTAAATAATGCACAAAAGGTTGGTATGCCATAAAAAATGTGAATAAACCAATGCTTCTTACTTTTACTATCATACATTCAATCAATAACTGTCTACTTTGAGTGATTCTTGAGCCTTGTATTTTTTTTAATAAGTTCTCTCCAAACAAAGGAATAATGCTACAAGGTGGTTACTGGGAATGAGAATACTCCAAGAGAAACCAGAAACCCAACCCTAAATAAGGAATAAGCCTTTAGTTTTGTTCAAAAAACCAAGGAGAGGTGTGATCTGGACGATAGGTGAACCTATCTACTCCTGGGTGAACCTTCAGTAAAAAAGAATATTAGATTTTGCTAATTTGTTAATACTTTATATTTAAATAGGGAATTCTCCATCACTTATTTTGTCTTCTAAGTTTAATTCCAAATACAAACATAGCTAATGAGTTAATGCAAGCTGCACACATTTTAACAAATAATGACATGGTCTTATTCATACAAGCTGAGTAAAGTGTTGCTGGTTAACCTATAATAAATAGGTGTGGGCTCTTTTACTATTGTTTGGCAAATCTATGGATTAGTGAGAAAACATTATTGACAAACTTCTTTACAGAAAAATCTAGTTTCATTAATTATTGAATTATATTCATGACTGAACAAAAGAAAAATTACAAGAGGTGTGGGAGGAGGCTAAAAAATTACAATATGAGAAAAAGTACTAAAATTTAAAAATAATCATTAGACATTACACATAGTTTTGGTCATGTTTCATGGAATATATATATATATATATATACATATATATATATCCGAGTGAATAAGGAATGAGGAAAAATTTACAACATCCAAAACATTAATTTAAAACAGTGCTCAATATATAATATAAAGCCGTGAATATTTATTATAAATTATATTTTAGAACATGTTCAAATTTTTTTTATAATATAGATATCTGCTACAAATTGTTCATTTTGTTTTGACATTGGAATTACAATGTCTCATCTCTTTCCAAACACTTTTGGAAGTTAAAAACGAAAATAAAACACATAAAGTTAAATGGAAAATCCTCAAACAAGCAAGAACAGCTAAATCAATAGAGGAACCATGTTTCCTTTGTCTTCAAGAAAAAATTGAAATCATTACATACATGAATAGTGACAAACTTTTAAACCAGAGGCATGAAACTACAGTAAACTGCAAACACATTAAAGAACTAACCTTACAATCATACTAAAAAATACTGCAAAAGCCAAAACTAGGATGCCCTACAGATGATAAACCTTTATGGTACTAACAACTCTCTTACTTCAAATTTTACTTATTACACACCACAAACTATAATCTAATTTAAAGTTTTATAGGAAAAAGTGATTTCCTAAATTCAAAATTAAGGTTAAATATACAAAATTAGATAAATTATAAAAACTGTGCTTAAATACAAAAATATTCTATAGTTGTACAAATAAACATTAAGGATAGGTTAAATCCCATTCCTTCCAACCCTTTACACCTCCTTACTCTCCCCCTATTAAACCCAAAGAATAAAGGCTAGTCAGGCGGCCATAAACCTATACACCATTTTTTGATGTTAAATGTCTACAAAATTCCTGACACTTTCATTAATCAACTATATCCCCTACCCACCCCACTTTCTTCAAAATTCTAAGGACAATTTACAAGACTTATTCCTTTATCGCTAACCCCCACCAACATCCCACACACAACTCGTCAAATATAAGAAAAGAGGCTTTTCATTCCTTTCCACACCACCTGATGAGACATTGTAAGTTCAATGTTGAAATAAAATGTACAATTTGTAGTGGATATCTATATTTAAAAAAATTTGTACATGTTCTAAAATATAATTTATAATATATATATATATATATATATATATATAGAGAGAGAGAGAGAGAGAGAGAGAGAGTGGTCCAAAAGTAGGTGGACAGTAAATGATAACATTAATTTTGAGATTACATATACAATTATATTTACTAATACAATCATTACACTGACTAGTAAATTTTATTGCGTATAATAATACAAAAGCACTGAAATTTTTATCAACACAGATGCTCAAACTTTTGTCCATCACAATTTACACAGTTTTGAAGTCTGCCTGCTATGCTACAACAAACATTTTTGTACAAGTGTCTTTGTGTATTCATTTCTTGAAATGCACTTCTTATGTAATTTTTCAAATCACCAACACTTCTTCGTTTTTCGACTATAAACTTTAACCTTGAAGAAGAAATCCTTGGGGTCAAGTCAGGTGAACGAGCTGGCCAATCAATTACACCTTTTCAGCCAATCCATTTCTCAGGTGATTACATTTTTTATATTTATTATTCAAATTTAACTTACACTTGTTTGTATATCCTTTGTGTTAAAAGGTAATTACTTTCTGAATAGCCTAATATACGTAATATCTAACATATTATTATATATATGAGATAAAATATACATAAAATATTTGTATATTTTATGTTATATTTAGTTTTATTTCTATTTTTAAATAGCAAATAAGAAAGAATAAGCAGAAAAAAATGTTTAATTCCATTATCTGAGTTAATGCTATTAGCTTTTAGATAAGGTTTTTTTTTGTCAAAACCCTTGTTTTTTCATGAAAACCTTTTTTGGGTTTATCAATATATTGGCAACCATACTGAATTTTAATAATTCAAAATAAATCAGAAATAAAATGTTAACACATTAAATTTTTTCCCATGAATATTTGATTATTTGTGTATCTTTAATTATTAAAATTTAAAACAGGTGTAAAAAAAATTGATGAATATTTTTTATATTTAAATTTTGTCTAATAGCAGTAAAGACATATGATTTACTTGTTTTGTTTTGGCTTAGTTTGCTTCATGCCATGTCAACTTTTTCTAGGTTAATCAATACCGAATTCTGTCATTTCAAAAAAAAATATATATAGGTAGACAAGTGTCAGATTTGCATAAGAGTCAAAAATATAGATTGGTTTGGTTTGCATGAGAGTTAAATAGTTAAATATAGAACCCATTTGCATAAGTGTTAAAAACAAATAGTAGACATTGTAGGGATACAGAAGGTGATTATCTTCCTTTGGTAGAGATGTCACATGGGTTACATGATGGCTATTTAATGACATTGCTCCATAGAGTGATGAAAGCAGCAGTCAATTTCAGTTTGTTTACAGCAGCATAACCAAGTGATTGTTTTTTAGCCTGGGCCAAGGGGTCTGGGATGAGGCTAAATATTCCTTCTCAGAAGCTTACAAGTCCATAGGGCTGTTTCCATTTGAGAATATATCTACGTCAGATATAGAAAGAAACTGTGGCTTTAATTTGTCCTCAATGTGAAAAAAACCCCAAAACTCACCATTTCCCCTTTGTGGAAGATATCCTCACCTGGGACATAGTAGATGAATACAGGTTGTTTGAAACTGAAGTCCTAAAAATGGCTTCTCCAGAAGCACAGAAGAATTTCCATATTATAAATAAGACCTTTACTTTTTTGTTTCTCCTTACATGCTTCTTTGCTTTGTAGATATATGTGATATATTATTCTCTGCATGGAACACATGTAAATATGTGTATATCATTTTGTGAATGTCATAGTGGTATAAAAGTTTCTTTGATAACAAAGCGTGTTTGTAATTCCTTTTCCTTTCACCCATTCTGTTCTATTTGTGAAGTATAGTGTTATATCACCTACATAATAATACCCATAGTGAGGGAAATTAAATAGGAGAAGAAACCTTCCTTCTGTAGCTATCTACCTCATTATAACATACTCCAGTTTGTACAAGTTAAAATGATCAATACTAATCTGATTTGTATGAATGTTATTGATTTGTTTTTCATGGCTTAATGCAATTTTATAATCTTTAAGAGTACTTTAAAGCTGAATCATGCTTTAGATTGTAAAAATAATACTTTTTGTATTATTAGATTTAAAAAAAAATTTTTTTTCAAAGTACAGTTCCCACTTCTTAATCTTGTGCTGGGGTGAGGAGATGCTACTTTTCCCCAGGGTATTTGCATCATAAGTGAATGTAACAAACCTTACTGGAATTTGAACTTGGTTCCCTAATTTTTAATTGCAAGCCACTATCCATCATGTGTACATGCTCTGTTTGCATGAGTATAATAAAAGGTAGACATTGGTCTGTTTCTCTGTTTGCACAAAAGTCAAAAAATACATATAGGTTTTGTCTGCTCAAAAGTAAAAACAGAAGACCTCACTTGTTTTAATGGCGGCAGGGGTACTACTTTTCTGTGTAGGATGCAGCTTGCATATTTCAGAACGCAACCAAAAGAGCATTATTATTTGCATTTCAAACTAACACCTATAAAATCTATTAATGTGAAGAATCAAAATACCCATTCTTCTTCTTCTATGTGCCCTGTTCTTTCAGGACGTAGGCGATCATGGCTTTCTACATCTCCCTATCTCTGGTGGCTCTTAGCACACCTTCTCCTGTTACACCATGCAACCCTCATTCCATCATCCACCTGATTAGGTCCTTCAAATAAGTTATCCATTGTTTTCCCCTGTCTCTTTTGCCCTCTATCTGGCCTGTTAGTATCAAGTTCTCCAAGCCCTCCTTCCTCATCGCATGTCCCAGGAACTCCAACTGTTACTTTTTGATGCTCAGTATTAGTTTCCTTTTCATTTCCATCATTTCTAAGACCTCGTCATTGCTCACATGCTCGATCCATGATATTCACAGCATCCTTCTGTAGAACCACATTTCAGTTGCTTCAAGTTTTTCCTTCATCTTTCTCTGCCATATTGAAGAACTGACAACACATAGCAATCCAGTACTCTCTTCTTTGTTTCTATTGTCCTGTTTCTTAATACTTTACTAAACTTCTGGAATGCTTCCTTTGTCACACCAATTCGCTTTCAGATCTCTGTGTTGCACTTTCCGTCTTCTGTTATAACCCTTCCCCAGGTATTTAAATTTTTGTACCTGCTTGATTCTAGTATCACCGACCTGTATTTGGCATATTGGGCTGCCCTTTTTACTGATGACCATGCATTTGATTTTCTTGCAGTTTATTTGTAGTCCTTTCTCGTCACTCTCTTCAGTTACCTTCTGTAGGAGGTCTTGTAGTTTCCTTTCTGTGTCTGCTGTCAGTACTGTATCATCTGTGTACCTTAGGTTGTTTAAATTGTAGCCTCCAATGACAAATCCAGGCATAACTTCTAGGGTCCTCAAAGTATTCTTGCTGTACAAGTTGAACAGAACTGGTGAAAAGACACATCCTTGTCTTATGCCCCTTTCTATCTTTGTATATTTGCTGAATTCATTACCTGTTTGTATACAAGCAGTTTGCTGCTAGTAAAGATTCTTGATTACTTTTAAGTCTTTCCCAAATATGTCAAGGCTGCCAAGCATCTCCATCAATTTTTTGTGGCGTATTTTGTCAAACGCCTTCACATAATCAATATAGCACAGGTATAAGTCCTTCTTCGTTTGTATTGCCCTTTTGAAGAGCATCCTAATCATAGACATGGCATTCCTTATTCCAGTGTCTTTAACGAAACCACACTGTTCTTGTCCTATCTCTGGCCTGATTCTGCTTCTCACTCTATTCATCAGGATTCGGAAAATCAGTTTTGTTATATGGCTCATTAAACTGTGGTTCTGTGGAGTTTGCACTCATTTGCTCTTGGCTTTTTAGGTCGTGCCATGAAGATAGACTTGTTGAGTTCATCAGGTATTACCCCACTATTATAAATTTCATTTATTATTTCTGTAATTTTCTCTATACCAAATTCTTCTAGGGCTATCAGTAGCTCTATGACTATGCTGTCTGGTCCACCTGCTTTGTTTCTATTCAGTTTGGCTATTGCAGATTCCACTTCAGACTTTAATATTTCCAGTCCGTCCTCATTTTTGTGTATTAACGGTTGCTCTCTGTTGTTGTGGAACAGATCTTTTATATATTCTTCCCATCGTTGGAGTATTTCCTCTTTCTCCAAAATGATTGTTCCATCCTTGAATTTTATACATCCTGTTGAAGAGCAGGTTTTTTTGTCCTGTCAGTTCTTTTATTTCTTTATGCATGTCTGCTTTATTAGTCCTGCTCAGTCTCTCTACTTCTGCACATTTGTCATTGAGCCATTCCTCTTTAGCCTGTCTGCATTTTCTTCTTATTTCCTTGTGTAATTCCCTATACTCCATTCCATGTCTTGATATCATTTTCTGCCTTCTTTGCATCATGTCCAGAATCTCTTCGTTTGTTTTTTCTACACCTAATTTCCTTTGGGGCAATGTTGTTTGCTGATGTCACTATTGCTACCTTTAGTGAGTCCCATTTTGAGTGTCCTTTTCCAATTTGTTCTTCGTATTTGATTTTCATGTTGTTAGTGTATTCTTTCTGTAGGTTGAGGTCATTCACGGGTGTGTTGTATTTCAGTTTTGGTGCTGCAATCTCTGGAGTTTCACCTTTAGTTTGCAGATGACTGGGACATGGTCACTTCCACAGTCAGCACCTGGATAGGCTTTACTTTGAACCACTGCATTTCTGAATCTTCTGTTTATGGTTATGTAGTCTATCTGGTTTTTGTGTCACCTCCTGGGCTTCTTCATGTCCATAGATGTCATAGGTGTTCTTGCAACCAGGTGTTAGTTATTATCTGGTTATTTGCTGTGCACCATTGGACCCATTTTTCTCCTCGTTCATTGTGGATTCCTAAACCAAAGTTGCTCATTGTTGTACCTTTCCTCTCCTTGCCTACTTTGGTATTCAAATCTCCCATGATGATTCTGATTTCTTGGCTTTTACATTGAGCCTTGGCATTGTCTAGAGTGGAGTAAAAAGATTCTATTTCTTCCTCAGAGATTTGTGTTGTAGATGACTACAATTGCTATGTTGAACAGTCTCCCTTTCAGTTTGACCAGGAGAACTCTTTCAGAAAACTGACAGTATCCCAAAACACATTTCTTCATTTCTTTGTCCAGTATTAAGCCGACTCCTTTTTTATTATTTTTGCCTCCTCCGTATGTTATCCTATAATTGTCACTGCTGAAGTCACCATTATTTGGCCATCTGGTTCCACATATTCCCAGAATATTGATTTTCAGTCTGTTCATTTCCTGCTTGATATTCTCTAGTTGTCCACAGTTGTTTAAAGTCCTGGTGTTCCATGTCCCCAAGGTATTCCTTTTCTTTGTTGTGCACAGTCACAGAGTAATGGTCCAGAGACACCTGTTGCTCATGTTGTTCCTTCCTGGGAAAGGGACAGATTTTGGGAAAAACTGTCCCCTTTACACCGTTGTTGCTAACAGTCACTGGATAATGGTCAGGTGACACCTGTTGCACATGTCGGTCCTTACTGGGCGAGGAATTGCTCTCTTTGAAAGCAACCCCCTTCATGTCGTTAGGTTTAATATATTTGTGTTGTAGAGCCATGATTATATGCAGGATAAATAGATAGTGGAGTGGTATCCTGTTGCTTCTCCACGGTGATTTATTGAGACACCACCTCGAGTTAGATGGCTGTTGACTCATCAAGAGTTTCTCCTCCCTTTGTAGGTTTAATTATTTTTTTAAAACTACCTGGTTGCTAACATCCCATTAAAAAAAAATAAAAGAGGGGTGGGAGAAAGAACATAAATATTAAGTATATACTTAGTATAAGTTCAAACAAGTAGTTGTGTTTAAAAAAAATATGTCAATTCTCCTAGTTACACTTAACTAGCAAAAGAGAAAGCATTTCATTTCCAGGTGACATAGGTATTTCATTTTTAGTAACCAGAAGATATTTTCTTTGAAATTTAGTAGTTTCCCAAAGAGACCTTCTGTTTCATTTGGATAATTCCAGCCCATGCATATTTTGCAATATGAACCTGAACAGCACGTGGTTTAAAGTGGTGGGGGAAGGGACAAAGGGAGGAATTATACTGCTATTAAATATTTTACATTACAAAACTCAATTCTAAATTAAACATTAATATAGTTATAAACTTGAGAACAAAAAAAAATTAAATTACTAAGAGAATATTAAAAGCCAAGCATAAAAAACAGTAAAACGAAGAATTTTTTCATTTTTTTTTCTTCTTTCTTACCTACTACTCTAAGCTACCAAAAGAATACCACAACAGTTCACAAAACTTAGCATCTCATTCCCAGTAAACAGAAGATATTTTCTTTGAAATTTCATAGTTTCTCAAAGAGACCTTCTGTTTCAATTTGGATAATTCTGGCTAATGCATATTTTGCAATATGAACCTGAACAGCACATTGTCTAAAGGAGGGAGGAGGAGGAACAGAGAGAGTAATTATAATGCTATTAAATATTTTACATCACAAAACTCAATTTTAAATTAAACATTAATATATTCATAAACTTGAAAAGAAAAAAAAATTATTCTGAAAATAGAATATTAAAAACAAAGCATGAAAAACAATGAAAAGAAGAATTTTTTTTTCTTCTTTCTTACCTACAACTCTAAACTACCAAAAGGACACCACAACTGTTTGCAAAACTTAGCATCTCATTCCCAGTAAACAGAAGATATTTTCTTTGAAATTTCATAGTTTCTCAAAGAGACCTTCTGTTTCATTTGGATAATTCTGGCCATAACTAATCCAAAAAAAGAATGCATGTGCAATATCTATTGTCTGATACACTATTTGATATCAGTGTTGGCATCTCTTGGCTATGTTTCCCCAGTGACATTGAATTAAATGATCCAAATTAATTAATTTGAATTAATTATTTCACAAATCATTTTGAAAGTTCTCACCATGAGTCCACTAATTAAAGCAAGCCATGACCAGGCCATCTAATAATATGGCTGACTTTTCACCTTCCCATAATCCACTACATTTCCAACCTTTCCCTGAATACATGACCTGAACTTAAACCATCTGTGCCTTGATGGACTCATTAATTTCTTGTTTTTGACATTGTTGTTGGTTGCATTGCAGGTTACAGCTGAAGAAGACCACTAGTCCCCAAGGTCTTGTCATAAATTCTTTGCCAAAAGTAATGATACCTTTTGATTATCCTATGGGGAAAATTAACTCTGAGAATGTTTCAATGAAAAGTGGTAAAAAAAAGAAGAAAAAAGAAAGAAAGAAAGAGAATTCAAATAAAAGAGTGAGGGGACAAAGAGAATCAGGAAGAAGAAAGGTATCAGAGGGAAATTTAAAAAAAATATGGAATGAAGAATGGCAAACAAATTTAAACAAAAAAAAGATAAGAGTTGAATAGAGAGAAAGAGAAAAGTAAATAAAGAGGATGAAAGAGCAAGATAAGAGAGAGAATTCAAATGTGTTAATTGGGGAGAGAAGAGAGGAAAAAAGGCAAGTAGAATGAAAAAGAAGGTAAAAAGAATATATATAAAAGAAAAGAATTAAATGAAAATGAGAGAGAAAAATGTCAGAGAAAATGGAAATGTCAGAAAGAGAAAAGGATAGGATAAAGCAAATAAGATAATATTTATGTGAGAAGTAAATGAACCAGAAAGAGAGACATATAATATAATAAAATTTGAGAAAGGTATGTGCGTTGTGGTACAGTGGATATCAGCTCGGAACGAGAAACCGGGTAGCCGAGTTCGAATTCCAGTTGAATCCATTTTATTCACTTACGCGCAAATACCCTTGGGAAACGTATTAATCCGTCTCTTCCTTCCAGTTATGGGTTAAATAGCAGGACAGATTGGGTTCTATAGCCTTGGTCGGCAACCAGTCTACCGCAGAAAGCAATGGCAAACTTCTGCGGGATAATCTTCTGCCCAGTCAGTCATGTCTCTTTCGAGACATGATCCCCCAAGCGTGTATCCCACGTATGGCACTTAACTGACTGATTAATCTGCTTTCTCCCTTTCTAGCTATTAGCTATTAGCTAAATAGTAGGACAAATTGGGTTCTATAGCCTTTACAGATTTCTTATTGAGACGGATGCATAGGACCTTGAGATACACCTGCATCCACGTAAAAGGATCTGGCATCTAGGCCCTACTCTTTTACCAAAATGACTTTCATTTTATGATTCAATAGGAATAAATGTTTCTGATTATCAATAATCTTCCTGATGTCATCAGTTTCCAAATAGGCATTTATGCAGATGACACCACCATTTACTCCCATCTCAATAAGAAATCTGTCAAGGAATAAAGAAGTAAACCTGGCTGCTGTTCTTGAAATGAACCCCAATTAGTGGTTAACTGGGGCAGAAAATGGCTTGTAAATTTTAATGCCTCAAAAAGAATACTGCTCTCCTTTAAACATCATAGGAACATTTTTGCCAACCATCAGCATGACTGATGTATGTCTCCTTGAGAACACAAGGTGCCTTCTTCGCCTCACATTTTCAACTGACCTGAAGGGGAATGAATATATCAATTTTAGTAGCTGCATCTACTGCTAGGAAAGTTGGGTCTTTGTGACAGGCCAAAAAGTTTTTCTTGGCAGAGTCCATCATGCACATTTATGAATGTACCATTCGTATGTGCATTGAATACTGTTGTCATATCTGGTCTGGTGCTTCTGCTATTTGTCTCAAAGTCTTCAACAAAATGCAAAGAAGGTTATGCAATGTAATCAGTTCTGACTTGGCATCTCAAATTCAGACATATTTTTACTAATGTGACATGGCTTTCCTCTGTCTTTTCTACAAATATTTTCATGGCAACCACTCTGACAAACTTCTTTCTCTGGTGCCCTATGCACATGAATTTAAGTGTGCTACTAGTTTGGCATCTACCATTTTACCATTGAATAGTTAAATGTAACTGCAGCTTCTACTCCAACAGTTTTTTTTTTCTAGAACTTCTCACCTGTGGCACTCCCTTCTGTTTACTTGCTTCCCTGATAAGCTACAATCTCCAAAAATTTAAATGCAATGTCAACAGCCATTTTTCGTCTTCATAAATCCTGTTCATCTTTTATTCTTTCTTCAAAACCCCTTGTAACCCACTCTTTTCTCTCACTGTAACCCCCTGTGCACTAATGGTGGCCTTGTTTTGCTTATGGTGCAATGATTAAAAACTAAAAATAATACTGCTGTAATTAAAAGGGAAAGCAATAGCAGAAGTACCAGATGCGACAGCAATATTCAAAGCATGGATGAATCATGTGCAGGTATGTGTATATATACACTACCTGTCATAATCATTAGGCAACTCCAGTTTTTTAAAAAAATTATGTATTTCATACTATTTTTAGTATTTATTGCTAAATGAAAATAGAATGGTTCTTTTGTTATTATTACTTTGCAAAATTTTATAAGGCAAGGAAGCAAAGATGAACTCGTCCAAATCACCCTATATTTTCTTCACTCTTTCATTGATGAAACTGCAATATAGTTAATTATTAAATCTTCATAAATTCATTTGATGCACATGTTATTGTGCAGTATTAACAAAAGAACCATTCTATTTTCATTTACAATTATTCACTTGGCAATAAATACTAAAAATAGTATGAAATACATCATTTTTTAAACACTGGGGTGGCCTAATAATTATGGCCTGTAGTGTATATGTGTGTGTGTGTTAATAATTTCAAATTTAAATATATATAGATATATGTAATAGTGTCCTTATGTATGCATGCATATTAATGGATTTTTGGATTTAGGTAAAAGAGAATAAACTACTTGCTTAGACATTGCTAAATAAAATGAAATTTGAATTTAAAAATGTTAAGTTTCAGCATTCCAATATCTTCAGTATTTCATGTTAGTGCATATTATAAGTGGTACTTACATTTTTATGTTTCCCCACTCTCCTTCCAACACATATATAATTCTATTAAAATTATCACTACTTTAGTCTGATGAAGTTCTTCTAGAAAATGAAACATGTCACTCAGAATTTTAAAAATTTTCTCATTCATATGTACATCTTTATATATAAACATCAATGCGCACGCACACACACACACACACACACACACACACACACACACACACACACACACACACATTCACATTTTGTGTTGATTACTTTTATCATTCAACTTTTACAAATGACAAATAATATTTTTCAGAGAAGTAGGAAATTCTGTCAGAAATTTTGGAAGAAAAGTACAAGAAATATTTCTTTTTTACTTTCTTAAGTCATCATCATCAAGGTAAGTAGAGACAGTTGGGGAGTTTTGTAGACCAATTTCTTGCTTGAATGCAATATTGCGTTCAAGCATGATACGGACTGACACCACTCTGTATTAATCTCAGTGTACACTTTTATATCTGCATATGCTTTATCTCTGATATTGAGCACTTTTACCCATAAATATAGTGATGTGGACTGGTGATGGGACCACAAAATGATAACTCAAAACACGGTGGTAGGGTTAACAACATATAGTAAGTCAAAAATAGATACAAGAGAAAAGAGTAAATATAAGCTTGGCTTACTAGTGACTGACAGACAGACAGACTGTGCTGAGCTGAACTGAAGCCATGATAGTGGTTAACTCTCAGTTAATATACTGGTAGGAAGAGTCCATAGTTAAGCGGGTAATGCCCTACAACACCCCACTTCCAAGAGCTTTTTCCCAAAAAGCTGTTCAATATTTCTTCTGTTTTGGATCGACGATCAAAGGATCCAGAAATTTTTTTCTTCCAGATCGCCTTATTTTGGGTGAAGCTTGGGGTGCCTCGAGATCAAAACTCTCGAAGATGGTGTCTATCGGTGATGATTCATTAATGTCGGTTGCCCGACATTTCCTCAATTGTTTCTGATGGCACTTGTGTGTATTCTTGAGGCCTTGAATTATATATATGAGATCTCCCACTCTTTGCTTTACTGTGTCTACTTTCCAAAACATCATGTTGTCCTTATAGACTTTGAACAATACTTTCTCACTGCAGGAGTAATGTTTTCTGGGGTGAGTAACCGTTTTTTTTTTAAATTTTGCCTGCTTAAGAATGAGCTTATCAAATACTGATCTTATCCTTCTTGTGAACATCGTTTCTGCAGGTGAAAGTCCCATTAATGTATTAGGGTTTGGTGTAATTCGATACACCTGCAGAAACTGTTGCAACATTTTATCAGTCAGTGTGCCCTGCACTTTTTTAAGTGCTCATTTTAAGGTGTCTACAAATCGCTCCACCTGTCCATTGGACCTAGGTTGATATGGCAGGGTCATAATGTGTTTCACCTGGAACGTTTCGCAGAACTCCTTAAATTCACCAGATTCAACTGCGTTCCGTTGTCTGTCACCACGCAATCCACCATGCCAAAATGTGCGAACAGTTCATGAAGGAAAGCTATTGTGCACCCCGTGGTGGGCCTTTTACATCTAAGAACTTCCAGTCATTTAGTGTGGCTGTCAACATCTATGAGGTAGTAATGGTCTTCCAATGGACCCACAAAATCGATGTGAATCCTCTGCCATGGCTGATCAGTCTTCGGCCACGGTTTGCACACAGCTGTTGGAGCTTTAGCTGCGAATGCGCACCCTTTGCATGCCTCAATCATGTCAGCTATATTTGTGTCCATGTTTGGCCAGTAGATGTAACAACTCATGAGACTTTTTGTACGTTTTTTTCCCAGATGTCCCATATGAAAGTTCCGCAGAATTTTCTTTTGCAAATTTTTAGGTATCACCACTCTTTCATTATACAACAATACATCGTCACATAGCAAAAAATCCCAGGCACACTTGAGTCTTTATTGTAAATTTTGTTCTTGGTAGTACGGATAAACTCGTCTTTTAGAGCCTCTCTTTTGATGTCTGATAGTGTTACTGGAATCTATTTTATGGTGTTCACAATCATGTTCTTTATCTCGCAGTTTGTTCTTAAGGTCGCGATTATCGAGTCTTCAAATATTTCTTTGTTTTTTGGAACGAATCTAGACAAACCATCAGCATGGCAGATGTTCTTGGAGGACAGGTACTCAATCTTGAAATTATAGTTCAGCAGAATTGTACCCTACTGTATAAGTCCGTTCACAGTGTACACCGATTAGTCCCTTCTTAGATCCGTATATAGTCAGCAGTGGTTTGTGGTCAGTCTGTAACGTAAAATATCTGCCATGTAAATATCTGTGAAACTTGGTAACGGTGAAGAGTATGCTTAACACCTTCTTTTTGATCTGCGAATATTACTTTTCTGCTGGAAGCAAAGTTCAAGACGCATGCACGATGGATTTCCTCATTCTATTCAGAAGTTTGTGTAAAATGCAGGCGCCGATGCCATAAGAGCTGGTATCGCTTGCTACTATAATGTTCAACTTTGGGTCATAGTGAGTGAGAGAAAGGTCTGAAGTGAGTGTGTTCTTTATTTTTTCGAATGCAGATTGGCCCTTCGGTGTCCATTCCCAGGTTTTGTCTTTCTTTAGTAGTTCGTTAAAGGAGCACACGAGTTGTGCATGTTTTTAATGAACACCTGGTAAACATTAGCTAAGCCTAGGAAGCTTTGTAGTGCTTGCACATTATCCGGGGCTAGCATGTCCTTGATCACCGTAGCCCTGTCTGAATCCGCTTGTCAACCGTCTTTGTTAATGATATGTCCCAAATATTTTATTTGCGTCAAATAAAAATCACATTTAGTCTCCTTGACTTTGAAGCCATTTTCTTGAATTTGTCAAATATGCTTAGTACGTGCTCCCGATAGTCTTTCACCTATTTACTAGTAATTAGAATATCATCAAAATAGGCAGTTGGGAAATCAAGGTCACTCAGCATGGTGTCCATAACCTGCTGAAAGATAGCAGGCACGACCTTGACTCCAAAAGCCAGTCTATTAAATTTATACAAATCTCTATGTGTATTTATACAAAGAAGTTTGGAACAGTTCTCCTCAACCTGGATTTGTAAATATGCATTTGATAAGTTAATTTTAGAAAAGTTTTTGCCACCGTTTAATTTATTAAATTTCTCTTTGGAGCTAGGGAAAGGATAGTGGTGGTCTTTTAGTGTAGCATTCAATCCCGTTGAGAAATTAGCATATACTCTGATTTGGCTTGATTTTTTCTTTACGTATACTGTTGGTGCAGCCCATTCACTGAAATCTATTTTAGACAGGATACCTGCATTTTCCAATCTGTCTAACTCTTCATTGATTTGGTTCATTGCTGCAAACGGAATGTTCCTTTTCTTTTTAAACATGGGCTAAGCATTAACTTTTAACTGGAATTGTGCTTTTATTTTGGTACATTTTCCTAAACTGCCTGAAAACATATCAGGGAATTTTTGCTTGAGTTCCTGTTTCAGTTCCTCTATATTGGAGGTTGTACTTTCTATTTTATGACAAAACATACTTATTGGACAGTTTGAACTTTTCAATCCAATCTGTTTCAAATAAATTTTCTGTATTTTTCATGAACATAAGCTTTTAATTTTTTTATTATTCCATTTAATGTTACAGCAAAAAATACTTCACCTAAAATATTAATTTTGTCACCTGTTACAGAATGTGCTGTTTTCTTTGTTCTTAATAAAGTTGGCTTTTTCAGTCGCCTCCAGGGATGCAAATTAATAATCGTAAGGTCAGACCCAGAGTCAAGCTGGAATTTTATTGTTTTGTTAAATATTTGCACAATTACGTATTTACGCAAGTTTCCATGGTACTCCATATAGTGCCCTGGGAAAAGGCAGTATCGTTCTCAGATGTTTGTTTGCCATTTAATGATTTGTACAGTAACTCTTCTATTTGACTTTGACGTTTCTCGCTTTTTTTAAGAACTTGCTCTTGGAAATCTTTCTGCTGTTTATGAAGTTCCATAAACAATTGTTGCTGTTGTTGTTGTTGTTGTTGTTGTTGTAAAAGTAACCACTCTTCAGTTTTCTGCTGTCGTTCATCACTTTTTGCTGATGATCTAACTGAGCTTTCATCAACTGGATTATTACTTTCTGAAAATCTTTCATTTTTTTTATTTCAGACTAAAACAACCAATTTTTATGTGAAAAACAGAGAAGAACAAAACTAACTGTAGTCACAGTTTTTTGTAAGACGTACGCAAAAGAAGAGAGGCCACAAAAAAATCTATTTACAGATTTTTTTTTTGTAATACCGTTGTTCCGAGCTTGTTGAAGATTTTTCATGCAACACTTAATTATGAAGTTTCCCACACTTAATTTTAAGTTGCCAATATTTTAGAAGGGACTTGTAGATTATTTCCTGATGTGGCGTTTTGACTGGAATTCATTCCAAAGTTGTTTTATTTTTTATTTTTCTCTTTTTAGAAGCAGTTGCAGGTTGGTTTAGATGGGGTATTTTTTGGTACTTCGAAATTTGTTGACAGATTTAATGTGAGGGAGGTTAACACTTTGTCAGTCACTGTTAGTACACTAGCTCAAATCTTCATTCATTGCTGTGGATCTGAAAACTGGTTTTTAGTTTTTCGAAGTTCCCGTTCGCCACTTGATGAGGAGAGAACTCTTTTTATGAACTCGTATTTTCTTGATGTTTGAAATCCTCGTTGCCAGTTGATGTTTCAAAATCTTCGTCACCAGTTGATGTGGACCGGTGATGGGACCACAAAATGATAACTCAAAACACAGTGGTAAGGTTACCAACATATATTAAGTCAAAAATAGATACAAGAGAAAAGGGTAAATATAAGCTTGACTTACTAGTGACTGACAGACAGACTGTGCTGAGCTAAACTGAAGCCATGATAGTGATTAACTCTCAGTTAATATACTAGTAGGAAGAGCCCATAGTTAAGTGGGTAATGCCCCACAACATATAGAATACCTTAAAAAACTGTCTTTATCATGTATTTATGTATTTATATATATATATATATATATATATATATATATATATATATATATTTTTTTTTTTTAAGAAAAGATGTATGACAAAGTGGAAAAAGTTTTTATGTGACATGTTTTGTCTTTTATGATCTCATCAGAATAGATTCATTTGCACTGATGTGACAGTACATGTGCATGAACAAGACATGCTTGGAGTTTTAAATTTAGAAAAAACATTTTTTTTAAAATGTTTTCAGTATATAATCTAGCCAATACTATTTTAGATTTTTTTTTCTTTTTGTATTTTTTATCTTCGATTTTAAATGTCCCACATTGTGATAACAGAAGACATGCCAAAAATAGTGAAACATTGTAAGAACCTAGATAAAAAGTTACTATTGATGAACTAACGATTAAAGCACTTTCTAAAAAGTTTATTTTTGTGAATTGTTTTCTCTTTTAATTAGAGTAGCATATTTTATGTCAAAATTTTAGTCTGTCTCATGATCTATATACACAAAAGTGAGTGAGGAAGAAAAAAATGACCAAGGAGTAACAGGGACCCTAAAATACAGATCATTTTCTACAATAGATGAAAATATTAAGTGCAAAGTCTAAAATAAGAAAATGTAAATTTTGTTACTATAGCAACCAGAAATTATCTTCCTAAAGACTCATTATCTATGTAGGGCAGCTGTTGTTGCTGTCTCCCACCCCATCATATTTCATGCTTTTTTTCTTACTTTCATTTTTACAAAATTCTTCACATGGTTCTTCATTTTTGTTTCTAAATCTGTTTTGTTCTTCTTACCTTGATCTATTTGCTGTGTGCAAAAATATCCTGCATTTCTTATTTTTAAAAAAGTGATTTCCTTTTTAATTCAGTCTCTCAGTCAGTTAAGTGCCATACGTGAAACACGCTTGGGCGATCATGTCTCGAAAGAAGATTATCCCTGCAGTAGGTTGCCATTGCTTTCTGTGGTAGTCTGGTTGCCAGCCAAGGCTATAGAACCCAATCTGTCCTGTTATTTAACCCATAACTGGAAGGAAGATACGGATTAATACCTTTCCCAAGTGTATTTGCGCGTAAGTGAATGCAATGAATTCAACTGGAATTCGAACTCGGCTCCCCGATTTCTCATTCCAAGCCAATATCCATTGCACCACAACGCACATCCAATTCAGTCTCTAGTTTTCAAAAAAAAAGTGCTGAGAACTTTTGCACACATCAAATATTTAGCAGTCTATCTTTAAATTTAATTTAAACCCTTGTTTTCCTATCTTTCTATTTCCAATGTTTTTTATTTTTCTCTCCTTTTTTGTTGCTATTGTTTTTCTCAAAGTTTTTGCATTATATCTGTGTCTTCTTTTATGTGCCATGTTCCTTCAAAACATAGGTGATCATGGCCCTCCACATCACTTTTTCTATTGGTATTTCTCCCAAACCTTGTTCTGCCATCTACTTGCTCAAGTATCTTAAGCAATGCTTTCCTCTGCTTCTCTTTCTCTGTATCCATTCTATGAGTATCAAATTCTTCAAGCCCTTCTTCTTTATTACATTCCCCAGAAACTTCAGCAGTCTCTTTCCTGATGTTAAGTATAAGTTTCCTTTCTAAAACCTTGTTGTTGCTCATGTGTTCAGTCCATGGTGTCCTCAGCATCCTTCTGTAGAAAAGAACAGTTTTATCATTGTTTTCATGCTCATTCATATCATCATCAATATTTTGAGGATGTGAATGAACATTGAAATATTTTTAAAAAATACACCATAATTTAAATATATATATTAAGTTGGAATAGAAGTTAGTGACATTTGAACAAAAATGTGGGCTTTCTTAAATCCATCTTTTTACATGCTACATGTGTCGATTGTGATCTTTCTTCAATACCTCTTTCTACATGCTACATGTGTAGACTGTCACCCTTCTTCAACACATCTTTCTACATGCAACATGTGTATACTGTCACTCTTCTTCAACACATCTTTCTACATGCTACACATGTGGACTGTCACCCTTCTTCAACACATGTTTATAGTTGCTACATGTGTGGAATGTCACCCTTCTTCAACACATCTTTCTACATGCTACATGTGTGGGATGTCACCCTTCTTCAACACATCTTTCTAGATGCTACATGTGTAGACTGTCACCATTCTTCAACACCTCTTTCTACATGCTGCTTGTGTAGACTATCACTCTTCTTCAATAATCTTTCTTGATGCTACATGCATAGACTGTCACCCTTCTTCAATACATCATTCTCGATGCTGCTTGTGTGGGCTATCACCCTTCTTAAACACATCTTTCTACACACTGCATGTGTAGGCTGTCACCTTTCTTCAATACATTATTTTACATGCTACATATGTGAATTTTAAATGTTTTTACTTTAAAAGTGAAGATGAAGAAAAATGACTGCATTTTTATCATTTTTTTTTTTTCTGGAAAGGTTAAAAATGCTGTACAAACAGCAAACAATATATCATCCATTCATGGAGATGATACTGTAGCTGAGAATACTATTTGTAAATAGTTTATTGGGTTGAGAGCTAGAAATTTTGATCTGAAAGACAGAATGTTCCAGCAAATTTGCAGTCATTGATGATGAGCAAATCAAAATGCTGATTAAAAATAATGCAGATCATATGACAAAGACAATTATAAATGTACTTCATCAATGCGCATATACAGTTACTTGAAAACACTTGGATACATGAATGGCTATGATGTTTGGTTCCTTCAGATATTTACAGGAAAGAAGATCAATGCAATTCTCTACTCAAGCATAATGAAAATCTCCTATTTTCAAAAAGAACAATCACGGATGATGAAAAATAGATTGTTTACGACAATGTGGAGCAAAATATGTTCTGGGGTAAACAAAATGAATTACCATTAACCACTTCAAAATCTGGTCTGTGTCTAAAGAAGAGGATGCTATGTATTTAATAGGATTGAAAGGTATTAAGAGCTCCTTTGATTCAATTCAGATAAATATGCTTCAAAATTAGATCAATTAAAGGTAACAGTCAATGAAAAGTGCCTCGTTTTTGGCTAATTGGAAGGATATCACCTTCATCAAGTGAAAATTGAGAAAATAATAACCTGCATTTTCATCACTTAATACTCTTTTATTTTCAAGAAGGACAAAACTGAATAAATAGCCAAAAATACATGTGCCATTTATTGAGATAGTGCCATAACTGAGTGCACTGTTCATAGGCAGTTTACTAGTTTCAGAAGTGGGAATTTTTATCTTAAAACTGAGAATGTTCCAGCAGATCTACAGTCACGGATGATGATGACGATGATGATAATGATATTGCAATGCTGGTTAAAAATAATCCACGTCGTAAAGATACTCCTCATATCTCATACTAGCGCTGTATGACATTGAATTCTTTATGTGCAAATACCCTTGGGAAAGGTATGAATTAATCTCTTCTCCCTCCAGCTATGGGTTAAATAGCAAGACAGATTGGGCTCTATAGTTTTGGTTGACAATCAGTCTACAGCATAAAAAATGGCAATCTACTGTGGGAAAATCTCCTGCCTAGTTAGTCATAGATTGAAAGAGACATGATTGCCCAAGCATGTATCATGTATGATACTTAATAGACTTAATCAAGACATTTGATAACATTTGGATATGTGAATTGCTATGTTTTACCCCTTCACAATTTAACAAGAAAAATTGAATGGAGTGCATTTTCACCTATTCTCTGTTCAAACACAACAAAATAGACCTATTTTTTAAAAGAATGATCCCAAGTCAATGAAAAGTGGATTGCTTACAACAATATGGAGTGAGAAAGGTTTTGGATAAAACAGAATAAGTTACATTTAACCACTTCAAAAGCAAGTTTGCATCACCTCCTTTGGAAGGTTAATGCTGTGTATGTGGTGGGATTGGAATGGTATTGTGTATTGTGAGTGTCTTCCACAAAACCAGACATTCAATTCTGACAAGTGCTGTTATAAAGTGATGGTTAACAAGCTAGTTTATTTTATAAGAACATTCCTGTTTATTTATCTGAGACAAATTCAGTTGGTGCTGGACAGTCACTTTGTGTAACAACCCAAGAAAACAATTACCAAACTTAACTGTTTTCAAAAATACATGAGATGTTGTAATATTATCGAATGTTAGTTTTGAAATTTTGATTGAACAGGGAACTTTAAGTCTTCAGTCTACTACGCTCCATATTCACTATTTTGAATGAGCTTAAGAAAAATGTTAATTACTTTCACTCATACATAAAGTTTATTCATTCAATCAGCAGACAAAGGCATTAGTAACATGAAATATGAAAATCAATGTTTAAAGATGATAGGCCTTCACTAAATACTACTCTAGGTGAAATATTGGACACAGTTTTTTTTTCTTTCTTTCTTTCTTTCTATTTTTCTTATAACATGATTTTCCTTTCTTTCTTAAGATGTTTTGTCATTCTCCTTACCAATTTTAGCTTTTCTTTCTTTCTTTCTTTCTTGTTTTCTTTAAATATTCTGTCTTTCTCCCTATCAATCTTAGTCTGTTCTTTCTTTCTTTTTTGCAATATTGTTTTTTTTTTGTTCTCAAAAAGTTCTTTCTTTCCCCATACCAATCTTAGTCTGGTCCTTTTCTTCTTACAACATCATATCTCTTTTTTTTTTTTTAAATGTTCTATTTTTCTCTTTACCAATATTAATCTGTCTTTTTTCTTTCTTTCTTATAACATCACCTTTCTTTTTTTCTTAAAATGTTCTTTATTTTTACCAATCTTAATCTCTTCTTTCTATAAGTATTTGTTTTAATTGCATTTCTCATTTGTTCTTATTCAACAATTTTTCATTCTCATTACTTTCTTTCTCATATCATCTCTCTTTCTTATTTAAACCTTATCTTTTCTTCTTCTTTCTTATAATGTAATGTTTTTAGTTTTTCTTTCAAGCTTGTCTTTTGTTTGTTTTTTTTCTTTCTAATTTCTATCTGTTTGTTCTTTCTTACCAATCGTATCCATCTTTTTCTTTTTTAATCTGTTTTTTACTTTTCATTGCATTTCTTTTTTATCCTTATTCAACATTTTCTCATTCTTCCTGCTCTTTTACTATTTTCTTTCTCATGACATCACCTCTTTTATTTAAACCTCATATTTTCTTATCCTTTCCCATAATATTATGTTTTTGTTATTCTTTTAATGTTTTCTTTTAGTTTCTTTCATTCTTCTTACCAATTTCAATGTTTGTTCTTTCTTATGAATTTTAACCATTCTTTTCTTTTTTTCCTTTTTTTTTCTAACAGCATCACCTTTCTTTCTTCTTATCAATCTTAATCTGTTCTTTCTTTCTGGTAGCATCATCTTTTTTTCTTAAAATGTACTGTCTTTCTCTTTACCAATTTCAAGTTTTTCTTTCTTTTAGTATTTGTTTTAATTGCATTTCTGTTTTATTCTTATTCAACATTTTTTAACTCTACCTTCTTTCTTTCTCATAATATCATCTCTCTTTCTTATTTAAACTTCATCTTTCTTATTCTTTCTTATAACATCATTCATTTTGTTTTTTCTGTAAACTTTGTCTTTTTGTTTTTTTGTCTTTCTGTCTAATTTCTGTTTGTTCTTTCTTACCAGTCTTTTCCTTTTCTTTCTTTCTTCAGACTTAATCTGTTTTCCTTCATTCTTTCTTTCTTACCAGTTTTATTTATTTCTTAACAATTTTAATCTGTTTTCTTTTTTTCTTTTAATTGCATTTGTTTTATTCATATTCAACATTTTCTCATTCTTCCTGCTCTTTCTTTTCTATTTTTCTATTTTCTTTCTCATGACATCATCTCTTTTATTTAAACCTTATGTTTTCTTATAACAACGGCTTCTTTTCTCGAACTTCCTTGCCTGTGGAATTCCCTTCCGCATGCTTGCTTCCCCAACGGTTATAACCTCCAGGAGTTTAAATGTAAGGTCAATAGACACCTAACACACTAACCCTCCCATTCTCTCCAATTCTCCCCCTATGTACATCCTAACTCGTCTGTTGCCCTGTGTAACCCCCTGCGCTATAGTGGCAGTGGAATGCCTTGCTTGGGGTGACATGATTAAAAAAAAAACAAAAAAAACATTATGTTTCCATTTATCCTTCTAATCTGGTCTTTATATTTGTTTCTTTTTTTTTCCTTCCCAATTTCAATCTGTTTCTTCTATCTTAACCTTTTTTTTCTATTTCTGTTTTAATATATTTCTGTTTTGTTCTTTTTTATCTCCAATATTATCAGTTTTTTCTTCTTTTCATCCTCATACTTATCTCTCTCTTCCACTCTTTATTCATCAAAGTATTTTTCCTTTTTCCAGGACTGTTCTCCATCAACTCTCACCTTTAATTTACACTATTACACTCTTTCAATTTTATTTCTTTCCCATTAAAACTTAACCTCTTACTCATTTCTCTGTTTCTTTTACTTACTTTTATAGAAAATGTTTTATCTACTCCATTTCTTGGTTTCACTCATTTCTTTCACATTTTTATTCTTCAAATTCTTCCATCTTCTTTTATTTCCCATAATGCAATTCTTCCTCCTCCCCTCTGTCTTTCTCTTTCCCTTTCCACTTGAATAGTTAGTTTTCCCAGTCTGTTTGTCTAGCCATTTGTCCATCTTGATTATTCAATATCCTAGTTGGGGTTGGACAGGGATTGCCTCCCAAGCTAAAATAGCCTGTCAGTAAAGGAGAGTTAACAGAATGATTGGAAATATTTGCTCAGTTATTTAATGGGAAATAATACTTTTACTGTCTATTGTTGCTTCACTGGTGATGAAATCTGTCAATAGATATAATATCACAATAGAAGGCATCACTGATTCCAGTCGTTCATAATAGGTTAGGTCATTTTTATTTTTCTTCTTCCTCTGCTTCCATTATTATGGCACTCACTGTTTTCAATCCAGCTTTCTCTAGGGATCATGTGATAGCAAGTTCTTCAGTACCTCAACAGTATTTCCACAGTATTTCAACTAACATTAGGTATTCTGTCATTTGAAAGGTTTCTTTTGTAATGTAAAGTCCTAATATTACTCCATCTATTCACTCAATCTTCATTTTTGTCAGTTGTCCAAAGGCAGTGCAACATCAAATCACACAGATTATCTCTTTGTTTACATGACCAATATATAAAAATAATATATAAAAATATTATTATCAAAAGTATTTTTATTTCTTCTAAACTTTTTACACCAAATTTTTATTTTATTTTATATTAGTGGGTATCAAAAGTATTTTTGTTTCTTACAGCCCTTTAATCTAAAGGTAATTTCATGTAAGCATCTAAAGACTATCAATGATTCTACTATATTAATTTTATTATTTTTATATATTAGGTTTTTTATCATGCTAAACATTATTTTTAATGGATACTCATGAAAAATTTTGGGAGATCTATGATGAAATAAGTTTTGCTTAAATGTACAATTCAGCCTTGCCAGGCTAATTGGTCCTTTGTAGCTCAGTTGTTCAGAGCATATTAAACTTTACAATAGCACCTTCTGCTCAGAGAGACATAGGTTTGAATCCTGCCAAGGAGCGTAAATATTTCTTTAAGAATTTTCGAACATTCAGGCCAGCAGATAAAATAAATAAATATAGTGTTTAATAAATAAATAAATAAATAAAGTGTCTATTCAAATATGAGTATCATTTTTTTTTATAATTGTATTGCTCCAAGCAAGGCATTTTACTGCCACTGTTGTGCAGGGGGTTATATAAAAGAAAAGTTATGAGAAAGAGTTACAGGTTACAGGGGGTGTCAGGAAGTGGGTAAGAGAAGGATGAGAAAACTAATGAGAGCGGAGTGGACAGAGAAAGGAGCATGAGAGTAGAGAGGAGGCAAGTTAGTTAGATAGAAGATGACTATTGACTTTACATTAAAATTCTTGGAGATTGTAGCTGTCAGGGAAGCAAGCAAATGAAAGCGAATTCCACAGGTGAGAAGTGCAAGAAAAGAGGCTGCTGGAGTAGAATTTGCGTTTACATTTTATTGGTTTCACAGTAAAAGGGTGGGATCTAGTTGCTAATCTTGTGGCTTGAGTAAACTCATAGATAGGGGGCACCAGTGAGCTAAGTTCATTGGAGCAAAAGTCGTGAAAGTATTTGCAGAAGAGACACAAAGAAGCCACATCGGTGAGAAAGTGACTGTATTTGAGCTGCCAAATTGATCACATTACAGATTCTCCATTGGATTTTGTCAAGGACATCTAGGTGGATAGCAGGAGCACCCACCCAGATATGGCAGCATTATTTAATGCATGGGCAGATGGTAGATTTGTATATGTGCAAGATTGTTTCAAACAGGAAAAACTTCCTGGCCCTGCACAGAGAACCGACCTTCTTAGCAGCAGATTTGGTTATGGATTCTATATAGTCATTCCACTTGAGGTCTGTTGTGAGAATTAATCCAAGGAGGTGCAGTGTTTTATTTTCAGGGAGATTAGCCTGATCCATGCTAATGGGCGGGAAGAATGCTTGTCTGAGATGGTTAATAGATAGCAGCTTTGCTTTGGAAGCATTAAAATTCACGAGCCATTTCTTACCCCAGTCCACCACAGATTGGAGGTCCTTTTTAAGCTCAGCAGTGAGGTTTGCTTTGTCAGATTTTTGATCAAAGCAAGAGTAAACCATAGTGTCATCAGTGTATATGCCTATTTGAGATCTTATTACATTGGGGAGATCATTAATGTAGATAAAGAAAAGCTTAGGACCTAGAATAGAGCCTTGAGGGATACCCGTATTCATGTGATAGTATTGGGAGACATGTCCGTTCAATACTACCTTCATTATGCGATTTGAAAGGAATGACTGGATTAGGTCAAACAATTATCCAGTTATATCATAGCCTTGCAGCTTGCATAGAAGGCCAGCATGCCAGACTCTGTCAAACGCTTTGGAGATATCTAGGGCAACATTTTGGGCTTCGTCGTTCTTTTTGAGAGCCTGGTGTACATACTCAGTAATGGCCGTGAGCATATCAGCAGTAGACCTGGTGAACATTTAAAATGATAAAAATTTGTTGGATTAATAAAAGATTAATAAAAGATTCATTCTAAAAATATTAGTGGGTATCAAAAGTATTGTTATTTTTTGCAGACCTTTACTCTAAAGCTTATTTCATGTATATATTAAAAGGATATCTATAACTTTACTTTTAATTATTTTTTATTAATTCCATTATGCATTTTGTTTTCTGTGTTAATAACAGATATAATTATTGAGATTCTGGTAATTTTAGGTCATTATATTAAACTGGCTCTCACTACCACAAAAGCTGTTCACAGAATTTGGAAAGTGAAACAAATTAAGAAACAATACTTGACTGTATTGCACAAAATATGTTGAAGCATTTTAAATGTGGTACACCTAGAAATAAAGTCAACCAGAAAAGGTCTGTGCATCAAGTACCTATTATGATACTTTAGGACAGGGGTTGGCAACTCATTTGATCCCACATGCCAGATTGTGTTATAATGACGGGTTGCGGGCTGGACAAAGGCCATTAATGAAAAATTAAGGAAAATTACATATGCAAACCTCTGTCAACCTAAATATTTAAAATCATAATGAAAATGAACATTGAGAAATCAGAAAAACAAAAGAAAATCTAAAATTAAAAATCACCTAACAAAAATGACTTTTCCTCAAGGAACATCAAAATACTTTAAAGTGAAAAAAATCAACCAAAGTGAAATGGATGAAATTATGACGTGTAGGTTTGAAACTGTTATTGAGAATTGTACCACAAAAAACCACACACACACATCAAACAAAAACAAAATGCATATACCCATACATACGAGTACAAATAGTTGCAAACATATACACTTACGTATGATAGATAAGAACATGGCCCCTTGAAAGATTTCAGCAACTTACATAGGGTAGGTAACAAGAGTAAGCGATGGAGGGGGTGGCTGTTGGAGGAATGAAATAGAAAGCCGACTGAGACAACATTGTCCCTTTGAAGGTGTCCTCGCCTAATGTCTGTCACCAGTCGGTCGGTCAAATCGGCTCTCAGTTTTTGTTTTATATTTATTTTTTTATTTTTTATGCAAAAATTGGAGGTTTTGATTGGGTTTTGATTGTGTTTTTGTGGTAATAGTGTTCAAATTCGGTTGGGTGGATCAGAGGAAGATAAGAGCAGGCTTTTTATTGAAATTGAAAGCCTCGCCTCTCATTTTAAAAATAGAGTCACTGGTAATCAAGGCTCGCAGGCCAGTCAAAATGCCTTCACAGGCCGGATCCGGGATGTAGGTGGCTGACCCTTGCTTTAGGATTCAAACCACAGCAAAACCTGCCATGGATAAATTGTCACCTAAATTACGCAAAATTGAAAATAATTTGACATATCATTTTAGCAGATATATTTACCAAAATTACACAAAAATTGTCTTGAAATACTAAAAATTAAATTTATTCAATAAAATTGCCATTGACTTCAACCACATCTATTAGAGAACTTCAGAATCTCCAGCAACTCTTCTGAACAGACTTCTTGTTTAAGTTTGTAAATGCTGCCATAATCTTTGCCTTAAACTCATCTTTGGTTTTACATAGTTTGGTTCATCTCTCACTCAACTGCACCCCACCCATAATAATCAAGGGGGTTACAGTCTGGGGAGTTAGGTGGCCAGATGTAAGAGGTGGTGTGGTCACAGAAATTGTCTGATAGATATGACTTGGTTCTCCTGCTTGTGTGACACTGGTGAAAAGTTCTGTTGTCGGGCATAGGATCTTCCAGCAGCTACCCTCTTCACCCAAAACAGCACTACTTTCTCAAGGTACTTGATTTAGGCCTCTGTATTGAGTCTGAGACCTGTGGGAAGATAAATGGAGACATAACATTGCTATCACTAATAGTCACTCCAAAGACCATGATGTTGACTGGATATATCGTCCAACTCTTTCTGAATACTTTGCACTGTCTTGAGATTGACACCCAATTTACCCATTGCACCCTCTATCTATCTATATATATATATATATATATATATAATCATGTATAATCATGTATACAAGGTGTGATGAGTAAATTGTCAACATTTTATATTTGTAATTTTATACATGTGTTTTTTTATTTTGATGATTTCACAGTATAGTAGGATCAGTTGGGCATCATCTGTGAGGAAAAGAGCACCATGATACAATTCACTAAGCCAGGAATTTGAAAATGGCATGATATACCTCTTGGAATTTGTACCGGAAGCTCCAATACAAGCATGTCAGAGTGTTTGGGTGTCAATCTGAGGTAGTGCAGAGGATGAAGCTTGTGTTGTTCCTCTTTGAGAGAGCACCCACCAGAAGAGATCTGCCCCTGGGTGCACTATTTGTGATGATGAGATCATGGGGGAGTATGACAGAGACTTACCTCAATGAAGCAATAGAAGTTAGATTGTTTGCACATGCACTTGTAGACATCATATACCTGCGAGGTGAGCTTCAGGAAGGCAGTGTTGAAATATCATGGTTCACGCGTTATTGGAGAAAGCAAGGCGGACACAAGCGAGAGATCTTGCTTTCTTGCCTGAGACCAAGGACGAATAAAAGGAGCTTTTTGGTTTCAGGCCAGGTGGTCTTTGAGAATCATAAAGGCTACACTGATGTTTAAGAGAAAGAGAGAGTAAAAGTACTATGATTTACGGTATGCAGGGAACGGAGTCCCGAGCAAAGCATTGTTCCAGTTTCTGTGCTAGCAATCAGGAAGAACAGATTTGAGTGGACATTCATTTTTCTACCAACCGCATATTGTTTAAATAATACCATGGTGAAATCTGATCTTCTTTGCTGGATCAATTTATTAGTTTGTATTTTAAAGCTCACTAAAATTTTACTTTTACATTCACAAAGACATATTCTGAATGTGCATAAACCATTAGATTGTATTGTCAAAATTCAATTCATTTGAATAATTCCCAGTGGATCAACTTTCTAGCCTAATGTTGTCTGTTCTTGAGAGTTCTGTCTTTATCTCTGTAAAGGGAATATTTACTATTCTGTTTTGTCTTGTCTACTTTAGTTTTAATATTGTTAGCTTAAATACACTTGTTCTGAAGTTGCTATTGATAAGGAATTCATTTCTACTTTCAAGTATTCTTGGCGAAATGATACCCTTTTTTGTCTTCAATTTCTTTTGTTTCTTGAAATTTTCATGAAGTTGTTTCATTCCATTTTCAGCATCTTTATTTGGGGTTTTCAACTTCTGATTATCATGATCTCTCTCCTTTTACTTCATGTCATCCTCAAGTCTTGCAATTGACACAGTCCTCCTGACTGATGAGTCTTTTTCTACCTCTTTTTTCTTTTTGCCTGAAGTTAAACAGCATTATCTCTGGTTTCTTCTTCTTCTTCTTCTTCTTCTTCTTCTTCTTCTTTTTTTTATTCTTCTTCTTATTATTATTATCATCCTTATTCTTATTTTCATAATTATTATTATTCATATGATTATTTTATTTTTTTTACTTCTCATTCTTATTCCTTCATTTTTTCTTCTTCCTTTCTTCTCATTCTTTCCCATTCTGCATTTCCTTTTTCTATTATTATTATTATTATCTTCTCTTCTTCTGCACAAATTTGCATTTTCAACTGGAGATCTTGCATTATAAGTGTTCCCCATTAAACAGATAGAACCTTTTGTAGAACCAAGCGACACAGACTTCTGAAATAGTGGGATACTAGATTTTATTTTGATATTTTTTGTAATGTAGGTCTTTAAGTTTGGAGATTTGTTTGTTTGTTTGTTTGTTTGTTTGTTCCTGTTTAATGACCTATCAACATCTAAAGGGTCATTTAAGGCCAAAAATGTAGTTTTATTTTAAATCACAGTTGTTGGTAACATATTTCATTCAAAAAGGTTTTGTTGGTAACATTTTTCATCCAAAAAAGTTTTGTTGGTAATATTTTTCATTCAAAAAAGTTTTGTTGGTAATATTTTTCACTCAAAAACGTTTTGTTGGTAAATACTTTCATAGCATTTTGACCCCAGTTTGGGGGTTAACTATTTACTCATAGCTGGGACCCTAACAGGTGCTACCACCCTGGGTCAGGGCAGACCTGGGAACAACAGCAATTAAGAGGTGGTTCCATGCTCCTCACAAACCTCTCAATCAGAGGCATTGCTGCTGGATGCAGTTTACGGTCATACCCAGGACCAGGTTTGGTAGTATTGACCCCAGTATTCTAATGATAACTGGAGGAAGGGGGTACAATAATGGCCTGAATGTTCCATATTCTGACAATTTCAATCTGGAGGTCAATGTACTTTTTAACCTTTTTAATTTCTTTGACATTGATATTATGGTCATCAGGAACAGCCATATTGATGAGGAGGCATTTTCTTGGTTTTATCAATGACCGTGTTGTCTAGCAAATAGATGGCAGAGCAGGGTTTGGGAGGGATAATAAGAGAAATGGTGATAAGAGCTACAAGGGATAGGGATATGTGGAAGGCCATGATCGCCTATATCCTGAAGAGACATGGCACACAGAGGAAGAAGTTTGGTGGCCTCAAAGATGCAATCTGCTTGGCTGATAAAATTCCATAAGAATTTGATTGATTGTTTTCAGTCACTTTCTCTGGTTTATAGTGGTACAATTTCTGTTCAATTTCAAGTTAACTAGACACTAATGCAGATGGCAGTGGCAATAATTTTTATGTACAAATATTCCACATGTGTTAATGATGTAGGTGACATTTATAATAATTATTATGAACAAACAAAATGATTTACATTTTTGCAACACTAAGAGAAGAGCTCATTTTCAGAAAATAAAATAAAAATACAGTGTTTAACAATGTTTCAACAATATGTCTGCCTTCTTCAAATTATGTTTAAAAAACACATCAGTCAGTTAAGTGCCATATGTGATACATGCTTGGGTGATCATTTCTCTTTCACGACATGATTGACTGAATAGAGGATTTTCCTGCAGTAGGATGCCATTTCTTTCTGTGGTTTACTGTTTGCCAAAACCTATAGAACCAAACCTGTCCTGCTATTCAATCCATAGCTAGGGGAATAAGAGATGGATTTATACCTTTCCCAAGTGTATTTGCATGTAAGTGATTGCAACAAATTCAACTGGAATTTGAATTTGGCTCTCCAATTTCTCATTCCAAGATGATATCTATTGCACCATAATGCATACAAGTATAAATATATAAAAAATAAGTTTTCATATAAATGTTGCTTGTCTTGAGAAGAGAGTTGTACAGGTAATCAATACAAAAACAGTGAATGAAATGCCACTAGTTTGAAAGAAATGCAACTTAAACATAAGTAGCATGATGGGGATCATGCTCATCTTGAAATTTTCTGTGAAATATTATGATATTTTTCCTGTTCTTTTTAATCATTTTTGTTACTTTTTAATTCTTTCTGAATCTCCTTTGATTTTTAGAAAATTTACTTCTATTTTTTTTTTTTTCTTTATCAATATCTTTTTTCTTATTTTTTCATTCTTATTCTTCTTAAAACTTTTCTATTTTTTATACTTCCTTTTCATATTTTATTTCTTTCTAAATCTTCCCTGGTTTTTAGAAAACATTTCCTTCTTTTGTTTTCTTTACCTTCTATTTTCTCATTCTTTCACATTTTCTTCTTCTTCAAAACAAACTCATTTATTTTTAAACATGAGTCAGAGTGCTTGTGTTTAATAATGTTGTTATGCTGGCTAGGACAGGGTCAATACAGCACATGATTAAGGATGGACAATATTTTGGGGTTCACTAATTAGGATTCTAAGAAGCATGAGAGAAAAGGCATTGATTCTACAAAATGAGATGTCAGAAGCAACACATAGGAAAAGGGACAAAATATAATGAGATGCTGAGTTTGTAGAAGGCAGTTTACAAGAGAGTTCCAGTTGAACAGTAACAAGAAGAAAAGCCATTTTTCAAAGATGTGAGAAAGAAGAAGAAAGAAAGTGAACACGGAGCTGGAGGATGAGAGATAGGTGAGAAAAAAGAAGAAAGTGAATGCGAAGATGGAGAATGAGAAAGAGGTGAGAAAAAAGAAGAAAGAAAGAAAGATGGAAGAAAGAGAATGAGAGATAGGAAAGAAATGGATAGATGGAGAAAGATGAGAGGGAGATGAGAAATAAGAAGGAAAGTGAAGGGAGAGAATGAGAGAGAGGTTAGAAAGCAGAAGAAAGAAAGAAATAGAAGAAGGATAATAAGAAAAATGAGAAAGAAAAGGAAAGTAATAGAGGAGGAGAATGAGAGAGAGATGAGAAGGAAGAAGAAAAGTGATGGAGAGAGAATGAGAGAGAGGTCAGAAAGAATAAAGTACGTAAGAAAAAAGTGAATGTGAAGATGAAGAATGGGAGGGAGATAAAAAAAGAAGAAAGAAAACGAATGCAGAAATGAAGAATAAGAAAGAAAGAAAGAAAGAAAGAAAGAAAGAAATAGAATAAGGTAAATAAGAGAGATGAGAAAGAAGATGGAAAGTAAAGGGGAAGAATGAGAGAGAGGCGAGGAAGAAGAAAGTAAGTAAGAAAGAAAGTGAATGTGGAAATGTAGAATGAGAGGGAGATAAAAAAGAAAGAAAATCAATGTGGAGATGGAGAATGAGAGAGATGTGAGAAAGAAAAAGTGAAGGCAAGAATGGCGAATGAAAGAGAGAGAAAGAGATGAGAAAGAAGAAGAGAGTAATTAAAGGGGAAAGAGGTGAGAAGCGAGAAGAAAGAAAATGAAAAGAGTAGTTTCTTTAACAAACAAAAAAATATTTCCCATCTTTATTTTATTTATACTTTTGTATATCCTTATTATTCAGTTATATAAATTATTTACAAGTGGACTATTGTCTCTGTCTTTATTAATGTTTTCACAGCTTTTCAGTCATTGCTCCCTTCAGCCTTCATCAGGTGTATATCTATTCAAGTAACTTACCAGGAATTTTGTACTGAATCCTTTATTTAATCTACAGGATTGGATTGTTTTCGTCCCACTGCACACATCTAAGGGTATCTTATGAAGTATTTAGTACTTCTCAGCTAATCCTCACTCCATTTTGTTATTTAAGTTTCCTTACCCACCCATACCATTCTTTGCTAAATATCCAAAATGCATTATGCAAGATTCAATGGCAGTGTAAAAATTTAAATTGCAATCTAAATTATAATAAAATTTAACAATAACAACAGGAAGGTCAATATTTATTACTGATTTTTCTAAGCTTTTTGGCTGATGCTAACCTCCAGGAAAGGAGAATAACTGTTTCTTTTTGCTTTCACGTTTTTCACTGGCATGAAATGGAATAATTATATTGAATTGATTGCTAAAACCGCTGTTAGGAAAGTTGGTTTACTGAGTCATGCTAGACAATTTTTCTTGTCAGAATCTATTTTATAAATATATAAATCTACCATTCATTCAGACATTGAGCATTTTCACCATATCTGGTTTCGTGTTTCAGCTACATATCAAGAGATTCTTTACAAAATACAAAGAAGAATCTGCAACATTATTGGTTCTGACCCAACACCTCAGTTTCAGTCACTTTCCCACTGCCATAACATAGCTTTCCTGTACCTTTTCTATAAATATTTTCATGATAATTGTTCTGATGAGCTTTCCTCTTTGGTACTTTGATTTTATGGATTTAAGTGCAGTACTAGATTGGCAGCTCAGTTTCCTAATTTCACTGTCAAAATTGCTAACTATAACCATAAGTTCTATGTTAATAGTTTCTTCTCGATCACTTCTCACTTGTGGAATTCTTTTCTGGCATCTTGCTTTCTTGTCAATTATGATCTTTGCAGTGTAAATTGTCTTCATCTCTCAACTTGATCCTGTTCTTTTATTGCTCTGATACTTTCTCAGATTCTTTCACTTTCATTAACCCATGTGTTTTAGTAACTGTATTGCCTTGCTTGGGGTGAAATGATTAAAAAAAGATATATATATATATATAAGCATTTGTTGCTTGTTAAATCTGTTGGCTCTTAATTTTTTTAAAAGCTATTTTTTAATGTACTATCTTTTTCATTATTCTTTATTCTCTTTGTTTTTCTATTGTTCACCAAATACAAAGCCTGAGAGCCACTCAAAGTAGGATTGAATGAGATTATTGCATGTGTGAAAGATGTGGGGGTAAGAAATGCATATTATGAGGATATGGATGGTTGATAAGAGTTGGTCTAAAATTTGGAAATCTTAAGAATTTTGTGATTGGGGAAGTATCCTCTTAGGAGTCTTTTCTGCAAAGTAGTGATTCATGAGAAGAAGCTGTGTGAATGGAACTTCCTTCTTTTTAATAAAATAAAAATGCATATCTTATTTTTACACTAAAGTTCACCCAATACAAGGCTAAAGAGCCACTCAAGATAGAATGGTTGTGTTAAAATGATTAGAAAGAAATATGCAGGAGAAGTGGAGGTGGTAAGAAGAGAATATCTTAAGGATAAAGAGGATAGAAAAGGATTAACCCTTGTCTTGAAGAGGTGAAGATTGTAGTGTTCAAGGGAACATCCATGCAGGAATCTGTTCTACAAAGTGGCTGGTTTCAGGAAAAAAAAACACTGTTTGACTGGGACTTTTTTTTTACATTTGGAATACAGAGGAGATGAGGTTTATTTAACTCTGTGGCTGTAGCATGGCACGTCCTTGCACTAAAGATATGAACTGGTGAAACTGAAGAATGAAAGTCATCTGAACATTTGCCATGGAAATAATGATAGAGTAGTGACATGCTGGCAACATAGAACTTATGGACAGGAAGCTGCAGAGTAGAGAATAAATCTTCATTCACAAGATTGGGTAAATGATTTTTAACTATCAAGAATAGAAAGTGTTCTGACAGAAGATAGAAAGTGAGACACTAAGATCTGAAGGCACATTGGCATGGCCAAGGACACATTTCAAAAGGTAAAAAAAAGTATTGAGACACAAGAAAATCTTCTTGGGAACACAGCGCTCAAAGATGAAGAAGAGACTCGAAGCAACAGAAATGTGGTTTTACAGAAGGAAGCTTAGAATACCATGGACCAAACATGTGAGCAACAACAAGGTTTTGAAGAGGATGAAAATGAAAAAGAAATTTATACTTGGCATCAGGAAGAGACAGCTGAGGTTTCTGGGACACCTAATGAGGAAGGAGGGCTTGGAGAAGCTAATACTCGTGGGATGGATAGAAGGAAAAAGAGACAAGAGAAGGTAATCCAAGACATATTCAATGGGCTTAAGCAAGTGGATAGGGGAGCGAGTTTTGGGGAAAAATACCAAGAGGAAAAATTTTTTAGCAACAAGGAATAAGGCCAGTTGGATGTCCATGATTGCTTCTGTTCTGGCACATAAAGAATAAAACGTCTAATTTTGATCTCATCTGACTCTAGTAAAGATAAATCAAGAATTCTGAAAAAGGCTTTGATATCAGAAAAGGCATAGCATGGACTGCTTGTAACAAAATGGATAAGATCTGGAAATCCAATCATGATTGTAAGATCATAATCCAAGTTTTTTGCACACTTATTGAACCAATCTTACTCTATGGATCTGAAACTTGGACTCTTTCCAGCAAAACAACAGCACTGTTTAGATGGATGTTATACTTGTCTTCTCAGAAGAGTACTTGATCTTTCATGGCAAAACCACCCAACTCTAGAAATGATATATGGAGACCTACCAAGAGTATCAACCTTAGTTCAAAAGAGACATGTCCAGTTTGCTGGGCATTGTGCATGTGCCACAGATGAACTTGTTTCATCGTTTGTATTATGGAGGCGCCCATCATCTCACAACCGATCTCGTAAGTTAACCTTTCCAGACAGGATACATAGAGATACATCTATTGCCAAAGGAAGACCTTACAGAAGCTATGACAAATAGGGAATACTGGAAGGGTGTAGTGAGTTCTATCTCAGCCAAGGCCGCAGGATGATGATGATGAAAGAGAAATCATTTCAGAAGAAATCAGGTATTTCCTGGGGTGACAGATCGAACCAACCATTTTCCTAGCATCTTTAGCAATGGATCATATATGTGATGTTTTGAAGTTGATGGAAATATTCATTTATGTACTGTGTCCCTTCAGGATATAAGCATTCATGGCCCTCCACGTCATCCTGTTCCTTGTAGCTCTTAATATATTTTGTCTTGTTATTTCTCCCAAACCCTCCTCTCTCATCCATTTGCTTAAGCCCATCAAGTATGTCTCCTGCTGTTTTTCCTTGTTCTCTTTCCATCTATCTACCCTGTGAGTATCAGATTCTTCAAGCCCTCCTTCTTCATTACATGTCCCAGAAACTTCAACTGTCCCTTACTGATGTTATGTATAAGTTTCCTTTTTGTTTCCATTCTCCAAAACTTCATCATTGCTCATATGTTCGGTCCATGATATCCACAGCATCCATCTGCAGAACCATATATCTGTTACTTTAAGTCTCTCCTTCATCTTTGAGGATTGTCCAGCATTAACTGCCATATAAGAGGATAGATATCATGTCAGAGTTCAGTACTCTTTTCTTTGTTTCCAACAAAATTTTCCTGTGTCTCAGTATTCTGTTTAGCTTTTTGAAAGTGTTCTTGCAAATACACCTTTCAGATCTCAGCATTACATTTTCCGTCCACTGTTAGAATATTAAAATATTTACAAAATTAAGGACACTTTCTTAAATTTCCTACTTCAAAAATATACGTTTCCAGTGCAAAAGAGAGTGTTGTCAGTGATTTTTTTTCAGGTCCTTCTACATCAGGCCCCTTTCCTTGAGTGACACAATCAAGGCTAATCAGACCCTGATCTGCTATGTCCTCTTTGGACCTAGGTATTCATGGCTCTCCAAAAATTCTTGTCCTTTCTAGCTCTTAAGAAATTTTGTCTTTTTATCTCTCCTAAACCTTGTTTTGCCATCCATTTACTAAAGCTTTCTAAGTAAATTATATGTTGTTTTCCTCTGTCTCTCTTGTCTTCAATATATCCTGTGAGTATCAAATTTTCCTAACCATCTTTCCTCATTATGTGCCCTAGAAATTTAAACTGTCTCTTCCTGATATTAAATATAAGTTTCTTTTTGTTTCCATTTTCTCTAAAACTTTGTCATTGCTCACATTTTTGGTCTATGATATCCTTAGCACTCATCTGTAGAACCACATTTCTGTTGCTTCTCTATGTCTGATGAGATTGTCCAGCATTCACTTCCATAGGAGAACAGATATCCCATAGCAGTTCAGTATTCTTTTTTGTGTTTTTAATGACATTTTTCTGGTTCTCAATACTTTGCTTAGTTTTCGGAATGCATCTTTTTCTCTCCCAATGAGCTTTCGTATTTCATTGTTACACATTCCATCCTCTGTTACCAAAATTTAAATATCTGGGAAGTTTATTTATTTTAAATTGTTAATTTGCATGTTGGGCTGTTCCTTTTGCTAACAACCATGCATCATGTTTTCTTGTGGTTGATGTTTTGTTCTTTCTTTTTGCTTTACTTCACTGTAGGAGTTCTTGTAATTTCCTTTCCATATCTGCTATCATCACTGTCATCTACATATCTTATATTGTCAAGGTTATGGCCACACATAATGATGGCTGATAGGATTTCTAGTTCTCTCAGAATTGCATCACAATATAGATTGAATAAGTCCATTGAGAAAGCACACCCTTGTTTTAAACCCCTCTCTATTTTTGTATATTTACTGAGTTTATTTTCTATCTATATGCAGGCAGTTTGCTGCCAGAATAGGTTCTGAATTATTTTAATACCCTTCCAAATATGACAAGGTTACTTTAGCAGTTCCAACAGTATTTTGTAACGTACTTTATCAGACGTATCTGCATAATCTATAAAACACAGGTATACATCCTTCTGCATTTATTTTGCTCTTTCTTATATCATTCTGAGCATAAATATCAACTTCTCTGTTCTAGTGTCTTTAACCAACCTGCACTGATTAATCTTGTCCAATTTCTCGTCTGATTCTGCTGATTTTTTACTTAGTTTTGGAAAGCTTCTTTCACTATCCCAATGCAACTTCTGATTTCAGTGTCGCACTTTCTGCACTTGATTGATTTTGATATCTCCAACTTATAATTTGCTAAAAATCCATGCAGTCTTCTTGCAATGAGGTCTTTTATTTCACTTTCCTTCACTACCATCTATAGGAGTGTTTGTAGTTTCCTTTTTATGTCTGCTATCAACCCTGTGTCATCTACATATCTTATATTGTTAAGATTATGGCTGATAATGAATCCTGATAGGGCTTCTAATTCTCTCAAGACTGCCACACAGTACGGGTTCAACAAGTCCTTCATATTTTTGTATATCTACTGAACTCATTTTCTATTTGCATGCAGACAGTTTGCTGCAGCCAGAATAGGTTCTGAATTATTTTAATACCCTTCCAAATATGACAAGGTTACTTTAGCAGTTCCAACAGTATTTTGTGACATACTTTATCAGACGTATCTGCATAATCTATAAAAGACAGGTATACATCCTTCTGCATTTATTTTGCTCTTTCTTATATCATTCTGAGCATAAATATCACCTTAACTTGTTCTACAGGGGCCCGACAATATTTTTTGGACACTTTAGTATTTGACTTTCTGAGTACCATAGAGTGGCGAAATTCCTTCAATAGAATAGCATAAACATATAAAGACAATACCTGTAATAAAAATGGAAGAAAATTGATTAGGTAAGGAAAAATATTTATTTTTCATCATTTTTTACAAAACACACGCGACATTATTTTTCGGACATCGTTGAAAAACTGTTAATAGTCTGTAATATCACCTTTCTTCTCAATAACTTTTATCAATCTCTCTTCATAATGATCAAACATATACACAATAACATCTCTACGTGTTTCTATTAGTTGTTTTTTGGCATCTAGTATCCGTTCCCATAGTTGAGCCTCTTTCGTTATTGCAGGTCCATCACAGACAAGTTGCGCAAGCATTTCCCAAACATTTTCTATTAAATTTAGATCTGGGTTTTTTGCAGGCCATTCCAAAGTAGTCATATTCACTTTAGCCATCCATTCTTTCATGAGTTTTGACACATGGATGCTGCAATTGTCTTGCTGTAGAACGAAATCATTCCCTATCTCTCTTCTTTTTCTTGGTAGGGCTTTCTCGTCCAGCAACTGTTTGTAGCTTTCGCTGTTCTGTCGTCCTTTCAGTCACTCCAACCATATATTTCCATTAGCAAAGATCATACCCCAAATCATAACTCCTCCTTCCTCCCATCTGTCGTTTGTTCAGTACAGCAGGCTCACCCCTTCTCGACCAAGTACACCATCCATCAGGCCCATCAAACTTGAAACACTTCTCATCAGTAAATATAACCTTCTTAAAGTCAACATGCTTTGTTAACCACCTTTTAGCACACTCCAGTCTTGCTCCTTTGTGTTTCTTTGTTAGTGTAATTTTTTTCTTAGCCTTTGCATACTTCAAACCAATCCTATGCAGCGTTCTTTGTACTGTTCGGACGTTTACATCCAATTCACATTTCTCCTTCACTTTTCTTGCTGTAACTTTTTCTCCAGATGTCAAAAGCCGTGTCACAGTCCTCTTCATTCTCCTTTCAGTCCTCTTGCCAATTAATCTTTTCCGTCCTCTCTTCTTTTTTCGCTCGGAGGGGTTTGTCTTCAGCATGTATTCGACCGTTGATTTCAACAGCTTCCAAATCCATGGTGATCCTTCTGATGCTGAGGCCTTCATCCCACTTCTTCCGTGCCAAACAAACGACTTCTTTTGAATGCATTTTACCTCATTAAACTTAATTGTTTTGCCAGTAAAATAGAACAGATAATTGATTCTAATGATGACAGCTAAGTGTACAAGCAGAAAATTTGCATACAGCAACATATATATGAACTTAGCTCTTAATAAAATAGGATTTTTTGTCATGTCCAAAAAATAGTGTCACGCAAGTTTTCTCAAAAATCACAAAAAACAAAAATTATCAAAGCCAAACTAAAAAAAATGATTACACTAGTAGTGGATTTTCACTCCTCAACTACGTACTTACAATCTCAAAAGTTTTTGGCACTAGTAACCACCTTGAAGTACTTTTTTCAAAGTGTCCGAAAAATATTGTCGGGCCCCTGTAGTGTCTTTAACAAATCTGCACTGATCTTGTCTTATTTTTGGTATGATTTTGCAGCATGCTCTAGTCATCAGAATTTCAATGTCTTGTTATATGGTTCTTTAGGCTGATTTTCTAATGGCATTCACATTCATTTGCACCTGGCTTTTTAAGCAATGTTATAAAATAGATCTACTTAAAATTGTTGTTCTTGCTTTATTTTGATCTCTCCAATTTATAATTTGCTAAAAACCATCCAGTCTTCTTGCAATTGAGGTTTTTTCTTCTTACTTCCCTTCATTACCATCTACAGGAGTGTTTGTAGTTTCCTATCAGCACTGTGTCATCTACATATCATATATTGTTAAGATTATGGCTGCCAATAATGAATCCTGATAGGGCTTCTAATTCTCTCAAGACTGCCACACAGTACAGGTTCAACAAGTCCTTCATATTTTTATACATTTACTGAACTCATTTTCTATTTGTTTGCAGTTTGCTGCCAGAATAGGTTCTGAATTATTTTAATACCCTCCCAAATATGACAAGGTTACTTTAGCAGTTCCAACAGTATTTTGTGACATACTTTATCAGACGTATCTGCATAATCTATAAAACACAGGTATACATCCTTCTGCATTTATTTTGCTCTTTCTGATATCATTATGAGCATAAATATCAACTTCTCTGTTCTAGTGTCTCTAACAAACCCGCAGTGATCTTGTCCTGTTTATGGTCTGATTCTACTGCAAGCTCTTTTTGTTAGAATTCAGATAAGTTTTGCTCATTAAGCTGATTGCTGGATGAAGTTCTCATTTGGCATGAAAATAGATCTGCTAGGGATTTTCCAGTATATCACAACTGCTGTATGTTTCATTTATTATGTCTGAAATCATCTAAGACTACCTACATCTCTAATATAATTCCATCTGCTTCGGGTACTTTGTTTTTGTTCAATTTGGCCAGATTTTATCCCACTTTTTATTATAATATGTTATATTAAGTGTATGGTGGCAGAACAAAGAAGAAAGGATAACAGTTTAGGAAATGAGTAATTGCATTAACAAAAATACAATAAGTGGTAAATTGGTGTGAATGTCTTTCATTAAAAGAAAGAGATAAGTAGGGTTGTAAAAGTTGTCCACAAAGACGTGCAGTAGGAAAGAGAGGGTGAGTTGTGACATACTGTAGTGACGGCCTTTAGCAGATGTTTTATGGAGATGAGAGATCCATCAAGGCAAGTGTTGTAAATCATGGTTGGTCTACTGACCAACTGCCAAAAAAGTCTTTTTGATGGGTTTTTATATCCTTTTCTTAGACTCAGATTGGCTTCAATTTTTCTTTGTTTCTTTAGCTGGGAGTGGGTGTTTTTGGTGAAAATTCTGGATTGTATTTTTATTTGAGTATATAAGTGAAACAGAAGCTATGTATGAAGCCTATACACAGTTAACAAAGTTTTTAGTTCAACATTGTGTTTCTGAGTGTTCGCTTCTGGTCAGTGATGAAAATTTGTATAACATGAATCAGAAGATCTGGTTTTAGGAAGATTATTACAATATTTCCATTCCTTCAATATTTGTGTATTGCTGGTTATTCTCTTTTGCTGTTGAAGTGTCTTCCAGTGTATTTGTTCCATCTTGGGAGTATTTTTCTTTTACTCATATCAGTGTCCTGTATGTAGAGTTTACTTTCCTAAAACTTAATATGTTTCTATTTAAATTTTTAATTGGCTGATTATTGCTTCTAAATTCTATATCATTTAGTGACATTGCTACCAATCAATGACCTGCATGTGTTGATCACCAGTCCTCTACTTAATTCAAGAATTGCTTTTATACTTCATAAGAATGTTACTTTTTTTTTTAACAAGAGTTATTTTTGACTAGCAGTATAGCCCGGCGTTGCTCGGGTGTAATGAAAGCTTTAAAACTAATCCATGGTCCTGGAGTTCAGACTCTTTGGACATTGGCACAAAAGACTAAAAAACAATAGTTGTTTCCAGTTAAAGCAAAACCATAGACTGAAAGAAAAATGAATGGATGTAAATCAAATTTTGATTTCCTGGTATCGATATCAATTAAGTTTTTTCATCGTAAACTGAATTTTGAAGGCTAAATAAGTCCTCTGAGTAAATGGTATCATGGCTGAGACTAAGAACTACAATTATACCTACTTAGAGCCAAACCCGAAGCAAAAACTAAAATAAAAGGGCTGAAAAAATACTGACATACAGGCAGATAAACAGACACACACATAAACATCTTGCCTTTTATATATATATATATATATTATCGATTTTCTGCACTATTGTAAGAACTGCAACCTTGAAACTTCTGAATATCGTTTCTTATGTCTTTGTCTATGAGTGTATCAAATATGATTAAAATCAGACCACTTCTTCTATAACCCAATTTTTTCGATTATCAATCTTTGATACTTATTGGGGGTACCTCGACATAAAACTTAGCTAAGAACACTGGCAGACGCTTATAGTACAACAGTGTAAATTTTCAAGAAAATCGGTTCAGCCATTTCGGAGTCTATAGGTAACGGGGACACACACACACAAGCACACACAAAGTTCCATTTATAAATAAGTTTAGATTAGATTTAGATGTTATCATCTACCCCTTTATATTAATTAGATTTTCTTTTATTCACATTTTCACATTAGCACTTTTGACATTTTGGAAACTTGATGCAGTGCAGTAGTTATCAGGTAAGGTTAGTCTGGTAGTTTATTTCTTGTGAGTTCAGTCCTCATTGGGGATCTTTACACAAAGCTTATTAAACATTATTATTCTAGTTGTATAACTGCTTATAAATGAGTGGTGGTAGGCAAGCTTATGCTATTAGGAATACTCTTAGGTTGTATCCTTGTGTCAGATAATGAAAAGAGAGTGTGGCTGTAGAAAGAAAGAAATCAAGCCAGTGAAAAAGGTAAAAAGAAAGATGGCCACATATGGTCTGGTGTCCCTGCAATATATTTAGAGAATTTTGATTAAATCCAAAAAAAGAACCTGCAATGTCAATGGTTTTGATCTGGCATCTCAGCTTCTGTCACATTTCCACTGCTGTAATATAACTTCCCTGTGCCTCTTCTATAAATCTTTCTTGGTAATTGTTCTGATGAACTTTCGTCTATGGAAACTAGACTTAATGAATGTAATTGCAGTACTAGATTGGCAGCTAGGTCTCATTATTTTACAGTTAAAATGGTTAGATGTAACTGTAAGTTCTATGCTAACAGTTTCTTCTCTTACACTTCTCACTTGTGGAACACTTTTCCAAGTTCTTGCTTTCACATCAAATTTGATCTTAAAAATTTAAATGCAACATCAATTGTTATCTTTTATCTTTTTAATTCCTATTCTTTTATTGTTTTTGTTCTTTAATAAAGTTTTTCTTTTTTTTTAATCTTTCACTCGGTAACCCTTGCAACTTAGTGGTTTTATCACCTTACTTAGGGTGTAATGATTAAAAAAAAAGCCAGTGAAAAGAAAAAGGAAGAAAAAAAAACAAAAGAAGAAAAATAGAGAAAAATAGAAAGTAAAAGAGAAAGAAAGAAAGAAAAATTTAGTGATAAAAGAAAAGAGAGTAAAAAAAACAAAATAAAAAATAAAGAAATAGCAGAAAGAAAAAGACAAAAAAATGAAATGAATGAAAAAGAAAGAGAGAAAAGAGAGAGTGCAAAAGAAAAGTAATGAAATAGAGAAAAAAAGAAATTAAAGAAATAAAAAAGAGAAAAAGGAAGAAGGAGAAAATGTACCTATATTGGCTTCGTAATTGTTATTGCTAGTTTACTAATTCTGTCAAAAGGCAACAGCAGAACTAAAGTAATTTTTCAATTGCATTGGTCATATTTTCCACCTGAGTAATCAAGAACTTTTTATCTATACACTTAACAGTTGTATCATCTAAGAATTAATTCTGCTTTTTTAATCATAAAAGATATAAATATCCAACAAAAACTGATATAAAGTAAAATGTAATAATATACAACAACTTGTTTTCAATACTTACTAATGAGATATTCTGTTGTTATGGTTACACAAAGTATTTTTCACTTATTGGTGTCAAGAAATGCCTCTTGTTACCATGACAACGGAATATCTCATTAATAAGTAATAGCGATCATGCTGAATGGCTGATAAATATATAGTCACAGTGTTTCATATTATAGAATGGATTATCTGTTTTTTCTCTCTCTTTATAACTTTCTTTCTCTTTCTATTTTTCTTTCTCTCTTTCTCTCTCTCTCTTTTTTTCATTCTTTCTAGTTCTTTCTTTCTCCAGCCACACTCTTTGTTTTTATTCTCTCTTCCTTCCGGATCTGCTTTATTCTCTCTTTCTTCTTTCTTTTATGTTCATTTTATCATCTACTCTCTACCCCACTCCCTCTCTCTTCTTTTCCTCTTTATATTAAATGACCTTTTAATACAATGTTTTTTTTACTCTCTCTTTTTCTCTTACTTCCCTTTTCTTTCTCCTTGATCCCTCACTATTTCTCTCATTCTCTTCTCATTCTCTCTTCTATTCATTTTTTTTTACTTTTTTTTTTTTTGCACACCATCATTATAACATTTTCTTTATCATTTTCATAATTCAATGATTTCTTCCCCCCCTGACTTCCTGCTTCTCATTGGCAACCATTCCATCCTGATTATCCCTCTCTCTTTATTCCCTTACTATTTCCTCTCACTGACACTTTCTTCTCCTTACAACACATTAATACCTTCCTGTCAATAATCCTCTTATTTCTACCTTATAAGTTCTTCCTCCTTCTCTCTCTTAACTCTTAGTCTCTCCTTTTTTCCCCTACTTTTTCCCTTGGCTAAAATCAATACATAACAATATTGTAGTAGTCACATGTTTTCCTTCTCTTCATTCCCCAAGTGTTAAACAGTTTTCCTCCCATCTATTTATCTCCTCCCCTTCTTTTTCACACCATTCTCTTCCTTTACCTATCTATATCTCGTTTCCCCTGACACAACCTTCAGGTTTCCCCCTGTCTTCCTTTTCAGTATCTAACATCATCACCAGCTTCTTCTCCCTGGTGCATCTTTTTCAACAGGAACAGGGGCTATTATTCATACATACCATGTGTAATGATCAACTCTGCTAATACTTCTACCTTTACTGCCACCTTTGCTAAGTCTGCTGCTTCTAAAGCTGCCAGTACTGTTTCTGTTCAGGTTGAAAGTTCTACTGCTATAACATCTGTTTGTATCTACTGCAGCAGCAGCAGTACTATATACAGAGATAACACTATTTTAAATACTATTTTATAGATTTCATTGCAATCTATTCCTGCCACAGGTTATTTTTTTATCTTTCTGTGGCTTCATACTGATTCTATCTCAGTGTCTTCTTCAAAATAATTCTTCTGTTAACTTTGGAAGAATCCTAATTCTGGTAAAAGAAGCAAGAATTATCTTCTGCTTACCTTATATAACCATCAGAGAGAAGAAGAAAAAAGAAGCAGTGTCTCATACACAGAATCTACAAGTCACTCAAGACAGATGATGTAAAAGAAGGCATTTACTTAACAGGGGGAGGTTGGATTGTTATTAATTTAAATTTAATTTATTTTTTGCAGCCCCCTTTCAACTGAACATGGAAAAATAACTTGCACACAAAAAAAAAGGGAATTTCATACATAACAGCAACAACTGACATGTGTACAGAATCAATTTTTTAGACATTTTGCACCTATCCTTACCTTTCCATAAAAAGACAAAATCCAAGACACGTATAGATGCTTACTGACAAAACTGCTACTAGTATATTCATGGTAATTCCACATGGTTTTTACTGAACAGTGAAGACAGAACAATTTCAAATCCACAAGTCTTTGAAATTTCTAGCAGAGAATTTTAATATTAACAGGTATGGTCAAAGGCAATGCCACTTTTGTAAACATCCATTAAAGAAGTTTGGAATTGCATTAAAATATTTTACAAAAGCATTTTAAACTCTGAACAGCATTCGCCAACATCTATTTAACTATCTGTCAAATAGTTATATATAAAACTTTGATATATCTAAAACTGCTATATATGAAAACAATTGTATTTATATTTATACCTCTGTTTTTGCAAATCACTTTTGGATTCTTTGATTTTAAATTGTATTTACAACTCCATCAGCAGCTATAAAAAATAGGTAAGTTGTGTTTTCATTTATTCATTTATTTTTAATACCCAAATATCAATGCATATGCGACCAGAGAAATTTAATCAATAATTCACATATACACAAAGGCATGTTTTTATTTATTTTTAAATTGCAACAGATTTTACAATTCTTTACTTTTTGAACATAATATAAAGACAGAGATATGACTGATTACATCTTAGCTGTTATAGGAATCACCAATTTTATTAACTTTTATTTCTTTTATAGCTATATATATATATATATATATATATATATATAATAATTATTATTATTATTGTAATATATATTGTATTATTAAATTATATATATATATAATTTAATAATTTAATTATTTAGTTTTTGGTCATAATTAAATTAGACCACTACATGGTTGTATTAAAAAGTGTTCAATAAAATTGTAGAACTTTTTAATATTTTTCATTTGTAAATGAGTTATTTCGTGATCCAGGTTTCTACCTTTTAATGTCTTCAGGCGATTTACAATCATAAATTGCCTGAAGACAACAAAAGATAGAAACCTAGGTCATAAAATAACTCATTTACAAATGAAAAAAAAAAAAAAAAAAAAAAATATATATATATATATATATATATATATATAAATTATATAAATTATGCAATGATCTGTTTTAAATCAACACCTGACAATTATATTGTGCCTTGAGTTGTGTTAGCGGTGAGGAAAAAAATATATTTATCATTAATGTAGATGTATAAATGTATTCATGCACAAATAAATTTTTTAAGATATTTACACTTAAATAAAAAAAATAGACCTCAATTGTCTTACAATATATTTACAGATATATATATATATATATATATATATATATATATTTGCATACATATGAGAAAGAGATTAAACAATAGTTTACAAGTTATTCCTTGCTGTGGAGTTAAATCCTAACTATCTGCTTTCATGTTTTGACCATGTGAGAAAATGAACTCAGCTTAGTTAAAAGATTATATGTATATTAATCAATCTGTATTTCTCATGTCTTTTTATTTTACATCTATTAGCCATCAGTCTATCTGTATCTGCTCATATTATTTTCTACCAATTTATCTATCAGTCTATTTACATCTATTTACATCTATCTCAGAATGTTCATATCCTTCTATTTTCCTATTTATTTTAGTCTGTTCATATCTATCTACATGTCACATCTAACACCATCTCTTCCTCTCTCGGTCTACTAATAAACAAAGAAAAATTATAATACCTTTTTAATTACTTTAGTTTTTCAAGAAGCTCATAATTAATAAACAAGAAAGCAATGACCTGAGAAACATTCTGTTTGTAATTTTAAACTGTTCAGTTTTTTCTTTCATTGTGTAGAAACAACAAATGAAGTAAGTTGCAAAATTATAAGATTTGCTTTTTTTTTTTCATTCTCGGTAACAAAATATGAGAAGTCTAAGATTTCTAGTGGAAATAACAAAAGACAAATGATGCATTTTTTAAAAAATATTTCCTGATTATCTTGTAGCAAATCTTCACATCTCTCACAATATTTAAATGAATAAAAATATTATTTTAAATATTTTCTTTCTGCTCATAATATATTTTGTTAAGTAAAAACTATAAAGTGAACTTATGAAGTCAATAACAGTTAAGAATGATGGCTATGGTAACTTTGATGACTTAGGAATTGACATTGTTATAATGAATTATTTATATTAAACTGTATAAAATAAACATAATGGTTACATTGCCAAGTCCACTACTGTTTTGTTGTGGTCATTGTATGGCATACATTTTTTTATGCCTGAGATTTGTAAAATAAAAGAAAAAAAGAAATGAACAGAAATAAATTTGAGCAAATTATTTTCCCAAGAGAATTTTTAGTGTCATCAGCAAAACTTGAAATTATTTTGCATTTTAGAAAGGAAAAGTTTGATTGATTCTTATGAGAATATTGCCTCACTTTTTTAAAACCATTATTTGAATCTGCTATCTTCACTGCAGCTGCCATAGTTAAGGTCTAGAATTCTCATACTAAAACTTCTAACGCACTTGTCCTTAAACCTGTTCATGAATTTTGTAATATAAATATTGAGAATCTACTTTTATCTCAGCATATTCATATCTAATTATGTTCATTTAGGTCTACCTATCTACTTATCTATTCATATTTATGTCAGTCTGTTCATATCTATCTATCTATCTATCTATCTATCTATCTCATAACTTTTCATATCTATCTATATATATTTCTTCATATCTATCTATCTATCTATCTATCTATCTATCTATCTATCTACCTCATAACTTTTCATATCTATCTATATATATTTCTTCATATCTATCTATCTATCTATCTATCTATCTACCTATCTATCTATCTATCTATCTATCTATCTATCTATATGTTCATCCATATTTATGTCAGTCTGTTCATATCTATCATATTATATTTATATCATTCAGTAGAGGTTGAAAGTTCAGGCATTTATTTAGGTTTTGGCCAGCAAAATTGAATAGGGACTTTTCTGCACCCCATTATATTTTTCTCTCTCTCTCTCCATATATTTGTTGATCTTTATATTTGAAAATATTCAAAATAATTAAATTCAAAACTTGCATATATATATATATATATATATATATATATATATATATACATAATTTATCGTAAATAATCAGGTCGGTAGAAATAAATATATAAATATACTGTTTGATTAAAAACAGAATATCTATTCAAATATGAGTATCAATTAAAAATAATGTTCAAACAAATAAATTCATATATAGATGTTTGCGTGTGTATATGTTTCTCTCTCTCTCTCTCTCTCTCTCTATATATATATATATATGTGTGTGTGTGTGTGTGTGTGTGTGTGTGTGTGTGTGTGTGTGTGTGTGCATATATAAATGTGCATGTCAAAATTGCCTTTCTGGCAAAAACTACTGAAAAAACAGCAATTTTAGCACTAAGCATCATCACAATCTAACACACACACACATATATATAAAATATTGAGAGGAAAACTCAATGAGTTGAGGTTTCCTCTCAATATATATGCTCTGTATAATATTCCACTGAGCTCTCTATTTTTATCTTAATTAATATTTTATATTAATTTGATAAAATCTTTTGGATTATCCTCTCCATCTTTACAGATTTGCAATTTTCTTCTACATATATATCTATGTATGTGTCTCTGTCTTGATTCCTTTTCATTATTGCTAATATCTCAGTTGATTTACACATGACATTGCATGTTGAAACAAATACACTTGCATTGAAATAAGAAAAGATTTACATATAATTGATCATTCAGTTTGTTTAACAGGCAGCATAAGTTCCATATTATTGATACTTACATAGACTTATGCACATATTGACAATTTGTTTACTTACATATTTCAATAATTTAATCAACAAATTAGTTTTATATGCATATCTATACAAATAAACAGAGATAGACATATATACAGACATTCACACACATATATATATGTCTGAAAGTTAACAATGAAAATGTATTTATTTTATCCAACAAATATAGTCTTTTTTGTCAGTGCCCTTAATCTATAGATTACAGAGATTAAATATTAGCAAGATTTCAGATCAAAATTCAAATAATAGGTATGACTGTTAAATAAGTCATACTATATATATATATATATATATATATACACACACACACACACACACACACACACACACACAGAGATATGGATATCAATAAATATATATTATGGTTGTACACACATAAATATAAATATTTTTCTGGCGTTTACAAAACAGTATTTGACATAATATAAAAAGCTATAAAGTATATTTTTATTAATATACATATTATCCTGTGTCTAAGGCATGACTCAGAGTTTCATGCACTACACAATCATCAGTACTTCTAATGAACTAATCATTTCAAACTCTCCGAATGAAATCAGTTCATTATAAGCACCATAGTCTATAAAATTCAGTCATGCTATAGACATAGGATAAAATGTATATTTATTAAAATGTGTGCAATAGTTTCCAAAGTAAAACTGGTGAGCCAAGTTCAAATTTCAATGTGATAGTTTGGCAGATGGCAAAAAAGGTGTAAATTTAGAAAGTTTGTATTGGGCCAATCTTCCAGAGGGGAGGGTCTGTCTAGCTTGAAAGTCAACATTTAAAATCATTGCTTTTACTCAGACTGTAATACTAAGTACATAGGAACTGATAATAATTTTACAATTATTTCCACAAAGAATATAGTTTTAAATATATATATATATATATATATATATATATATATATTACATTATGAAACTGACACCTGAGAGTGTGATTCCCAATCAAGACTCTTCAAGTCTAGCATCAACTATTATATCCTACATATTCTCATAATATGCATTTCTTACTTCCTTCTTCCCTTAAACAATCTCATTCTGTAACTCAATGCCTTAAGGGGCTCTTAGGCCATGTATTGGGTAAACAATAGTAAAAAAATATTTGTGTTCATGTGTGTAGGAATTATACAAGTTCGATGAGTAAATTGTTGGCATTTTATGTTTTTTAATTTCACATATGCACATTGTTTTTGATTTTGCTGACTGCAGCATATAATATGGTCAGTTGGGCACCATCTGTGAGAAAAAAACCATCACTACACAATTTACTCTTCCAGAAATTTGGAAACAACATGCTGTACAGCTTGGCATTCTTGCTGAAAGCTTTAATATGAACATTTCAGAGTGTTTGGGTGTCAATCAGAGGACAGTATAGATGATTTGGAAAAAAGTTGGTTGAGTCTAATGGTGATTATGAAGATGTTTGGAGTGATCACTAGTGATGTTGATTCTGCTCCATGCCACACAAGCAGGAGATCTGTAGGAGCCTCGGTGATGCTTGGCTAATTGGCCTTGTGCCAAACACGTCCAAAGTCCACACAATTTAAATATCAGAAGGCTGAAGGTTGGATGTCGAAATATGGAAAGATAAAGTATTTCATTTCTACATTAAAGCAAAGATTTATTAACGGAATGACAAAATTGTAAGAAGGAAAATATAAGTGAAATTTGTTAACTGAACACTATAACAGATTTGTGAGAAAAAAATGTTCATTGAGAAAATGTATGCAGCTTTGTAGTTACAATTGTTCAAAGGGAAAAGTAAGTATTTAAAATGTCCACAGAAGTTTAGAGTTCATGGTTGTGTAGTAGCAGAATGTAAAGTTTTATGTTTCTTTCCCTTTTTTGGTAGGTTGGCGACAGGGTGAGAAAGAAGGACTAAAGAAATAGTACTTATTGCAGACAGAGTGTCTTGTTGTTTGCTTTTGGCGGTATAGAGTGAAAAATGAAGAAAAGGAAAATTGGAAAAAAGATTGAATGAATCTGTGATGCACCCTTATGTCCTGGTGGCGTGGAGTAAAAAAGAAGAAAAGAAAATTGGAAGAAGAGGTCAACAAGACATGACTGAGTCAGCTTGAAGTTTCTTCCTTACATTGTGAGATGCTATCAGGTACCGCTCCCATTCTGACTGCTTTTGATCCATCACAGAATGTCTTAAGTAGTGAAGCCAGTTACTTCTAGGTGTGAAAAAACATCATATATGAATTTTCTATTTCTTATCCAATCAGGATCCAGAATTTTGCTTTTTACACTGACTTATGAAATTTGCCTTGGTTTGGGTTTTTCCAACATGTTTTTTCGTCATTTGAATCCACTTTTGCGGGTATGCAATTTTACTTTGTCTGTTATAGTTGTGTTTTTCCAAAATGCTTTTAGTCATTTGGATCTGATTTTGTGGGTGTACAATTTTACTTTGTGTGTTTTAGCTAGTTGTATCTTATACATCCAAGTCATGGCTGTCAGACAATTTCTGTGACCATCTAACCTCTTACATTTCACCACACAACACCGAAGACTACAACTTCTTTGATTATTATGTGTGGGGTGCAGTTGAGCAAAAGAGCAAAGAAGAACTGCTAGCAAGAATTATAGCAGCATTCATCAACTTAAACAAAGAGATTGTCCAGAATAGCTGCAGAAGATCCTGAAGTCATCTGGGGGGGCTGTGGTTGAAGCCAATGGCAATTCTATTGAATAACTTTACCCTTTAGTATTTAAAGATATTTTTGTGTAATTTTGATAAATATATATGTTAAAATGAGATGTCAGTGTTATTTTCATTTTTTATGTAATTTACATTAGATATTGAACAATTATACATGGTACAATGGATAAATCAATTGCACCCTGTATATGTGTTCAATATCTGAGATAACGCCTTTGTAGATATAAGACATGATCTAAAGATTGCTCCTGATACTCTACCCTTATTTCTCATTCTCTCTCTTTATATATATATATATATATATATATATATATATATATTAAAAGAATTACATTTGTATTATATATATATATATACATATATATATATATATATATATATCCCTTTGTTATTTTATTTTTTCTTGTGAAAGGACACAGGTATGTCTAAAAATTCTTATTTTTAACTTCTTTTTTCTCATACTTCTATTTGGTCCAAAGGCCTACTAGTATGCAACCAGTATTATTAATTTTACTATTTTTTATGTTTTTCATCTCTGAAATTTCTTTCATCAGTCTACTATATAAAGACACACACACACACACACACACACACACACACACACACACATATATATACATATATAAATATATACCACGAAGAATTATAACATATACAATTATATATGTAAGAATTATATATATATTGGAAAAATCATATAAATATATGCTGTTAAATGCAGTTTATACTATCCCCCCCCCCACATACACATATATAAATAGGGTGATTTAAAAGTTACTCCCCATTTTAAAATATTTACAATTCCTTTATTAACTATAATTTTTACAAGAAATAGATATGAGAAAAAAGCATTTAGAATTAGGTTTTATTTAAAATTTGATATGAGAATCAGATTCCACTACCAGATTCTTGATACTACCAGGAATCATTTCAATTGAATTCACTAGGATTTCTTGTGGTATGGAAGACATAACTTCTTGTATTCACACTACAAGTTCTTCCAAAGACTTGGTTTCATATAATAGACTTGCTCCATTAACCATCTCCGAAAGAAAAATGTCACAGGGTGCTAAGACAGGAGTTACTTTTCAATCATACTGTATATGATGCCAATTCGGTCGGGTTTCAATCCTGGGTAAAAAGCATTCGGCTTTATATATGTATATATTTCGCACACGCATATATATATATATATATATATTTATATATATATATTATAATTATATAATATTATAATATATATATTATATATTATATTTGTAATACCTATTAGGTTCATACAACCATGGATGAAAACGTTATAATTTCTTGAAATTTAAAAAATTGCACGTTTCAAAATTCCCTGCCACGTGAGCATTAAAAAAAAAAACACTGTTACATGAGCGTTCTTAAAATAAGCGGTAAATGGTAAAATCAATTATTGCAAATTGCCTGAATTAACTTATTAACTCATTTAAAAAAAATATATATATATATAAATGCAAAATATATATATATTATTATCATCATTGTTAACTACCTGATGAGGCATTGTTCTTTCAATGTTGAAACAAAATGTGCAATTTTGTTGTAGTTTGTAGTTTTCACATATTCTACTGTATTAATTATATATATATATATATAAGTCTGATTATATGTAGTTATACTCATCTCAAAAACCTTCCTCAAAGACTTTCAAACAAAGGAAAAAATGGTTTTTAAAAAAAGAAAAAAGAAAGAGCTTAGGACATGAAAGCTTTCCTGACAATCCATTTAGGAGAAACCTAGGTAGGTTCGTCTGGCTCATTAGGTGTTATATATATATATATATATATATATATATATATATATATATATAAAAGGCAATCTGTGAGTCTGTTTGTGACTGTTCCCTATGCATGCCTACATTTTTTAAGCTATGCCATTCAAACTTTCTAGGGACACATATCTACAGGGAAGCCAGGTCAGCACATACTTTTTGATTTTAAGTTCAGCAATTTTCCCTTTCGTACTTTTTGCACAATGGACACGATTGTTTACATTTGCTCTGTAAAACATCTAAGATCTAAGATGGTTGCTGAATTACGTCACAGAAATCAAATTGCATGTGTCAAATGCAACTAAAATATTTTTTATTAAAAAAAAAATGAGCCTTTATATTTAATTTTTATTCCAACATTTTACATCACAGAAATCAAATCACATGTGTCAAACACGACTAAAATATTTTTTTATTAAAAAAAAAATAAGCCTTTATATTTAATTTTTATTCTAACATTTTAAAAATTCATTTGATCAACAAGAAAATGTGAATGTTTTTCCTCATAATTTTGAAACAAAAGAAATATTTTTAAAAAAAGTGTTTTTCAAACAAAAAACAAGATATGTAAAATAAAAAGTGGCATCTTCTCCTACTACTAAAATGTTCTGAGTTGCACGGGCAACGCCGGGTTATGATGCTAGTATATATATAAATCACAATGTATGTAAATATATTTTACTATCTCATTTCACATTTATCATAATCCTCAACTTCCCCAAACCTTTTCAATCTTTCATTATCTTTCTTTTTCCCACCCATTCTTCTCTTTCCATTTCTAATCATTTCAATATTTTATGAACGAATAGTTGCCCTGAAATTGTCATTAATAGCTCATCCACACTCCAAAAGGAAAAGAAGGCAAAATGTCCTCAATTATTTTCTTCTGTCATGTCTTTCTTGTTATAATTGTGCTTGATTTTGTTCAGTAGTTTCCTTTTGATATCATGCATGTTCACATCTCAAAGAATTTAGCGTTTCTTGAAAGACAAAATTCCTGCAGTGTGCGTTTCAAAAATGACAGCAAACTTGTGCTGTCAAAATCACATGTTATTTGGCAATAATTAAAGTCCATTCAAAGCTTTTCTTCTCTTACTGGCTGCAAAACATTGATTGAATTTTTACATTTCGAGTTTGAAAAGAAAATAGGTACAGCTGCTATTAAATGCAGCTTATTCTATCAAACACACACACACACACACACACACACACACACACACACATAATTAGTAAAGAGAAAGAGGAAAATGCTAAATTCATGACATGTTTTGCTCAATTATGTCCTTTTTCCGCTGTTGAATTTTTATTAAAAAAAACAGTTTCATATATAACAAAGTATATGGGAGTGGCATTCTTGTACTGTCAGATGTATAATGTAAATTTTATTTTTAAAAGGAGGCAAAATAAAACACACACACACACACACACACACATATATATATATATATATAGAGAGAGAGAGAGATAGTGATAACAAAGATATTGAAAAGCCAAAAATGCTGTCAGTCTGAATGAAAGAACATGTAAAGCAAGCTGTCTTTGCAATAAACTGTTCAATATCACAGCTGGAGCAATATTAAGATTAATACATATAAAATTTGTCACTTAGTTGATTGATGTTGTATTCAGCACCTTGACTGTATAGTTTCGTAGACAAACCGTAACATAATCTTTCTGTCCACTCATCAAGAGGTTTCAGCTGCTAAAACCTCCTGACAAGCAAGCAGAACATGGTGCTTAATATAACATCAATCAACCAAAAAATTTTATTTATACTCATCCTATATATATGTATATATTTGAAACAATTCTTAGTGGTACAAAATTTTATTATGACAAAGAATAAACGGAACTTTAATAACATACTAGGCACTAAGAACTAAAACAAGCAACTGGTTTCGTCCCAGATCTCCTCAGGTTTTAATTTTCTGGGAAATTTATTCTTAAAAGTAAAAGAAAATTCTAATGAGAGACAGTAAAAAAAAAAGATAGTGAAAAGAGCTAGAGTTTAATCACATTCAAACCAACAAGCATTCTCTCTATATATTTGTACAACTGCTGTAACAACAATAGTGGCATTTCTAACAGAAAACTCTTGTCATATGCTAACCCTGTGTTCAGGCACGGTTTCATTAACAGTAACCAAAGTCACCCAGCTGTACCTCCCAGTATTGTTTGATTTCTTTCACACTGCAGCAATATCAGATTCAATCTTGAAGCTTTTATACCTATGTATCTATTTATCTATCATATTTTGTTTCATTAAAAGGCCCAAGAGATATTAAGTTGTTGAAAGGCAACAGAAGGAAGTAAGGAGTGCAGTATGAGTTTATGTAGGATAGATAATGATTGACCCTAGACTTGAAGAAGTTAAGATCATGGTGATCAGGAAAGCATCCTCTCAAGAATCTGTTTCACAAAGTAAGAGTTCTTTGGAAGAAGCTGTCTAAGTGGAACTTCCTTCTTACCATTAGTATCTATCTATCTATCTATCTATTTGTGACAAAAGGCAACAAAAACAGCAAGCTAATTACTTGGTATTTAGAATAAAATGGCTGCACAAAAAAGTGTTTATATTTAAAAAGAATAGAAAATAGAGCGATTTTAACTTTTCTAAGATCCAGTAAATAAAAATTCCAAACCTTTCCACTACCACAGTTTCTACTGCAAATTGTCTGATAGTAAAAGTCCTGGTGATACATAGGAGAATCTGTAGTCATGGGAAGGTTTGGATTTTTTATTTACTACATTTAGAAATATATATATATATATATAAGAAAGTAAGCTTTTTTTTTATAACACATGACTAAAAATATATACAAAAAGAAGTTGAAAATGCAACTGAAGTCTTTAAGATTTAGAATTGCTTTATCAGTTTCACAGTTCTATGATTTTCAAAAGTTAAATTAAGATGGAGAGATGTGTAGCTATGTCATGATCTGTTTTGCATATATAGAAAAATATATATTCAATATATAAAAAAATACTTTCTTATATATATATATATATATATATATATATATATAAACACACACACATGCACACACACAATTTGCAGCCTAGCATATTGTTATCATTTCAGTATTTCAGATGAGTAAAATAATGTTGTCAGAGTTCAGGCATTATTTATTGAATGACATGGTAGCACATTTTGTTATTGTTTAGGCATGAGGCTGGAATTCAAACTTGGCTTGCTGATACAAAATCTATATTCTATCCAAAAATATGCAGTGAACTGATTTTGAATTTCAGTCAAGTCCCACCAGCTATGAGTTAAACATCAGGATAGGCTAGACTCTTTTGCCTTAGTTGGCAACCAATCAAGGAGAAGGAAAACTCTAAATTCAAAACTGTATGTAGCACTGGCAAAACACTTGCTATAAAGAAGTTTAAAAATAATTTCAGTGTGAGGTTGTAGATGGCATGATCTTGACTACAGTTGATGAGATAAATAGGCAAATTTTAAAAAAGTATCATATAAATTTGGTCTGTAATTTTTAATTAAATTGTTAGTAGAGGTTTCCTAAACTTGTCTGATGCAAGGTTTTAATAGTAAAGCTCCAAGTTAATTTGTGTGAAGGTTGATTGAAGACATGATTGGAAATTGATTGCTTCCCATTGCATCCCAAAGGCAATGCAAATAACTTGGTAGTGGAGATCTCTTCAGGTACCAGTGGCAATGAAGTACGTCTGACTTGAATGTCAATTCTCCTTAGCTCTAATGATTTAATGGTAATAAAGCTCTAATGATTTAACGGTGAAAAGTACAAGGATATATGGATTCCCATTGCATCCCAAAGGCAATGCAAATAACTTGGTAGTGGAGATCTCTTCAGGTACCAGTGGCAGTGAAGTACGTCTGACTTGAATGTCAATTCTCCTTAGCTCTAATGATTTAACGGTAATAAAGATTTTAAGATACTAGGAAGTGGTGAAAAGTACAAGGATATATGGATTCCCATTGCATCCCAAAGGCAATGCAAATAACTTGGTAGAGGAGATCTCTTCAGGTACCAGTGGCAGTGAAGTACGTCTGACTTGAATGTCAATTCTCCTTAGCTCTAATGATTTAACGGTAATAAAGATTTTAAGATACTAGGAAGTGGTGAAAAGTACAAGGATAAATGGATTCATGCTTCATTTCAGGTATTTGGGCTCAATGAACATAACCTTATATCTAAATTTATTTGTTTGTACATTATTTTTTTAATGAATGCTCATATTTTAATGGACAGTCTGTTTTCTTTCCTATAATTAAACAGTACATTTATATATATCCACTGGTATGAATAGTCAAGAAATTGTGTTAGGAAAAGATCTATCTTTCACCAGGATTTGAACCTGCAGCTCTCATATACCAGGGATATGCTGCCATTAGATCTGACATGTCTTACCACTCCACCACAGAAGATTTCATGGTTAACAAAGTTGAATTAAGACATATAAATACATATTTTCCTGATTTCTTTATGATTGTTTTATTATTTGTTTTAATGTAAGGAAAACTTATCTTAGCTAAGTTTTCCTTTCATATTGTCTTTTTACAGATATACTCTATATGAAAATTTTCCCATAATTTAATATATATGAATATAAATAATTGTCATAATAAACAAAATGTTTACTTATCTCTAATCAAGGTTTCATAGTCTCTAGAGTTCAAGTATTTTTGATTTCTTAAAGTTAAAAATACTTTAGTTGTCTGATGTTTGAATTTTTAAATTGGCTGTTTTTCAACAATATGCTATCTACAAATCATAAACCCAGTGGTTGTAAAAACAAAAAAACAACAGGATATCACAAACCATTTTGTTTAGAATTATTTGAATCTGAAAAGACAGTTGAATCAGTAGAACATTCAGCCCTTTCTGAATCAATTCAAAGTTTACATAAAAACTGTTGATAACATATTATAAGAGTACTGTAACAATTTGACAAGACAAAACTAAAGATGAAATAAAAAAAGAAACAAAAGATGATACGCTATTGTTTAAATTATTTGTGTCAAGCCTTGAAAGTAACCTCTGGAAATTGATATGTAAAGAAATAAGAATAAATATCAACAGAAAATATTTGAACCACCTATAAATTGATGAAGATATTTGTATGCATGAGGCTGACATTATTTGCAGAGTAATGGTTCTTGAAAATATTCTGTTTGAATGGGAACTTCCTCCTTATTTTATTAATGCATTCATTCATTATCTTTTTAATAAAATTGGAATGCAGATGACTTTTTTAGATTCAAGCTCATTTAAGGCTGGAGAGCCACTCAAGATAAGATTGTATTTGATCTCTCTCTCACAATAGATAGATAGATAGATAGATAGATAGATAGATAGAATGATGGTCCATGTATGCTTCTTAAAGTATGTAGATTTAATAGGCTGGTTAATAAAATGTGAGGAATAAAAAGGCAACAAAACGATAACATTGATGATATTTTTTTATATTAGTCTTTTGACAAAATTGGAGCATGAAAGGAGAGATTTTAAAGTGGGAATTTTCATTGAAAAATAACACAGGCATGAGTTTAAAATCTTTCTTTTTGTGTTTCAATTTAGCTAAAAGGCCTATGAATATATGATAAATATCATTAATTTTGTTGCCAATATTATCTTTTTTTTATTGCTCAAATTCTGTTAACTGGCCCATTAAATCTCCACATATATATATACACCCTTGTAAAAATTAATTGAAACAAAATGAATAATGTTTTTGTAGGATCTTTCATACTTTGCCTGATCACATATTCATTGTCTCTTGGTATTGTTTTTTTCTCTTCCAAGCACATTTTCTTTTATGTTTTGGACTGATGGATCTGATTTATTTCTTCAGCTTGATGACACGACTGACATTTGAAAGGCTGGCACCAACAATATCTGCGATCTCTCTGTAAGGCTTGCCAGTTTGTGCAGTATTACAATTTTCATGTGCTTCTTTAGAGTAACATCCATTGCAAACAATGGCTGCAGGACAACTAATTGACAGTCAAGAAAATAGTGTCTGGGCATGATAAAAATCTTATGCAATTATGGATAACACAATATTTTTCAAGGCTAAACAAATTTCATCTTGTACTTCAAAAATAGATTACTATTACTGCACATCACTGCAAATGACCTAAACTGAGGTAAAAATAGAAATTGTTTACACTCTGTCACTCCAGTGAATCTAAAACTGGCTGTATGGTGAAAGAAAGGAAACTAAAGCAGTTGTTTCAATTAATTTACTCAAGATTATTATATATATATATATATATATGTATTTGTTATACACATACAAGCATGTTTCACTCTATCACAGCTCATCAGTGTGGCTAGACATCTACTTGCTTTTTTTTTCTTTTTTTAATCATATCACCCCGAGCAAGGTGGTAACGCCACTGATGTGCAGGGGGCTACATAAGATTGAAAAGATTAGAAGAGAGAAAGCTGGAAACCACATCCTAAACAGGGAACAAGGGATGAGCTTCTACACCTGTTCAATAGACATGGGTGGAGTGTGAACCAGGCGATAGTTTAGTCTACTCCAATTCTGGCCAGGATCGAAACTCAACCGATTTGGTGTCAGTCAGAGTCTTTACTCCCTAAGCCATATATATATATATATATATATTTGTTTTTAATCATTTCACCCCACACAAGAGGCTACATAAGAGAAGAATAAAAGTTTAAGCAAGAGAAGAGCAAAGAGAAAGACAAACCAGTTACAGGAGGTGTTGGAGAAAAGGCAAGAAAAAGAAGGATTGGAATACCAGTGTGAAGAGAGTTGCGAGGGTAGAGTGAGGAAGGAAAAGAACAAGATACACAAAGTGATAGAGAAAGGATGAGAGAAGGATTGGAGTCAAGTAGACAAGAGATGGTAATTGACATTGCATTTAAATTCTTGGAGATTGTAGCTGTCAGGGAAGCAAGTATATGGAAGGGAGTTCCACAGGCGAGAAGTGCAAGAAAGGAAGCAATTGGAAGTAGAAGTGGCAGCTGCATTTAGTTGATTTAACTGTAAAAGGGTGGGACCTTGTTGCTAGTCTGGTTGCTCAAACTGATGTGTGGTCAATTGGTTAGATTTTGGGAAATGAGTCATGGTTGGGCTGGGAACTTTTCATTGGCCACTTGTATACAAACACACACACTATGATGCATCTATAAAAAATGAAAGCAGAAATATAATGTTTCATTAATGCAAACACTTATCTTGCTGATAAGAATGCCTCCATCTTAAATGGGAATAGAAGCAAAGTGTTAGACAGGAGAAGTTAAATTGTGGAGGTTGTCTCTTCTTTGAGGATGAGAATGGTTTTCAGGAAATGTGCCGATGTTTATTTCTTCTTATTCTTCTTTTCTTTGTTGTTCTGCTGTCATCTTAAAAGAATGTGGAAAATAAAAAATGAATCTTGTAAGAATTGCTGGAAACATTTTACCAGATTCCGCTATTCATATCATAACAAAAAACATACATGAAATTTTCATTTTCTTGTTCTTTCATATTAAAGAATATTTTGACAATCTTTTGATTTGAGAAACTATATTGTTGATCAGGGCCAGTGCAAGAGTTTAATGCCCCCTGAATCTATGGTTTGGGACCCCCACCACCACCACTCTACTACATCTCAATTTTCATAAAGTAGTATTCATATAAAATACAAGTGTAACCTAATTATGTACAATAATGGATCATGTGCAATATAGAAAATAATTCAACTAGAAAATTTGAAAATAAATAAAATGTATCTAAATAAAAATCGTTCCATCTCAAAAAATGTTTTGTGGCAATTTTTAACATAAACTCGAGATTTTTCCTGTCGAAAATTTAAAGAATTTTAATACATTCTACATTATGGATAAAAAATAGTTAATTTTATAAATTCACAGAAACCCAAAATGATGAAAAGCCACAGAAAATTCTTCATCCATTAATCGTCAGTTGTGCTTAGTTTAATTTCTAATGTATATTAATGTCGTTAGAAAAAAACAATTATTGATAAGATAGCAAGGGTCATAAAACACTGCCTAGGGGCACCCATTCAGTCTCAAGCCCCCTTCCTGTTGGGTGGTGGTGAGGGAGTTGTTGGGCATAGTACCCACCCATGCTGTTGCTGATACAACTGCTTTCCTTTTAATATTTATTTATCAATTTTCCCTTACATCTTTTCAGTAAATTTTCTTCATTTGAACCATCTTCATTTTCTCTCAGTGTATGAGGTTTGGCTGAAAAGTTCATAGTCTGACCAAGATACTTTCAGGGAATGTGACCAAATGATGTTTATTTTTCAACATAGTACCCTTTGCAGCTCACCCACTTCTTCCATTGATCTTGCAGTGCTATTAGTGACGATTTCATACTGTTATTCAAAAAGTTCATCAATAGCAGATATGATGTTATCATCACTGATACCTTTGATAAAAAATAAAAAAAACCTACATGCAAATTGCCAAACAGGCATCTCTGAGAGACAGTAATATTATTAAAGTTTCTTTTTACACAGTTCATACATGAGAAGATTTATCAGAAATCCTTTTGTTTTAGGCTGTCCAACCCCAGGAGAATTTTCAGTGGAGTTTCAGTTTCTCTCATCTCTGTGTGGTTGGCTGGTAACAGCTTTCTTGATCTTTTCTGTTGATGTCAGTGCCTTCTTTGATGTTGACCTGCCTCCTTCCCTTGCAGTTAAAGGTCCTTGTTTTCAAAAGGTCTTCTCTCCTTACTGTTAAAATGTCTCCTTATGTCTATCTGAACCTCATTCATTCAGAAAATTTAGGCTAATCTCTGCCTCATTATTCAGGATGTTATGAGAGTTCGAGACTACACCTCTGATTGGTCAACATATATGAAAAAATAATTTCATAAATTTTTGCAGGTTCTAACTGTTGAGCTGAAAAAGATATACATCTTTAACAAATTTCCCACAAACCATATGACTTACATAAAAATACACTTCTCTTCAAAGAACATGCAAAAAAAACAACAACGATTATACATTTAAACAAGGGTAACATTTTTAAAATAATAAAAATAATCTTTTTATAAATAGTTAAATGTAAGTTTACTTAATAAGGAACAATGCAGTTATTAATAAGAAATGTTGAAATGAATGCATGAAAGATTTCATAGCTCTTGCATGACTCCTTCATAGTTAGACTATGAACCTTTCAGCCCCATCCTCATATCTACAAATGAAAAATGCAATTAATAGGAAGAGATTAAATTAATGCATGCAGGATTTCACAGCTCTAGCATCACTCTTTCATAGTCAGACTATGAACCTTTCAGCCCCATCCTCATATCTATAAAGGAAAAATGCAGTTATTAATAGGAAGAGTTTAAATTAATGCATGCAGGATTTCACAACTTTAGCATTACTCCTTCATAGTCAGACTATGAACCTTTCAGCCCCACCTCATATCTACAAAACAATGCAGTTATTAATAGCAAGAGTTTAAATTATTTCACAGCTCTTGCTTCACTTCTTCATTGTCAACTTATGAACCTTTCAGCAAAGGAAAAATGCATTTATTAATAAGAAGAGCTGAAATGAATGCATTCAAGATTTCATACCTGTAGCGTCACTCCTTCATAATCAGCCTATGAAATTTTCAGCCCTCCCTCATGGAATACATTTATGGCTAGCCATGAATTCTTTTCCTTACCCAATCTAGTTCTATAATTGATTTATTTAAATGTCAGTTTAACACTGACTACATAGTTAAAACCACTCAACTTCTAAAGAAGAGAATTGCTCAGCATGTCCTGCTATTCACTAGAAAAGGTCAACTAGACAACATATAACCATTGCATCCTGGTCTGCAATCACAGAACACCTGATACAAAATTGAAAGTGTGCATCATCCTTCCGAGAGGACACGTTCTCAGTTTTGTGCAGATCACATTCCAACTTCCATTTTAAAATAAACTACTTTTATTAAATCAATACAAACTTCCTCACATAGACTTCTTTCATGTGCTGTCTCTCTTCCGGACATAGGTGGTCATGGCCCTCCATATTCTCCTATCCTTTGTAGCTCTTAACACTTTGTTTTTGGTATCTCTCCCAAACTCTGCTCTGCCATCCACTTGGTTGAGCCCATCAAGTAGACAGAATTTAGAAAACACGCTGTTTAGATTGAATGTGATTTGTCTATATTCCTGAGATGAGGTATTGTAATTATTTACATTGATTTGATTATGGTCCTCACCACTATTGTCATATTCATGATGTTTTAGGCATTGTATACTATGGCCATCTTAGGTGATATATGTGGTAATTTTGAACTGAAACCTTTATTTCATCCTCTGGGGTCAATTGTTGTAGTTCCATATGCCTTGCCTTTTCTGTTTCCTTTCTCTTTTTATTTGATTCGTCTTCCTTTACCTTTTCTTTTTGATAGCTTACTTCCGGTTTTTTACCTACACACACACTCAAACAAATTTTTTAATTTTTCCTTAATATTAAAGATCACCAATGAAATGAATTCCATTCACTGAAATAATCATACAATCATAAATTTTGAATTTTTTACATGTTAAAATATATATATATATATATATATATGAGTGTGTGCATGCATATGTTTATACATTTGTATTAATGTAAAATATTTTCTTGCAATAATGTATCTACTTTCTAAGCTTCAAATTTCTGTTCATATTCACTGGAATTTAATATACTGACTCTTCCTATATATATTTGCTAAAACTAAAATTTAATATCTTTTCTTTTTTCTTGTGAAAAAAATGAGTGCCTCAAAGAGTTTTCACTTGCTATTAAGATTTGCAAGAAGCAAGATAAAATAATGTAATTAACAGATATATAACCTCTACCTTTATATTTTGTTGATATCCTTTCTTCCTTCCTCTTTCTTCATTGTTGTCCACATAAAAACTGGATCTAGCAAAACAGAAAAATATTAATAATATTAATTTCAGTTTTTGAAAGATATACATATTACCCAGCAGATACTTTGTTGCTCTTACAACTTTTAAAATCTGCTAAAAACTGATGTTACTGTGTCAGAGCGGCTAACTCTGGTATTAATTGCACAAACACCTTCTGCTGCATAATTAAAGATACCTGAATTATCAGCCACAATCTTAACAATGTTAGATATGCAAATAATATATTCTTGTTAGCAGGAATAGAAAGAGAACTGCAAGAAGTTAGTAAAGGAAAGCAAGAAGAAAGAACTAAATATCAATTGTAAGAAAAATAGAATGTCAGTAAAATGAACTGTGCAAGATGTGAACTGCAAATTGAAAATACCAAAATTTAACAAGTACAAAAATTTAATTATCTAGGAATTGTTTTAAAAGAGAGCAAAAAAATGTAACTCCGAAATCCAAAAGGACATTGGGATAGCAATAAAGCCTTCTAAAAGCTAAGCAAAGTATTAGGAAACAGGAAAATTTCATTAGAAACAAAAGTGTATTTAGTCATGCAATATCTGGCAAGGATGTGCATTGTGGTATAATGAATAACAGTTCCGAATAAAAAATAGGTAGAGTCAAGTTCAAATTTCAGTTGAATTCATTACATTCACTTATTCACTAAATAACCTTAGGAAAGTTATTAATCCATATCTTTTCCCTGCAGCTATGGGTTGTTGGATTCTATAACCTTGGTTGACAACCGGTCTATCGCAGAAAGTAATCGCAACCTTCTTCAGAAAAATCTTCTGCCTAGTCTGTCATGTATAGAAAGAGACATGATCATCCAACTGTGTATCCCATACGTATGACAAATAACTGACTGATATGGCAATGGATGCTGGGCAATCATCTTGAAGATGAAGAAAAGATTTGAGGCAACAGAAATGTTGTTCTACAGAAAACTACAGAGAGAATATGGCCTGAACATGTGAGCAATGAAGTTTGAGAGAAAATGAAAACATGAAGGACACTTCTATTTAACATAAAAAAGTGACAATTGAAATTACTAGGGCACATAATGAGGAAAGAGAGCTTAGAAAATTTGACACCCAATGCACATAGTAAAGGCAAGAGGGACAAAGGAAAGCAGAGAGTAACCTACCTAATGAGTTTTAATATATATATATATATATATATATATATATATATATATATATATATATATATATATATTATTAATTATACTTTAGAACATGTACAAACTCTACAAGCTACTACAAAATTGTGCAATGGTTACCATCATTGTTAACCACCTGATGAGACATTGTTCTTTCAATGTCAAAACAAAATATACAAATTTTGTAGTAGTTTGTACATGTTCTAAAGTATAATTAATAATATATATTCATAGTTCTATTTTTATATTGGGCACTGTTTTAAATTAATGTTTTGAATGTTGCAATTATTTTCTTCATTCCTTATTCATTTAGATATATATATATATATATATATATCCAAATGAATATGTATATTTGTATATATATATATATGTGTGTGTGTGTGTGTGTGTGTGTGTGTGTGTGTGTGTGTGTGTGTGTGTAATCTCTTTGCCCAGGGTGATGCAGGTTCATATTATAATGGAGAGCACATATTTTTATTCTAGTTGGTAGATAAAAATAGATATACAATTTAATAATTACAAGAAGCATCTACTCAAATATGATTATTCCACTAAAATATAGATGTATATACATATTTGTATATATGTGCATTGTGGTGCAATGGATATCAGCTCGGAATAAGAAATCAAAGAGCCAAGTTCAAATTCCAGTTGAATTCATTACATTCACTTACATGCGTACATACTTGAGAAAGGTATTAATTCCTTCCTTCTCCCTCTATCTATGGGTTGAATAGCAGGATAGATTGAGTTCTATAGCTTTGGTAGGCAATCAGTCTACTGCAGAAAGAAATGGCAACCAGTCTACTGTGGGAAAATATGCCTTATCAGCCAAATGTATATCATGTATGGCACTTAATATAAGCTTATTTGTTTAAATATATATGACATTTCTGTTCTATTGTCTTGTAAACACACAATGTCTCAATCTGATATCTACCTCCCTTCTGCAAAAAGAAATTTCTTATTAACTTCTACAAATCCAAGAAATATTATTTTTCCATTCCAGTTGTTTAATTTTTGTGCAGCTGAAGCCAAACTAGTGTAAAATCAAACAATACTTGTTAACTGGAGGTTCCATAATTCATTCATTCTGTCATTGTTTGCTTCTCAGGGTAAATAACTGTTCTGTAACCAAATCTCATTTAGTTTTAAATAATATTTACAAGATAATAAAGCAATAATAATATTGTTATTAGTTTAAAATATTGTAGAAAATTGTTTGTTTTTTTAGAAACCATTATTAATGCGACACTTTTGAAAAATAGAAAATGTGTTAACTATCAAATTTTAAACATTGTCGGTTTTTGTGATGTTATAAGTTGTGTTGGCAGCCATCATTGTTCAGTTCTCTTCCTTTTATCCTATTGATATGTAACTGTGAAATTTATTTGATAGAGAGATGTATCATATCAGAAACCCATTAGCATATAATAAATGTATAATTTATTTATGAGATTCAAAGCAGGAATGAGAATTTTCAAAATTCTATATCACTACTTTTTATTTAATGTATTATTACATTGTATGTATAATAATTATAGTAAAGCAATTAATTTTCTAAAATGGAGATTTTTAAAAATGTGAACAGTAATGTAAAGAAATAATATTATGATAAAAACTTAGGAAAACATCTTTGAATTTATAAGGTAGACATCGAAATTTAAGCGTTTAAATTTAATAATTCGATATAGTTTCTTGTTTATTTTTATCTAAATAAAATAGATTTTTTAGAAGATGACGTAAATTAAAATCCATGCATTCTGAAATGATTTAAAAATCACTGCTGAGTGTGAACAAGTTTAACATTTGTGTAGTTTACAAATTAATAATAGTAGCAAGTTCTGTAGTCTACCCTGTGGAACATAAGACCTCCAACTTGCCATGATGGGCATTGCTACCGTGAATTCAATATAAAATAGATTTTTTTAGATTTAGATAGCCCCATACTCAATCAGTTTTTAATTCAGAGTTGTCCTTCTCCTAGGTTGGTTGCCAAACAAGGCTAAAGAGCTGTCTGTCTTGCTGTTAACATCTAACTGGTGGGAAAGAGATGGATTCATATTATTGCTAGGGGGTCTTGAATTAAGCGTTTCAGTCTCCCAAAACATACCTTACACTAGTTGTCATCATTTGATGAAGGGTTTGGTTTAGTTGTATAAACTTATTTTCTCCTTTTCCATTCAACTCCCCAGCTGTGTATAGAGCCAGAGTCTAACTACAAGAGGCAATGCTGCTATGGATTCCAGCTCCACTGATTTAGAATAGAGTTGTTTTTCCCAAGATTGGTTGCTAAGCAAGACTAGAAAGCCTAGTCTGCTCTGCTGTTAACATCTAGCTTGAGAGAGAATAGATAGATTTGTACCTTTCTAAGAATATGTTTGCAAAAACGAATTCATCCATAGCTGGAATTTGAACTTGAAACTCTGATCCTAATTTACACATTGATATCCTTCATGTTATTTTCACATGTTGCAACAAAATGCAAGTACTATGTATTCCCATAACCTATAGATAAGACGAGACCTAAAATCTAGATAAATCTTTGTGATTTTATTTGATATCCATATCAACTGATTGGGACCTATATGACGATATTTATGATGAGCTTTTTGTGACAGATGATAATAATAGTAATTTTGAAGGGTTTTAATTATGTATGTGGATGTCTTATATTCTGTAATAAAAAATTAAGATTTTATGGCATCTTAAATGTTTTGTTGCTTGACATAAATAAATACTGGATAATGCATGTTAGTAAAAAATAAAGTTTGCATGTTACACTAAATGTTGTTGTTATTTAATATTAAAATGAAAATTAATTTTAACTAGAAATATAGATTATATATTACAATGATGATGAATTTCAATTAGAAATATAAATTATATGTTATCCTGAATGTCGTTATTTAACACTACTATCAGAAATAATGTTAGGGATAAATGCATCCATAGTTCTACAAATCAAGTATGCAAGATTTGTTTATGTTATTTGTGCATGTTGCTCAGCAGAACTTTTTCAAATTGATATGTAATCGTCTCTTGAATATTGCATTTTAATGTGAAATCAAGAAGTAAAAGTAGTTTTATTACAGTTTATAACTGTAGTACAGCATTATAACATAAATTGTTTCAATTAGAAATATCTATATTAGTAGTTACCACACCAAGGCAGTTGTTAGCCTACTGTGAGCCACAATGCAAGCATCACTAGCCTACTTACCAGTGTCAATACACCACAGGATTTAAGGTTAGCTTTTTGTAACAGACATATTAGATGATCCCTATTTTTTTGCAGGGGGATAAATTTTTGTAATTAAAGGTCATCATATACATGGAAATATACTGTAACTAAAAATTTATTGCTTTTTAATCCATTGCTTGCGAATTGATTTTTTGTTATACTGACTCTTAACAGATTTTTTTTTGCAGTGTGGTTCATGTTGTATAAGGCCCAGAGGCCACTTGAGATAGGGGATTACAGTGTGAAAAGCAATTTATGCAAATAAGGAGAGAGTGATAATGGTTAACCCTAGATTTGAACAAGTTAAGATTATAGTAATTAGGGAAGCTTTCTCTTGGGAGTCTGTACCACAGGGCAGTGGTTCATTGGAAGAAGCTCTTCGAATGGAACTTATTTCTCACCAATAAAATATGGAAAGAATGGGGTGATTTTTTTACACTGTGAGTTGCATAGCAGGTTTTACATTCTGTTCTGCATCAATTATAAGCTTTAGCTATACAGTCAAAATCATTTAGTTTTATTATTTATCATGCCTACAAGTATCACCATACTGATTTTTTCAGTAGAAAGAATTACTTGTCTATATTTCTGAGATGGGATTTACATAGTTCAGACTATGAATTTTTCAGAATCTGTTACAGAATGGTTCAACTCTGACATATCTTTAATTTATTTGTTTAAACATTATTTTCAATGGATACACATATTTGAGTAGAAATTCTGGTTTTTATAATTAAACTGTATATTTATTTATACCTACTGGCCTGAATAATCGAGAAATCTTGCAAGAAAAAATGCATCCTCTGGCAGAATTTGAACCTACATCCCCTAGAGGAAACTATCAATTGATCTGATATGTATTAGACTACTCGACCACAAAAGACTTACAGTTAGCCGAATTTCAACATAATGCCTTTAGACACACATTTTTCCGATTTTTCATAATATTCATATCTTCTATTTTCATAATCTTAATGTAAACACAGACAATTTATTGACAAAATTTTATGGAATGGGTTAACTTTGACATATTTTTAATCTATTTGTTTAAACATTTGTTTAATGTATTTGAGTAGATACTCTGTTTTATATAATTAATTGGAAGGCCTCTTTTGCTATCTCATCTAAATAGCAGAGCTGATTTGGCTCTCTTGCCTTGATGTGGCAATCAATCCAAGAGATTGATTAATTGGGTTTTTTTTACAGCTTTGTGGATTATTTAAAGCTAAACATATTTTTGAATGGTATAAAAAAATACTTTGTTTTTTTTTTTGTGAATGAATATTGTATTAATAATTTTGGGTATTATTATAAATTATATAACAATGGTTTTTCTATTGCATGAAAATAGATTGTAATAAATATTTTTTTTTAAAATAAATTTGAAAACTTTCAGTTTAGGACAGAGATGGCAAACCTTTATAGTTTCCAGGTCATTACTGGTGATTTTAAATTTTTCATAAGCATAAATAGGTCACTCATACATTTACCAATATTTAATGAGAAATTTGTTGCTGCAGCTCTTAGTTGGTAATATTTTAATTAACTTCCTTGCCATCAGATTAACACATGCAGCACTCATATCCATATCAAGACAATTCATGATGATTAACTTTATATAATTTTGGGTGGGCTGTATTCATGATGCCATTTCCATGACTCCTCACAGGTTCTTAAAATGTTGATGATAGGTGAGTGATTTGTCATCTGTGGTTTGGAAGAAAGTTGAATTCAAAACTAACCTGAAGATGGATTGGCTCTCTCAGGCTCTAAACACAGTATACTGTGATGGCTGCAGTACAAGTGGTGCCCCTAAGACTCTAATCGGTTATGGGACTTGTGATGTGAAAAGTTTGTGGATACAAACTCATTGATAATATGGCCAGAGTTACATGCTGTTTGCTTTTCCATCAAATACCTGGTAAAGTGTTCTGACAGAGGATGGGCAGTGCAACATTGAGATGCAAAGATGTATTGGCATAAATAGGGATGCATTTTCAAAAGCAAAGCAGAGTACTGATAGACAGGAAAATCTCATTGGAAACAAAGAAAAGGGTGCTGGATTGCTGTGATATCTGTCCTTCTGTATGGAAGTGAATGTTGGATGATATCATCAAGGATGAAGGAGAAGCTTGAGGCAGCAGAAATGTGGTTTGACAGAAGGATGCTGAGGATACCATGGACTAAGCATGTGAGCAACAATGAGGTGTTGGAGAAGATGTAAACAAGAAGAAAGATTATACTTAACATCAGGAAGAGATAGATGAAGTTCTTGGGGCACATAATGAGGAAGGAAGGGCCTGGAGAATTTAATACTCACAGGACAGATAGAAGGAAAGAGAGACAGGAAAAACAGCATGAGACCTAATTGATAGGTCTGAGGAAATGGATGGTGGAGCAGGGTTTGGGAGAGATACCAAGAGGAAGAATTTTGAGAGTAAGAAGAGACAGAGCCAGGTAGAAGTCCATGATCGTTTATGTACTGAAGGCACATGAAGAAGAAGAATCTATTATTTTAGTGAGAATGTATATCTATGTTTGCTTTGAAAAGACAAACATTTTTTTTCTATTAACTTCTAAAGAGTGTTTCTAAATAGAAACAATGTGGAATAAATATTGTATCGAGATCTCTTAACTAAATTGGATTCATCATTAACTGAAAGCTGTTAGTGTTTACTTATCTGACAAGAGGGATTTAATGGAATGAATAAACTGTATTTCCATATATTAATTACTCGAATTTGTGCTTGCTTTGGGAAATTACTTCTATGATTACATTGAGCTAAAGCTTTTTTTTGTTTTGTTTTTTGTGAGGCTTTACTACTTGGTCTATTGAGATATCTTTGTTCTGAATATTTATTCAGTCTGACATAAGGAAAATAAATGCAAATAAATGGAAAACGATTGTGTTATGCTAATTTATCAGCTGGGGAGTTGCCTGATTGCCTTGAAAATCAGTATTTGAAATATATGAGTGGTATAAAAAAAATTTAAAAATGGATATTTTAAGAAAAAGTATATATTCTCGGAATATATACAAATATATATTTATTTTTTAATCAATTCTCCCTAAGGAAGGTGACAATGCTACTGAGAGGGCCACTGAGAGTGAAAATGAATGAGAAAAGATACTAGCAGGAACTGAAAACCCACAGAGAACAAGAGATAAACCTCTATTCCTATTCAAAAGACCTAGAAGGAGTGTGAACTTGGCGATAGGCAAATAGATCTACATTTGGGTGAACCTTTAGTAAAAAATGAAGTAGAAAAAATTAATAAATAATTAGCATATAAAATGTTAATTCAGACAGAGATGTAGAGTAGAAATTGACTTCAGGAAGAACTGAAAACCCAAATCTTAAACAGAAAATGAGATAAGCATCTACTCCTACTGGGGAGAGGTGTATCTTGATCTGGCATAAGATTAAATAGAAAAAATCACAGAAGAAAAATTACACTGTGCCAGACTTCTCATTGCGAAAATCTGGCCTCATTGAAAATCAGCATTTGAAATCCTGTTTCTCAATTGTTCCAATCAGAAATATGTCAATGACAAGGCAGCTCATGTCTCATTATAGGAGAGTTGTTTGCTCAAATAAAAAACCACATTTTTTTCTCATGATCATTTTTTTAAATATCTGGCTGTGAGAGAGTGCATAGGGAGAAATGGGTTCATATTTTCCCAAAAGCATTGATATAAACAGAATTTAAGTTCTGGTCAATGATTTTGTTTTCTTTTCTGGTATCACACCCAGTCAGTACTTAGATGGCAGACAGCTTATAAAAAAGTTGGGTTATCTCCCCTTGAATCTGCTCATTATTAGAAAATTTCATTATCTCCCGATAATGAGATAAACACAAATTTAAGTGCTAAAGAATTTGGCACAAAACTGGAGACGCCAGGCTAGATTGACTAGCAACCTCCAACTATGAGGAGAATTTTGGCCATTTCTTGAGAAAAATGTCAAGACTAAAAAAAACTAAAATGTAAGAGCTACTTCAAGAAAAAACCTGTCTAATGCAAGACAAGCAACCTTTGAAGAATATATGACAACAACAGACAAATGTTACAATTAATTTCAAACTGATATATGTAATAGGATTTTGAACCTGATGTCTTGACTTTAACTGCTAAAAGAATACATTTTTAGCAACTCTCTTTTTTTCTTATTATATGATGTATTACTAATATAAAATGTATTTTTAAACTGTATAATCGTCGTGTCTTTGTTCATCTGACTCATATGAGAGATTACGAAATGTCCCATACTTTACTGTTCATTTTAACCCCTAAACACCACACCACTATAGCCTTAACAAGGTTATAAAAAATATAGGTTATCTCTCTTGGATCTGCTGATTATTAAAAGAGTTCATTATTTGGCATTAATGAGACAGACCCAAAAGGGATTTGTCATTAAACCAGAGGTGCTGTGTTAGAATGTCTAGTGACTTCCACACTATGAGTGCTGTGTTAGAATGTCTATGACTTCCACACTATGAGTCTGGCTGGCTCTGAAGAAAGGCTTCAAGGCCAGTGAACTGAACATGTAACACCTACTTCGAGAACAGGCAATGTTAGTGAGAACAAACCTGACTAATGAAAGACAAGCAACCTTTAGAAGAAGATATGACAACAAGAAAAAGATGTTACAATTAATTTCAAACCGGTTTATTTTTCATCTTCAGCCTGATGTCTTGACTTTAACCACTGAAAGAATATTTTTAGCAACTCTCTTTTTTATTTATTAAATGATACATTTCTGATATAAAATGTAGTTTTAAACTGTATAATCATCTCGTCTTTGTTCATCTACCATGACTGATATGGTATGACTCACACAGATATTGTAAACAACTTCCTACAATTGAAACTATGTTTGACTTTAAATAACCAACAAAGGGTTAATAAGCCATACAAATTTATAATTTATTAAGAGAAAGAAAGATTAGAATGAAAATACATCCAGGATATTTTAATCAAAGCATTAATGCCCACAATAAAATTCAGTATTAATTATAAAAATAAAGTCTCTTGAGAGAGGCACAAATCCATCTCTTCTGTCCCTCTCCAAACTATAGGCATGGCAAACTGGACTCTCTAGCCTTGGCTGACACCCAGTCTCATAGAACAACTTTGAATTTAAAATAGTGAAGGCAACAGGAAACCACACCATTGTTTTACCTAAGAAATTATGGCAGTTCAAATGTAATAAAGAAAAGGTGTGGAGTAATTAGTTATGGCTACGTGTAATGAGCAAAATACTCAACAAATGGAATTGATAAAGTACTTAATAAACAATAAAAAAGGAAGAAAAAGAACAGAGCAAAATAATATTAAGCAGATAATATATATGCAAAATAAAATTAAATAAAACAATAATAAGGCAAAAAGTTAGAATGGTTTTCACAAGCAAAAATCGTAGTATTTTGACTTCAAGATGAAAAAAAAAAACATGGTTCATGAATTAAGAAGTCATTCATTTTTATTGGTTAGAAAGAAATCCCAGCATGCATCTGTAGAACTTTGAGATGTTTTTAGTCATCATTCCCTGTGGAAGAACCATAATCGCCTATGTCCCTATAGAGTATGGCATTAAAAAGAAATGAATAAAAATCAGTCTTTATCTCTCAGTACTTATAAAAATAAAAGCTTTAAAAGTACAAGGTGCTTTTACATAAGGTATGTCAAGATATTTAAGAAGAAGCTTTTCTTTTTTCTAAGAACAATTTAAGGTATTAAATTTTTTCATTTTTTCATATTTTTTATAAATGAGGATATCTTCTGGGAATAAATACAACTGGGAGCAAAACAAATGCCAGTCTAATGAGAATATAAATAATGTATCCTATTACAAATTTATTGACTACAAAAATTCTATCTGCTCTCATCTAGCAAACAAAAGTAGAAAATCAATTACTCATCTTTTGGAGAAACATTAACTTGGTCTATTCTGAAAGCACGTATCTGGTCATTTTAAATATCTTAAGAACTGTTTGTGCAACTTTGAAATAACAAATCAAAGGGAATCTTATAGTGTATGCTTGAACAGATACTCTTGAGTGGGGTTATTCAGTCAATAGTGAGATGCTATTAAGGTTATATACTGTATGACTTTTGCATACACAATAACAAACTCTGCCCATTTTTCATTTTTTTTTTTGGCAAACCATTAATATACCCAGGTCTATTTCCTCTATAGTTTAGATTTAGCTTCCTGCAACTTCTGAATTTTCCCTTAAAGCTAAAATCACAAAATGAGATTAAGGAGAATGTGATGAGCCTAATCCTGAGAGACCATTTTACAGACTCTTTTGAAAAATGGAATTGTTGCTATGATAAATATATGTTCCCAATAGGAGTACTTTGAATGTACACAGGTATCATTGCCCTGGATGAGTTATTTCTTTTTATTTTATTGTTTTTCAGACAGGCCTTGTATTTGAAAAACAAATATTCTTAAAACATAGTAGCAAACCACCTACACTCCTTCCATTGAGAAGTAAGTTCTACTCACACAGTTCCTTCCTGCGAACCACTACATTGTAGAACAAACTCCTGATCACTACAATCTTAACTTGTTCAAGTCAACCCCTTAACTTAACCCTCTACCTTGAGTGGCTCCCATGCCTTGTACAGGGTAAACCTTACTATATGAACAAAATTCATATTTAAATATAACTTCTTCTTTCTTACTTTTCAAAATATCCAATAACCTGGTCTTAACATTTTTAATGAAACGAGAAAAATATGAGTCATTGTTAGATCACTTTTTTATTTTTATAATCTTTTGCTTTGTGTGTTTTGTTGCTAAGGCAACCAAATGCTAGAAACTGTAGTTTCACTTTCACTTTGCTGATCTACCAAAACAATACTTCCGGGTGTTTGTTCTATCAACTAATCATGTGATAAAGCTTATCAGTGTTTGTCCAACTACTGCACATAAATTGACACTCAGAAAAATTGTAAACAGGATATGCTTTTGATATACAGATGGAAAATTTAAATCTCCCTCATTTAACAATCAGATATTTTTCTTAATCTTCAAGGTAAAATGAAACTTGTCAATTGTCTGATCATGTATCATGTGACAAAAACTTATCTATATGGATGCATTAATAAGTTTACAACCTGACATATTGCTATTAGTTGAATTTTGATTTGAAATTTCCAATACATCATGTTTTAGCAATGTAGCTTTGCACTCTGCAGTTTTTTATCTATATGAATTAAGGGCATTGACAAGGAAGAAAATTACAGAGAAAAATATTTTCATAATTGCTTTTTTATATGTGCATTATATTTTCATTATGTTCTCCACAACATTATGTCACTTGTAGCTCTTAGCATTGTCTTTTTTACTATCCTCCTCACTCTCTCTGATTGAAGTTAAGCAATGTTGAGCATGGTCAATACATAGATGGGTGACCACTTGGGTATATTAGGTATTTTAAGTTTTGATGTTCAGGTGGATGTGATGAATAATGGCTTGATATTGTTAATCAAACATTTAAGTTTTCAATTTCTGTTGGGTTCATTATATTCATTTATACACAATTACTCTTCAGAAAGGTATAAATCCATCTCTTCTTCCCCCAACTAGAGGTTATTTAATAATGATTTAGTGATACAAGTATTACTATCTCAAGAAATTCTTAGAATCTAAAATATTTTCAAGCAACAAATAAACTGTAAAAATTTAGAAAATATATCACTCAATCACATATAAATCAATCACTCAATAAGTCAATCAATTTTTTCCCAATCTTTGTATTTTCCATTGATTTGTACAAGCCTGTTAGGTTACCCAATATTTTCCACTATCCCTCTTGCCTTCAATACAAGAGAGCTGCAAAATTAGGTACACAGTAAGTATACCGATGTTATAATGATGCTTGTTAGATTTATTTAATACTAGAATTCATTTAACTCATCAAAATCATTTGTAATATTTTTATTTTCAAAATTTTTATTGTCATACATTTATTATAATGATTAGACATTGAGGAGCCATGATTGCCAGATCTCACCCCTATGGACTTTGTGTAAAGGATAGGATTTTCACATGTGAGCGATATTCTGTTGGTGCCATGACTCAGTTCATATTGAAGACTTTCCAAGAAATTAATGCTGATAAAGACCTTTGTGCCAGAGTGTACACGAGTGTGTGAATGCCGGGGTCAAACATTTTGAGGTATTGATATGAGTATTATTAATATGTTATTATAATCAATACAATACATTTTGTGTGTGCATTTTTTGGTTCTCATTACTGCATACCTACTTTTGCATCGTCCTGTATGCCCTTTGAGTGTTAGATTCTCCAAGCCTTTTTCTTGCTTATATGTCACAGAAATTTCAACTATCTCTGTCTTTTTTTTTCTATTTTCCTTAAACCTCGCCTTGTTTCTCATACACTCCATTTGCAGTATTTTTACATCATAATTTTATGAGACTGATAGTGAAGTGCTTTCTCATTAACTTCTCCACAGGGATTTTATCTAGACACTCTCTTTAGTTAGCTGGACCTTGACTCATGAAGAATTCTTCCACCTTTTTCTCCATTAATGCCTTTAATGATGTACCTGCACATAAAGATGTTCCCTGTGGCAGAATGATGTGCGTTGTGATGCAGCGGATATCGGTTCGAAACAAGAAACCAAAGAGCCAAGTTCAAATTCTAGTTGAATTATTACTTATGTGCTCGTACCCTTTGAAAAGGTATTAATCCATCTCTTCTCCCTCCAGCTATAGGTTAAATAGCAGGACAGTTGGATTCTATAACCTTGGTTGGCAACCAGTCTACTTCAGAAAGTATATGGCAACCTAATGCAGGAAAATCTTCTGCTCATTCAGTCATGTCTCTTTCAAGACATGATTGCCCAAGTGTGTATCACATATGGCACTTGACTGATTGCCACATAATAACATTAATGGCAGTGTAATTAGCTTAACTATATAAGACTGCAAATGAATTATGCCTTAGAAAAATAGGTAAATTTTCATTGTAAGTCCCGATGCTTTTCCCCTTCAAATTTATCCAAAATAGCATTATCTCTGTGCAAATGTATATGCTGAACTCAAGTCAACTATTAGTTATTGAAGAAACTTACCATTTTTTTATCTAAATGTCCATAAAAAACGAACTATATCCTGCACTTTTACTCTCACGTAACTCCCACGAAGTCATGTAATTAACTACAGAATGATGTACTGCACATGTGAACAAATTTTGGCAGATTTTTTCTTCATTTACTGATACTTCCGGCGATATACTTCCGGTAATTAAAATAATGCCCTACTGTATTTCTACGCTTATTACTCTCAAAACATGAAGTACATCGCCAGAAGTTTCAGTAAAGAACAAAATTGCTGCTTACGTAGAACGTCATTCTGCAGTTAATTACATGACTTCGTGAGAGTTACGGGAGAGAAAAAGTGCGAGATATAGTTTGTTTTTTTATGGACTTTCAAAGCAAAAAAGGTAAGTTTCTTCAATAACTAATTGTTGATTTGAGTTCAGCAAATACATTTGCACAGAAATAATGCTATTTTGGATAAATTTGAAGGGGGAAAAGCCGTCGGCACCTAAAACAAACATTTACCGAAAAATAAAACTTGAGAAGACATTATAATAAAATAAGAGAAAAGAAGATACTTCTATTTGTATATCCTTGAGAAATAAGGCAGGTGTTTCTGAAGCTGATAGCACATCAGATCAATTTCTTTCCCTGTTGTAATCTTTTTTGACCCATCCAGCAAATATCGTTTTTTTTTTTTTTGGATGAAAAAACTCTTACTAGAAATTATAGTGGCATATATAAATAGAAAAAAATAATTGAAAAATAGAATTTCCAAAAAAGAAAAAGAAATGAATTCAATTATAAAACATTAGATATAGTAACAACATGGGATATTTATGAAAGTCTAATTGCTTCTTTCCTAGCAATATTCTAATCTGGTGAGATGCTATTTATAACAATATTATGATCTGGAGATATTCATTTATAGCATGATTCTGATCTGAAAACATACTACATAGCAATATATTATATTTTTGTCTTTTGAATTTTAGAAGCACATTTTTAATACACAAAGGCTTTGTTTAGTCTGACTTTTAGGATTTTCTCAAAAATACAAAAAATGAATTTCTGACAATTTCTCAATTGATGTTTTCACAATTTGAAAAAGATTTCATTGAATTAAAATCAAATGTTCAATGTAAGTGTTAGGATATAATTTTGCAATGTAGTCAATCCTGACCTGGTGGCTCGACTCCAGTCTCTCCCTCACTGACAAGATGTGGTTTACCTCTGTCTTCTACAAATACTTTCACGGATTCTGCTCTGACAAACTTAGCTCCTTGGTGCCCCCTCCAAAAAAAATTTACTCAAGCTACTAGACTAGCAACAAGGTCCCACCCTTTTACTGTGAAAACAATCAAGTGTAACCACAACTTCTACTCTAACAGCTTTCTTTTTTGCACCTCTCACCTGCAGAACTCCCTTTCATATTCTTGTTTCCCTGATAGTTACAGTCTGCAAGAGTTTAGATGCAATGTCAACTGTCATCTCTTATCTCCTTGACCCCCATGCTTCTTCTCACTTTACAATTTCCTCTCACACAGCTCTCTTCACACCAATATACCCGCCCTTCTCTTACCCATTCTCCAACACCTACAGGGACCTGTTCTCTTTTCTCTTCACTGTCCTATTATATCACCCCCTGCACACCAGTAGCTACTGCTTTGCTTGGGGTGAGATGATTATAAAAGAATAATAATGAGTATTTGACAGCCCTGTTTTGAGGAGAGATGGTTATGATAAAAATCACATACTTTCTGTGGCTTCTTTAAGTGATTTGTGATTTCAATTCAGCAGACATACTTCAGACTAAAATCTAAGCTGTGTCTATATGGTTTACATATAAACCCTAGCCTCTAAGATATCTTCTTTTTGTGGTATGTCTTTTCAGGACATAGGTGATCATAGCTTTCCACAATTTCCTTCATAGCTCTTTATAGATTTTGTCATTTTGCTATTTCTCCTAAACCCTGTTCTGCCATCCATTTACTCAACCTCATTAAGTAGTTTATGCATAATTTTCTTCTGTCCCTCATGCCTTTAATCTGTCCTGTGAGTATCATATATTTCAAGTACTCTTTTTTTAAGATATCAGTCAATTAAGTGCCATACATGATACAAACTTGGACAATCATGTCTCAAAAGAGATATGACTGACTGGGCAGGATATTTTCCTGCAGTAGGTTGTTGTTACTTTCTGCAGTAGACTGGTTGCCAACCAAGGCTATATAATCTACTCAGTCATGCTATTTAACCCATAGATTGGAGAAAGAGACAGATTCACACCTATTCCAAGGGTATTTGTGTGCAAGTGAATGCAATGAATTCAACTGGAATTTGAACTTGGCACTCTGATTTCTCATTCTGAGCTGATATCCACTACACCACAAAACACATCTAGTGATAATAATCAGGTGGTCGATCAGTCATGCAGTTCTATGTATTAACCAAAATAAAGCTTAATATTTGATGAATTTTAGTATTTAATTTACAATCATTCCCTCTGACTTTGTTTCTTTGTATTCAAAAATAGACAACAATGAATTCTGGTTAAACTGTAACTTATACTCTATTGTCAAGATGACTGGAAGATATGGCTGTAGTGATATAATGACTATATTGAATTGATAGTTAAGATAACTGGATTCAGATTGTTTTACTGAGAATTGAATCTGAAATAATGATTTATAAGGAAGATATCTTAGATGCATTCTGTAGATTTTATAAGCATGCCAAGATATTGCCTGTACTTTAGGATTGGGTGACAAAAAATTATAAAATTTCTTACTGCTGATCAATGACTGAAATCTCTTTTATTTTTGTTTCTTTGTCTTTAAAATCTTTTAAATCATCATTTTCTAATTTTTCACTTTCTAGTCAGAATTGTCATATTCACATATGCAAATACCCATCTCCCCCAGCTATGAGTTAAGGAGTAGGAATTGTATCAGTAAATCATTATTTCCAAAGAATTTTTACAATCTCAAAATATTTTCTGGTTTTAAAATAACCTGCAAAAGATTGTTAAGCTGTAAAAATAAATTCTGTCAGTCAGTTAAATGCCATGCGTGAAACACTTGGGTGATCATGTCTCTTTTGATCCATGACTGACGAGGCATATTTTTCCATAGTAAGTTGCCATTTCTTTCTGTGGTAGACTGGTTTCTAACCAAGGCTATAGAACACAATCTGTTCTGCTATTTAACCCATAGCTGGAGAGAAAAGAGAGGGTATTTGCATGTACGTGAATGAAACAACTCAGAATTTGAACTCAGCTGTCAGATTTCTCATTCCAAGCCAATATCCATTGCACGACAAAAAAAAATTAATGAATCAATAAAAAAAATCGAATCTTTCAATCACTTTTCATTCTTTTCCTTTTTTCCTTCATTCTTTGTTTTTTTCTTTTCTTTATTCTCCCTTTTTACATTTTGTTTTATACAGTTTTATTTTTCTCTCAATATATTTTTTTCCTTTCAAAAAATATTTGCATTTGGCTTTTCTTTTCAGATTTTATTTTCTATTTTTACATCCAACAACACTTGTTCTTCGCACCTGCTCAGATTTCTACTTTGTATCTACCATTTTTGTTTTAGATTTCTTAGCTTGCAAAAAATCAACTAAGCCCCTCAATTTTGCTTTCTACAACATTTATGGTATTGGTATTAATTTCTGTGGTGTAGACTCTTTTCCCTTGCAATACTCTCCAGACATCCTAGCCTTTTTTTAAAATAACTTAAACTCCTCAATCTCTACCAATGAATTCTCTGTTCCATTTCGTTAAAATATTTGACAGTATAGAAATCTCTCTCTCTCTCTCTCTCTCTCTCTCTCTCTCTCTCTCTACATTTGTCTGCAAATATCTTTAAGTTTGGCAACTTCAATGCTCATCATGTCAAGTGACTTTATCATTCTAATACCACTGATCTTACCAGTATCCAGTTTTTAATGTTTTCTGTTGATCAGTTTATCAGTCAAATAGTGATTTCTCTACTCATTTCTCTAATAATTCTGATATACACTTAGTTAAGTGCCATATGTGATATACACTAGGATGATCATGTCTTGAAAGAGACATGGCTGACTGGGCAATAGATTTTCCTGCAGTAGGTTGAATTACTTACTGTAGTAGACTGTTTACCAACCAAGGCTGCAGAACCAAATCTGTCCTACTATTTAACCCATAGCTGGATGAAAAAGTGATGGATTAGTATTTTTCCAAAGGATAGTTGTGCGTAAGTGAATGCAACAAACTTCAACTGGAATTTGAACTCAGCACTCTTATACCTTGTCCTGAGCTAATATTCACTGCACCACAATGCACATCTGATGGAAATACTTCTTTGTTTGAACTATTCTTTAACTCCTCTCGAAACATTTATGATGCTTTGCAAATATCCTCTTGGCAACTCCCAGATCATGCTATAGTGTTTGTTGCTATTTCCTTTCTACTGATTTCTATTAGGCAAGAACCCCTTCATTTTGTTACCAACACACTGATTTATTTTCTTTTTAGCACCCCTTAGAGTGAAATCTTTAACCTTTGCATTGAAAATTCTACTACCAAGATTTCTACTTGGGTGAATGCTGGCATCAATTCTTTCATGCAAGTGAAACCACAATTTTCTCTTTGGTTCACTCTTGACTGTTCAGCTTCTATAGCCCACAGGAATATTTTTTTCCAACTATATTCTCTTTAATATTGTCTCTATTCATATAAACTAGTACTTCTAAAAAAGATCCACTTCACTCATAAAGGAGGAATTTCAAATGTGAAAGGACAAATTTTAAACAAGTGAGGGAATTCAGCCATATGTATTTTCTTTTTAATCAGTTCACCCCAAACAAGGTGATAAAGTCATTAAGATTCGTGGGAATATTTGGAAAAAAAGAGAATGAGAAGATTCCTTTAGAAAACCCAATTCCTACACATGAAACAAGAGATAAACATCTACTCCAGTTCAAAAGACTGATGAGAAGTGTGAACTGGATGATAAGGTGAACCTGTCTACTATTATCAAAGACCAGTGTATCGCCTGAACAATGTGATAAACAAGTGAAATCCTTTTGAACAATGTGACAAATTACTGAAATCCTTTGGCCGTAAATATGTATAAGTAATTAAAAGCCCTTGACTGTATATTTCATAATTACATTCTAGCTGAGGAATATTAATTGATAGGATAGTGAATGCAATAACGTGTCTTCTAACAAAAGTAAGAATGAATAAACAATCATCTAAAATCAATAATAACATATTTTCTTACCAGGAAACAAAATGGAAAGAATACAAAAATTGTGAAATTGCGAAGGCTTTGTAATAACGGTAATGTGAATATTATTTTTGTTGCCACTTCTATAATGTTGGTTTTTGCAATGTTAATCAGAAGGGAATTTTTGCGACTTATAATATTTCAGTATGTTTGCATAAAGTCAACGTACTAACGAATTCTTTGAATAATACACAATAATGCTGTAGAACACCAGAAATACCAGAACACTCTGAATACTGAATACACAGAATACCAGAACACATCAAATACTAGAATACACTTGGACAGAAGCTTTATATTTTGTTACGTGTTAAGTTATAACAAAAAAAAAATAATGATTGACCAAAACTCAGGGTTAAATCACAGACAAATATTTAATTTACAAAAAACACCAAATAAAATATTTAAAAACAAATATACAATTTTTCTTGCATTCAAACAGAAACTTAGAGTTTACTACTGGCGAGTGTTACAAAGAGAGAAGGGGAAGGTAAGGAGTGAAGTATCTTTACCCAGTTAAGCTAGCAAAGTAGTTTAAGTGCTATACATTTTGGAAATCCTCAAATGTGTATATAAAGAATAATTATTAGTTTGGTCAATGAAAAAGAGTCAAAAATTTCTATTTTCCCACTTAGTTCCATGAGGTTCTCTTTCAGGTTTTAGTTGGTCGGCAACTTTTCTTACAGATTTTTTTTGGCTGGATATACAAATTCTTGAATCAAAGCCGGAGTTGATAATGTCAGCAAATCCTTTTAACAACTGACTACTCTCTTTCCAAAACCTATTTTTATAGGGGCTAACACCTAATTTGTATATTTCTAGAATCATTCGAATTCTCTAGATTTTACTGGAATATACTGGAAATGTCTAGAATCTTCCAAAACGTTCTATTTCCTAATTTCTCTATTTAACGACAACTTCATGAATTAGAACTTTTTTATAATAACAAGTATGTCCCAATAGAATCCCTTACTATAACTTTTTTAACATTATTAAAATTATTTTTTTATATAAATGCATCCTCGTAACAATATTAATATTTATGGTTACATGATCCCAGTAGCACAATCCATTCAACAGATACATTTGTTTCCTGGAGATGTGTTTGACCACATATATCAGTATCAACACCTTCCTACATAAGAGATTTATATGTAGAGATATTCTTATGTCCGTGTGAAGTTCATATGAAAGATTGGGAAACATGTGAGAATACCAGGTGCTGTATGCTTGGATGTGCAGGCAGATGAATAATGGCTCAGAATTGTTAATCAGAGAGATATGTTCCAATTCCAGTTGGGTTTGTTATATTCACTTATGTGCAAATCTAATTGTTAAAGATATGAATCCACCTCTTCTTTCCCCTGCTATGGATTAATAAGTAAGACTTGTATAACTAAAACCATTATTATCTAAAAAATAAAATAAAATTTGATACAAAATATTTAGACTATGGCTTAAAATAACTCAAAGAGATTGATATACTGCTACACAAAAAAAAAAATGTGATAGCCATAAACATATTAGAAATTCCTTATCTGTTGGGTAGAATTATTAGATATACCTGTATTCCGTGTTGTGTTCAATGTGATATCAGGTATCATGAGAGACTGAAATATCTTCCAAAAATCAAGAAGGCATGTCTTAACTCAGTAAGGCAGTAACTCCTAAGCTTTTTTTTTTATTATTTTTATCTGGGATGCATTTTCAGAATTAAATTTTGCTCATGCCTCACAAAATTTTGTGTGAAAAAAACTGCATGTACAAAAACACCAGGAAAAGAAAGTCCTGGTGAAAAGGTGCAAGCAGCCCTACAACAAAAAAAGTCCAGAGAGAGAGTTGAAGGGAGAGAACTACGAATTCAGAATTGGAACATTATCATTGATAACTCTCTCCTTCAATTTGCAGACCCTAGTTACCATATTTTTAATATTTGATATAATGCTAAAATATCACTATGATAAAATTGGTCAATATTTATAACTATACTGGGACTCATGTATGCAATTACATGTAATCCATAATAATGTTTTATCTTTTGAAATTATATTTTTTTGGTTTATGAATTTTTTGAAACTGGTTCTAAATTTTTTATTGTCTTTCAATCATTTCCCTACATAAGAATTCAAAATAGAAGAAAGGGTTGAGAGACTGCAAGGTCAGGCTTCTGAGAACCCCTGCTATAAACAATCCACTCCTCTTTTTTTATTTACATTTAATCTGTCTAAATTTCTGGGATGAGGAATTACCAATTTACATTTGGACTATTTTCTTCATCTTTGATGTTGTTATCAAACATTTAGGCTGTATTGCTCTCCAGCCGTAATTGGCTATATATGTAACCTACAGAGAATACTGAACTAAAACCTTTATATAATGCATGGCAGTAGACTGTTCTTGTTCTACTGCCTATATCTATAGATATCTTATTTAGTTTGTATTTTAGCACTTCTTAGATATTGGTCACCAGTTTCCACTGAGTTTGGGTATACACTGCCTAGCCCAGGGATTGAACTAACAATTACTATGTCAGCAAACTCATGAACCAACAATTTAATTCACTAGGCTATTGTCTCTACAGGTGTTAAATCATGTAGATTAGATAAAGTGTTTAGTTCAGAATTCCCTGTAGCTTACTCAGATCAATATACAGCCGATGAAGGCCAGAAAATACTACAGCTGAAACACTGTGATAGCAACAAAGATTACTCTCGTTCTCCTTCTTCTAAAAGTATTTACTGGCTGCTATCTTAAATATTTAACTGACACCATTTGTTTAAATTTTTTCATTACCCATGTTTACCTTGCACCAGGGAATAAAAATATAATAACCATATTTGTACAAGATTTGAACAAACAATTTAACAAGTGAAATATTTTTGGATAGCAAAAATGGTGAAAATAAAATAAAAAGTAAATATATTAATAAGAAAAGACAAAAATTGAAGAAAGTATGTAGAAAATAATGTCCTTCAGCCATTTTGAATTACAGCATAATGTGGCATCTTGTATTAATGCCAGTAATATAAGGAATAAACATTTTAGTTTGGAGTAATCTTTCTTACAAAGAAAAATGTTGGCTGTATAATTGGCTGAGTTAGTGTTAAAAAAAGAGAAGAGTCCAATTTAAGGCTTAGACAAGAATTTTAATGTAAGAATTGGAATATAGAAAAAAACTATTTACATACACACACTGACAGATATCTCCTATATTCCATGTCTTTTCAGAACTGGCGATCATGGTTAACAACAATTTTCTGTCTTTTTAGCTCATAATAAATTTTTATCCTTTTGTTATCTCTTGCTCTTGTAAATCTTGCTCTGCTATCCATTTACTCGAGCTCACTAGGTAGCTTATGCACTGTTTCCCTCTCTCTCTCTTGCCTCTAATATGTCCTGTGAGTATAAAATGTTCCAAGTCTTCTTTCCTTATTATGTACAGCTTTTGGTTCTATATGATGGAAGCCCCTCTCTCAACCTTCTCCAGACATACTGCCTCCAAAACCACTGCTCTAATCTCTGAATTGATTCCTTCTGTAATTGAGTGTTTTATAACCCAAAAAATTTCAGCAAAAACCAAATAGTCAGCCTTGGTTCACTCCTGAATGTGCTGCAGTCATAGCTCACTGGAGCCACTACTACAACATCTATTGCAAGGAATGGTGTAGTCTGACCATACTTCTTTCAGAACTGTCTGCAATTACTAGAGAGTTATGGAAAATTTCAAAGTGCAGATATACATGAGTTGTCCAGGCCAAGGTCGAAAAGAAACAAATTGGATCTGGCCAATTCTGGAACATCACCAGCCAAATTATGAATAGTGGCAAAGTGACAAAATGGTTCTGAGGTCATATACTCATCAACAGACAACGCAAAGTTCTTTGCCTCAATATTTGCTTCAAACTCTACATTAAAGATAAGTAAGGACATCTCCTCCCCAACTTACCAGGTCTCACTGAGCATAATCTCAGTAATATACTAATTTCAGTAAAAGAAGTCTCTAAACTTACCAAAAGTATCAACCCCAGAAAAAGCCTGGATAAAATTCCTGTGGTCATCCTTAAGAAAATCAACCCAGACTTACCCTCAATTCTAACAAAATTATTTAACCCCTGCTTAAGAAAGAAATTATTCCCAAGTATGTGGAAGGAAGTCAAGCATATGTCTGGTTTTCAAGAACATGGCAAACAATCCTCCATGTCTCAATACAGATTGATTTTGAGACTATTATCAACAAGAAGGTTGTCAAGCACCAGAATAGGAACAATCTCTTGTGCAACAAGCAGTATGGGTTTCAATCAGCTTGATCCATCACTGATGTCTTAACTACCATTACACAAAGAATTAGAATTGATGATACACATATGTGAAGAATATGTATTAGATATCTTGAAGGCTTTCAACAAAGAGTTTCTTACACAAGCTTTCAACAAGAGTTTCTTACACAAGCTCTCCAGCTATGGAATAACTGGAATAATTTACTCTATTATAAAATCTCTTCTAACAAATAGATCCCTGAAGGTAGTCATTAACGGCCAATCCTCTGAAGCACTGACACTCAATGCAGATATTTCTAAAGGGTCACTTCTCAGATCAACTCTTTTTCTGATTTACATAAATGATCTATCTAAGAATATGCTCTGATCCTTTAGAAACATTTATGCTCATGGATGCACTGTCAAAAGCCTTGAGGATCAGAGATTAGCAGCTGACCTTTCTTACGACCTAACACTAACTTTCCAATAGAGAAAAAAGCTGGTTACATTCAATACCTCTAAAATGAAACTGGTCATATTCCATCACCACCAATGAGTCCATGAATTACCACCAGTCATGATTAATAGATATCCCCTTGAAGAGGTCTTGAGAAGATATTGGGTCCCAGACTCACACTGGAAATTTGTGAGGTATTTCTTTAATCAATTCACCCCAAGTAATAATGCTACTAAGATGCTATTTGGATTGAAAGAGAATGAGAAGACTTTAGAAGGAACCAGAAACCTAAACAGTAAACAGGAAATAAACTTCTACTCCTGTTCAAAAGACTGGGGAGGAATGTGAACTAAACAATATTTTGTGTGAAAGTAGACTAGCAGGAATTTGAACCCAGCTCACCTGTTCCACTTTTCATGCTTATAACCATTACATCACCCACATATTTCATGAAGGCAGGAAGATGGATATGCAGAAATAGGATATACAGTTGTGGACAGAATTATTCACCTTCCCACTTCCATAATTACAAAAAAAAGCTGTAATACCTCAAATTTTCATGGAAACTTCATGTTTTTTTCACAAATGATGAAATAATAGATTTGAAAGAATGTGCAGTGATGTTCACAAGAAAAATTTTATTTTAATGTCAAACAATAATACAAAAAAAAACCCTTTAATATAAGGACAAAATTATTGACCCTCTTTCCTCAATAATCAATTGTGTAACCTTTGTTCCTTACAAGATCACTCCCCACACTGATAGATATTTTGTTCCATTCTTCCTTGGAAATAGCTTCTAGTCTCTTCAAATTCAAAGGACTTCTTTCTCTTACATTTTCTTCAAATATGCCCATAAATTTTCAATGAAGTTTGTGCCATGTGTTTCGGGTCATTGACATGTTAGAATGATGTCCAGTGATGCCCTAAAGACAGCTTTCATGCACTTTGTTTTATATTATTTTTAAGAATAGCAAAATACGACTTTTTACCCATGATACCCTGTACTCTGACTAGTACTTCTGGTCCAGAAACAGCAAAACATATCCAGAGCAGAATGATCCCACCACTGTGCTTAATTGTAGCGAGGATATTACTTTCCACTATCCATAACGAGAGTTCATGTGACAAAATTATCCTGAAGAAAAAAATGAAAATTCAAAAATATATAGAAATTTCAACTTTTTCAATATGCTATCTGCAAGTGGTAAGTTCAGATTTTCTATTAACTTATTCTACCGTATCTGTTTTTCTCTTTTACTAAAATATACAAAATTGTTCAGTTGTCTAAAAGCCGTTTCGACTTTAACTAAGTTAAAACTTAGTAAATTTTTTTTTTCCAATTGGATAGATGGATCATCTATCGCCCGGTTCACCCTTCACCCACGTCTATTGAACAGGTTAAGAGGCTCATCCCTTGTTCCCTGTTTAGGATGTGGTTTCCGGCTTTCTCTTTTCTAATCTTCTCACTTTGTTTTTTTTTTTCCATTTGGAGTAGATAGATCCATCTATCGCCCAGTTCACCCTTCACCACGTCTATTGAACAGGTTAAGAGGCTCATCCCTTGTTCCCTGTTTAGGATGTGGTTTCCGGCTCTCTTTTTTAATCTTCTCACTTTGTTTTTTTTTTTTTTTTTTTCAATTGGAGTAGATAGATCCATCTATCGCCCAGTTCACACTCCACCTATGTCTATTGAACAGGTGAAGAGGCTCATCCCTTGTTCCCTGTTTAGGATGTGATTTCTGGCTTTCTCTTTTCCAATCTTTTCACTATTATGTAGCCCCCTGCACATCAGTGGCGTTACCACCTTGCTCGGGGTGATACAATTAAAAAAAAAATAAAATAGAATAATTTTATTTTGGTTTCAATTGACCATAAAACAAAGCTCCAATATTTATTTCGATGTTCTAGATGACTTCTAACATAAGCTAATCTGTATTTTAGATGTTTAGCCTTAAGCAAAGAAGTTTTCCTTGGGTGACAAACTCAAAGTCCTGCTTGAGGAAAGCATCTAGTGACTGTTTTTATATCATTGACAATGTCATTTGTTGTTAAGTGAGGATTCTTTGAGATGTCTCTAACAATTTTCCTTTCCATTCTCTCAGAAATTAACCATCTTCTGCCAGTTCTTAATTTATTCTCAATGCAATGAGTCTTGTAATTTTTGATAATGCTATGAATTGTTATGCTTGGAATGAGTTGTATGTGCAAAACCTATTTTGTACGCATCAACTATCTTCATTCAGAGTTTTATGTCAAGTTCAGTCATCTTTGCCATGGTTGCAAAACAAAGTAGTTATTGCAGTATGTGGCACTCACATATTGTCTTTTAGAATGTTACAGAACCAGATCAATAGTATTTCATTTTCAATGTGTTATTGTATTAAATATCAAATTAAGAAAAAAAACATTACAATTGCCATAGTGCAATATTATTTCATAATTTCCATAAAGTGGTAGAGCAAATAATTATGAACTTCACCAATTTTTATTAAACTATAACTATGAATATAATAGATCAAAACTAATAAAAATTTCACAAATTATTCAAAACTAAATACAGAATCAATTATTTATAGTAAATTCAGTAAGTACTTTTTTTTTTTTATAAGCATTTCACCTCTAGCAAGGCATGTCACTGCCACTCCTGTGCAGGGGGCTACATAGAGTGGAGAAAGGATGGTTAAATATAGGAAATGTCAGAGGGTGGGTGATAGGCGGGTAAGGATACCAAGAATGAGGGTTGGGTAGATGAGAGTGTTTTGAGAATAATTGGGAGTTAGTGTGATAGGAGGTGTCTGTTGATCCCTACATTTAAACACCTGGAGATTGTAGCTGTCGGGAAAGCAGACTTGTGGAAGGGAGTTTCCACAGGCGGGAAGTGCGAGAAAAGAAGCTGTTGGAGTAGAATTTACGGTTACATCTTATCTGTTCAACTGTAAAAGAGTGGGACCTAGTTGCTAATCTAGTATCTCGTGTAAATTCGTGCTTAGACGGCACCAGTGATCTAAGTTCATCGGAGCAGAATTCATGAAAGTACTTGTAGAAGAGGCACAGGGAAGCCATATCACGCCGGTGAGAGAGTGGTTGCAGCCGGTCTGCCAAGTCAGTATCAACCACGTTACAAATCCTCTGAGCAAATATTGGCAAATAAAAGATGATATACACCATTATTCAATCTGTAATCACTATGGTCTGTTGTTTTTTAAACTGGTCACTCATACAGACAGCAGGATCTCGTGATATTTTCCCCAATACTGGTTTCCATCGGTCAATCTATAATCTTGGTCTGAGATTAACACCATTATTTAGAGAGAAAAGCCAATTTAGTAAAGTGGCTTTTCCTGCAGTATTTTTTGACATGATAATGTTATTCTCTCTTTAATTTGAAGTTATCATGGGGGTTCAGTGAATTTGTTGTGATTTGGTAATAGCTGTGTAGTGTTGCAGTCCCTTGAGAATGTACAGCATTTATATATACCTGACACGCCTTCCCAACTGTCTCTACTCTACATTGCCATCCAATCTTTTTTAGAACTCTATTCCAGATCTAATTTCAATCACATGCTTCAACAAAAATCAATAAGCATAGCTGTCAACAAAATCTTCATCCAATTATCACAATTAAGCGGAACTGCACAATTCTATTTATTCAAATCTATCTACACCTGTTTTCTACTTGTTTTTATATAAATATTTTCAATGGTAAGTGCTCAGATGAGGTTAGCTCTTTGTTGCCTAGATTTTATGAATTTAAATATAGTACTAGATTGGCAGTTAGGTTTCACCATTTTATAGCTGTTATTGTTAGATATAATCTAAGTTCTATGCTAACAGTTTCTTCTTTCAATGAACTACATCTGGTAGTAAGGCCTCTGATCAGGAGGTTTTGAGGAGCATGGAACCACCACTTAATTGCTGTTGTTTCCAGATCCCCCCTGACCTGGAGTAGTAGCACCTTTTAGGGTCTCAGCTATGAACAAATAGTTAACTTCCAAACAGGGAACAAACACTATGAAAGTATAAAAATTGTTATAGTATATATCAGCAATACGTTTTCATAGTAAAGAAACATTAACAGCAAGACATTTCTGTAAGTAAAAATAATATATTAATAACAATACATTTTTTATCAAAGAAATTACTAATGCTCACAAGAAAATTAAATTTCAGCATTAAATGACCTAGAAGGAGTTGATATTTCAAAAAGCAAACAAACTTGATCTCTCTTCTTTTCAGTCAAATCTGATGTTCCGAAATTTAAATGCAATGTCAATCATCCTCTTCTGCCTCCTTGAATTCTGATCTTTTATTCTCCTCTCTCATTAATAATAATCTTTTGAGATTCGTTAACTCCTTGTGTTTTAGTAGCTTTATTGCCTTGCTTTGGGTGAAAGGATTAAAAGAAAAATATAGCTCATTATTAAAACCTTCTAAATTAAATATTAGTGCATTTGCTGAATGTTATTTTTATCTTTTATTCAGGCTTAAAAATGTTTACTTGAGCCTAACATTTTAAGAGTAGGAGTGTTAGATATAAATTGAGTTCAGTTACTAGGAAGGCTTTTTTTTTTGCTTTTTTTATTTCTTTTATACTAAAGTTTATACAATACAAGGCTCAAGATCCACTCTTGATAGAAGATTATTGAATGAGATGTGTGATAGGAATATAAGATGTGAAAGGAAGTGAAGATTATGAAGATAAGAAGGACAGAAAAAGATTGACCCATGATGTAAAGAGACTAAGATTAGAACGTTAAAGAAATGGTAGTCTCAGGGAAAAGCTGAGTGAAACTATCGCATTATAAATGGAATATTGAGGAATTGTTGGAGATTCATCTCTGTGAACATAGTATGATGATTCCTTCTGAACTGGTGGAATTAAAGTGTGGCGTTCATCTGAATATTTGCAATAAAAATAGTGATTGAGTAGCAATAGGCTTGCAATATTTGGTCTGTGGGAAAGAGGCTGTAGAGAGGAAAATAAGTCAAGATGGCATAAACAATTTTGAGCTCTATATGCTTATAACAACAACAGGATAAAAAGAACAATATAACTTCTTGAACAAAAACAAGACTTTTAGAACATTCTAAAGGTTACTACATATAAAAAATATTTCCTAAGGAAGGCCAAGAATTAAACTGGTATCATGGCAAGAATCAAATCATTGATGAGAATCTAGAACAGAATTTCTATCCGTCCCAAAGGATGATGATGATTCTTTCTAAAGAATGTCATATATAGAAGTGAACATTTTAAAAAAAAAAGATTTGTAATGTGCTGCATAGTTTCACCCCCACCCCCTTGACATTCTATCAGGGTTGAAAAAGCAAGTAACACTCTTCGACAGTTAGTGGAGAATTGGCCAAATTAAGCTTTGAAACAAGGAATATCCATCTCAATACAATATTTATCAATCTATCTAATGTGGTATTTTTATCTATCTGTCTATTTAACACATCACTCAATAAATCTGGGGTCTAACTAATAAAGCAACAATTTTTAGGTAAAAGTCGACTTTATTCATCAACATAGTCTAATTCTAGTGTGATACACTGATTACAACACTTCTCTAACAATTTGATGCCCTTGTCTGCAAACAACAGTCACTGGGGTCCAGATGTGGAGAATAGGGTGGCTGTGGATTCAATTTGAAGTGCAATTCATGTAGTTTTTCCATCATTGCAACTGAATTGACACAGTTAATTGTCTTGGTGAAAGAACACTTTTTTCTTCTTCATTTGTAGCCATGTTTTGGTGATTTCTTTTTTCAAACAAAACAATGATGCTATATAATATTCACTATTGATGGTTCTTCCTTTCTCAAGATAATCAATGAACAAAATACCTTGCGTATCCCAAAATACGAAGGCCAAAACCTTGCCTGCTGATGTTTGTGTCTTTGATCGCTTTGGATGGCTTTCACCTCTTGCTGTCCACTCAGCTAACTGCTGATATGACTCCAGAGTGAAGTGGTGGATTCATGTTTCATACATTGTTATGTATTTATGTAAAAACACCTTCTTGCTGAATTGAAACAGTTGTAAACAATGCTCTGATTCATTATTGTTTTTGATCTACTGTGAGTAAACAAAGAATCCACTTTGAACACAACTTTCTCATTGACAGATGTTCGTGCAAAATGGTGAATACACTCCTTCTGATATGTTCAACTCTTCTGCTATCTCCCACAACTTCAATTTACGATCAGCCAAAATGAGTTTGCAGATTTTTTGGTGTTTTTTAGGAAAATAACTGTCAATTTTGGGCAACCTGAGCGTTCAGCAACATTTTTGCCTGTACGACTGCATTTAAAGTCAGCATACCACCTCTTAATTAATGTTTCTAATGAAGCAGAGTCCAAATAACGCTTATCAAACCATTACTTTGTGTGAACAGTATTTTGTTCCATCAGAAAGCAATGCTTTATCAACCTAAAAAATTCAGATTTTCCCATTTTTTTGAAAATTTTGCAACAGTCAGTCAGTTAAGTGTCATACGTGAAACACGCTTGGGCGATCATGTCTCGAAAGAGGCATGACTGACTGGGCAGAATATTATCCCGCAGTAGGTTGCCATTGCTTTCTGCAGTAGACTGGTTGCCAACCAAGGCTATAGAACCCAATCTGTCCTGCTACTTAACCCATAACTGGAAGGAATAGACGGATTAATACCTTTCCCAAGGGTATTTGCATGTAAGTGAATGTAATGCTTTACTTAAATAAGTGTAATTTGTATCTAATAATCTGATTGAGCCCAAATTTTGTCACATGCTTTTTGAACTGTTTATCTATCCTGCTCTGTTTATCTATCTCAGGCTGTTCTTTTCTTTTCTATCTATCAGACTGATTTTTATCTATATATCTGGTTCCTTGTGGCTTATTTCCACTGAATGTCTTCACTCTCTATTGTCCACAGCTACCACTCATCCCTTACCTCAGGATCATCCGCTCATTGCTTCCCTCTCTTTCTCCCTTCATGCTTCACCATATCATTCTTGGTTTGCCTCTTCTATTTTTCTTTGGATGCTGAGGTTAGGTTGGGTCTTATATTAAAGCAAATGAACCTTTATTTTAAGCTGTTATGAAATATGTTAATAAGCTTATTTCCCTGATTCATTTTCCAAGTTTAGCAACTGTATAATCGAATAGACATGACCAAAGACTTATAGAGCCTGATCCTGGTGCTTCTGATTATCTTAGATGCATTCCACAACTAGTTTAAACTACCAAAAGCCACCCTGCCTTTTGCCACTCTTGATGTTTTCCATGCTACCACCTTGTTTTGAAACTGTCACACCCAGTACATCCTACTAATTCTTTCAACAAAGACTAGAAAGTCTGCCATGCTATTTAACTCAGAGCTGAGGGATCTGAATGATATGGTAATAATACTTATGTTGCCATTTGTACAACCATTGTATGCCCAGCCTTATTCAGGTGCTAGGAATTTCAAACTCATGATTACCAAAAGAGGTTTCACAGAAGGAATGAGAATAATATACCCCAGTGATTGCAATAAAGGGTTTGATTCAAAATTCCTAGCATCTGAAGAAGGCAAGTGCATACAATGTTTGAAATATTGTACAAATGGCAACAAAGATGAGGACAAAGTCCGAATAATGTAAATAGTGTAAATACTACCTCATCTCAGAAATATAAACAAAGTAATAATATTTAATCTCAGAATATCAGAGCTGAGCTTGAGCAGTCATCTTCTTATTGAGTTGCTGCACCATACTCATCTAGTATTGTTCACGGAACCTTGCCTCTGGTATTAAGATTTCAAGGTCATTAAGTGTGCATGGATCTTCAAGATTGGTGCAGACTAGAAGATGTTCCATAGATGTTTTACATTGGCAAATGGGATCATATCGGTGACATATCCTCATTTCTGGAGGTTTGTTCTACAGTGGTCGACAAAAGAACTAGAAGGGCCAGGCATCACTGGAGCCAGAGACAACTGACTAATGCCTATATCCACTGGGCTATATACCCTTGTGGATATAAGCATTGGTTAGTTCCAGTGACTTGACCCAAAGAACTGTGAGTTCAATACTGGCTACAGCATTGGTGAACAAATAACTTAGAGAGTTGAGTTAAAGGGAGATAACTACATGGCATCTGAAAGTGGCATCGCACATGGAACAAAAAAGATATACCCCAGTGATTGAAATAAAGGGTTTAGTTCAACAAAATTCCTAGCACCTGAAAAAGGCTGGAGCATACAACAGCCAAAATGTTGTAAACATAGCAATAATGATGAGGACAACAGTTCGAACAGTGTAAATGATAAATATTACCTAATCTCAGAAGTATGGATAAAGTATAGACCAATAGAGAATAATTAAGCTATGACCTAAATGAGATTTTTTTTTTTTTTCGAAATGGCAAAATGCTGAGCAGATGTAATTGGCATCATATCCTTTAATGTTTTTTTTTTCTTTTTCCCAAAAGTGTCACATTCTTGATCCTGGTCTTGCTTACTTTCTTTATTTTTGTACTTTGAACGTTTTACTTCAGATGAGAAATATCTTAAGAAAATACTTCCTGTCAATTTTTTTATTTTAATTTTAAAATAACAAAATGGAACATTTGGAGATAATTAAAATTCTTAATATTGTGACAGTAAGAGTAAGGAGAATAAAATAGGGTTAGATTTTATTTTAAAAACTTTGGAGGCACTGATAACATATTTAAGTTGTTTTGACAAAACAGAAATTGTCAAGACTTATATCCAGTACTTGTTAACCCAGGCGAGGACTAAAAAATTGAAAGATAACAAGGCAGAGGGGGTAGAAAATTAAATAACTGACCTCTTCCTAGCTTTGGCAGGTTGTGAAGCTATAATAAAAATTTCTGTTATGGCATACCCCAAAGAACTGGAGGAAGTTGACTACTGATCATTGTATCCTAAAACAATAATATACAACAAAAGTTAAACATTTTCCTATATGAATTTTTTCTTCACACTGTTTTATTTACAAGCTACATCAGCTTGAAACATTATTCCAAGAATCCAATCAGGGAAATTTGTAAACAACTTATTTGATTTAAGTGGCTCATTTTCATTGCATAGCCTAAATACGCTGATCTGTTAAAGGTCATGTCTTAGCTGATTGCACCTATCCAACAAGACAAACGGACACACTTATCTAAATACACCTGGTTATTAATTAAAATGAGGTGGCAGGTAACTGAAGATCTATTACGTAAGTGGAGCCTGAGGCTGTCTTTTAAAAAGAATACATGCTGAAATGGGAACAAGATAGGTTATTGACAGATTTATCTAAAGGTCAAACACGTGGGATAAATTTTAGAAGTAAATGCCGGGTTGATGACAGTATTTACTGAGTGATAGATTAGAGAATAGAGCAATGGAATGAGCATCAGGTCTACAGTTCATCAGATTGGATAAAGTTTAATTAGCTTAGGTATGAATTTGTGTAAGTTTCTGCAAAAGGTCAAAATATGGATTCAATTCTCCAGTGAAATACTAGATTCTTTATTATCTGTAAAAAGCTATAACATCTTCAGAAAGGAATCAGAGTGGTTTCTCATTGCCTTCATCATGTTTATTAATTCAGAGTTTTTCTTTTGATATACTGGCTGTCAGCTAAGGCTTGACAGCTCAGTCTATCCTTTTTCGTTCTTTAATGGCTGGCCACTCATATTAAAGGATACCCATCTACCAGGGTTGCTAGGTCATCCCCATTGCAGACGCCTGCTCAGGCACACTTGTGTTTGTTTAACACCCACAGAGCTTATCTGCAATTTATATTGCAACTATGCGGAGTGAACCTTAGTTACAGGAGAGATTGCGTTATCTAGCATGAACAACAGTCTGAACAAGGCCAGGATGCTCAAGCTCTCAGTCATGATGACTTGTGACTTTGAGCTAGTACAACCATCAGCAACTCCTCAAAGGTGGCCATCTACCCAATTTCATTCACAAGGTTTGGGTCAACTCATAGTATGGTTTTCAGGCACTTTCCAAAGATCCCACACACCGATATTGTCTCCTCTAGATGGTTAACATCAAGACGACACCTTCCTGACAAATCAACCATAGTGAGATTCAAACCCAGGCTTCATGGTCAGAAAGTGAATGTTTTAACCACTCAGCCATGTGCCTATCCTTTTATTTAACCCATTACTAGGAGAGGGTTCATGCCTTTTCCAAGCTGAACACAAAAGACGAGGACAAACTTGAACTTGGTTTGCTTATGTCACTTTCTGTACTGATAGCCATTAGATCACCAACCTAAATTCTTTTTCTTTTCTAATCATTTCACCCCAAGAAAGGCAATAAAACCACTAGGACAGAATTACTGAGACTATGAGAAGAACTACTATTAATGAGAGAGGATAATAAAAGAACAAAAATTAACAAGAAAGAAGATAATGATTGACGTTGCATTTAAATTTTTAAAGATCAAATTTCACTGGGAATCAAGAAGTTGGTGGAGAGTTTGACAAGTGAGAAGTGCGAGAGAACCAACTGTTAGCATAGAACTTATAGTTACATCTGTCCATTTCAACTGTAAAATGATGAGACCTTGGGATCAATTTAGTACTGTTTATCATAATATTTACTGAACGGTAGATTAATAAAGTTACTGTTAACACATAATGAATAAATAATAATGATAACAATCAAATGGAAAAAGTTTTTTTTTCTTTTTTCTTCCAATATGTTCATCATTCTATTGTCTTTCTGATAACTTCTCATTAATGCAATTTTGCCCCACTCCATTCTTAAATTAAAAATTAGCCCGGGCAAATGTGAAACTTGAAAACTCATCGTCTTCTAAAAAATTTTTTTATAATCATTTCACCCCAAGCAAAGGCAGTTTTTTTTAGAATCATTTCACCCCAAGCAAAGGCAAAGTGGTGTGCAGGGGGTTACATAAGAGGACAGTAATGAGAAAGAGTAACAAGTTGTAGGGGATGTTAGAGAATGGTAAAAGGATGGCGTGAAGAGAGCTGATGAGAGTAGAATGGACAGTGAAAAGAACATGAGGGAAAGGATGCGAGTCAGAGAGAGATAGGAGATGACTATTGACCTTACATTTAAATTCTTAGAGATTGTAGCTGTCAGGGAAGCAAGTATACTGTAGAGAATTCCACAGGTGGGAAGTGCAAGAAAAGAAGCTGTAGAGTAGAAGTTGGAGTTACATTTTATTGGTTTCACTGTAAAAGGGTGGGACCTAGTTGCAAGTCTAGTAGCTCGAGTAAATTCATGCAGAGGGGACACCAGGAAGCTAAGCTCGTCGATGCAGAAGCCATAAAAGGATTGTCATAAAACCATTTTTTTAAAATTATTATGAAAACAAATGTATAATTTTTTCTGTTTTCTTGTTTTCTATTTTTCTCTTTATCATTTCTCTTTAAAGATGGGACAAAACAGATAAATTTGTTTTGCTTTAGTAGTAACAGTCTCTTTTTTTTAGCTTTCTTTCTTTCACTACTGCTTTTGAAATCAAAAAGGATAAAAAACAAAAAGGATGAATTGAATATTAATGAAACATTAAAATGAAATTAACTTGTCACGGATCAGATTGAAGTTCAATTTTTCAACATAATTTTGAGCAAAACGTTTTCTTTTGTCTCATCAATAAAAGATTGTAATCATTTTAAAATCATTTTCTTTGTTTATTCCAGTCCAAACTTTTTCTGCCTTAAATTATTTTAGTCAAATTTCATAAATGACCTTTATTTTATATCAGGTATTAATTTTTTTCTATTTTCTGTTGTCTCTTTTTACATTAATGTTGTTGTTGGTGCAAATTTTATTCATTATTCTCATATATCAGTGTACTCCAGCCATCAAAAGTGACCCTGACCTAACATGCAAAAATCAGCAGCCAGGAGATGTTACTAACTGTTGAACCCTTATTATCAGTGTCACTTTTACCAAAAAAAAAAAAAAAAAAAAAAAAATCAGCCCTTCCTGGCCCAGAGGGTAGGATCAAAGTGTAGTATCTGTTCTCAGATACTCACTTCCTGCTTGTCGGCTGCTTGGAAGCAATGACCAGCTAAGACTAGCTTTTGACCAGCTTTGACAAGCAATGACCTGCTAAGACTATGATCAGCAAAGGAAACAGTAACTTTCGCAAGTGTTAGCTCGCAGCAATCCCATTTAACTGTGGTTGAATCCTGCATAGGAAGCAAAGCACTAGCCAGCCCATGGCCAATGCAACTTATGTTAGCTTGCCAATCTACCTGGGAGTGTACATGTGCTAGGCTGCAGTTAAACCTGTCCTCTTCAGACTGCAATCAATTGCAGCTGAGACTCACTGTTCCAGCTAGCACCATTGCTGCTAGACACTGACAACATGTGCCACTCCTGCCAGATGCTGACAATGTTCCTGCAGACTGTCAACAATGTTCCAGCCTGAGCCATTCATGCTACATGCTGACTATTTTCCAAACTATCCTTTTTCCTGCAATCTACTGATGACATTCCAGCCTGTATCGCTTCCTGCCAGATGTTGACAATTTTCCAGCCCGTGCCTTTCATACCAGATGCTGACAACCTTTTGGTCAACCAATGACAATGTTCCAGCCTGAGGTGATCCTGCAAATGTTTCAGCTTACAGTCTTTTTTTAATTTCTGACTGTTTGCTTGTCATTTTTATCACAATAAAAATTGATGTTGATAAATCCTACATTGTCTCGTCATTGTCTTTGCTGTTTTGACACATACAAAAAGTTTGCTGGAGTTGATACCCTTACCAGGCCCCTGAAACATATATATATATATATATATATATATACACACACAAATAAATACACAATGACCTTTATTATAATAAAAAAGATTATGACCTAATATTTTTTTCCATTTCATGATATATCTATCATATAACCTTGACTCTTGTTTCATTCAACCTTGCAAAAAAGTTATTGGGCATAAATGCTAAAATAGTTCCAGTCATTAACAAAGTACTGGGAACAGTTATTAAGAACTTAATTAAAGGTTGAGAAAAGATTTGGAACCATCCAGGTGATAGCATCACTGAAAATACAAAAAAGAGTGGAGATGTATTGAGAGGACCTCAACTTTATATGCAATCATTTGAGTGTATGAAAGTTTTTACTTACACTCCATAAGCTTTGACATTTTTTTTGTTGGTAATTTGTACTGTCTTAGATAATTGTCACTTTAATACATCCTTACTGTAGTTGTCAGTCAGCCAGTTGCCATACATGATACACGCTTGGGTGATCATGTCTCTTTCTAGACATGACTCACTAAACAGAGAAATTTTTCACATTAGGTTTCCATTACATTCTGCTGTAGACTGGCTACTAACCAAAGGTATAGAACCTAATCTGTCTTGCTATTCAACTTTTCTAAGGGTATTTGTGTATAAATGAAGGAAATGAATTTGATTAGAATTCAAACTCAGTACTCTAATTTTTTATTCCGTGTCAATATCCATTACACCACAATGCATATCCTCGACTTGGTGTAATTGTTAGCAAGGTTGTCTTGCTAGAATCATTACAATTGAATAGTAGGTTCGATCCTCACTGGGTGTCCCATACTTTTGGCCTTGTTTCACCTTAGAAAATCATCTTTTACTGTAGTTGTAATGAGCTAAAATACCCAATCATTTGTTTTCAAGTTGAAAGGTCAAACCATTACAAAGCACTAAACACTATCTGCAACATATGGCTTGGCACAGTTGGCTAGTTTGTACAATGCAATCAAACAACTGTGAGGTTTTTTATGCAATAAATGGTCATGGAAATATGAGCTGTTTCCTTATAAGGAAACATTCAGCATTCAGTGACTGAGCAGCCAATGATACTTTCAGTTGAAATTAATAAAATCTTTCTCTTAAAAAAACTTTTCAGAAAAATTGGTTTCACAAGCCCAGTAGCTGTTATTGTGCTTTCCAATAATAATGTGGGTTTCTTTCCTAACTTTTTCTTTGAAGTAGTGTGGAAGATCAACATCTTAATTATGTCATTATTCTCTCTTCAAGTTTTATGTGTGTTATAACTTACTGTTAATGGTTATAATATTGTGTTTCGACTTACTCCAATGGTACTCTAATAAACACTCTGTCAAAACTCTCTTTGAACTTTTTTTTTTTTTTTTTTAATCATATCACCCCGAGCAAGGCGGTAATACCACTGATGTGCAGGGGGCTACATAATAGTGAAAAGATTGGAAAAGAGAAAGCCGGAAACCACATCCTAAACAGGGAACAAGGGATGAGCCTCTTAACCTGTTCAATAGATGTGGGTGGAGTGTGAACCGGGCGATAGTTTAAAGTTTTGCCTAGTTCATTTTTGTTACTGGGGGTGTCTTATTTACTCCACAATAATCTGCTATCCATTTTGGTTGTTGCTGCTGCTTAAAGTTCTTGGCTCTTAGCAACATTTTTTTTTCTACTGAGCAATGATCCAACAATTCCATTCTTAAAGAATTCTTTATTCAAAGAACCAATAAATTATTTGAAGAGTTCTTCCATTTTCGAATCAAACTGAAGACATCTTTAAATAATTTATTGCTTCTTTGAATATAGAATTCTTTAAGAATGGAATTGTTGGATCATTGCTCAGGTGAAAAAATGTAGAGAGGTGAAGAAAGAATTATTTTTTTAATTATTTCAACCAAAGCAAGGCCATAAAGCCACTAAGATGCAATAGAGTGAAGAACACTGAGAAAATGCTTCTGAGGAGAAAGGACAATAAAAATAGCAAGATTCAAAGAAACAGAAGGTGACAATTGGCATTGCATATAAATTTTTGAAGATTGTAGTTGACAAGAAAGTAAGAAATCAAAATAGAGTCCCACAGACAAGACGTGAAAGAGGAGAAATTATTAGAATAGAGCTTATGGTTAGCAATTTCAACTGTGAGACCTTACTACCCTTTTTCCATTAAAATGGAAGTTGCCAAAGAGGAAAGCTCATCAAAGTAAGTGTCGTGAAAATATTTGTAGAAGCTACTACATTATAGTGGTGGGTAGGTGAGATGCCAGATCAAGACTGATAATATTACAGATTCTCTTTTGGATTATATCCAGAACATTGCCAATATTTGTGTTTTTACTCACCTTCTCATTCACTGTTATGTGATCCATTTACATAAGATCATTTATTTGTTGTTTTCTCTGTCCTTGTTGCCTTTCATATCCTGAAAGTGTCCAGTTATTTAACCATTCTTTTTCCAGGGTATGACCATAAACTACATTTGGCAGAAGGTCTCTGATTAGGATGTTTAGAGGAACATGGAAACACCTTTTAATTGCTGTTGTTCTCAGGTTCATCTTCACTCGGGGTGGTAGCATCTGTTAGAATTTCAACTATAGGCAAATAGTTAACCCCCAAACTGGGGTCATTTAAAAGAAAAAGAAAAAATTAGGCTGGGTAAGAGTCTTTAGCTTTGGATAGCAACTTGTCTAAGAGAAGAAAATTTCTTAAATAAAACCTTTACCCCTAACCCTGTAAAATAGGGTAGGCTGAAGCGTTGTGGTACAGTGGATATCGGCTCGGAACGAGAAACCGGAGAGCCGAGTTCGAATTCCAGTTGAATCCATTGTATTCACTTACGCGCAAATACCCTTGGGAAAGGTATTAATCCATCTCTTCCTTCCAGTTATGGGTTAAATAGCAGGACAGATTGGGTTCTATAGCCTTGGTCGGCAACCAGTCTACCGCAGAAAGCAATGGCAACCTACTGCGGGATAATCTTCTGCCCAGTCAGTCATGTCTCTTTCGAGACATGATCGCCCAAGCGTGTATCACGTATGGCACCTAAACTGACTGAACTCTCTAACCTTGATAGGTAATATTCCTAGAGATGATGTCTTGATAAAAACACTGAGTTTCCAATTTCCTAAACTAGTTGGTATTATAAGAGGCATACAGCTGTAAAACTTGTTCCAATATTTTATGATGGTTCAATTACGGAGCCATCAAGAAAATCCCATCCAACCCATGCTAGCATGGAAATTAACATTAAATAATGATGATGATTTTATACTAGAAGTTTCATCTTGATCTTTCTGATTCTAAGAATTTAAGTATTTGCTATAAAACTTCCTTGTTACTCATAGTATTCCCAGTATCCTTCTGTAAGACCATATCTCTGTTGCTGCAAGTTTTTTCTTCATCTGTAATGAGATTTTTTTCTGCATTACAGTTTTTTTTTTCTCTCCATAACCTATCCTACACATCTATAAGTCTACCATTCATCCATGCTTAGAATATTGCTGCCACATATGGTTTGATCCTCCTGCTATTTATCTACAGCTCCTTGATGAAATCCAAAACAAAATCGGCAATATTATTGGTGCTGACCTGGTGTCTTTGTTTTAGTCACTTTCCCACCACTGCAAAGTTATCTCCTTGTGCCTTTTTTATCAATACTTTCATGATAATTTCTTTAGATGAGCTCTTTGCTTATGGTACTTAGACTTTTTTAATTTACTAAATCTCATTAACTTACAGTTGAAATGGCTACATGTAATTATAAAGTCTATGTCAATAGTTTCATTTCTAGCACTTCTTGATTGTTGAACTCCTTTCCAGCTCCATGATTTCCAGCAAACTTTGATTGTCAAAAAGGTAAATGCAATGTCAATTGCTATTTGCTGTTTTCCTGATTACACTTTGTGTTTCCACTCATTAGTAATGTTTTTAATTCTTCCACACCCAGCAACTCCTTGTGTCTTAGTCATTCTACTATGTTGTATAGGGTAATCTCAATTTAAAAAAAAATCACTGGCCATGATATTATATAGCAGTTGAGCACTCTTTCTTTTTCTATGTTTCTAACAATATTTTCCAATATTTAATATTTTGCTTAGCTTTTACAAGAAATCCTCTATGTTATCATTCCATAAGTTGGGTAAAATTTCAAGACATTTCTTTCCTTAACAATGGGTAAATATGCTGTTGGATTTTTTATTTACATAAAATAGAAAAATGATGCTTTTAAATAAAAATTTGTTTTTTCTTCTTTTAAAATAGGTTTTTATTTTATTTGTCCTCAGGGAAGAGGTGGAGAAGAAATAGAATTCATTTTGAAAGTACAATATATCAATTATATGACACCACCCAAGATGTTATTAGGTGTGTGTTAGAGTCAAATTTATTTCAGTAGTGCAATTATTTCACCCATTCTTTTATAAAATTCTCTTTGTTCTTTTCTGATTTTTCCCAGTCATTTCTAATATTTTGCATGTGTTCACTGGCCATTTTAAGCTATGAAAGCTTGTTATATCATCAAAGAACTCAACATATGAAATTAAATAATCCTCAATGTTATTATTTATGGCTCTCCAAACTTCCTTCCTTCTGTAGCTCTAAGTAATTATTGTGACCAAGTAAATGATTTAAGAAATAACAAAACATGTGTTATAGAAATATTGTATATTTAACAGTAAATACAAATGAAGAGTATTACATGACTAATGCATGTATCGGTTGTCCATGTTGAAATTATCAATAACTGTCAGTCAGTTAAAGGTTATCTCTCTTTCTCTTTTAGAATTTCTGTAGGGATTCTCTCCCTTTACCTAACTCTTCCCTCTTCTTCTAATGTAAATAAATGCTCGCTTTGTGCGTGCGTCTGTCCGCTCTAAAACAAATGTCTCTGTCATTATTTTTATGACAATAAGTATGCAACACAGTTGAAGCTCCTTTATATGAGGTATGTGAAGCTATGTTTCATTTTTAATAATTACCTAACAAAGGTTATGGGCCCAGTCTACGTCAACGTCTTGGAGATATTTGTCCATGTCCACGTGTGAACTCTTTTTGTTTTATCCCGTTCGGCCATCTTGAATTTTTTTTTGTATTGAAAGTTTTTGCGTTGCTTGTATAAAGTACAATGGCAATGGAAACAAAACTTAGTAACCTGGTACCACTAAATGGTACAAATTATAATACTTGGAAGGTTCAGTGCAAAATGGCTTTAATTAGGGATGGTTTATGGAACATTGTTAACGAAACGGAGATAGTTCCTGATAAATGAACAGATTCTGCATCACACGTAAAATATTTATCAAGAAGGGACCGTGCATTAGCGACGATTGTACTGTCGGTGGAAACTTCACTGCTATATTTAATTGGAGACCCTGACGACCCCGCAGTAGTGTGGAAAAAATTAGCTGACCAATTTCAAAAGAAAACTTGGGCAAATAAATTAGCGTTGAGGAGAAAATTATATTCTCTTAAACTAAAAGACGGCGACTCTGTTCATGAACACATTAAAACTATGATGGAAATATTTGATGAATTAGCAGTCATTGGCGATTCTATTGACGAGGAAGATAGAGTTGTTCATCTTCTGGCTACACTTCCAGACTCTTATAATATGTTGGTGACGGCACTCGAAGCAAGTCAGGATGTTCCTAAATGGGTGTTAGTGACTGAGCGATTGCTGCATGAAGAAACCAAGATCAAAGAGAAGGAAATAAATGGTGCTGAATTGAAAGCCAATGGCATCAAAACATCATGTCAACAAAAGGGGACCCAAATGTTATTACTGTGGAAAAAACAGACACATTAAATGTGACTGTCATTTACTTGATACAAAAGAGAATGTTAAGTCGAACCATCCGAAAAGGAAAGTTTTCTTCACTAAGAAAATAAAGGATGACTCAAGTGATTCTAATGATGACATTGTTGGACTTCTCACACATCATGCGTTGTTGTCAAATAATAATAAGAGTAACTGGATTGTTGATTCTGGAGCTACATGTCACATGTGTTACGATATTGAGAAATTTATTAATTTCAGAAAGTTGGATGTAGCAGAGGAAATAACCCTTGGCGATGGATTTTCAGTTGAGGCATTAGGTATAGGTACAATAGAACTTAAAGTGAGTTTACCAAATGGCAAATACCAAAGATGCAGGCTTTATGAAACTCTATATGTTCCTAAATTGTCTTATAATTTATTAAGTGTGTCTAGAGCCACTAAATCTGGAAAGACATGCCTTATTTACTGAATCAAGTTGTCAAATTCTGGATGACAAGCAGAAAGTGGTGGCAACAGGTTAAAAAATTGGTAACATATACTATTTAAACTGCAGTGAAGTATATGGAGAAGCCCATTCAGCAAACTCCTGCCTAAGTAGTAACACAAAGGAGGTGATTTGGCATAGACGTTTTGGCCACCTTGGAGAAAAGAATTTACAGAAACTAGTAAAAGATGAACTAGTAACTGGCCTTGACTATGATGTAACCAAGGATATCAACTTATGTGAGCCATGTTTGGATGGAAAACATCATCGTTCCTCATTTCCAAAATCTGGTGGAAAGCGAGCTACTCAACTTCTCGGAATTGTGCATAGCGATGTTTGTGGAAGGATAGAGGCAAAATCGCTTGGTGGAGCAGAATATTTTGTAACATTTATTGATGATAAATCAAGATTTGTATGGATATACGTGCTCAAACACAAGAGAGATGTTTTTAAAAAGTTCATGGAATGGAAAACCATGGTGGAAAATTTCACAGGACATAATATTAAGACCCTACGCACTGATGATGGTGGGGAGTACACTTCAAGAGAATTTGAAGATTACTTAAAAAGGGAAGGCATTCGACATGAATATACTGTTCCTAAAACCCCAGAGCAAAATGGAGTAGCTGAAAGAATGAATCGAACATTAGTAGAAACAGTGTGGGCAATGTTGTCAGATGCAAAACTGCCTAAGAAATTTTGGGCAGAAGCTTTATCCACAGCTTCATATATTCGAAACCGGAGCCCAACAAATTCTGTGAAAGGTATGACACCCTATGAAGTATTGAAGGGGTATAAACCCAATGTAAAACATTTACGCATCTTTGGGTGTGATGCTTTTGTTCCATGTACCAAAGGATGAAAGGTTTAAAATGGATTCTAAGTCCAAGAAGAGCATATTTCTTGGTTATGGCATTAGTGTAAAGGGTTATAGACTTTATGACACCAGAAAGTCTAGAGTATTTCATAGCAGGGATGTGATCTTCAATGAATCAGGCTCCATAACTGACCAAGAGGAAAAAGAAGTAGTGAAGCCACCTCCAGTTGAAATCGAATACCAGGAGAGCTCCGAGGATAATGACAACTTGCAGGAGGGACCGGGACTCCGAAGATCACCAAGGACTAAGGAAGGCTCCAGACCAGTACGGTGAATGGGTTTACATGGCCCATAATTTAAGTGATCCACTGACAATGGAAGAAGCACTCTCCAGTCCTGAGAGGAATGAGTGGATGAAAGCAATGGAAGGTGAAATTTCTTCCTTGCATACTAACAAAGTATGGGATCTCACCGAGTTGCCGAGTGAACGAAAAGCTATTGGTAGCAAATGGGTTTTTAAATGCAAGTACGATGCTGACGGAAAAATGGAACAGTATAAAGCTCGACTGGTAGCCCAAGGTTTTCTTCAGAAGCAAAAGACAAACCTGTGTTGCATTATCAACAGCTGAAGCTGAATACATGGCATTGGCAAGTGCGGCACAAGAGGCTGTTTGGATGCAGCGCCTTCAGGCTGCCTTATCAGGATCACCAGTTTCCCCGACACTGATCTACGAAGACAACCAGTCAACAATGTGTATGGCAAAGAACCCACAGCATCATGGAAGGGCCAAACATGTTGACATTAAGTTCCACTATATCCGAGAACAGGTGGAAAAGAAGACAGTCAAGTTGGAGTACTGTCCGAGCAAAGAAATGGTTAGCGGATATTCTAACAAAAGGACTTGTGAGCTCACAGTTTGTGAAGCTCAGGGAACCTGTTAGGTCTTAAAGAACTGATTATTTAGACTGTCAGCAATTGAGGAGGAGTGTTGAAATTATCAATAACTGTCAGTCAGTTAAAGGTTATCTCTCTTTCTCTTTTAGAATTTCTGTAGGGATTCTCTCCCTTTACCTAACTCTTCCCTCTTCTTCTAATGTAAATAAATGCTCGCTTTGTGCATGTGTCTGTCCACTCTAAAACAAATGTCTCTGTCATTATTTTTACAACAATAAGTATGCAACACAGTTGAAGCTCCTTTATACGATGTATGTGAAGCTATGTTTCATTTTTAATAATTACCTAACAGTCCAGCGTTCAATCAATTTGACTGTTCTCCCAAGGTCTCCTCTCCTACTAATCTTATAGTAGGCAGAAGCATCCAACATAGACTCTTTAGAGGGAGGACACCACAACAGTAATAGTTGTCTCCTTACTATCCATCTCAGTCCATGTTCTGCCATCTATTTACACATGCTCATTAGGTACATTACTCACTTTTCCTCTGCTCTTTTTTCCTTCAATATATCTTGTGAGTGTCAAATCTTCCATGCCTTTCCATTGAAACACCAGTTCTCATACAATCATGAAACGTTAGGCAATATCAAACCTGGTCAGAACCTAGATGGGTCATCGTTTGGGAATACCAGATGCCTGTAAGCTTGAATGTGCAGGTGGTGTAACAGATAATGGCTTGAGATTGTTAATCAAAGACCTGAGTCCCAGTTCCAGTTGGGTTTATTGTATTCACATATGTGCAAATAACTTTAGAAAAAATAGGAATTCACCTCTTTTCCACCCAGATATGGGTTAATCAGTAAGACTTGCATAACTAAATCATTATTATCTCAAAAAAAATTTTAAATCTAAAATTATTTTCTGTCTTTAAATAACCTGCAAAGAGTTGATAAGCTGAAAAAATGAATGAACCAATTAAAACTATTTAAATTGCCTCTTGTCTTATGCGTAATGAAAGGTTGTAATGTTAAAGTTTGTCATTCCTAATACTTTACTTTTACTTTGGATTGAATCTTTTCAACCTGATGCATCTACAGTGACAATTTGAACAAATCCCCTGCATAAATCAGTAATTATTACTTTTGTATAAGTGGGAATTCTCTACTTAGATTTTCATTAATTACTCAGATGATTAATAGATAATTTGACTCAAGCAATTAAACTGGAAAATAAATGTTTGACTACATTCCAATTATGGTAATCTTTTGTGCGTAAAAACAATTATTCTGACTGTCCCAGCCAGCAAAATTTATCAATTAATGTTAAATTAAAAGTTGCTGTAAAATGCTTATTTATTAGTTTATTTATTTATAAAAAAAATTATTTTTTAAGGAAAATGCTTATTCATTGGCTTATTTGTTAGTAAACAATATTGCTGATGCAAAATGTTGATTCATTGGTTTATTTGTTAGTAAACAATATTGCTGATGTAAAATGTTGATTGATTGGCTTAATTATTAGTAAAAAATATTGCTGGTGTAAAATGTTGGTTCATTGGTTTATTTATTAGTAAAAAAATATTGCTGATATAAAACGTTGATTCATTGGCTTATTTATTAGCAAAAATTTACTGTTGATATAAAATGCTTACTCATTGGTTTAGACTGATTTAGATCACAAGTGAGATTGCCATCATTAACAATGAGGTAATTATAAGAGAAATTGTAAAAATAAACAAATTTATTTTAAGACAAATAACCAACTTCCTGACCTTGCTTCTCTGATTTAAACCTATTTCATAACAAACTATTTTCTAGTGGTAGTAATTTAAGGTTTAAATTAGTTTTGTCTGATTTGATTAAGTTGAGAATAACGCAATGAATGCTATTAAATTTAAGGTATTTAAAACTATAAAACACATTTAAAAAAGCAAATTAATAAAAATTAATATAATTAATATAAATTACATTAAATTAAAATAATTAATAATGATAATTGGTGTTAATTATAATTATACTTAAGCAATTAGTATGAATATTTTAATAAAACTAATGTTGTCAATATGAGCATTAGCAAATTAATAATTATTATAATGAAAATGAATGTAATATTTAAAAACCTTCCCAAAATTTTAATTTATGCCAAGGGTTTTATCAAATGTCTCCTTTCTTAAAAGAAATACTCCTCTCCCAAGCCAACATAAAAAAATGGCTAACTCAAGAACTTTGATTAATTAAAATAGAAAAATACATGACTATTTTATTACATTGAAATAAAATGTTATTTTGTTAAGATTATGTCCACCAGCAATAAATCCTGGTATGTCTTTTAGATCTCTAAGGATCTTAATTATATGGTCAGGCGCCCCTGCTGTTCATCTCAGTGCTCTCAACAGGCTCCAAAGAAGAATCTGTAATGTGATAGGTCCTGACTTGGCAGCTTGACTCCAGCCACTTTCTTACCAGAAATGTGACTTCCCTTTGCCTATTCTACAAATATTTTCATGGCTTCTGTTCTGACAAACTTAAGTCACTGGTGCCCCTGCTACAAGACTTTACTCATGCAACCAAACTGGCAACAAGGTCCCACCCATTTACAGTTAGATCAACCAGATGCAGCTGACAATTCTACTCCATCAGCTTCTTTTCTCACATTTCCCACCTGTGGAACTCCCTTCCATATACTTGCTTTCCTGATGGCTACAACCTCCAGAAATTTAAATGCAATGTCAATACCCATCTCTTATCCACTTAACTCCAGTCCTGTCTACATCACCCTGTGTATCTTGTTCTTTTCCTTTTATCTTTACCTTTGCAACTGCCTTCACACCTGTATTCCCATCCTTCTCTTGCCCTTTCTCTGACACGCCCTGTAACGGGTTTGTCTTTCTCTTCACTCTCCCCCTGCCTAAACTTTTACTCTCTTATGTAGCCCCCTGCACATCAGTGATGGTACTGCCTTGGTTGGGGCAAAATGATTAAAAAAAAAAAATGTTAAATAATTTTGGTGAGAAAATGCATCTTTATCTTTTGTATTCTAAAATTTCTCTTTTTGTTTATTCATTAAACTCATTCTCTGTTCATATATAACCTTTTTGTTTCCATTTGATTACTTGCATTTCTGTCATGTATTAATCAAGCTTTTCTTGTATTTCAAGTATCTCTTCATATTGAAACACTATGAAATGCCTTTGTGCAATCTATAATGCATATGTATAGGTTGTTTAGCATTTGTATTGTTGCTATTCAATAACTATACTTCACTATTGCTATTTGCCTGGTGCCACATAGCACATAATATTTTTGATTAGATTTTTGTAATGAAATTGTTCCACAGTGAGGTGATTATAATCGCACCCACCTCTCTACTATAAGGAAGTGTTGGTTTTCTGTCAAAGTTTTTCTTTCTTTGCATGACCATGTGCTCCCATACTAACAGGTTCCATCTAACTGGGTTTTGGAATTCAGTTTTTTTTCTCCTAGACTGATTGCCAACCAAGAATGAAGAATTAAATCTGCCATAACTGTACAGTTCTATTTTAAACCTGAAAGCACTGAGTAAGTATTATGAATTTGACTATGAATTTGAATTCTCAGACACAGAAAAGTTAATGATAAATAATGTTAAAGAGGAGGGTGGTGAAAACATGATGAAAGACAAAGTAGATATTGACATGAATTAATTTTTATGAACTTTATATATTAGCCTAAATCTCAACTTGCAGAATAACCCTGGCATAATGCACTTGATAGTACTATGTTTTGAACCAATAGTAGAAATTACTGCTAATCCATTTGGTTTTTAATCTGCCTTTAATCTCTTAGGCTACCTCCAGTAAGACAGAGATATCAGAAGTATACAGTTGAAGCAGACTGAAGTAACAAGATCTGGATAATTTGTCATAATATACATTGAGGCTTGGGACTGGCTGCTTGTCTCTTTACCCATAAAATACACAACACTGTCAACAATTTCTGGAATATAACAATTTTGGCTTTATACTTAATCTGTTTTCTTCTTTTTTCATTTCATTTTTCTTTGTGGACAAGTTGATTATTTTTAAAAGACCAAAATTTTCACCCACTCAACCTTCCACAGCATCAAACCCATAGCTGGGGCCTCAAGTTATTATCAATTTCTTTCTTCCAAATATCCAATCCTTAATTTTGCTTTTGTCTAAAATCTCTTTATTCATTCTCTTTTTTTAATGATTTTTAATTTCTTCTTTGCAGCTATCTTTTAGTTGACAAAACATTCAAATATAACTCTGACTGTGTTATATGAATTAGTCTGTGCACACACACACACACACACACACACACATGCAAACAGATGCCAGAGGCTATATATATATATATATATATATATATATATATATATACAAACATATAGAGGTTTATATATCACAAAACTTTTATTAAATTCCAATTTAATGGTTGACCTGTTTAATTTTTATTATATTTTTCCATTTTATGCATAAGTTGTAATATATGGAAGGAAAATCTAAAACTTAATGTTTTATTGGATTAGTTTAACTATCTTAAGTCGTTAACAGGAAAATTCACTGGGAAACAAATTTTGATTTTCAGTAGATGCCAAGGCTCTATAAATTCAAGAATTAGTTGACGATGTTCTTGAAAATATTATTATGCACTCTGAGGAGTGAGACAGATTTTGAACCCAGCACATTTGAAAGTCAAAACAATCCACAAAAGTTTAATCAGGCCAAATTGATTGATCTTGTGAGGGATTTAAATTTGCAAAAAAAGGCTGTGAAAATCTTAGCGTCAAAACTTAGAGAAAAAACTTGCTTACTTCAAACACATATATTTCAATTTATAGAAAAAGAGCAGGACTTCTTAAATATTTTAGAACAAAGGAGGATAATTTAATACATTGCTGCAAAAAACTGGTTTGTTAAAGAAGATGGAGGTTGAGTCTTACAATGCAAATGATTGGTACTTGTTTTTAAACAGTTCAAAAATAATTCTTAAGTGTGTGTTGTTGCATGGAAGCAATCTATACAATTTGGTACTGATTAAGCACTCAACAAAAGTAACAGAAAAGTATGAACCTACAGAAAAGGTTTTAAATCTTACCAACTATAAGGAGCATGAGTGGATATGTGTTGACTAAAAAATGGTTAATTTTCTGCTACAACAACAAGGAGGGTATACTAAATAACCCTGCTTCTTTTGTCCATTTTTATTAGGAAATCTACTGGAATAATTTTTATTCTGGTGCAGTGGATATTAGCTTGAAAAAAGAAATCTGAAAGCTGAGTTTGAATTTCAGTTGAATTCATTGCATTCAGTGTGTAACCTGAATCAGAAGATCTGGTTTTGGGAAGATTATAACAACTGGCTCTTGGGATTTGTATTGAACAAATAATAGTATATAAAAATAAATAATGATTGTTTAGATGTTTTAGTCTAGTGTTCCTTTTTTCTTTCTTTTTCTTAAGGTTGCTAAATGAGACTAGAAGTTTTAAAAAAGAAATAAAAGGGCATCACAAACTGAGTAGGGCTTATCAATGAGCATTTCATGAGTAATTCATTTGGTGCATTTGTAAAACAGGTGAGTAAGAAATATTAAGGAAGAAAGCCACTTAATGATGAACGCAGAAGTGATTGAAAAGAAGTAATAATAGAATGAAAGGAGAAAAGAAGTTTTAAAAGAATGACAGAAAAAAGGAAAGAAAGAGTTCAAATCAAAATAAAATGGCAGGGAACAAAGAAAGAAATTGAAAGGAAAAAGAAAAGCAAAATGGAAGGAAAGATAAGAAAACAGAAAGAGTGAAGAAATCAAAGAAAGGAGTGACTGTATAATGAAGGAAAAGCATTTATAAACAAACAAAAAAATGAATAAGAATTGATGAATACAGGATGAAAATAAGAAAAATGAGGATCAGGAAAAAAGAAAGATTCAAAAAGAAAGAAAAAATGAGAGAAAGTCAAGAAGCAGAGAAAAAATGGAAAGATGAAAAAGGAAAAGTGAGTCAATCTTATGAAAATGAATAGAAAAGTATAATGAAAGAAAGTAAAATGTATGAATTAGGAAGAGAGAAAAAAGCATGAGAAAGAAAGGAAATGAAAAATAAGAATGACAGAAAGAAACAAAAGAAAAAACGTGAGAAGGTGAAAAAGAAAGAATGAAATAGAATCAGAAAGAAAGAGTAAGAACGTCAAGTAACAAAAAGAAAAAAGAATAATGATCAAGGAAAATAAAAAGCAAAATATGATAAAAGGTGAAACAAAGAGAAAATTTCAAAAGAAAGAAATAGAAGAAAAGTTCATTTGGGAAGAGATAAGTTAGATATATAAAAAAGAAAAAGAAAACAAGCAGAAAGGTCTGAAAAGAGAAAAAGATGTACAAAAAGAGAGAGAAAAAGATCTACAATGAGAAATAGATTATAAAAGGAAGGGAGAGAAAAAACAGGAAAGGAAAAGATCTGGAAAAAAAGAAAATATATGATAAGAAAGAGGAAAAACAAGAGAAAGAAAAAAGTATGAAGAGAAAGAAAAGGTTTGAAAAGAAAGTAAAAAAGAAATAAGCCAAAAAGACAGAATAATTAAGAGAAATTGAAAAAAAAAACAACAAAAAATGAGAAAAGAAAAATACAAATAAAGAAAAAGATAGTGAGAATAGAGAAAAAACTATAAGGGAGATGGGATTGATGGCTACTTTGTCTTGTCAAGAGAGGTGGAAAAAGTCAGTCACCTACATTGAGTTGGATACAACATTTTCTTGGCTATGTTTGGTTCTACAATTAAACCACTTTGACCAGATGATGTAAGCAATTGGTATTTGGTGCTGTATAAGCAGCTACTATCATTGAAGCAGACTGACAATATATGCAAGTGAATGAAGGACTATTTTTTTATATTATTGTCCACACAATACAAGGCCCAAGGACCACTCAAGATAGTGAGGTTAATGAATGAAGTTGTTGTAAGGGTGTAAAGAGAAGAAATAAGGAATATATTCTATCAGGATATGTAGGATTCTTCTTTATGTGCCATGTTCCTTCAGAATGTAGGCGATTATGACTCTCCACATCTTTTATTCCTTGTAGCTCTTAACAATTTTTTCCTTGGTATTTCTCCAAAACCCTCCTCTGCCATCCGCTTGCTCAAGCCCATCAAGTATATCATGCATTGCTTTCCCCTGTCACTTATTCCTTCAATCTATCCTGTGAGTATCAGATTCTCAAAGCTCTTCTTCCTTATTATGTGTCCCATAAGCTTCAGCTGTCTCATTCTGATGTTAAGTATAAGTTTCCTTTTCACTTCCCTCCTCTCCAAAACCTTGTCATTGCTCACATGTTTGGTCCATGGTATCCTCAGCATCCTTCTGTAGAACCACATTTCCATTGCATTGTCCAGCATTTGCTGCCATATTGAAGGACAGACATTGCATAATAGTCAAGTATTCTTTTCTTTGCTTCCAACAAAATGTTTCTGTCTATCTTGCCTTTGGAATGCATCCTTAGATATACCCGTACGCCTTCGGATCTCAGTGTCACACCTTCCGTCCTCTGTCAGAACACTACCTAGGTATTTAAATTTTTGCACTTGCTTAATTTTAGTTTTCCCGACCTGTAATTAGCACTTTTTGTTGATAACCAAACATTCAGTTTTCTTGTAATTTATGTTTAGTCCTTTCTTCAGGCTTTCTTGTTGCTTTCTTTAGCTACCTTCTGTAGGAGGTCCTGTGTTTTCCTTTCTGTATCTTCTATCAGTATTGTATCAGCCACCTTTCTCATATTGTAAAATTGTGGCTGCCAATGACAAATTCTTGTAGGATTTCTAGTTCTCTCAAAATTGTTTCACTGTACAGGTTGAATAGATCTGGTGAGAAAATACATCCTTGTCTTACACCCCTTTCTATCTTTGTATATCTAATGAATTCATTTCCTGTCCATATGCAGGTGGTTTGCTGCCAGTATAGGTTATTGATTATTTTAATATCTTTTCCCAAATATATCAAGATTGCCGAGTATATCTATCAATTCTTTGTGGCATACTTTGTTGAACAACTTTACGTAGGCTATAAAACACAGGTACACATTTAGGTCTTAAGATTGTAGTGATTGTTTAGAAGTCTGTTCCATAAAGTAATAGTTCTGGAGAAAAAACTCTCATAGTTGAACTTCTTTCTTACCAATTAAATACGAAGGGCACTGTGTACATGGCATATGCAAGCTGTGAAAGTCTGAACTGGTGAAATTAACAAATGTAGCACATCTGAACATTTACACTATTTACATTATTTAGACTATTTTCTTCATCTTTGTTGTCATTTTTATGACATTTCGGCCATTGTACACTCCGCCCTTCTTCAGATGCTAGGAATTTTGATCACTGATTATTATGACCAGTGGGGTATATTATTCTCATTCTTTATGCAAAGCCACTTTTGGTAGTTATGAGTTACCTCCCTTTAACCTAGCTCTCTAAGTTATTTGCTCACCCCTTCCATAGCTTGGTATTGAACTCACAACTCTTTGGGTCAAGTCACTGGAACTAACATCTATATCCACTAAGCCATATGTCCTTGAGGGTTTGATTAAAAATCTTAGCACCTGAAGAAAGCTGGAGCATGCAACGGCCAAAATGTCATAAAAATGACAAGGACAATACTACAAATAATGTAAGTAGTTTAACTACTACCTCATCTCAGAAGTATAGACAAATATCTGAACATTTACCTTAAAAATACCAATAGAATAAGGAGAAGATAGCAATGATTTATTTATGGGGAAGTGGTTGTAAGGTAGAGAACAATTCATCACTCACAGGGCTACATAAAATCTTTTGGACTCTGTCAAAGCTGGAAAATGAAGATTGGGTAGCTCTAGCCCAGATGTCGCAGAAATACTCAATTTTTGGTTTAGTTTATACGCATGTGTATGTTTGTCAGTAGGAAGGACTGATATTTGCCTTTTATCAAAACTATTCTTCATTGTTCAAACTAAACTGAGGCATTTTAGAACAAAGGAATGACTTTTGATGAGATTTAGCTTACTTGCCATGATGTTCGATAACATGTCTTCTGTTTATGTGTTATGACACTTTACGATGTTGGTGATCTGGCTCTCCTCAACTTCATATCCTTCATAGCGATAAACAATGTCTGTCCCCTTACTGACCTTCCTGGTTCATTTTCTACCATTAAGTTTGTTAGGTAGATTACTCACTGTTTCCCTGTATTCTTCTTACCTTCAATACCATCATCATCAGCTTCATATCTTGTATCCAAGCATTTAATTTATCCTTTGCTGACCAATTCCTTTATGCAAGAGTTGGTTGAAGGTGAAAGAAAATCAAAATAGATCAAAGTGCCAATCGTATGAATTTGTTTAAGGTGCATCTCAGCTTGCTAGGAAGTGACCCAGACACTTGATTTTATGATCATTCTCTGTGGCACATATGGAATTAAACATACAGAATCCACTATTGAAACTGCAATGGACTGCTTCTAACTCTGTTATAATTTCACCTGGCACCTTCTGAAGTATGTCCATCATGCATAGCCTTTTCATCTGTTGGTTCAACCATTGAGATTTGTTGTAATTATCATTTGCTTCTTCAATATTGTCAATGTTTTCAATTACTTTGTTTTTAATACTTTGTTCTATGTTTAAGTTTTTCACGGCATCCATACAGTCACATTACATTGAAAACTGGTTCCTGTACAATCATCAAAGTTAATGCCAATCCTGATCAGCATCTAAATAGATAATGGCTTAGAAATGCCAGGTGCTGTCAGCTTAAATAGGGACTACAAATAAACTTTAAGAAAACTGAGTGCATGGTCATCAGCAAAAGATACAACCCAAAATGCCAAATACAGGTGGGGGAATAACAGAATCAAACAAGTCCAAGAATTTAAGTACCTAGGAAGTGTTCTAACAGGAGATGGAAAGCGTGACACGGAGATCCGAAGGCGAATTGGCATGGCAAAGGACGCATTCCAGAAGATGAGCAAAATACTAACACACAGGAAAATCTCAATAGAAATGAAGAAAAGAGTGCTAGACTGCTACGTGATGTCAGTTCTCCAATACGGCTGTGAATGCTGGACAATATCATCGAAAATGAGGACAAAACTGGAAGCGGCCGAAATGTGGTTCTACAGACGGATGCTACAGACATCGTGGACTGAGCATACAAGCAACGACGAGGTGTTAGAAAGAATGGCAACAAAAAGGAAATTGATGCTGAGCATCAGGAAGAGACAACTGAAGTTCCTGGGACATGCAATGAGGAAGGAGAGCCTGGAGAACCTGATACTGACTGGACAGATAGAAGGAAGGAGAGACAGAGGAAGGCAGCGGATAACATATTTGCAGGGTCTGATCAGGTGGATGACGGAACGGGGGTTGCCAGGAGCAACAGGAGCAAACATACTAAGAGCCACAAGGGATAGGGAGACGTGGAGATCCATGATCGCCTACGTCCTGAAGGGACAGGGCACATAGAAGAAGAAGAAGAAGTTCAAGTTCCTAGTGAGTTTGTCATACATAGAAAAAGGTATTAATCCAGCTTTTCTCTCTTCCAACTATGGGTTAATTAGTAAAACTTGTATCAAGAAAACATTTATTAACCCTCCCCAAATTCTTACAATGTAAAAATATTTTCTGGCTTTAAATAACCTGAAAAGGGTTGATAAACCATAAAAAATCAACCAATCAAGCAACAACTTGTTTTTGTTTCTTTTTCGAGTTTATATATATATATATATATATATATATGCAAGTTTTATTAAAGATTACAGAGAAGGTGTAGTGGTTACATTTTTATTTAATTTTTTATGTGATCTTATTTTTTTTCTTTTCAGAACATAATTATTTTCCAACATGCTTTCAGCCACTTCTCTGGGCAATCTCAAAGGGTCTTATTTTTTCCCTGTTGTCATTATATTCTCATATTTTGACTGTAACAAAATTTATGTGGTTTTTAGATAGAGCTTTCTTTTATATATATATATATAAAAGAAAGCTTATTTTTTCCCTGTTGTCATTATATTCTCATATTTTGACTGTAACAAAATTTATGTGGTTTTTAGATAGAGCTTTCTTTTATATATATATATATAAAAGAAAGCTCTATCTAAAAACCATATAAATTTTGTTACAGTCAAAATATGAGAATATAATGACAACAGGGAAAAAATAAGACCCTTTGAGATTGCCCAGAGAAGTGGCTGAAAGCATGTTGGAAAATAATTATGTTCTGAAAAGAAAAAAATATAAGATCACATAAAAAATGAAATAAAAATGTAACCATTACACCAAATGTAACCATATATATATATATATATATATATATATATATATATATATATATATATATATGTATTTTATAGTCTGTTAGGGCCTGGAAGAAAGTCACAAAAAGCAAAAAGGTAGGTTGAACCATTGTATTGCAATAACAGAACATATATACAAAATAATACTAAATTAATTAGCAAATAGAAATGTCCATGCAAGCTGTCAAGTTACACTGCATCTTGACTGCCTCCTTTAGGAAGTTTCACAGGTTAGTATTTATCAAGGAGGAAGAGTTCATTCCAATGTAAATAGGACACCCTAACAACATATATATATATGTATATATATATATATATATATATATATATATATAAAATTAATGATCCACACAATTCTTATTTGGTTTTCTTAACTAAAATATACCTTAATATACTATAATTATTTATAATTCTAATTATAACCTAAACATTCTAGCCCCTTTACTTATGAGGTAGTACAAAATCTAATTTAAAAAAAAAAAAATCCAACCTGCTGTTGAAAATTATTGTCTACCCATTTAAATAATACATGGTCCCACTACCCAGACAAAATTTAAAAAGTGTCATCTCATGACATCAGGATATAATGTTGCCTTTGCAACACAAATCTTCAACTTCATAGATACCTAATTCTCATCCTTAATTGAACAATATTGACACACCTACAAGCATATTCTCCAACTACAACCTCTTCAGTTTCTAAATAACTATGAATTCATCTTTTATTTTCTAAATAAATCATTTTCACAATATATTTTAAAATATCACCTGAAAAAGATCATATTGCTCTGAAACATGAAAATTTTTGTGTAGTAATATGATGCTTTTATGAACCATGGTAATAAAAAATTATAATATATATATATATATATATATATATATATATATATATATATAATATATTCTTGAGTTTCCTAATATGAGAGCAAATCTGCTGCTCTCCTTGGGCTTCTTGACAAAATACAAAGGAGGATCTGTAACGTGGTTGATACTGACTTGGCAGACCGGCTGCAGCCGCTCTCTCACCGGCGTGATGTGGCTTCTCTGTGCCTCTTCTACAAGTACTTTCATGGCTACTGCTCCGATGAGCTTAGATCACTGGTGCCGCCTAAGCACGAATTTACACGAGATACTAGATTAGCAACTAGGTTCCCACCCTTTTACAGTTAAACAAATAAGATGTAACCGTAAATTCTACTCCAACAGCTTCTTTTCTCGCGCTTCCTGCCTGTGGAACTCCCTTCCACAACTGTGCTTTCCCGACAGTTACAATCTCCAGGTGTTTAAATGTAGGGTCAATAGACACCTCCTATCACACTAACTCCCAATTATTCTCAGAACACTCTCATTTACCCAACCCTCATTCTCGGTATCCTTACCCTCGCCTATCACCCACCCTCTGACATTTCCTATATTTAATCATCCTTTCTCCACTCTACGTAGCCCCCTGCACAGTAGTGGCAGTGACATGCCTTGCTCGGGGTGAAACGCTTATTAAAAAAAAAAAAAAAAAAATCAAAAGGTAAAGGCAATTTCTATACCTCATCTTTATTTTCACTGATGAAGAACAAATGCATATTCCACTTTTTGATATAGCTTCCCTGCACAGCAATGTACTTCTGACATCATTCAATGAGTTTCTTCATCCCTAGGAAAAGAAGCTTTTCAGTTGCTCACAAAGCCATGTCTGCACTGCTTGCTTGTCTGGGTATCCAACAAGCAGTGACTTTACAGTGTCCCAAGTCACCATGCATTATGGATTGTGCAAATCCATGGCTGATGCCCATGATTGACACCACTTGCGATAATGTGACTCATCTTTCTCAATTGAGGCATCCATCCTCTGGATGTGTTCTTCCATGCATGATGTTGATGGCTGACCAGATTGGCTTTTATTTCTTTGTTTTTTTCCTGTTTTAAGCATTCTTCCCACTCATATACCTTTTTTGATTCACGGTTGTGTGCCCTAGTGTCCAGTGACAGATTTCCATGTGTTTGACTCCCTATACCCACAGAATGTGCACTATGTACATTGTTACTTCATGGTGCAAATGCTGAGGTGAGTGTCCAGACATCTGACCTTGTTACTTCTTGAAACTCAACAGAAATACTGCTCATGGCCAGCAATCCATCATAACATGCACATGAGTGGTACCACATCACCAGTACCTTCCAGATTTTTTTTTTTTTTGGGGGGGGGGGCTTTTTTTTGTCATGTAATTTCAAAATTGCCTTCACTTTTTTGTTTGCCTATGTATAATCTCACAACACCAAATAAGTTATTGTAAATATTTCTAATAAAAACAAAAATTATAACCCAAAATTTGCATTATATATTTATAATGTAAAGATAAGCATATCATGAAAAATTTATTTGTATCACTCAATTAATACTAATTTTATTGGGAAAAAAATTACTTGCATAATAAAATCTAAAATAGTGTAAAAGTATTACCTTTCTTGATTAAATTTTTAAAAAATATTCTGCATCTTTTTTCTTTATTTACTTTTGCAATACCAGCTTCTTTTTTTTTTTTTTTTAACTTTTCTTGCTTATTATCTTCTTAATTTTCTCAAATCTCTTTATGTAGCATTGTGAAAACTCTTTTTTTCTGGTTCTTGTCAATGTTTTCCATTTCTTCTTTGATTGTCCAGTTTAAATTTTTAAAAATGTCTAATGCAGGCAAAAACTTTATAATGTCTTGCTTCCTTTTTGAGGTTTTATCTTTGAATTTGAGAAATACACACACACACACACACACACACACACACACACATATATATTTGTGTGTAAATTATTTTCAGATAGAGGAACAAAATAAATAAAAAGACAATATGAAAAACTATTATTAGCCAATACATTTCATCCTTCAAGAAACTTTATCAACCCATTTGCCTTGATAAAGTCTCAAAGAGAACAAAACATGTCGACTAAGAACCGATTTTCCTCTTGTCTGAAGAGGTTTGTGTATTGGTTATATTATTATTATGGTGTTCATTGTTTCCAACAAGATGAGGCCTCTCCACATTATTCAAGAGCAGTCTGTGAGTATCTTGAAGAAATATTTTCTGAGAAATAGATTGGCCAAAGAGGTTCCATTGATTGGTCAGCACGTTCACCTGACTTGGCCTCAATAGATTTCTTCTTTTGAGTAGTACACAAAGACAATGTTTATTGTCGAAAACTAAGATGTGTTGGTGATTTGAAAAATTACATAACAGATGCATTTCAAGAAATTAATACACAAAACGACTTCTGCAAAAATGTTTGTCTATGCATGAGAGGTAGACAGCATCACTGTGTCAGTAGTCATGAACAACAGTTTGAGCACCTATATTAATAAAATTTAAGTGCTTTTGTATTATCATACACAAAATTTAATTGTCAATGTAATAATCGTATCAGTAAATATAATTGTATATGTAATCTCAAATTAATGTTATCATTTACTGTCTACCTACTTTTGGACCATCCTATATATATATATATATATATACAATTAATTTGGTGGAGAAGTTTGTCACTTAACTGAGCAGAGTCATGCTGACTTCAAATTTCAGATAGTTAATTGCTTTTGATTGCTTTTTAATCCTATTAACACTCTATCTCTATCTCAATTGGGCATCCTGACATGGTGTAATGGTTAGCAAGCTTGTCTCACTAGAAACTATTACAACTGAGTAGTGAGTTCGATCCTAAATGGGTACCCTATACCTTTGGCCTCATACCACATCTAAGTATTGCTTAGTAAATCAACTATCTCTATCTCAACATAGAACACTACAACAAAAAACACGCTTGCTAAAATATCTTTTCATGAGTAAATCACTGAAAAAAAAAAACACAATTTTGGCATTAAGCATCATCATAACTCAATACACACACACACACACACACACACACATAGGGTGTGATGGGTAAATTGTTGCCATTTTATATTTTTAATTTCACACATACATGTTTATTTTTGATTTTGTTGACTGCACAGTATAATAGGGTCAGATGAGCACCATCTGTGAGAAAAAGAGTACTATGATGCAATTCACTCTGACAGAAATTTGAAAATGGCATGCCTTACTGCTTGGCATTTGTACAATTTTTGAAAGAGTTGGATGAATCTAATGGTGATTACAAAGGTATGGCATCTTGGAAAATTCACGCTAATTATTCTGATAAGAAAAGAACTCCTGAAGTTTTTGGTGAGGACCTCAAACTCAACATGCAGGCCTACATCAAGTGCCTGCATCAAGTGCTGTTGAAAGACCCTATATCTGGCAGCAGGCCAAACAAGCATAAGAACCTAGTCATGGCTACCAGACACTCTCTGCAAACACATCATCCTTCATATCTGGTCATCTAACTCTACAGACTGCAATATGTGTGAATATTATGTGTGGGGTACAGTTAAGCAAGAGATCAACAGAACTTGTAACAAAATCAAAGATGAACTGAAGGCAAGGATTATGGCAGCATTCACCAACTTAAAGAAGGGGACCATCTAGAAGAGATGCAAGAGATTCCAAAATCAACCAGAGGCTGAAGTTGAAGCCAATACATAAATTTACTCTTTAGTATTTTAAGAGATTTTTGTAGAATTTGACAACAATTCATCCATTCACTGTGTGTGTGTGTGTGTGTGTATATATATATATATATATATATATATATTTTTTTTTACTAAACATATACTGTTAAATATAAGAGACAATGAATGTCTATTATGTTTAAACATGAGCCGTTCTGAACATCGTATTTTGGCTTTAATTTCAGCTGAAAATAAAGACAAAAATTCTCCAACATTTGGATAATTTTTTATTAAGTTTGTTCTAAGTTTCAGCTCACATGAGCCATCTTCAGAAAGGATTATTAAGACAGTAACACAATAACATCCACCATCAGCAACAATTTTTTTTGTGTTGACACAAAACTCTGCTAGGCAACGGTAATAGTTATAAAAAATAACAAACACAGTTTGCAAATTTGCAATGCGGTTCTATGAAGTCACACCACGTGACAGCACAAAATGACAACAGAACCATGTATTCAAATGCAATATAATGTGTTATGACCAGATTTAAACGTGATTTTATTAAGTGTGAGTTGTTTGGATTTAATGTAGATGGCCTCTAATATCTGAAGGTTTATCTATCTATCTATCTATCTATCTATATATATATATATATATATATATATATATATATATATATATATATAAAAACAAGTTATTTCGTGACCTAGGTTTCTACATTTCAGTGTCTTCAGGTGATCTACAATAACTGATTTTACTGTTTTTCAAATTCTCATGTAATAGAGATCTTTTATGGACACACAATTTTCAAAATTAGGAGAAGTTACTTAAGGATCTTAGAACACTTTCATCCATGATTGTATGATCCTAGTAGGTATGTATTGGTATGGTTAAACTTGGATATAATTTCTGTTATTTCATTTAGTAATTTATTTTTGTTTGGAAACAACATAATAGTCAACTTTTTCCTCCCAGCATAATCTGCATATTTTACCACTGTTGTAAGGTTTGGCTATTTTTACTATGTTCCAAGTTATATCAGGGTATTTTCTATACTTCACTTCTAATTTCTGCGTATGGTTAACCAGCTTTTGAGATTTTCCAGTTTAAATGTAGACTTATGGTTATTCCATCTAACTTTAAAAGTGTCTTTGGTAGATCCTAAATATGTTTTGGTTTGACCATTTATGTTGTGTACTTTTGCTTTGTAAACAATCTATTTTGTATTACAAAGTTTGTTAAGTGAGCATTTATTTTTGTTCCTACAGTTACATTCCTTGTTAATGATGTTGTTATTTATGTTTCTGGTGTTTTGTTTTTTTATGTAATTTTCTAAATTACTAGTACGGCTATAACTCTGATTGAATTCCTATTGAATTTTTTATTTGGAAAGTGTTTATCAATTAGTTTTAAAAATATTTATCCTGTTTTGGTTTTCACTTCTAAATGGTGGGTTGAACCAAATAATGTTTCGATTTCTATTATTGTTTTCTATTTGTCTGCTTGGCTGGGTTTTTTATTCTAAAATGTCCTTATGGCCAGATTTTTTAAGGCATCTTTATAATCTTATAAGGTTTGAATATGGTCTCAAGCCTGGAATGGCAACCTTCTTAGAGATGGTGTCTTAATAAAAACACTTTGACTAATGATAACCACTCATGCCTGAAATTCAAACATGTAAAGTAGATATGGGAGAGTGGTTTAATTAAGTTTTTTGTCACCCACTTATTTGTGTCATTTTGTCATGGTATCTGAATGTCCTTTGTGGGGTGCTAGAAAAATTGGAAAGCCAAGTCTACATTTTAACCAGGTTAATTACATTCACTTATAAGCAAATACTCTTGAGAAAGGTATGGTAATTTTTTAAGCATAACTTAGGTGTGGCACATGGCCAAATGTAAGGAGTACCCAGTGAAGATTAAACTCAATGTTCAGTATCTAGCAAGACAAGCTTGTTAAACATTACACCACATCAAAGTGCCCCGCTTAGGAAAGGTATAAATCCAGTTTTTGTTGCCCCCCCCCATCTGTACATTAAATTGCAGGTCAGATTGGGTCCTATAGCTTTGGGTGGCAACCAGTCTACCACAGAAAGAAACAGCAACCTACTGCAGGATAATTTTCTGCCTGGTCATTCATAAATCGAAAGATGTATCATCATCCAAGCGTATATTGTGTACAGCACTTAACTGACTTATCTGGCAGTGCAACAAAGGAAAGCAGCTGGTGCAATCATGCCTTTCCCAAAGACATGAGACTCATTTGAAATTCAAACTCAATCATTTTCCTTAATCATTATACTAGACTGCAACTCTGGCCATGCAGATAAAAATGTCTGGATATTGATGTATTCATGTCCCAAGAAGCCTGTGTGCACAACAGTAATGGCTGGCTGCTCATATGCAAGTATGCCTGTCTGATAGGGCAGTTAGACAATCCCTGTTGCAGACACCTACTCAAGCACATTTGATTGTTCAAAACCCACAGAGCCAACCTGTGGTTTATACTGCAACTATGTTTTGAGGACCTTGGAGAGAGTGCGTAATCTGGCATGACCAACAGTCTGAACTAGGCCAGTACACTCAAATCTTCGATCACAATGATCTTCTAGCTCAACCAGTTTACAAATAGTTCCATCGACCCACCTCACTCACAAGACTCGGGTCAACTTGTGGCATGGTTTTCAGACACTTTTCAAAGATGCCATACACTGATAACATCAAGAAGTCACCTTCCCGACAAATCAATCATCGTAAGATTCAAACCCAGGTCTTAAGGTCAAAAAGTGCATATTCTAACCACTTAGTCATGTGCCCATAAGCCTGTGTGCATTTAAAGGTATTTAAACAAAAATTTGTGGTGGTATCTGTCTAGAAAATAGTATCATTGAAACAAGACTCAATATAGCAGAAGAGAAAATATATGAAAAATGCCTGTTGCAAATATATGCATTTGTAACCTATCTTTGTAAATTTTAATACATACCTTTAAGGTTTTTTTTTAGAATTAATATTAATATTAATAGTTTAATATTACTCATTTACATGTATACTTATGTGAACAGCACATATGATGTGGAAGATTTGCTGTGAATGAAATAATTGTAATATACGGATATATCATTGATAAACAGTTTTCTTTCACTAAAAGATAAAATGGAAACATGCTTAAGACAGTTTTACTTTGCCTGGAACAAATAAATATTTTTAAGGGGAATCCAGGATGATTTGAATTTATCAAAGTGTGTGGGAATGGATCTATATGAACACATGGTGATAGATACACTACCGGCCATAATTATTAAACTACCCCAGTGTTTTAAAAAAATGATGTATTTCATACTATTTTTTAGTATTTATTGCCAAGTAAATAATTGTAATTGAAAATAGAATAGTTCTTTTGTTAATATTGCACAATAACATGTGCATCAAATGAATTTATAAATATTTAATAATTACCTATATTGCAGTTTCACCAATGAAAGAATGAAGAAAATTTAGGGTGATTCAGATGAGTTCATCTTTGCTTCCTTGCCTTGTAAAATTTTGCAAAGTCATAATAACAAAAAAAACATTCTATTTTTATTTGGCAAAAAATACTAAAAATAGTATGAAATACGTCATTTCTTTTAAAAAAATTTGGGTCGCCTAATAATTATGGCCAGTAGTGTAGATAGATAGATAGATAGATAGATAGATAGATAGATAGATAGATAGATATGCTGAAAAATTCTCAGCCCACATCTTAAAAGAAGTATATCAATGACCAAACATCAGGATGCTGATTTTGGGAAGTAGACAAGGCCAAGAACCTTTCACTACCCTTTTTGTAGAGATGAAAAAATCGAGAAAGATAAATTTATTTGAACATATTGACATAGAAAGATAGATATGAATAGATTGACATAAATAGATTGTTTTGAACAGACTGACGTTTATATATATATAGATAGATATGAAGAGACTGATATAGATAGACAGACATAAACAGACTGACATAGATAAATAGTTATAAACAGATTGACACACACACACACACACACACATATATATATATATATATATATATATATGTGTGTGTGTGTGTGTCAATCTGTTTATAACTATTATATATATGTGTGTGTCAATCTGTTTATAACTATATATATATATGTGTGTGTCAATCTGTTTATAACTATTTATCTATGTCAGTCATTTCTTTGCAAATCTATTTAAAAAGGAAAATTAGACTGATTTTTCTCCAGTTTCTGAAAGGATTTTTCTGTTGCTGAGGTGATGTGTTATCCCCCGTGGGGAGATTTTCATATCAAAATGATCATCCAACATCATTGAATTTATCCTATTTTAATTTATATATATATATATATATATATATATATATATATATAGTTTGGTTTGGTTTATTTTGTTTTATGGTATGTCATCATCAATGGGTTATTTAATGCTGACAAGATTTTTAGGATAGGTTCATATGAATTGAATTTGTATTCTTTCTAAGAAATTAATTTGTAAATCTGGTTTCATTGATGTATTTTTGTAAAAACGGTTTTTGCCAAGGGTCAAATATCTTGCTAGTAAATATATATATTTTGCTGAGGGTCAAATATCTTGCTATCTAGTAATATTCTTTTTTCAAATATAAATTGCAGGGTTTTTTTTTATCAGGTTTTATGCTTTCATAATGTATTGACATCATATTTTGGTGGGTGCCCATAGTTGGGACCCTAACAGGTGCTATCACCCTGAGTCAGAGTGGACCTAGGAACAACAAGCATTAGAAGGTTGTTCCATGCTCCTCACAATCTCCCAATCAGAAGCCTTGCTGTCAGAGGTAGTTTATCGTCATACCCAGGGCCAACTCTTGTTTGGGGGTTAACTATTTGGCCATAGGTGGGACCTTAAGAGGTGCTACCACCCTAAGTCAGGGTAAACCTGGCAACAACAGCAATTGAGTAGTGCTCCTCAAAACCTTCCGATCAGAGGGCGAGTTGCCAGATGCAATATTCTGTCATACTCAGGACATACGCTAAAAGTCTGCCTCCTTCTACCAAGCACCCATAGCTCAGAAGTAGAATCGCTGACTGACGCCAATTTGGTTGGGTTTCAATTCTGGGTTAAAGCAATTGGATGTCTTTAACTGTACTGATGAGCTGTGATACAGGGAAACAGATCTGTCTGTGGATGACTATATATATATATATATAGTGTATCTATACAGATGAAAATGACCCGAAACCTTAAAACTTATATTGGGGCTACGCATGACACATTTAAACATAGGTTTTATAATCATAAAAGTTCTTTCAGGTACGAAAAATATAGCCCCAGTACTGCGTTAGCTTCGCATGTGTGGAAAGTTAAAAATATCATTAAAAAAGATCCTATTCTTAAATGGGAGATATTAAAAAAATGTTCGAACTACAAAATAGGTAGTAAGTTTTGCATATTATGCAGAGAAGAAAAATTAGCCATAGTGCTGTTCGAACCCGCACAGGACTTGCTAAATTCTAAAATGGAAATTCTAAATAAATATAAACACATAAAAAATTGCTTACTCAAATAGGTGTTTTTTTCTTTTTTTTTTATTGCTGTTGTTGCAATAAAGGTTCTTTTACCCTCTTCTTGATTTGGTTTCTTCTTCAATTGAGTTCTATATATTTGCTGGTTTAATCTTAGTTGCTAGCCTCTTACCCTGAAGAACAGTTTGTGTGAAACCGCGGTAGGTGGTGGCTCACTTCTAGATTTTTTGTGTTGTATATATATATATATATATATATATATATATATATATATATTAACCCTAAACTAAAACACCAGACACCACTTTCCAAAATGTTTTGGGAATTGAAGAAAAGAAGCCTAAACCCACAGATGTTTTGGAAGATTATAGGTTCTGTACGTACTCCTAATAGTCTGTAACTTATGCTTGGAAGAAAAAATTACAATAATAAAATATAATAATCAAAGCCAACTATTAAATCAGAGGAATGAATCAGTGTTTAAATGCCGACATAAAAACAAATTCAAATCTCCATAATATAGGTTTAGCTTAATTAGCTACTGTATTTCCATATATTCACTCCCTCTCTAATTCTTCTAATACTGAAAGTATAACTAATTCTGATTCTTCCCACTCTATAAACTCTATATACTTACTGTTTAACATTTATAAACTCTCCCCTTTCTTTGATCTCCTTAACTCCCTTTTCCATTTATCCATAACTTCTTTTTATCTGTTTTAATGTTATTCTTAATCCCTGCCTCTTTTTTTTAATTCTTTATATAACCCCAAATTAATCTAATAACGTTTAAATTCGGGCTTTATTTTTATATAATTTCTTCACTTTAACTCTTGTCTTGTGCCTTTTGTCTGATGAAATTTTTACTTCCAATATAAACCCAGTCCACACTGGGGTTGACAAGACAGATGACTGACATCTTCATATGCAAAAATAGAGGTGAGGTGATACAAAATTTATTATTTAAAATGACTGACAAGGAAGATTTTGATTTAATTTTTCCAATATTTTTAGGTTCCCTTTTTGCTGAAGATAAGGAATATAAAAATGTTCCATAATTGTTGGCTTTATAAGTGCTTTCAGCTACTTCACTAGCCATTTTCAGGATGATATTTTTTTATGTGGTTATTTTATCCTCAGGTTTAGACTGTAACATAATTTATTTTGTGTTTTTGAAAAGGAGCATTCTTTGATGTCTGTCACATAATGGGCATGACTGGGCATAACCACGAGAAAATTGAAAGTGACGTGGCTGGACGCACTTGAAAAGTAAAAAATTATGGAACATTTTTACATTTATCTTTAGCAAAAGGGAAATATGGATGAATACTGGAAAAATTAAATCAAAAATTAAGAAAATCTTCCATGTCAGTCATTTTTAATGAAACATGCTTAAAAGAAAGATTGCTGCCCAAATATACATGATAGATAGATAGATAGATAGATAGATATTAACCAACTGACATAGATAGATAGATAGATAGATATTAACCAAGTAACATAGATAGATAGATAGATAGATAGATAGATGTTAACCAAGTGACATAGATAGATAGATAGATAGATAGATAGATATTAACCAAGTGACATAGATAGATAGATAGATAGATAGATAGATAGATAGATATTAACCAAGTGACATAGATAGATAGATAGATATTAACCAAGTGACATAGATAGATAGATAGATAGATAGATAGATAGATAGATAGATAGATAGATATTAACCAACTGACATAGATAGATAGATAGATAGATAGATAGATAGATAGATAGATAGATAGATAGATAGATAGATATGAACTGCCTTGAGAGCTATAAAAAGATGGTAACATATTGCGATAGATAGGTAGATAGAGATTTGTATAGAAGAATTATAAAAAGAAAGTTTGAAATAACCAAATAATGATCATTTTGTATGACTGCTGTTGACAGTCTGCCAGCTGGGCAGGAGCAACAGGCAGCCTACTAGTTACATCAGACAGACGTTTTTTTTTTTCCTTTTTTTTTTTCTTGTTTTTTATTTAATCTCTCCTCGTCACACACCCAGAACCATTCTTTCTATTATCTCCGTTTTTTTCTCTCTTTTTTCTTTTCTTTTTCCTTGTTATCAACCTTTCAGTTACTTCCACCCTCTGACTTTTATTCTTTTCATACTTATAAGCTTTTTTTGATTTCCGCTGCTTTTTCTTATTCTTAAATTTTTATCTGACCACTTTTCTTTCTTTATTTCTTTATGTTAATTTTTTCATTTTCATTCTCCTTATTTTTCTTTCTTTACTTATTTGCTTCTTTCTCTCCTATACAGTTCTTTTTTTTATTGTAGTTTCTTTCTTCATTTGCGACTTTCTTAGAATTGTTTTCTTTTTTTATTTAACTTACTTTTCTCTTATATAGTTTTTTATTGTATTTTTCTTTTTGTTTGGTTATTTTATTGATTATTTTGCTATTTTTCTTTCTTTACTTATTTGTTTCTTTTTCATATCATTGTTTTTATATTTTCTTTTGTAATTCGTTCCTTTTTTCTTTCATAGTTTATAATTTTGAATTTATATTTTTTGTTCTTAGTTATTCTTTTACTTTCTTTTTTCTTTCCTCCTTTTTTTCTTCTTTCTTTCCTTCTTTTTTAGTTTATAATTTTGGATTGTTTTGCATGTTTTCATTCACTTGTTGTTTTGATACTCTTTCTTTTATTTTAGATTTGAGATTTTTTTCATTTATTTACTACCAGCTTCCTTCCTTTCTTTCCTATCCATCCATCTTTCTTTCTTCATCAGATCTCCTCCCACACTTGCTATAGATATATTCACTGACAACTATACTATAACATTTTAGAAGGAAAAATTTTGAAAGTGTTAGTGTCAGTTTCACCGAAAAATTGTGTACACCACCACCTACCAACTTTCACATGGCTTGCTTAGGTTGGTGAAAAATGGTTCTGGAATGTAGGCATGGCAGCAGACCTGCTGGTGCAGGAAAGGAAGGGACGGACCTCTCTGTTTCTCTGCTATAACCATCATCAGTAAAACTAAGTGTTGCAGTCCTGGAAAGTGGATAGATACTGTTGTATAGCCTAGCAAAGACTCTTTCTCATTCTCTTGTGCTTTCAATCTCTCCTTCTTCTTTTTTTCTTTCTCTCCACAACTCTCCAGCAAACCGGCCGCAATCTGCCATAAGCACGGCACAGCACACACATATGCATCCAGCAAAGACAACTACTGGGCTCAGACAGAGAGGAGAATGTTAAACTATATAAGTTGAAAGGTCTTCTTAAAAAAATAATAATCAAGATTTAAAAAAAAAAAGGCACAAGAGGAATTGAGTGGCTTTTATTTCGACATACAACTCACGTATACATCAGACAACTGGTTGGTATGAATTTTGGCTTTTGCTAAATTTTTGCATATAATAGAAGATCAATATCACCATCTAATTCTGATCTATCTACATATTGAGAGTTTAATAGGTACACACACACACATATATATACATATATATATATACTGTCATTCTGTTCGTATCTATC